>JAUMJJ010000040.1:2826676-3528970 GCA_033556795.1 Tapera naevia
CTTAAAAACGGGGGGAAACAGGAAAAAAGAAACACATGTAATATATATAAAAACATGAAAAATCAATGCAAAATTCCATACAAGTCTATGACAAGACAGAGAGCCTACCTTGGAGCTTCATAAATTTATAGAAGACAAAAGCATCCATCCCCAGGAAAATCAAAATTTAACACATTTCACTTATTGTCTTTTTGTCTTACGATTTGCTGCAAACACACAAGGGTTGGTCAAGAAGATTAATGCCACAGGTAGAGATTAAACTTGTGGGGATAAGAGACGTTCACTGGCCACTGATATTCCAACAGCATTATGGCTAACCAGGATATTCCTCATGAGAGCCACACCAGGCCCACAAGTCAATAACTGTAATGTCCTTATCAGTTTCTGCCATTTCCCTTTGCTATTCTGTCTCATCTGCAGCTTGGCATAGTCCAAAACCACTCTACAGTTTACACTTAATATGCACATCATTATTCACTTTGTACATCTAGTGCTGTACTCTCGCAAACACAATCCTTGGCTGATGCCCATCTATTACGACTATGTACTACTCTAATGAAAATAAAATGCCTCTTAGCCAGAACCCAAGCAATCAAGCACCTATGGAAACACCTGCTCATACAGCACTGTAAAGCATCACTGATGCACTGGGGTTGTCTGAAACCAGTGACTTAGCTGGTCCCTGACCTGGGCAAACAGCCAACCCAAGCATATATTTAATTTTCAACTATGAGAAATACTGCTGTGGCTATCTACAGTCAGACTATACCTAAGAAATATGCTGTGGCTGTAGCAAAACTTGGTATCACTTAAGATATAAGTAAACTCCTGCTATGAAGATAACATCTTCTCGCTTCTAGTCTGCTTTAACATGAGGTAGTCTATAGGAGATAAGGCAGATGGATGATACCTCACAGCTGGATGGGAACAAGAGCTGCAAGTCAGCCACAGGAAGTCAAGCAAAGTCTTACCTGGAAGAAAGTAATTCCCCTTTATGGGTAGGCTGTGAAGTATAAACTGATAATAGTTGCTTATGTTCTATAGAGTAGGAAAGAGGCTTAAGAAATAACATTCAATCTTAGAAACACAAGTTGTTTTTCTACATAGTCCCACAATATGCCAATGCCATAATATTCCCAGCACTAATCTCGGTACACAATTTCATTGCCATTCAACACAAATGCGGTCACTAGTTCGACCATCTCCTTTCTATCCCTTAATCTCTCAACATAGGTGACTCGCATCAACTATTACATGTTCCCTCTTACTTCCGCTTCCCTGCAATTACACCTACAATTACGTGACAGTTCCTGACAGAAGAAACCGATATTTCTTCCCTATACAAATATACACACAGCTGTGTCCTCCTTGCATTCCTCACACCTGGAAGGAAATACAACCACTTGGAGAGGTGAGAAGGAAGAGTGTGGAAAAAGAGGAGGATGAGACTCAATCTGGAAGCCTCCCTGCTTTCCAGCAAAGAAAGCACAGATTATCCTGAATATTTAATCTGTGCCAATCCAGCACATTAACAAAGCTACTAGAGACCTCAGGCTTGCCCTCAGCGCTTCACAGCCCTGTCCCACTCACTAGGACACAAGTTCTCAGGGGGATGAAATGCATGAAACTCCGCCCAGTTCCATGAAGCAAGGCTAGTGCATACTGACTACTGAACTGGCTCAACATGTCTCAGGAACTGACACGCTCATTAGTTATCCTTAAGCAGCAGGATATTATAGTAAATTATGACAGCTGCTGTGTGCAGCTTTTCAAAACTCTTCTCTACACCTTTAAATACAGCTAGCACTGGTCATGTCCTTTCCTAAGAAAAAAAAACCAAAACAAATCTATACATCAGTCTAGCAGTTACTTACAAAGCAGTGACACACAGTGTAAAGGTTTTGCTAACACAAATTCACATGTACTGCTCTCAGTAAAAAAAATTAAATCAAATACACTCTCCTCGCTTTATCATCTCCAAAGCAAAGCCTGATATCTTCCTTGTCTCCTCCAGGAACCAACCAGTTCTCCTTTCTGCCTTTATAATGTTGCATTTCTCTCACTCTTAAAATACTCATGAAAAAAGGCATAGCCTGAATCCATGAGGAAAAAAAAATCCTAAGTATTTAGAGATATTCTCTTATGTACCTCCACACCTAATGTATAAATTACCTCATACATTTTCAGGAAACTAAAAATCTTGCTCACGATCACACTAGGAAGTTTACAGTAGAATTAAGTACTGAACTGATACAGCTCCAGTCATCAGGTTGACTACAATAATGTCTTCTCTTTCAAGAACAATGTGTCCTGTTACTACAAGAGGCTTCAGATAGATAGTTTTCTCTTGATTTCTCCAGCCAGAGGAGAAACTATCACATTTTTCTGGACTTCATGACTTGAATGCACAGTAAATGTCACCCACATAAACAGTTACAGCTCTATCCACCACAAATGAGATATGTCCTGTTCACGCTGATGGTAACAGTTCTCTCGAGTACTACAAGAAAATTCTTCATGAAAACACCCCAGTAAAACCCCAGATTAACTTGCCTGAATCTTTGCCTTGTGAATTACTGGATTTGAATGTATAGCAATACATGGAATTTTAGGCACAATAAGAAAGAGGACTAGTGAAAATAATTCCTCCAGACCTGTTCGTCTTGGAAACTCCTTCAATTGTGTCTGCAAGATAAAATAAACCAATGGTCTACAGGTCCTGGAGAGAATAAAAAAAAAAAGTGGGGAAGGGGGATGGGTGAGTGGGAAAAGAATACAGCAAAACAAGCCAAGAAAGCCCTGCATTTATCCCCTCGTGGAAACTACCTGAAGGGAGTCCAGGGCTGATACCTTTTTGAGTAAAAGCACCAAGCAAACAAGCAAAGAGCAGGAGATGGAAGCCCACAACTACTTTGTTATAATGCTGATGGAAGACAGTAGGAGGCTGGTCTTGCTCAGGACAGCTTGTCCCATCCTGTGCTCCCATAGCAGAGAAAAAACTTCATGAGACTACTGCAATAGTTCATGTCTACATACCCTAATTACCCCTGTGGCTGCAACAGATACTCCAAAGGTGTAAATCCTGTGTCCTCAAGCTATGGTTGCAAGGCAGCATGCTACCAGGAAGAGGAAGATTCTTATTACAGCTCTGATCCCCTCACTCCTGCACTTGCAAGAAAGTCAAGTTTAAGGAGTTTTCCTTAGTGGTCATGCCTTTGCTGTGGTACACCCCACTTTGTATTCTGAACTAGTCAGGCAGCGCAGCACATTCTTCATCTCCATCTACCCTAGGAGCGCCTCAGCAACTCTAGCTGGCCATGATTACATATTGACTTCTACAGAGAATATGACAGGCACTTCTGAAAGGGGAATAATGTTAGCAAATTATCAAACTAGAAGACAACCTCCACAACTTCCCAGTTATCATCTACGGCATGATGTAAGAAACATCATGTGCTTCTTTCAGACTCCTTCCTGGTTTTAGAGGCTTTATCAGAGTAACAGTCCACACACCTCCTTAGGCATGTTCTAGCCTCATGTCAACAACTCCAGTTTAAAAGCCAGAGCAGACGCATAGAATATCAAAAACAATTCACCAAGTTACTCTCATTTCTGACTTGCTAAATGAAACTACAGCAGCATCTGCCAGGGAATTAATATAAAATCAAGCATTGTTTTGGCCAATGCATTGAGTAACAAAGATATTTCCTGAACAAACTCTTCCCTCACCCCATTAAGTTGCACCCATCTAACCACTGTGCCAAAGGCACATGAGTCTCTTCAATAAGGAGAGTCACAGGAATGAAAAAATGGGTGCAAGAAATAGCTCTTTGAGAAAAGCATCAGTATGTTTAAATAAAACCACTGGCGTAACAAGAGCAAATAAACTGCAGTGCTTCCCTTCAGATAAGAAATAAGCAATATTTGATCAGGGTAGTAATTTTGCACTGATGGAATAAGTCCAACTACCAAAAAATAACATTTTATTGAAAAGACTTTCCAGTTCATAGCCACTGGAGTTATTATCCCAAGGTAAGAACGCTTGATGCTTGTACAGTTTGTACTTCTACAAGCAAAAGTTAGAGTAGCAAAACTACTACTTTAACAGGGATAGTAAAAGTTACAACTTATTCAATGAAGTATTTACCCTCCCCCTCAATCACAGATGTTATCACCACCACCACGTATTGTGGGATAGTCACATTGCCAGACAAGGGAATGCTAAAGCATGTGGATACAAAAAGCGGGATTCCAGAAAAAGGAGTGGCCACTGGGGAATAGAAGAAAGCATGCTTTATCCTCTGGTTCTTATTTTCTAAGGAGAACGCAACTTTTGTGGATCTTACTACTTTTGTAAAGCAGAAAATAATTCTATTATATATTCCCCTCTCTCTTCTGCTAACCCTTTCTTTGTAAGATCATCAAGTAAAGTTTCTGTAAGGTCAAAATTGGCTTTTCACCCTCTAGAGACATACTGGTCTTTTCAAGCAATTCAATAGCCTTTACCTTCTGAAAACACTTCATTTGCGTGGGTGGTTCCTCTGACTCCCCTTTCACTATAAATACATCTGCAAGCCCTGCAGAAAGCATCAGGCACACACTATACAGCATAGTCACTAAGTGACATTTTTCTATTGAATACACGTAGATTACAGGAGCACATGTCAAGGATAACGTCTATCCTCTAATGCATATGAAAGCTAAGGAGACTTCAAATCAGCTCACAAGGCAGCCAGGCCAACTCTGTAACAACATCCACGCAGCTGCAGCTGTTAGCTTTGCTCCCCCTTTAGCCTGTTACACCAGTTGCCAATATCTCCTGCCAAGCAGAGCTAGCACTGCTCATGAGTACCGGAGTGATTCTCAACTGAATAAACTTTCACCTCAGTAGAAGCAAAGCCTGGAAGTTTAGCAATTAAAGACATTTGCTGCATAATAGGACATCTCTGCTCGGTATGTGTCTCATGCTCCTACGAGACCAGCTGTAACATGAGTCTTCAGTCTACAACACTTCATTTATTTCATATAGCACTGAAAACAGGCAAAAGTGTGGAAATATGAACTGATAGTGTGCCTGTTCATGTGTATACTTGTACACACACATTACTACAATCTCTTCTTTATTACAGGTACTACATAGAAGATCAGTATCAAGAACATGACTTCTTCACACAAGGCACTGTATCTGTCCACTTTTAACACACAAGTCAGTTTATACATACCCCAGTCACAAGTTAAAATTTCTGTACATCTTAGTCTTTACTGCACATTTTCAACTATGAGAGACAGGTTCTCATAATTATGAGGATCTGAAAATACAGACATATCGATGTATCCACATTGGCTCAAGGTTCAGCCTCAGAGTACACCATCCACTTTGATTACTTCGGCTGTCTCTGATGCTGGTGTGCAACACTAGTTTGCTGGTACAAACTCCATCAACAAAACAACCAGTCTGAACCACATAATCCAGCAAGCTCAGTGGTATCTGGGTACAGCTAAGAGGACAGAGACACAAGCCAGGGCCTGAGACAGTTCCATAGTCACTTTAATGTGCAGGATGCTGCTGAAAAAGTCAATCTTGTTCACACTCCCCTACGCCCTGTACCTGTCTCCTCACTAATGCTGACACTAGCACTCAGAATCAACTGTGAAGCGGGTAACTGGGGGCAAAACAGAGAGGAAAATCACAGCTGCAGGGAAGAGGAATTCAGGACTATCCCTTTCTGCAGTATCCAGACACTGCAAAAGTATTATAACTTAATTACAAAAAACAATCCCTGGAGCTACAATCGAAGCACATTTTCAAGTGTCACACAATGAATCATAGACACAGCATATATGAAACTTCAAACAAGATTCTTATTCTTGGTTTAACACACCTACACCTTATATAATAAAGAAAAATTATCACAATCCCTAATACATAAAGGTTACAATCCAAGCACGCAAACCTAAGATTATATAAATATTCAGAGAAGACAACGCACTTAATATCATAACTGAGAGTCAAAGCAGCTATACTGCATTTTGACTTTAGCACTGCCACTACCTGAGATTACAAAACAAAAAAAAAAAAAAATCACATGCTTAAATTCTGCCTCCAGGCATTTGTCAAACATTTTTGAACAGATTAACAAAAAATTGAGAAGTGGGTTACACCTTCCACCTGCCAGCCCTACCAGCATCCCTCTTAAATAGCATCAATAACTATCAGACACAACAGAAAATTAATCATGTTTAATTCCTGATGTTTATGATAACAATGTGACTTTAATGGACTCATTTAGCATTAGCAGTGCCATTGGTCATTAATTCAGCTAAAAAATTTTCCTTTGCAACTGTAATATTAAACTTATCAATTGATAATTATAATCTTGAAATACTACTGAATTTCATACACAATCTTACAACTGAACTGCAAGAAAATGGGGCCTTCTGGTATGTAAAAAGGGAACGGCATCAAAATTTTCTTTTACCTTAAGCCTTAAAATACCTGCAAAGTAAAACAAAAAAAAGTTAAGTGAAATGGGAGAAAAACATGTCTTCTAAGCCCTTGGAAAGCTCTCAATTGAATACACAGTCTGGGTTCAAATCTTGTGTTCTTCACATCCATTAATAATTTAATTATCATATGCAGCGCACAGAGATCCCTGTGTGCCTTCCAAGTTCCTACACATGAGCTCCCGGAAGGAAGACTGAAATCTGAACTCATACATGGAAATCATACTCTCTCTGCATCTCTTCATTGCCTAACTCACTCTGGTGTTGCATAGTTAAGTACTCCTCCAACCCAGCCCCTTTAAAAATCACATAACTAATTCCTTAGTTCCCTTCTTTCCATTTTATACATACATTATGGATAATCCATGCCTCCTTTTCCACATCTCTCCTCTGCTTAAACCACACATTGTCCTGGGGCTGCAACTGGCCCTTCTACATGGGGCAGTTCAGACCTCCTACGCACACTTGCAATTCAAATGACAGGAACTTAAAAGCCATTAGAAAATTGAATGAATAACAAGTCTACCTCAGAGTTTGACCTGTACATGGCTAATGGAGCACATTTTGGGGTCACATATGCTACCAGAAGGGGTAGTTTATAAACTAAATCCAAAACACTAACTACTCCAGAGCAAGGACAGCACGATCATAGCCTACGCAGCGCCCAAACAGACTTTCTGCCAGGAGCCTAGTCCTCAAGTCAGTTACTGCACCTCATATCTTAGGTTGAAAAGGATAATTTGACATACTCTCAAGAGAAGGTTCCATACTGTTAAAATTAACATATCAAATCCATTCCATGCGAAGAAAAAATGGCTTATTTCAAGAGCAGCTGAGGGCACATAGCACCTTGCAGGTAGATCTGCATCTTGCTGCTTTCTCTGTGCTAAGCTGAACATCAGTCTTTCTACAGCTTTACGTAAAACCACTTCCATAACAAAGGAATATTTCCCAAGAAGAAGGGTCAAAAGCTTAGATTTTGACACATTGGATCAAAGACTGATAACTGAAACCAGCAAATTAAATTCATCTTGTGCAATTTTATGCAGACAGTGAATGAAATAGTCTTTCAAATGTAAATCTGGATAGTAAGTCTTAAAAATAAATTCTGCCCCTTTGTGTATTGGTATAAAAGGCCTGTTCTTTTTTCCAAAATCTCTCTCAATCCTACTTTTTACTGCCATTCATTGCTAACACCAAAAAGTAGGTTCAGAATCTCCAGTTCAGATGCAGGACAAAAAAGGTAGAAGACATCAGATATGCAAAGGCGCAAACAAGATCCTTCTGATGGGAGATTTTTCTGTAACCAGGTCTGACATCTCAGAACTGCAGAAAATCCCAAACCACACCATTGGCACGTTAAGGGCAAAATTTTGTGATCCAAACAAAAAAACTTTTGAGACCTACATAACAGGAGCCGTACAAGACACTTTCACAGATCACATCCTGCTACAGCCATTGCGCGTGAAGTGTTCTAAGCATTTTACAAGGAAATATTTGTCTCTATTGAGGACCTTTTACTTAGTGTGGCTTTGATTTTTCCCTGCACACCTTAATGGAGTCTGAAAAATACAGATCAGCTTCTCCCGAGCTTATTTGGGCGCTGAGTATTTTAAGCTCCAGTTACCTCAAAACTTCAAATACAGTAAAATGAGTTGAGTGTCTCATCTCTCTTAACTTGCTGACAGCAGAAAAATATCCTAGAAACCCATCTCCTCACTTAGCTAATTCATCTTCCCTGTGTGGACACACAACTGCAGAACAGTGTGTCAGTGACAGGCACTGACGCAGTGGATTTTAGTGTTGATTTCGTATATCTTGGTGGAGCACAGCCAAGACAGAGGCATTTGTTATTCCTTTTCTTCCAAGCTTTTATGGAAACAAAAACAAACAAGGTCTTCACTGTAACACCAGCAAATAGCGCTTAGTTTATTTCCTTAAAGCAACATGAAGTATCTTTGCTTAATTCTTGTTTTAGAATGCAAATCTATTTTTAAATTTAAGAGGATTTTTTACAAGGAAATACGTTGCAGTCTAATTCGTCCATATTCTACTAAGGATAATCAAACAACCATTCAAGTACACCAGAGAACCACATCCACCCCAAATTTCAGTTAGAAGGTTCTTTTTAAAGTTGCATGCATAATGGAGCTTTGACTTTTAAGGTTAACTCAAGCCTTACAAATATAGCACAGCATCAAGTACTGCTTTCAGTAAATACCAAAGAGTGAATGATCCTATTCGTGTTTTCCCCAAATGTCAATACTTCACTTGAAAAATAGAGAGCTGAAAAAAATCAGGATATGTTGTTTCTCTTTCCTGCTCTACAGCTACAGACAAGATGGAAAACTCAGAAATCTACTTGTTCTAGAAGACTAAATGTCACAGGACCTGTCTTTTCTTCAAAGTAGTGCCTACCTGCATCTTTTAGTGTCAAAATATGCTCTGCAAGGCAAGTCCCAGTGACCAGAAACAATCACCTAGTCAAGGCAGGCGGAAGCAGGGAAACTAAGTTGAAGCGAGAATAAAATTAAAGTACTGTATGGTTGTCATTTCAGTCTCTATTCAAATGTATTCAAATCACCAGTAATCAATTTGGCTATAGCAACTGATGACAAAGCTAAGTGGAAATAAGAAAGACACACAACACAAGATTTAAAGTGGTTGTTGAAGTTTTCTATTTGCCAACAAAGATCAGAGTCACCACCACAGATCTGTGTCTCTGGCTTGAATCATTATCCTCAGCTCCACAATACAGCTGTATGATTCACATTAAAATAAAGGAAAACCAAGTATCCTTAAAGGATCAGACACAGTTAGCTTTTTAAAATCATGAACTCATCCCATGGTTGCATAACTAGGCACAAATGGTCCTCTGCTTCCCTCAGATTTCCCAGCTGCCGCTAACATCTGACATTCCCAAGCTGGACACAAATGCAACATCTCAAAATAACGGGAAGGAAGCATCATCTCCAAGTCTCCAGGACTAGCAATACAGAGGACTAGGATAAGTGAACTGGCTCCTACCCTGCAAGCAGTTTGGCTTTGTCAGACACTAGTGATTTGGCAACCTCTGTTTGTTACCACAGACCTCCAGATTTTGGGATTGTTGTTTACCTATTGAGAAATGCTTAATAAGCACCACATGTTGCTGCAGTGTTCTGGGATATAACCTAGCACAACAGAAAAACACCAGAGGTACACGGACAGCTTAATAAATGGCAGTACAAGCATTTTGGCTTTCATGTGCGTCTTGCAGAAAACATTCAGTGACCCATGCTCTCTGCCAGCTTTGGAGAGTCTCTGCCATGACCGTCACCAATAGCATTGACAACAGTAGATATATCACCTTAGCTGGGATGAAACATCCCCATCTTTACAGCTCGAGCCCTGATCTGCAGCTGGATTAAGATATACAAATCTCTGGTACTGCAGGCCACATGCATTTCTGTCCATACTATGAACATATTATGCAGCTGCATCTAAATATTTACCATCAACATGAAGATAGGCAGCATAAGAGGAACACAATTAGAGGGCTCCATTTTCAAAAGGTATTTAGAGACCTTAAAAAAAAAAAACACATGAATTTAAGAGCTTTTAAATTAAGTCTTAAAAAAGATTTACGTTCAAAGAGAGCAAGTATCCTATACCTCAGCTCACAGAGCAAGTTAGCAGCAGAGTTTGAAGTCTCTTCAGCCCTGCAAACCATCATTCTCACTGCTACAGCTGTACTTATGCAAAAGTTATGCACAGCCATATGTATTTACAGCATCACATAATAAAACAACATAAAAATCTCTGCCAGGTTACATTGTGGGAAGAGTCAGCCAGATGGTAGGCAGATCTTGAGTTATTGCTGCAGCCAGCCAAAAAGACCCTGAATGAAAGGACATTGCACTGGCAGGCAGATGAACTAGACTAGCAACTCTTTAGTAAGGTGCTGTTTTAGAGACAGCCTGCAATATCCTAGAGTCCTACTCCTGGCATTAGGATTTGAAATCAAGGCATCTCTGCAGAACAGTTCAAGGTAGAAGCAAGTGGGTACTGCAACAAAATAAGTAGTATATGGTACAGATTTGAGACAATTATTTCCCAGCAATCATTTTATCATTTGCAAGGTTTTACTCCTTTGGGTTAATAGTCATCTTTTCATTGCATAAACAGAGGCCTGCAAAATGCAAACAGCTATTAACATGAGACCCATCTTCTTTAAAGCAACAGACTAGTTCCCAGTTATCACATAAAGCCCCACTGCACTCACTTGGCATGAAGTATTTCTTGCATATTTATTCTGGTAATCTCTTCCAAAGCTTACTGGAGCTAGTGGGCTTCAAAATCAGGTTCTAAAATGGAGTTGGGTCCTAAAATGAGCACCCAACTCAAATTATTTAAACTGAACACATTCTGTGAAAAAAAACAATCGATCAACCTTTTGTTCTGCCTGAAATTAAAGAGCTGCTTCCCTCTACCACTGAGTTATCATCACAACAGGACTGATTTCAGCTGTGAATCATGGATGAACATTTCAGAGTAATCTCAGCATGCATGTAGGATTTCAAGGATAAATTAGTGCACTTTTTTGCACTAGATCTGCCATCCATCTCTGCTGTAAGTTATTCAGTTAGCAGGCAAGAAACAAAGAGATACAAACACTAAGGTGCATCCCTCACAGTAAAATAAACATCTCTTTATGATCATTTTTCCACTGGCAGGAAAAAGTAAGGCTGTAATGGAGTGCAAGCTATATATCAGTTTTAAGTATATTTTAACTCATGTAATCTCTTTTATAAAAAAAAAAACTTCATTTGAAGAAGAGATTTTCTCAAATCATGAGACCAGAAGGCCTTCTTTGCAACAAGACTGATTACAAAATCCACAAGCTCTCTGTGTCTAAATGAGTTATTTGGACAACACGATACACCTTCACTGTTGAGGGTCAGATTTAGAACTAGGATTCATTTACAGTTACTGTCAGTATGCCAGTCTCCCAGCTGCAATAAATATGCCTACAGAAGAAATACGGGCAGAGACTCTAGGACCTTATTCAAGTTCTTAATGCTGCACAACAGGCTCTAAGGATTTGCAAATTTATTGAGGAGATTAAAGGCACATAGATACCTAAGGGATTTTTAAAAGAACCTAAACAAGTTTAAAGCCTTTGAAAATTTTATTAATCATCTGTTTTTATCTTTAGAAACTTAAACACATTTGAAATCAAACCCCAAGAGCATATTAAGGTAAATTCAATCTCAGGTACTTCACAAGCACATATTCTCCAAAAATTGTGTTTATTCACACTTCTCTTAGTTGAGGAAAGCTTTTTAGATGTCTTTCTTATAGACTGCCTCATATGAGAGAATGGGAAAATGTGAATGAGTGATGAATCTCAGAACAAATAAAGACAGGTTGGTCTAGGGGACAGCATGTTTAGCAGGGCTTCAGAACAAACGTACTCTTAAAACGTGACCTAGACATTCATTTTCCCTCTCTGAGCCACAGCCTTTCCAGCATTTTCCAGCCTAGTGAGTTTACATGCTTTTTTGGGTCAGAGAATCTCTCTTCTGATGTACTTGTACAAAGGTACATACGCATGGTGTCATCTATCAATGCCTCTAAGCACAGATACACACAACCTGATTTTCAGATGATGGCCCTCAAACCTCCCCAGTCCTAGACTCATTTTCTGACAGGAATCTGGTTAACGACAAACATTTAGAACAACCTGAGCCACCTACCAGCTACAGTTTTTCCATGTATGTCTGTTTATAACACCACTGTTCAAATTAAAGGTTCTTCAAATACCCAAAACATGTTTAAACATGTTTTAATGCATATTCTTTATATACATATGCACACTTTTTTTAATATAGAGACAAAGAAGAATGCAAGTAGCAGGTTCTTGGGTATGTAATTGGCACTTTATAAGGGTCTCCTTTTCATGCAGAAAGAAACATAGCTGAAAGTTAATTAAATTCTACATTTATCCAAACTCTCTAAAGCAAGGACTTTTAATAACATCCTTAAAGAAAAGCCTGCATTTTTTAAAAGAATTTTGAGGACGAAATGATCAGATAAGCCTCAGAGCAAGACTGAGAAAATCAGCTGCATTGTTCACGTTTTATTTCTCATTTCTCTTAGAGAAGTTTGTTGTGGGGTTTGGGTTTTTTATATTTATTTTTAAAATATATATTGGTAGTAGTTTACTACTTTTGCTGTTACCATTCCAAAACTTGTTCCAAAAAACCTTTCATTATTTAGCCTATACAGGTCTTCAGAGAGCAGTAAAACAATCAAAAGCCTGTCAAAGGCCAAATTTCAACCATTGCATTTCTGGATGCTTGCTGCATGCATGCAACAAAATACAAACAGGGTAAAGCTTACCACTCTCTTGAATTTAAGATAATGCATAGCACTTGGCATCCTGACTCCACCAGTGTGTTCTGTCCTGTCCGTGCTTAATCCCAGGGTTGTCACACACTTCGGACAGGGTGCTCTTCCTGTGAAGTCTCACGAAAACAGAAAGAAAGGTTGGGAAAAACTCCCCATGGTGTCATCTGCTTCCCGCAAGGCTGGCAGAGTAGAAGGATCAGCAATCATGGTAGTAAGGACAGCATTCCCAGATGAAAAGTTTAGAGGACGCTGCCACTTCCCCCATTTCCTTCACACCACATGATAAAAGTCAACACTGGACAGCTACAATTTTTAGTCAGGCTTTGTTCCACAGCACTAATTCTGATGCATTTACTATCACCAGATCTGCACAATGACACAAGGAGACAGTGCCCGGCACTGACATCAGGACAAGAAGAGAATCTATAAATATGGCTTTTCAACCTTGCAAATTAAACATATTGTTCACAGAAACCGAATGAACGTAGGGCAGCAGCCCTGTGCTAAGGACAACTAGCACAGTAGGTAACTCGTCATTCTTCAGGAAATAATTAAAACAAGTTTCTTGCTCTGGACAAACCTGACAGATAACTTACAAATAGAAGAGTGAGGAATAAGCACTCACCTGCTTCAGGATATCCGCTCCAACCAACAAGGCTGGGTCAACAGATGAGATGGATCCGTTGCATCAATGGATGAGATGGCTAGTGAGCCAGAAGAACGTTCCCCTCTTTAGATTTTCTTATGAATACCATACAAAAGGATCTGGTTTCATAACAAACATCAGAGGAGACAGGTGGAACAGCCATAGCCTTTTATCACGTAGAGAAACCCTGGTAACAAATTGTGTTCTCAGACATCCAACTGTTCCCATCTAACAAACACACACAAAAAGTCCAGCAGGCTCTATGTTCTGTCCAACAGCTTAGAACATGTAATTATTGCCACAGCAGCACTGTTAAAAATTGACTACTTACAAATAACGATTCCCTACCACAGATTTCATTAGCAGCAGACATACTAGTAGAATCAGATATCTACTGTCCAGACCAATTAAAGCAATTAAAAACTCCATTTCTACAAAGAACTACAGAATCTCTACGAAGCAAACCTCCTTCTGTTCATAGAGCCAGTCTAGGCCTGACTCTATTGTATGAATTACTGGTCGGTTACTGATTTCATTGGGAATCTGACAGCTTACACCAAAATGACAGTAGTGGAAGTCTCTCATTTTCCATGTTGCTGCAAACATTTCCGTCCTCCCACTAGCTCTACACATTTAATTAGGTCCCTCAGCATGATGAAGGAATTCACTGCTATTCATTGAACTTTATGGGGCTAAGATACCAACATCTGCTCCTCTTTGCAACAGGAGAACACAGTCACTTCCACAAATTGTTCTCTAGGACCTGCCACTCCTCACACGATGCAATGCTCTTTTCAATTTGGTGTGATCTATCAGGGAGTTTTTTGGCATATGACAGATTCCTTACAAATGGGGGAGTGGAAGTGTGTATCAGAAATAATCTGAATATCTCACAGCATACCACACATGTATATGTAAATCTTCAAGAATACCTTGTGATTTGTAGGGAGAAAAAGGTGATTCATTGTGCTATTTGGCCAGATTGGGTAAAGAGAGGAACAGGACAGAGGGGTAGTGTCTGTGCTCTGTCAAGCTCGAAGTCAGCATAGCTGACTAAACCACATTAACCTCATTATCAGGCACTGACTCCTGAAAGTATAAATATTTTCTACAGTTTACAAAAGGGGAAAATATAGTCTCCTTTAACTAGAGGTTGGATTAGTTCATTAGACAGGGCTGCATTCCACATACATTTGTAAAGATTTTACTTTTATATAATAAAACAAGAGTATTTGGGAAGAAATAGAAATCTTACCCTAGTATTTTCTAATACATACATATCAACAGTAAAATACAAGAGACACATTCTTTTACCACGTGCACAATTGCCAGTCTCTTTACTTTCCTGGAAAAGTTAACTTCACACTTTCCTCTCCTGAAGAAAGGAAATTATCTCAAAGGATCCTTGTCAGAAGCTAAGAATGAGAATCCTTGTTATTCCTACTTATTCCCTTTGTACTTGTCTTCCTGGAAGCTCTGTCCAGGGAAGCACAGAGATAGCATAATCTCTCAAGTTTCAGGCAAACAATGTTTCCACCAAACTAAGGTGATGAAAAAACACCCAACTAACCCAAAACCATTGATGCCTTTAGGCTAAATTTGCCAGGCTTTGTTGGTTTAGTAAAAACAAGCTCTGGGCAACAGAGCTTCCCTCTGTCCCTACTGTGCCTGATAGTTCGATTCTTAAGCATTTCAAAGACTGATCTCCAGCTGATGCTTTTCCCATAGCCAGGACAACTGAAACATACAGATCAAATCATTCCCATATGAACATAAAGAAGGAATTTGAGCTAGACTCTCCCACGGTTTAGGAGGGTACTGGGCAGTTTGGAGGAAGCATCACACCTCACAATTGCTCCTACAGAAATTGTGCTTTTTAGCATAAATAATTCTATACTTCATGGTCAGAGGAAACAGAAGAGAAAGAAGAACATAAGCCCATGGCCAGCCATGAGGATGTTCATTTGTAAGGTAAGAATCCACATTGCAATCTTTGCCATAGATGACCACTCTAATGAAGAGGCAGATGTCACTTCTGCAGCTCTAGTCATGCCCCTATTAGAATTTAAATTGAATTTGTAGCACCAGATCCTCACATACGCATACGAAAAAAAAAAAGAAAAAAAAAAGAGAAGCACACTCATTTGATCCAATAGGGCAATAAAAACAACACAAAATCTGTAGTTATCTGCTTGGCTAAACCAAGAACGTCTCTGTCTTCTATGGAGCTCTAGGTGTTTACACCATTTAAGCAGGTGACCCCCTCATTTTCTTCTTAGGTCAAAAAAATCCCTCAAGTGTGTCAGCTAGAGTAAAGCCACATTAGTCTTAGACTTAGAAGAGAAAGTCATATTATATCTGATGTTTACTATTTATCTACATGACCTAAGATGTTTATATGACACATTCCCATATTTCTGCTCCTTACTGAGAATCCTAATATTACTCCCCTGAAGGCCCTGCTTCACTATGCTTTGCGAGAACACAATTTGATCTTAGAGGGATTGCCAATCACTGGTATTTGGCATAAGATCAATTTTCTTGCTGTTAACTGAAACAAACACAAAGAAAAAAGGGTCAAACTGCACCAAGCTGTCTGATAAGTCATGTTACTTCACATGATAGCTGGTGCTTAGATATTACTGTCATGGTTTAGCCCCAGCCAGCAACCACGTTGCTGTTCACTCACTCCTCACTCACCCCAGTCAGATGGGGAGAAGAATCAGAAACAAAAAGAAGTAAAACTGTTTTTATCCCAGCCCATGAGTTTAACAGGACAGCAAAAGAGAAGAAAAACAATAACTGCAATAACAATAGAAGAATATACAAAGCATATGATACACAACGCAAACTGCTTACTGTCCAGAAGCTGATATCCCATGTGCTTCTGAACTGTGCTTACTGAACTGCAAAACTCACCTCCCCAGCCAACCACCCCCCTTACACATTGAGCATGGTGTCGTGATATCAAATATCCCTTCGGCCAGTCTGGGTCAGCTGCCTCAGCAGTGTCCCCTCTTCTTGTGAAAATTAACTCTGTCCCAGCCAAACCCAAGACAAGTATACTGACAAGGAAGAAACACCAAACAATAATGCAATTACTTTAAATCATAGAATTGTTACGTTTGGAAAAGACCTCTAAGATAATGAAGTCCAACCATCAACACAACACCATACCTACTAAACAATGTCCCGAGGTATCACATCTACATGTATTTTAAATACCTCCAGGGATGGAGACTCCACCACTTACCAGTGGTTCCAATGCTCCACTTCAATTTCAGTATAGAAATTTTTCTTCATATCCAATCTAAAGCTCCCCTGCCTCAGCCTAAGGCCAATTCCTCTCATTCTACCAATTGTTACCTGGGAGAAGACACAAACATACACTTCACTACAACCTCCTTTCCAGTAATTGTAGACAGTTGTAAGATCTCCTGTCAGCCTCCTCTTTAGGCTAAACAACCCCAGTTCCCTCAGCTGCTCCTCTCAAGACTTGTTCTCCAGGCCCTTCACCCAGCTTCATTTTCCTTCTCTGGATGCGCTCAAGCACCTCGATGACTTTCTTGTAGTGAGGGGCCCAAAACTAAACAGGGTATTCAAGGTGTGGCCTCATCAGTGCCAAATATAGGGACACAATCATTTCCCCAATCTTGCTGGCCACAACATTTTTTGATCCAAGCCAGGATGCTGCTGGCCTTCTTGGAGACCTGAGCACACTCATGACTTGTGTTCAGCTGGCTGTCGACCAGCACACCCACATCTATTTTTGCCCAGCAGCCTTCCAGCAACACTTCTCCAAGCCTGTAGCATTGCACAGGGTTATTGTGACCAAAGTGCAAAAGCCAAGACTTGGTCTTGTTGAATCTCATTCAACTGGCCTCAGCTCATCAATCCAGCCTGTCCAGCTCGCTCTGCACAGCCTTCCTGCCCTCGAGCAGATCGACACTCCTGTCCAACTTGGTGTCGCCTGCAAACTTACTGATCACCTCATCCAGATCACTGATAAAGATATAAAACAAGACTGGCCCCAACACTGAGCCCTGGGGAACACTGCCTGTAAAAAGCCGACAACTGGATTTAGCTCTGTTTACCACAACAATCTGGGCTCAGCCATACAGCCATATAATATACAATTTTAGGGGAACCTCCAGAAACACAAACTTCAGCAGAGCACCTGAAGGGCTTTTCTGTGGCTTCTGATTAACAATAAGAGAGGGATGTGCAGGAGCAGGCACTGCTTTCCCCTTCCTCCAGCTAATAGGGCATGGACTTGCCCTATATATAGTGCCTGCCCAGAAGGCATGGAGTGTGCGCCCACCACGCCATAAAACTGGCCCGAGGAAGGGATGCCGACTGGCCTGATGAAAAACTCCACAAGCTCCTGAAGACTTGCTGTTGGAGGAGTTGCTGCTGGATGAACCACATTTTCCTGAGGAACAGCCATGCCCCACTAGAGTGGTGATAATTTTCCTTTTTTCCCCTGCTACTTTTCTCTCTTTCTCTGACTTACCATACCATACTTTCCTTTCTCTTGGCATTATGGTGTACCGGATCAAATCAGAGTTCTGTTGTAGTTTGTTTATCAACCTTGGCTGTGTTAAAAGTATCAGATTATGATCAGAATAAATTGGGATCTGTTTTTGCAACTTTGAGAAATTGCAACTCAGAGTGCACCCGAGCATCTGTTTTGTGATTTTGGCTGTGACCAAAATAAATACTGAATTTGAATTTACCCTGGGAGATTTGTATGTGGGTGCAAGTGAGTGGGTGCCCCACAGATCTGTGCCATAACTACTCTGCCTGCATAAAACTACTAGGAACTTGCTCATGCTGTGTCTGGTTGGCCTATCTGCCTTCCTCCCTACAGGCCAAACTGGCAGCACCTCCTATCCTGTGCAGTCACTGCAATTCAAGGCCATCACAGGACAAAGAGCATCACTGTACACAAACAGAAACAAGTTCTACCAAAGGACCTCTGCCACTGTTTTTGTACGGAGGGAATGAAGGGGAGCAAAAGTCAGCAGGAGTCACGCATGAGGGAAGCAGGGAAATCTCACAAGGAAGATGAACCTACTCTCTACTAGCTTCACTGCAAGAAGTCAAACAAGGCTGGAAGCGACCCTCAGCAACACTCACCAAAGAGCTACTTTTTACAGATTTCTGCAGGCCTATGCAGCTCAGCTAGAAGGAACCACTTTGCGGGCTCACCCCCACTTCCCCCCCGTTTTTGATGGCATTCAGCACAGTAGCCACACTGGCACGGAAAAGCATGTCACATGCAGCTGGTCATCCTCAGAAAATGTGGAACCTATGAGCAGACTGGGAATCACCCAGACCTCCTCTATGTCCTCTCCTCCCCAGTTCATCACTTCAACTGCATTTATAGCCTCCTCCCCCTTTCACTCACAGAACAATTGCAGCTTGACTTCTCAATAAAGGCTCAGCAGCCACAGCAAATCAAGGGCACATCCAGGTTTGCTGCCCTTTACGCTCGTAAGAAAATACAGTCTTGATGACAGCAGTCAGTTCAGTGGAGAGTCATCCCTCTCATAAAAGAGCAGCACACAACTATTTCTGCATATGCTAGGTGTTGGCCATGTTAACCCATTGCACACATGCCTAAGTATGTGTACAAAATCTCTGTGCCCACAGGCGCCCTCTACTTCTCCCAGTCAGGACCTTCTACACAAAAGAAAAAAACATGGACAAAGCATTCTCCCCCACCGCTTCCTATGTTCTTCATTAATTCTTATTAATTTCTTTTCCTTTAGAGGGGAGAAGGTAGGGTACATACAGTCTCTACACAAAAACGCATGACTATAAAGCAAGCCTCATAATGACAAGCAAGAAGTTTAGAGCTGCCTTGTTCATGTCACGTCCAGAAGCTGTATATGAAGTTTATTTCACAAGTAGGCCTTGACAGACTACCGCCTCAATCCTCTCCTCCAGTTTGACCTCTGATCTGGTCTTGCACCTGTAAACTGGGAACAACAAATGATAATACAACCATGTAGGGCCACACTTGAAATCCCGCAAGGAAAAACCAGAAAGCTCAGATTAGAAGGTTTGTAATTCCCACCTCAGAAAGTTTACGGTCAACAGAAAAGAAGCTCTCTTCACATTGTCCTTTCTTCCAAACACATGTCTGTATCTACAAGCCAAAAGGGGCTGGGGTAACTCTTCACAGGGACAACCATAAGCCTAACCCTAACTCTCCTAATTTTCCCTAAGGAGAATTATACCTGTGGACAGTTGTCCCTTTCCAAGCCATTAGATGGCCTGAATGGATTCAGCAGGACTATAATGTGCAATAACACGTAACAGCCAGTACATTCCTGGGCAGCTGCATAACACTTCAGGCTGAATCAAACTAAAGTACAGAGCAATGACAGCCTCTGCAGCAAGGCAGACAGTCTCTCAGAAATCTGCCAGCCACATTGCCCACTGACAGCATCACCCATGCCACCTGACAACAACAGAGAGAAGAGCACAGGGAAACTTACTGAGTGTTACAGCAACAAATACAACAGTCAAGGACTAAGTACTAGTTCTGTCCAGAGTTTTCAAGCTATTACTTTAAGCAGTAATTTTCATTAAACTGAATGATGTATCTGACAGGACGACCAGTGGCTGTTTAACAAATTTTACAATAACTATTATATAGGTCCTACTTCCATTTACCATTCATATACATGAACTCTGCTCCTTTCATTTGTACAGTTCCATTGCTAACAGTAAACACAGCAGACAACAATACTTTATGATCCTTCTCTCACACACAAAAATTCCCATGTCTTCCTTCTATGTGCCTGACAGTAAAGAGTAAGCTCCAAAAAGAGAATAATCCATTTTGCCATTTTCTTTAGATTTACTAAATTTTACATGTACAGATTAAATATGTCTTTACAAAGACCTTAGAAATAGCTGCATTCCTTCAAAGGCAGATGCATGGATAATTTTCTCCTCTCCCCTTTTCTATGAATGGTGTCTTGTGGTGATGTAAGATACTTATTCTTAACTTTAACGGACATCCACACTAACTCGTTCCAGTTGAAAATACATTACCTAATATTGTATAGTGAAGAAGCCTGGAAAATGACATCTGCAGGAATAAGGCACAGAAAAACCTTGTTTTCGGTACAGAACAAGCTCCTGGGGGCTGAAGAGGCAAGTGTGACATGCTGTTCACACACTTTTCTATCAGGGGAAATTGATGGCATTTGGCTGACCTAGAGAACCAGTCAATCAAAAGTCAGTAGAGAAAAAGCAGAGGGAGAGGGGCAGAAATGAAACTTGAGCTGCAGCAGTCATTTGCAGAGAGAACTATGTCTGAGAAGATGGTCTGATCTTTTGGGGATGCCTGCCACAAACTGGCTTGGGGCAATGCTGTGGGCCATCCTCTGTGCCACGTCACAGAAATCTTTCCTTCTTAAAGGAAAAGGCAGCAGTTTGTAGGTAAAGCATCAAACATCCATGTGTGTGCAAGAAAAAGAGAACAAGCCTGGCCTGCAGGCCAGATCTAGCCCAATTGCTGGCAGAGCTGAACCCCTGAACTGCATCATTAGTTCATACCTATGTTTGTTACAACCTTCCTATCTCTATCTGATTCCCTGGTCTTCCATTAAAATATTCATTTTTAAAAATATACGTATTAATACCTACCAAATTATAAGTCATCTCAGAGTTAAAGATATTAATATCTTCTCTCTGAAAGCTTGTTGCTAAAGCCCTGCTGTATTACCTGGAGTTGTGAGCTTCATTATGAACAGCTATCACATATCCATGACCACACATCGAAGGTTGGAATATGCAGAAAGATGGAACAACATAATCACAAGAATAAAATAAGCTGCTACTAAATATCTAGCCAGTGTGTTTCACTTTGCCCTCCTTCACTGTGATAATTGCTGCTTTTGAACAACTGATGAAGACCTGTACTACAAAGACAGCTGAACACCATGGCAGCAAGTCACATACATGAGATTGAAATCAACTGAAATCTAATGACTGATCACCAAAACTCCAGTAAGCCTTCGATCAAGCCCAACCTCCAAGTCTCATTAAACTCATTTTTATATAAAAATCAATAGTCCTTTTGCTTACTCCCTCAGCTGTGAGGGAAACAGAAGCACTTGTTATAATTAGACTTATGTCTTAAGTAGGCTAAAAGAGTAAAGACTTCCACAATGACATTAATCAAAGTGAAGGAGACTTAAACATGAGAGCACATTAATAACTGTTCCCCCGTGGTAAACAGAACTGGTGATCAAGCACAGGTTCAGCAAAACTCCTCACCCAACACTGAAGTAGAATTAGCTCTGTAGCAATATGAATAAGTAATTGGTCTGGACAGTCACAGGTCAGGATAGAAAGGCTCTGCAGAAATTCAATTCATCCATCAAAAACTGAGGAGAAGAGACAGACACTCTTCTCTTAGAAAAAAAGATCGTGTCTATTGATCATTTCTGTGCAAAGCTCATGTTTCTCTGTCCATCATCAAGACATTTTGCACTGCCAGCACCTAGCACTCTTAAGAGTGATATGACAGTCTCTGAAAGAAATCCTTTCACCACCATTACTCCAGGCCTAACACAGGACTCCATGATCCAGCTGGAAAAAGCCATGCATCTTCAGAGCAACTCATCTGTGACACCAGCTGATAGGTGTCCAGTTTTCCTCTTCTGTTCCTGTGACAAAAACATATCCTCTCAGTTCTTTGCTGCCTTTGTCTTGAGTCAGGAAATTTGCCTGAAGAAACTTAGTCTACCACTAATCTTTCTTTTGTCAGCTTAGCAGCCTACAATGCTGCCCTTTGAAATTTAACAGAAAAAGCAAAACAAATGAACTCTCATCTCTATGCCAAATTATAGTTTGTCAGGGAAACGTTGTCAGAACTTTCAAGTTAAAACACTGAAGTGGGAGAGAAGAAAAAGAAAGCAAGACCGGGTGTATGCAACTTTGCACTAGACATTCTGTTTATGCAGGAACTTGCAATACCTTCCCCTTCTCGATCTTCCTATGGGAACCCCAGATACGCACTAAAAAAACTGACTGTACTTACCTTCTGAAGCCCCTTGGAGATAGCTATCTTTATATCACAGACAGGTAAATAGTCTGACAGATAAGCTGGCTTAATCAAACAGCAAGTCTGCAGCTCAGCAATGGCATGAGCTTGAGTTTTACTTTTATTTATCTACCATTTTTAAAATAATTTGAGGGGGAAAAAAATAGATGAGTAGAAACAAACACACCATTATGGGAGAAGGAAAAGCCTACACAAACACAAGAGGCTAAAAAAACCCCTTCTGAATTTGCTGCAGCCTTTACAGCAGGGCCCCTCATGCACTCTTTAAGCAGGTCCAGCACACAAGATCTGAAGTGAGAATATACCCACAGCTTTAGTTACACAGAATTAATAAATTTCTTGAGCAGAAAAAAAATTGTAGGAAAAGCAACTTGGTGATTTGAAAAAAGAAAAAACCTGCACAACAGGCAAAATACAGCTTTAGGCTCTGTAAATATCAACTTCTTGTATTTGTTGTGTGTAGTGCTGTGTGTGCCAAAAGGAGTCTCCAGCCCCAAATCCAGAACCTTCCACAAGGAGTGTCTGTGCATGCCCTGAATTTGAGAACTTTCACAGCAAGACCATCCTCACCTGCTAATAGGGCATGGACTTGCCCTATAAACAGTGCCTGCCCGGAAGGCACGGAGTGTGTGCCCACCACGCCATAAAACTGGCCTGAGTGACTGCCCGACTGGCCTGAAGAACTACCAGACCATGTGTTTCTGAAGACTTGCTGTTGGAGGAGTTGCTGCTGGATGAACCACATTTTCCTGAAGAACGTCGTGCCCCCCTAGAGTGGTGATAATTTTCCTTTTTCCCCTGCTACTTTTCTCTCTTTCTCTGACTTACCTTACTCTTGGCATTATGGTGTACCCGATCAAATCAGAGTTCTGTTGTAGTTTGTTTAGCAACATTGGCTGTGTTAAAGCTATCAGATTACGATTGAAACAAATTGGGATCTGGTTTTGTAACTTTGAGAAATTGCAACTCAGAGTGCACCTGAGCATCTGTTTTGTGATTTTTGGCTGTGACCAAAATAAATACTGAATTTGAATTTACCCTGGGAGATTTGTTGGGCTCTGATTTGCTGCGCAGATATTGAAAGAACCCTTTTTTACCCTCACTTTTTGACTTTGCAGGTCAGGGTGGTGTCAGGAGCCGGATGTAACAGGCGCTAAACAGAAAGATATTTTGCTCTTAATAACCAGACTGCTCCTGCACTCCTCCCTCCAATGGAGTTTATGGATTTAGATTCAGAACACTAAAATAAAGGTCTGGGCCAAGTATAAATATGATGTAAAGCATGGAGTTCCTTGATCTTCAAAGATTTTACTTAATACCCCAATGCCTTATTTGCCCGATTCACATAATGAAGGTTTTCAAAACACCACTTTGTTCTTAAGTGATAAAAAAGCAATGACTATGAACAGCATGCTCAAGTGTTGTTTCACCTACTGACTTAGATGCCAATTTAGATCACAGGAAGCTATAACACTTCAATTTCCGTGTACTACGATATTTTTACTAGGTTGCAAAGATTACCTACATGATTATCTCCATTTTCTAAACCATAAAAGTAACTTCTGTGATTTTTATGTGGTGTATTGAACAAAGCTTTTCAAAAGTAAACTACTGGAGCTTATTCACACTGCAGTTCTCGTTGCTTCTATCATTTTTATGTCACCCCTCTAGCACTCTCCAGCTGAGAATATCACAATGTCCTAATTTAAATGCACAACTGTGATCCTTGAAGGTTTCCATAAAACAGGGTCAAACAAAACAGAAAGCAGATAAGAATTATACTGCTGCCTTGTTTCTGCACGCAGGACAGGAAAATAAAGGTAGGAATATATCCAAGAAAACTATCTCCAGGTAACTGTCAATTTGAAGACATTATCATACTTTATGACAATACTAGCTTTAGGCCTCAAAAACAAGTAAAAGTCTCTTTGAACCAGATATAAGAAGCAGCCTATCTTTGAGAAGAAATTAGCACAGGAATGTGCCCCAAAGCGTTAATATCCAGCGCCCATGCAGACATAGCATTTTTAATATCAAGTTTCTTAAATTAAAAACAGTGCTTCTAAAGCTCAGTCTTTCATGGGTAGAAGTACAAAGTTCTCTACCAGGAAACCTTTTAGAAACAAATTCAAAAATCAAAAGGCCAGATTGAACAGAGCAGTTTTATTATAGCAAAAGAAGAGATGGAAAAGCTATGATCCTTTTTATGTCTTTCCTGCTGTCCAAAAAAACACATAACTATAGTTGATTTCAGAGGAGGTATGTGAATTTTACATTAGTATTATGACCAACAACCTGGCATAAAAAGCACATACTCTGTGACACCAAAACACTTTTTCAGCTGGCAGCACTTTCCACTGCAAGTCCCAAACCCTTGATATAGTCTACTCTGTAGGCATTGTGAAGACAACTTTTTTCCCCTACCCATACATAAACAATTAATTCATAAGAAAACCATTTCTCTCCATTGTCTACAAGGCCTCAATAATTGATATACACCATTGCCAGCATCTTCAGAAGGATGCTCCAGACCCTCTTCCAGATACCTTCAGAGAATCAATGCTCATGCCCAAATGAAGTTAGCAACAAGCAGGTTCTTTGACATTTAGGAAAATATGGGAAAAATGCTATCCATGAAAAGAACATACATTGTATTGTTTTACTTCGTGGATTCACGCATTCTTTGATCAGCGAACAATATTGGGATGACAGGAGCTTGCCAGCTATGCTGAGGTAAGTTTTCCTGGTAGAGATGTCTCACCTGTATCTTAAAAAAGGCTACCTCCCTACATTCTTGCATTTGCTGGAGCCACAAAGTCCTTTAGCTGTATTTATAGAGCAGTCAGGGATTGTGGAGTAAAAATACTGAGGTGCTTAAACATATCTGTGTTCAAGAGAAATACTGTAGTGAACATTAAACATAATCTGCTGGCACCGACACTTTATCTTCTGTGCTGCATCGCTTCTGGCACTGACTGTATCACCAACATATCCAAGTACCTCCCAGCAGTGCACTAAGTGCTACAACTAATATGTGATGTTCAGTTTATTCTCTCTCTTCCCTGAAGGAGAATCATAGGCACCACAGTATGACTTGTTTTGAGAGGGTATAGGTTTTAAACAGGCACAAACAGCTTCTTTTTGAAGCTGAAAACAAGTGCCCTAAATGAAAGGTGCTCAGGCACATCATGTGCAATGATAGTTCATTTCACAGATAATAGCCAATATCCTCCTCTCCTTTCCATTAAAACAGTGTCTTCTGCAAAGAATAGCTTTATCCTTTGAAATTATGTTCTGCTGAACCAAAAGCCAAATCATCAACCACTGTCCTACTACAAACATCCATGGAGGTGTCTGACACATACTAGTGCTGAAGTACATGACTGTACAACTATTCACTGATGCTTGTAAAGTATTTTTTGAAATTCCCGAATAAGAGGAACTATCAGTTTATAATCCAGTCAAGGATACCAGTCTTTGTTTTGTCTCTGTTTTGCAGAATTTCTCATTTTCACATCACCTGCACCAAAGGCTTACGCTGTCCTTAAATGAGAATAACTCCTTCAGATTCCTTGGCAGGACTCTACTTCTCATTCTAAATTGGCTTCCTCAGCTGTGCACATTGTATCATTACATCCAGTTCCAGAAACAGGTCTCCCTAAAATATTTGATAAAATTGGAATGAAGCTGTTTGAATAGTAATGTTATTATGAAAATACCCTATCTCTAGGGAATGACACAGTTAATTTTTCTTAAAAAAAAAGTGCCTGTGTACTTGATGGATGGAAAACACTTCCTCTTTAGAAATAAGTAAAACAAATTAAACAATTCCAATAACAGCGGAACAAATAATTTGAATTTTTGACAAGAATTTTTTTCCAGAAGTGTTTGAGAGTTTTGTTATTGTTTTCTGACAAGGCATCAAATCTACAGGCATTAATACTAAAAATCTTTGTTCACAGATCACAATTTTTTCTGTAACGAGACACAGAAAAAAAAAAAATTATAAAAAGATTCCTACAGAGAGGGCATTAATAAGTTGTCCTTAAAAAGAGTTTTCCTATAATTCCCTAGCGGACCTACAAACAGCAACTGATAAAACAGTTTTTAACTCTCTGCCTGTTGATATAGCTTTCTTCTCCATGAAGAATTAAGAGTCCAAACTAGCAGTAGCAATGAAAAAAAACAAAGTACAAGAAAAAAGACAACAGCATCCCTGCAGTCTTAATAGTATTTCAGATTTTCAACAATAAAAAGTCTAAGAGCCAGAAAGTAACATTTCAATTCTATATGTAGGTCAGAGACAAACTGTTCTTTCCAGAAGAAATTAGCAATTAAAATCTAGAGATTTGATTTAACTTCACACAGAAATCTTTCCAAAGAAGCACATCTGAAATCTCTGCTGTGCTGGTTGACAGAGATGCTGTGAGTACTAGAAGCACTGTCAGCAGAGAAACCTGTAGGTCTTGGAGGTCTAGAGCTCAGTCCTCAAGCTGTTAAATTTAAAGTCACTGAAGAAGTTCTGGTGGCAAGCAGATGTTTTAAACTGTAGGGGTTCAGCATGAATAACCATCCAATTTTCATGGATGAAAAAACAAGTCCAGGGTATAGAGCACACTGCTCTTATCACAGCGGTCTTCTCTGTAACAAGCACCTCCAAGTCTCAGCTGAGGACTTTTCTCAAGTATTGCAGTAGGTCAAAGTGTCAGCCAACTCAAGCAGAGCAAAGGATGGAGAAAAAATGGAAGGAAAAAAAATTATTCTTGGATTTTGAAAAGTGCGCTACATGAATGGGAAAGAGGTAAACTCAAAAACACTTCAACCAAACAGAACACTTCTCAGGGGAAACCTGTGTTAAAATTCTGCTACGTGTACCCACTTCAGGCTGTCTGACTTCTCTGTCATGCTGTCCTCTTTTATCACAGAGGCAGTTTTCTTTCAAAATACATAACAAAAGGAAGAGTTATATCCCCATGTAAATAACAGAAATGCTTTTGTTGCAAGAAATATTAAAAATCTCAAACCTCTGCAAAATGCCACAACAGAATTTGCACACATCTTATAGCTCTGATGCTATGACAATCCATTTTGAATTGGCTCCTATGGTAACTGCAACATTAAGGAGAGCCATCTCACACACTACACAAGATTAGAGGGGATGAGTCTGTAGCCTTGCAGTTGAAGAGATAGGACACAAACTTGATTCATTGCAGCAAGTCTCTCCACAATCATCCTTTCAGCTAACAGGATTCAGAAAGACAGCATTTCTCTCCCTTGTGAATGGGATTCGGCTCATGTCATCTCCAGAACTAGAGCATGTACTTCTCTTTCTACCCTCTTCCCTCAAACCCCAGTGCAGCCTAACTGTAGCACGTGTACTTACATAATTTCATGAGGAGTTTTTTGTTCATCATCAAGATCCTGCTTTGTAATTTTTCTAGTTGAGTTGGTGGAAGCCCAAAGAAGCCAAGAAATAAAGCTTTGCATATTTTTTCAGTTAACTGGAGCACTAGCTGCTCTAGAAAAACACTGTTTTAGTCAGCCCAGAGATGTAGCCCAGGGAAAGTCTCCTCCCCTCCTCCGTCATACAGATGACTAACACTCTTGAAAGCAAAGGCATCCTTTGCTTACTCATATCTCATCGGATTCCCCTTTTCAAGGGCATGCCTCATCTCACAGTTTCAGCTCCCTCACAAATGATTTTTTCTTACCTGGCCAGTGTAAGCTGCTGCAGGATGATGCAACATCATGCTCCCTCAGCAGACTCTGATCCCAGAGCAAGGGAATAAAATACGTATCTTCTACTTCATCAGCTTTAGAACAGGGACTAGTAATGCCCAGACTGCAAGTAATGAGACAGTGCTTTCTGTTCCACTACATCATTCTGCTGTTCACTACCAAACAAAAAAAGTCCACGTCTTTCATTTCCACATGCGACAACACCATTTCATGCAGGACTTGATCTAATCAGATTTACAGAGATCCTAAAGGAAAGGGGCTGATTTAAAAACAAAACACCATACTTATACTTTTCAGTACCTTTCTGACCTCTAGGTTGTTGCAGGGTACACATTGCGACAAGTATCATAGGTTTTAAAGCAAAAAGACTTCTTTGTGTAATGAAAAGGCTCTTCATGGAATACCCCTTAGAACTTCAGATAAGCAGCCCTAGAAGAGGCACCTTCACAGCATCCCACTGACAGCCAACACTCCATTAGTGTCCCTCCTTTCCGGCCGACTGTAATTTATTACACTGTCATAATTTGCAAACTCGGACTCTAGTAAAACCAGAGCCAGGAAAGTAGTTTGAGCAAGACCTATAGCAATGAGAAGAAAGTGTTTTTCAGGAGAAAGACCAGGAAGTAGCAATTTGCCCTTTGCCCCAAAAGAGGTTATGTTTCTCAGCAAACCAAACCCTTTTGTTCATCTTCCCAGCTGTAGTGGATTGACTTTTGGATTTTTCAGATCCTCCTTAAAAAACAAAATGGCCTTTACAGGTCTTCCTTAACAGCGGAGGTCAGGATCCATGGAAATATTCCTTTAACATAACACAACATATAAATAAGGTATAGATAAGAGAGTATGCTCTCTTCTTCTTCTGGCAAGCTGGAGAGCAGGAGCTCCGTTGCTGATGGTCCTGTCTGGAGCTGAGGCCTGCAGCGGCTGTTGGGGGAGAGTCCTGAGTCAGATTTAGCTGTCCTGCTTTCCTCAAGGGAAGTGGTGAGATTTTGCTAGTTCTTTACTTTGTTAGTTACCGGGTCTTACAAATGTGCATACCTGCTTTGTTTTAGTTCCTTTTTGTCCTTTTTTCCCATTTTCCCTTTCCCCTTTTCCCATTCTTGAGAGTTTTGCATGATATCCTTGCGGTGTAGTTCTTTGTATTTAGAAAAATATAGAAATATATATATTTAGTGTGATTTTGGCTTCTTCCATAGTTTTTTCTTTGAAAAGGGGGGTAAGGTTTGGGAAAGAGGCAGACTGAGCGGTTGGAGAGCTTGGGAAAGCTAGCTCAAACCAGCTCACAAGCATATTTTGATTGAGCTTCCAACTTCTAGAAAAGAGGCAGGAAGAAGCAAATGAATTATAGCACCATTAAAATGGAAACAGTCCAGAAGTTTATACAGCTTTTATTTAAGGCTTCTGTTGAAAATAAGGAGAGGGTTATTATTTTCTAAAGTTGTTCTGCTTTATGTTTAGAGAACTTCAACTACTTGTAGGTAAAAACAATGCACAGTATCTAATGATGATTACTAATAAACACTACCCTTCCCTTCGGAAAGGAACTTCAAGTAGATGAGCCAGAATACTTATGCAAGCAACAGGCATTTTTTATTCAGTTTCTCAGAAGTGAGAAACAGAAGAAAATTTAAAATTCCTGCCCATTTGGCAGAGCGCAGAGCTCTCTCTGCATCCCTTTCTCTCTCTCCAAATCACAACATGGTAATTCACAAAATTAATTCAAGTCCTGAACATATCTGGTATTTTACATCTGGTTCCTGTTATTTTAACCTCAGAAGCAAAATGGAAAAAAAAAATCTGATTTCTGCTGATTGCATACATTTTCTAAAAGTTCCCTTCCTTTGTCCTATTAGCCAGGTTATTTAGAGGATATTACCCTAATCCAACAAAGAATTTAAGAACATGAATATTTCCAGTGAAGGCAAAAGCTCTACTGGATCAAAATGCTTTAGAGTTCATCAGCTCTTGCTTCATATCACAACTACTCAATTCAAATATCCTTACAGTTTTGTAATTATGCCTGCTATATTAGTAATAAGTCAGGCATAGAGCACACACACACAACTTGGGAGTTCAGTTCTGCCTTCCTATGGGCAACTTTTCATAAATCGACTGTCAGATTCTTCTTCCTCCAAACTTTTACCTCAGCTATTAACAACTGACATTGGGCCAACTGCCTCTGAAGAATGAGCGGTTAGAGTGCACGTGCAACATCGTGTCTGCCTAGAGAAATAACCAGTTTGTGTACTGCTCTCTGTACAAATACAGCCATGACCACCCAAACCAGACCTACCATCAGGTAAGACAGGACCAGGCTCTCCTCAGTTACACTGCAGCAGTCTTACTCATTTATATTAGAATGGCATGCAAGTTTGACCACAGACTTATTGAATGCACTTAGAGAGCAAGATCTGCAAGCAATTTAATAAATGAGTTTGTAAGGGCAGGTTTGTAACTAAAATAAACACTTCTCAAGGAAAATCCTACTGCATCATTTGTCATGTTTTGTATTGCCTGATAGAAGATCACACGAATTAGCAGTAAACGGCATTAGCATTGCAACGTTCAAGAATTCCAGAGAAATGCATGGTAAGACAGAAAGGTTGTTCCTGCATCACTGCTTTCGTATTGTGTTTGATACTGGCTATGAGCAGTCCCATAGAATCTGTTCTATTCTACTTTTGCTCCATTCTCATACCAGTCACCCAGCAGGCAGGCCAGGAAACATCACCACTGAAGTATAGAAAGGGGAGGTGAAGCAGAGAAACTACATACTCCCCTGGCACAATCCTTCTCAAAGTCATCTTGCAATATCTCCACAATAGCTTCTGCTTCTTGGTCTCCTTTTTTGAAAAGAAAAAAAAGCAACTATTACCTTTGCTTGTGGATGTCAAGTAAATAAGCTCAAAGCTTAAGAGAAGCAAGACGCACCACCTCTTGGAGCTCCTTGTAGTCAATTCTTTCCTATGGCAAAGGGACCATAGCTAGCACTAGACAGCTGCTACTACTACTGGAGCCTGGATTCCTTTTACCAGGTCCTCATCAGAGACACCCAACTCAGACATGGCTGTAGCAGGTTCCAGTAGGTACCAGTGCAAGCCAGCACTGTTATCCAAAGCAGAGACTCTTCCTTTCTTTACTGCACCTAACTCCTGAGCTGCCAGAACCACTCTCGCACAAGGATGTGTCTATGTTCCCATTTTGTTAAAATCACCATCTCTCCCAGAACAAAACTCCACAAAAAATGGTCTCGGTAAAAGAACAGTCAGACATTAGCATGGGGCAACCTGATGAGGGGAGGCATCAGGCATATAACTCCCCCATGCAGAATCTTCTAAAGAAAAAAATGCATGTCCACAATTCAGCAGCAACACATAGACAGCCCCAAAGCTAACAAACACCTGCCTCATCTCACAATTCTCAGGTTCCCCTACATTTTCCTGTTACAAAACAGTACAAAGAATATTGTTTTCTCACAAGTGAAAGAATAAGGAACTCAGAAATTGAAGAAACCTATTAGTGCAACAAATTTCAGTGGGTTTACTTAGATAATCAATGCAGAATTCATATATTGATGATGGAGTGAGAAGGTACCAAAATATATCTGTGCTCTTCAGCAAGCAGGAAGAGAGCATTTACCCATTTTATTCCAGCTTGTTCATTCAATCCTAGGCAAACAGAAACTTTAGGTATTTTTCAAGCATTTCAAAATAACAGCAATAAAATATCTAAGAAAGCTGTTTTACGTTAAATGGGGGAAAAAAAAAAAAATTATAACCACTTCGACTTCCTAACAAAATGATTAAAGTATGCAAGTAAGGTGGGGGTCGGGGAAAGGCAAGGAATGAAGGAACAGGATGTGACATACCGCAAAGAAGTAAAACTATTGCATATTTAATGCAGTACAAGATTTTTATTTCTAAACCCATCAGATTCTGAAAGTTTAATCATCTTCCTTCCCTCCTTTCCTAACCATTCCCCGTCCCCGTGATGTGGGGCACACTAAAACACCCCAGTCTCCCCCGGAAAAGCTGCATATGCTTTTCCAAGGGGGATTGTATCCCAATTCGGTAATAACATGCCCTGTAGTTTATTAGGCTCTTCTCATCCCAAAACAACAAAACCAAACGAAAATCCCACACTTTTCCAAAGCCAAGAATAACAGAGTTTCATCTTAGAGTCTCTGCTCCTGTGTGTCACATTAAGCTTGCAAGTGATTGAATAATAGGAAAAATGCAGATCTAGCAATTCCTGAACTGTTTGATTGGCCTCACTGATCAGGCCTCAGTGTTGGACTACACATGCAGTCTGTTGTTCTACAGGCATACTAGTCAGCAGTCTGGAAGAAAGGAAAGTGGTGGTTGACATCCATGAAAATCAGAGAACGTTCTTTATCTCACGGAAAAAGAGAGAACTGCATTCACTCAAGGCAGTGTAGAAGTGTCATTGTCAGTCACTAAAATAGCTTACAAAATTCATTGACTAAGGTAGACCATCTGATCCTAGTGTGAGTTCCGAATAAGAAATATTTTCCCCCTTTTATGCCAGACCACTGTCTAGAATTTCTCATATTCACCACAGCAGAAAGAAAACAAAAGTTAAAATGCTGACAAAAATATTGCTTGAGATTTTCAAGTAAATGAAGTCTGATACCACTTCCCTAAAGTCAGTAATGTATTTTGAAAAGGGGATGAAGAGGAAGGGAAAAAAGTCACATCACACATTCACAGAACATGACTCTGATCTGTCTGAAGGAGAGGCCAAACTCCTGTCCACAACAGATAAGGATACCTACACCTATTAGGTTTCACATACTAGCACGAATGCACTAAAGTACGCACTTTCGCAAAGTTAATGGTTAGAAGAGTACTTGGGTGGGAAGGTAGGACCTTCACCTTCTGACAAAATTGTCTGATAGAGTCAAACATTATCAGCACAAGGAGACCTTCTGCACGTGCCTGACAACCTCACACATAGCATGATCATGTAAGCTCAGTTTTTCAACTGCAGTTTCCTAAGGAAACATGGGAGGGAAAGGCATTTTCACTGGCACTCCAAGTAAAAAGAGTTTAATCTGGCATCCTTCACAAGCACTCTATTAGTTTCCAATTCAAGAACAGAAAAGAACAAATTAATTGACCAATAAAGACTTAGAACAAAGCTGGCACTATGCCATCAAATGGAAGTGAGGGGAATCAGGCTACAAGCAGCCATGCTGCAAACATCCAAGGCCCTCTTCTGCCAACACTTTTCCAATGGGGCACCTTTGATTCTCATCAAAAAGGCCAACACAGTAATTGCAAGAAAGACAGAAGATTTGAATATGTGTACCAAGAGAATTTCCACCTGTCAAAATACACACACAAAACCAGGGAGTTGACATAAAGAGATATGTACACAGATCAGATTAGCAAATGGTCTGGCCTCCACAAATAGTAACCAAAGCACAAATTGGTACTGCAACACGCTAAACAAAAGTCAATGGAAGAAAGCTACCAAAAAGCTGCATTCTGAAATGGGTCTTTCCACAGGAGGTTAGTCAGGACAACTGTGTGAGCATTTTCACTTCTATGTGTGCAACATTCCCCAACGGCTTAGCCATTACAGCAAGAAACAAAGCCTTTAAAGATAGATCTGCCTAAGAACCTGAACACTTCAGAGAGGAAAAAAAAATAACTTGGTGGTTAGCTTCCCTTCCCAAAAATTGTATTAGACAATTATCTTCAGAAGTCAAAATCAGGCCAACAGTTAAGGGCCACAAAGGGAATAACACAATGATTGCAAAGGAAAAATAGCAAACAATGGCTAGGTGCTCATATTTAAGTCATATACACAGTGGCATTCATAATGAATACTAATTTTGAGTTTTGCTTTATAAGGCATATTCCTAAAAGGAACTTACTTTCTAATTATGAGCTCCAGTGACTATACACATTAAACAATGAAAATAAACAGCAGCAGACATTAACATTGTGACAGTCCCATTATCTTTCAAGCAATGCATGAGGATAAAGCTGTTAGCCACCCTCACAGGCTTGAAAAGTCATTTCTGTCCAAGTTCCTACAACGGTCAGTTTACCCTACCATTACCAAAAGGAAGCAATTAGAGAAAACTGATTTGAAGATTAAAATTCTTACGCAGCAATAGTTCTTACTCCAGTAGCTTGGAGATCATGTCCTTAAAGTGTTCTTGCTAGCTTTTTAAAAGCAAAAACCCAAAACAACCACCCTCTGAAGAGATTGGGAAATGACCGGATTTTTTTTCCTTCATGATGGTGAACTTGTAAGGCATTCCATGCTCATTTTTCCCTTTAAAAATGGAGGGGCAGCAAAGACTTGCTGTTCTAGGTTACATGTTCTTCAAGCACATGACACATTGCCAGTTTGCTACAGAGCACTTAAGGCATCTAACAATCCTTCAGTACCTCCCTAAGAGATTTCATTGGCAATACAGCAGTATTTCGCAGCTGAAAGGCTTTAGGAAGTATCTTCTACATGTCACTTCAAGGCCCAGTTGAGTCCAATAAGCAAAAGCAGAAGTTTGATGCCCAAGTGCCCCAGCATACCCAGCTCTTTAGACAGGGCGTTATTCCCTATTTTACTGGATGAATTAAGCAAGTAAGAGAGGTATGATAGTTTGCAAAGAGGTTCACTTACAGCTTCAGCCTCGCAGCAGGTGAATTTCAAAGTAAAAGAGCAAGAAAACACCACCTGAGAAGTGGCAGCCACCTATGGTAAGCTTAAAACTCTCCTTGGCAAGGCAAAACCCTGTTACTTAAAGGTTTTGTGTCTGCTGCATTACTGCTCTCCCAGCACCACAAGTGATCCCGGACAGACACCAAAGCCATAAACAGAACAAATGCCCAGAAGTCTCAGGGGAGGCAAAAGCTACTGTTTTATCAATGGCATAACCTATAGGTTACTTCCTAATGCAGCTTTTAGCTTAAACATGCAATAACTGGCACAATACAATCATCACAGGGCTGAAACCAAAAATAAAAACGCTACAAGACTGCAAGAGAAATCACAGGCTTCTCCCAGGATAGACACATGGACAATGAAGAGTTGTTTGAAAGACATTTGAGTTATCCCAACATGCAAGCAAGGGACCTGCACTGAGAGAAAAGCAGCTTATTTCAACTGGACGAGCAGGACTGCTCAGTTATTCCTCAGTATCCCAAATGTTAAGGATTAACCTCTAGCAAGTCTATCAGTAATTACACAGGAAAGACTTTGAAGGACAATAGCATGGAATGAAAGAATATCCAGAGACAAGACTGAAAGACATTTCATATCCTATGCGCTGTTGCATCTTCTCCCTGGGATAAAGAATGCAAGCTGGCCCTCACCTAAGTCTGAATCTCTGAATAGAGACACAAATAGTAGTAATACAGACATACGCTTAAAAACTGGATTCCTGTGCTGATTCATATTGAAGCTAGGACAGAGAATGACACGTTCTATATAACACATTTCAATAATTTTGAAAAAGACATCCAATTTACATTTCTTTTAATAAAAATTGAACTGCTATATTCAGAATTGCTGCTATTCCTATCGTAGTTTGTAAGAAATGCAAATTCACAGAAGAAAAATGCATTATTCACTTCCAGTGTGTGAATCAAGATTTGAATACATTATTAGACTGACTCAGAGGTGAGTTCAACTAATACCAATCACATGAAAAATTCACCACAGGATCATCACAAAATAGCAGCGACTGACATTATGCAGCAAGAGAAATATTTTGACACTCCCAACAAAGAAGCATTTATTTTACTATGTGAGCACATAAGTATAACCTAGCAACAGACAGAGCCCATACCCTCCTTCGCATGCATCTGACTCCAATAAAGTACATCTTTTGTCCCAAAGCCTAACAGGTTTTTCTGGCAGAAGGTAGTAAAAGAACAGTATTCCCAAGAAAATTATGAACTACACACAAATACAAACATATTAAGATGAAGGAATGTATTCCATTAAATTAAAAGTTTTGCCAATTTAGTTCTTAGTCCAATGTTCTCTGGGTGCTTCCAAAACCAAAACCCTGCCTAGCTCCAGGAAGTTTTACTGGCACTTCAAGTCCAGAATCGTCATCCTGTTTTTTGCTTCGTTTCCTCCAGTCAGGATCCTAAGCTCCATCTCATATGTCCACTGCAGCCCAGGTCATACCCAGCTCTCATATCCTCAACCAGTCTTCCGTTTTACGTACATGTGTAACCAGAATACCTTCTACCTTTGCTCTACACACTGCTTGTTCACAGCACTTCCTTTCACCTCAGGTAGATCCTCATTGACACAGGCCAGACGAACAATGCTAGCCTTACCCAAGTTATTACCCTTAACTAGAAGTAGATGCAGGCTGCCTAAACGCAGCCCAACAGGAATAAACCTGTAAAGCAAATACGGAGCCCCCAATAAGGTTCCCATGGGTCCCCATTGACCACATCATCAGCATTTTAGGATGGGTTACTTAGACTAGGCTATCAGTGTCATGCCTGTTCCTGGAACACAGCTTCTAGTTTAGTTTTGTCCAAAAAGATATTCCATGATTAAAATTTAAGTGCAGTAAGATGGGACAATTAGCAGGATTAGTTTCAAAAAAATGCACTCCTGATGCAAATTAACCATCTAACTTTGGTGCATACACAGAAGGCCGTGGTCTGCCTCACACTACATTTGTTGCAAAGGGCAAGTACTACACAGCTGAAAGATAAAAGATACTCCACAGAAAGAAATGTGGGCCAACCTGAACTCAAGGAAATCTCATCCTAATTCCTAGAAGTTATGTATCTGTTTGAAAAGCCCAAACACAAATGGCTTGGTAACTTTTACAAAATGCTTAATGAAAAGTGACTGGAAAAAGTTCTATCAAGTAGTATATTTTAATTGTTCTACTTCAATGGCATCTAAATAATTTAGATTTTTAAGACATACAAGTACTTGGTTTTAAAACTCCTTAAAGGAACACAATAAGGTTAGAAATAAGCAGGTGTACTAGGTGGAAGCCAGGCTGAATAAAGATAACCTTTGGCCACCAATCCAGTATTTTACTTGCAGCATTAGGCAACGCTTCGGCAAGCACAAAAATGTATATGCTAATATACAATACCCTATCCTCTAACAAGATATATTGCTTCAGTTCTTTACAGGAAACTTAGCCAAAAAGCGCTTTAAGGCAAATGCTAGTGTGTGCATTCTGACTAAACAATAAATGAACATTACACTTTCCTAACTATCCAGATCTTATTTAGAAAAATATTTTTGAATATACATATGGGGGAATAGTGTTTGTGGTCACATGTACAGTATTGAGCGTAACATAATTAACTGAAAATCGGGTATCTACTTCCATGCTCCAAGGGTCAGGTCTTCAAGAGTTTGTACTGTCTACTGGACAGACTTAGATCCAGCATATGGAGTGCTTCTAAGGTACAGACTTGAAAAAGAACATCCACCTTTGAAAATCTACATGTCTCAAAAAAGCAAGTGGCTGTTTCTATGTGTATATTTTTAGACAAGGAAAATAAGAATGAATGGAAAGCCTTATCTAATAAGCATAGTTCTGTTTAACCAGAAGTCAGCTTGTCTGCTCTCTATGGATACATGCATACAAACAGTGGGAAATCCCAACTGTAAGCATAACTAACGACTTGGGCTAGCTGTTTCAAAGGCTTTGACTCACTGCCTTGAGAAGTGGTCACTAAACCCACATAGACTAAGAAATGAGTTGCTGGTACTTTTGAAAAGAAGCAGCTGAAAGCCAAAAGGACAAGAAAAATCCTTATGAGGTCTTCCTCAACCTACTCTGTTTTTTTGGTTTTCCCAATTAAATGGCATCAGGAAAACAGATGTCAGCTGCATTAATGGCCCCTCTGTATGGTAATATATTCTTTAAAAACAGTTGAATCTGCAGCCTGGAGCAATTTTGGAAACCTAAGCAAGGCATTTTTAAACTTTCCTCCTCCAGATTTCAGGTCAGTCCACAAGCATCAGGATGAGAGAATCCCAGCTTCTACTGGGAACCTATGTTCTTGTTTATTTTCAATCCATTTATTTGCACATACAAGTTAAAAAAATTCTGAATAGCCACAACAGAATAGCTACTTCCAGAGAGCAATAGCTAAAACATAGAACACAACAAAGATCAAAAGTCAGTAGGCCAGCAAAGAGTGCCACGCAAGCCTGTGTAGTTGGGAGGCTGGACTAAGTGTTAAGGAGACCCAGGCTCCACTCCCAGATTCAGCTATGTTAGACATTCCCTGCTCATCTTCTTCCACTCAGAGGAGGTGTGTGTTCCTGAGGACTCGAGTTCTCTTGCCTTGTGCAGTGCCTTAATTCTACAGGGTCTCCGATAACCAGCAAAGACCAATCCCCTCCTCTTTATGCCTGCAACAGGAACAGGCTGGCACAAAACTGCAAGGCATCAGTAACTGTAAATAAGAGAGAAAAATACATAATTCAGCCAATTAGATTTGGAAGAAAACATTGAAGGGAAAGGAATAAAACAGCACTCTTCATCAGCCGAGACATCACTTAGTCATGATCTGGAGTATTCACACCTGCTCCGCTCTGTCGCAACTCCCACAGCTCTGAAATGCGCTCCAGCAACACCCCAACACCTCGCTTTCTGCCAAGCCTTACCAGTGTAATAGGATCATTTTGTTATTCAAGTTCCCATTTTGTTAATCGCTGTAACACCTTCAAATCTCTACAGCGTATTTCATGTAAAACGTCTGCACAAAGTAAAGCAGCCCTGCGGGCCTGCCTCCATCAGCCTGGTACAAACTCCTGAGCTGATGAACACAAGGGTGAACTTGCCACCAGACACCAGTGGACCTGGGCATCCTTATTTATCTGTGGTCATTAGGGTCCACTAACAACTCTGCTCTGGTCACAATTTCCCATGGTTCTTTTTTCTATCTTTTATATCATAAAGGCTGCAGTTCAGAGAAGTACTTTGATACATGCTCTGCCTTGGCTAAGCCAGACCAACATAAAGCCAGCCTCAGAGTCAAGGTGTTTAAGGAAAGTGACTAGGAGGAAAATGTCCACAGACTCTGCAGGTATAGGGCATCTATTACTGCTCTTTGAGCCTTCATAGACTTGAAACGCTTTAGTAATGCACCTCTGAATACTAACCTGGATAGAGATTTGTCAGTACATTGCTGAATAGGGAACCAGATTACAAGAGAACACATGATACAGGATTTTTATTCTCTGTACCTGGAAAATCCCTTCTCAGTTCCCCTTTCACCCCCTTAGTCCAACTCCTATCCCATTACCATGGGTTTTGGCAGGTGATACAAGTAATGTTTATCACAACAAAAAAACATTCTTTGTCATGCTTGGACACTTCCAACCATCTAAATAAAAAAAGTTTATATTGCACCTTCCACCTGCAAAATAAGTCCTTTATTTGAGACCCAGTGGTGACAAGAAAATTCAGCAATGTAACACTTCCTTTCCAATTACAGCTGCAAACAGCCACATGGGTTGGTGCCAGCAAAATGGAAGCTTCTGCCTCCATGGAAGTGAAATAACCTCTATAAACTGAGAATGGAAGAGGAATAAACAGAAACAAACATCAGGTCTTGTAACTCGCATTAGTACCTGCATGTGGTTAGCGTTGAAAGCTTCCTAGGCAAGACAATGGACAGATTTAAAAACACCTTTTTGAAACTGCAATATAATTACCAGATTCATGGTTTTCAAACTTAACGATTCCAAAAATCCCAGGTTCCTCGCCTTATTTGGTCAGACATCCTCTTCTGGCTCTATAGTATGGAAATGATAACATTATCATCATTCCCAGCTCCTGGTCTTCTGCCACAGACTATGAACCTCTATCCTACACCCAAAATGGTCTGGACAAGCACAAAACCACCCCACCCAAGTATTCAGAACTGGGGTATTTACCCAAGCCAAACACTATGGCTGTCTCTACGTATCAATTCCTAACCAAGTTTACAACAAATCTTTAGCAAAGCCTGCTGCAAAAATGACACTTTCTCACACATAATAGCTAAGTCCTGAATTTACAGACAGAGCTCCAGGCAATGCTGCTGCAAGCCTAAACTCTGTACAGAAGCCACCAAGTAGCTGACCAGAATTATTTTACTTCTGTACAGTGAGATGACTTGAAGCTCCCACACAACTGTAAAACATGCTGCTCTGCACAGTATAGCAAGTTATTACCCAGCAGCTGATTTGCAGTGTGCTGTTCCTACCCATTGCAATAGTTGAGTGCTGCTACCAAATCAATTCAGAAAAAAAAATAGTACTATAATTCAGTCTTGAACATGGCATACCCACCTCCACTCATCTTACTACAATCAGTGCCTGAAATCTGTAAAATCACTTAATTCTAGGTCCAGGTCTTGTTCCACTAGACAACTCTCAAAGCACTTGAGTAACATCCTGAACTTACCAATACCACCTCACATCAGGCAGGCTCAAATCTCAGGTCAAGTCCAGCAAAATCCTAGCTCACCACTTATGTACCAGAAAGGTGCACTGAAGTCTGTGACAAATAGCACACAAGCAAGTGATATAACCAATGTGTCCAGCTGCTGCTGAGTTTATTTGTTGAATGACAAAACACCGCTCAGCATAACCATGTACCCACTCAAAGCTGAGTCAGCAGGAAAGAGCACCCAGTGAGACTCAGTTGTTTCACCAAATATTACACTGCAAAACTTCCATCAGGTAAGTTAAAAATCAGTAAAGAAAGCTGCAAAATAAATACCCATCACATGCAAACCACTAAGATGCCAACATTCCTAAATGACTCTACAATTGAAAGAAGAACGGAACAACCCTACAGCCACAGACATCCATATTTTGTTTTTTTTCCTGACCTAAATCTATGATGGCATTAATACACTTATTTTTGTATACTAATGATAAACCATCCAAACACAAAACGCTGGCTATTACAGCTGTATTCTTTTTCTGTCTTTCAAGAAATACTAGCCACAGTTCAGATATTTAAGTGTAAAAATTCAGTCAGGCATGTTTAATGAAAGCTTTACCTTCTATCGTGGCATTTTTAAAACAGAGAATAGGCTGCCTTTTACCCTTCCAACATCATAATGAAAAAAATAAGTCTTTACATGAAATTGAAGAAAATACTGTGGCTAGCAGAGCCCTGTTGAGAGATAATTACCTACTTGAGTGTGCATTCAACAGTAAACCTGTTACAGCTAAGGTAATGAGAAAAAAAAAGGCAATCAATTAGGTAAAGGTAGCAAAGCTGCTGTGCTAACTTCTCCTTCCTTAGACATTCTGCACAGCTCAGTGTAATGAGGGGTACAGTGTCCAGAAACAGCAATAAAGCAAAATCAGGCTGGGGAATTTGTGTCCCTTTGAAAAGGACAAGACAGGTACTACTCACAACTCTCAGTGCTGTCTTACCACACAGTGCCATTTTTAAGAGTGGGGAAGCTACATTCCAAGTAGTCAACTTAGAAAGGAACACAATGCCCTTCAAAACAAGAACAAAACTGCAGCCTCAAGGAAGAATAACCAGAGTGCCAGCTTTCTAGGGACTGGATGTTGCCTAGAGCTCTGCATAGCCCAGAGACACCCAGTGGTTGAATTGTACATCACAAGCAAATATAATGGAAAGGCTAGGAAAAGCATCCTCCCAAGTCATTTATTTAGGACAATCTCAGATTGACAATGATGCTTCTTTGTTCACCTCCAGCATTCATACTGGGGGTGGGAACAGACAGGAAGGTCTAGGAGAGACTTGATTCTAAATCAGTGACAAATGAAAGAGAAAAGAGAAATCTGCAAGTTTCCACATCAAGCTTTATAGATGTTACTCACAACCTCTGGCCCTTCCTGTTCTCCACTGTTCCTGAGGAAGTCCCTGTAGGCAAGGCTCTGCTTTGAGGTCTCTGCCTAACTTTGGTTAACTGTTACCTGGAGTTTGAGATGGGGCAAGCACTGTGCCACACTGAAGGTCAAATGGCAGCTAAATGTCCTTGCTGAGCTGCTAACATTGCCAGTAGCAGCTACGCTTCCTGGCTTAAAGGAATATCCTGGTCTTGGCTGGCATAGAGATAATTTTCTTCCTAGTAGCTGGTATATAGTGCTTTTATAGTGGATTTAGGATTAGAATAATGTTAGTAACACACTGATGTTTTAGTTATTGCTAAGCAGTACTTACACCAAATCAAGGACTTCTCAGCTCAAGGCATCAAAAGGCATCAAAAAGGAGACAGCCTAGCCAAGGGGGTGCAATATGGCAGCACAACCTGGACTCCAGCCAACAGCTCCTTTCACTGACTTACTGGACACCTTACTTTCTGCCTTAGATCTCACATCCCATAAGATAAGCCCTCTTTTAGCAGAGGTTTGACCTACAGTTGAACATTACTGATAACCAGTAGATGTTTTCAGAATACAAGCTGCTCACGGCATACTGATGGCAAAGAAAACAGTAGGAGGAGACTTCATGTCCCGATACCCCCAACAATAATACACATACCGAACACAGAGAGGAAGTGAGGGAAACATCCCAAGTATTGCAGGAAAACTCACAGACAGAGCAGCTGGATAACATGAGAAAGAAAGGAAGTAAGGCTAATCACCAAGAACAGCAGATGACTAGTGTGAAAAGAGAGAGGATAAACAACCTCAGAAGACTTCAGTTCTCTCAAGCAGAGGGGTAGCATTCAGGATCCTGCTAGACCCTTAAATAACACTCTATCTACTCTTGTGCTCTGCTATCAGAATTGGCAAAATTGGCTATTCTTGATAGCCCCCTTCTCCCAGCTGCTCAGAGCTCCAGCTTCCAGTATTTGCCTTTCTCCTTTAGCCCTGTCCATGCAATCCTCTTTCAGCTACCCCATATTACTCAAATTTGAGGCACCACTGTGCATACAGAGATATTGACGTGATACACCATGTTCTACTTCATCAGTAACACCGATAAGCAGCAAAAAATTAAGAGGGAAGATTTCTTCTCTCTCCCTCCTCCTGCGTCATTAAAGCCTCATCTTTTGCTTTGTGAAGCTTTTAAAAAGAGAAAGCAGATCTGAAATTAAATGGGAGGGGTGTAAAAAGTAATGGACTTAAGTTATTGGGGATGAGGGGAGAGGAAAGAAGCAAGAAAATACATTGTCCACAGTTCGGAGGAAAGCTCCTTTCAGCAGCCACGAGTAAGAAAGTTGCAAAAGTGACAGCTTCGCTGCCTTCCTGCCCTGCTGGCTCTCCAACCTGCCTAGAAGCAATATCCAACAGCACAGGAAAGGCTGGCTTTGTTTTCGATACTGTTGGCCAGGGGCCTTCACACAGGATTACAGAATGCTGCTTTCCTCACAAGTTATGATAGTGCAATTTATTTTCATTGGCATAAGCAGAACAGGAGAGCCAGTCTGATCCCCTCTGCAGCAGCAGGACACCGTAAAAGGCAATTTTACATGTGCACATCATACAGTCATAACACAGTAGGTACTTTACACATAACCTGTCTTAAAAGGAAACTTTTCAAGAGAGACCTTTGATGTCTGAAGATAAACTGAGGCATCTAAAGTCAGTCTATTTCAATTTCCTTCATGACTTCCAACTCCCCATTTCTTTTTATTTCCAGAGCAGTCTGTCCTATAAAGTCACAAGAGAATTTTCCCACCCTACTGACATCATTTCTTCCTTGTTACACCCAGTCCAGTCCACGCCACTTGGCATAAGCTGCAGGCTGAGTGCTGGGTAAACAGTACCAGATCCATCGCAATCCAGTGATCCTTGCTGACATTAAGGCTCCCAAGTTGCAAGTTCAGTCCACACTAGTGAGCAGTAACTTTCTGTGCATCTGTGGTGATGCAAACTGCTCCATAGAATCTAGAAACTACTAACAGTCACAGTGTGCTCTCATCACCTGCACACACACATGTGCTCTTGCACTCACAGGTACTAAAGATCAGCCTGTTTTTTTGCGTCCTCTGTGATTTCTTCCCTGCCCCGTCCCTCAATTTTTGCACCCTCTCTGACCATTCAGACTTAATAAACATTAATGCAGGCTGGCATATCTGATTTTACAGAAGCTTATTTTCCCCTCTACACTTCCAACTTTCACTCAGTCCCTTACACCTGAGCTCTTCTGAACTGTGCCTCAGAAATATGTCACCTGACTTGTTTGCCAATATCCACACAGCTGCTTAGCTCTACTTTAGTGCTACCACATGTAAATCTTCAAACACTTCAAATCATAACAAGAAGTTTCAAATTAAAAAAAACCCACATCAACAAAAAGAACACCAAATAAACTTAAAGGACTGCTAAAATCATCAATATATCAGTTGCAACAGGAACATTTTGGAGAGGATTTTTCTGCAGAAGACAAGCCAAGAAAAGAGAGAAATAGATAGAACCAAGCTCTTCATCTGAGCAAGCTCTGTGCGAGCAAATGCAGACACGTTCCAGGGCTGGCAGAACATTGTGCTGATATTAAGTGGTGCAGGTTCCGATAGAAACACAATTTTTCAGATCTGTTATGAAATTTGTAATGCATACCACCGAATAAAAACTTCCACAGCTCGTAGAGCAGTACCTAAATATTTGTCCTACTGCTGTTCATTCATAGCTGGCACCCAGTCAGAGACTGCAAAGACAAACCAAAGCTCAAACTGACTTTTCTGCCTCCAATTTGCATTGCACTTTTCCTTCCAGGGATCTCGCATGGTTTGGTTTGGATTCCATCCCAGCTCAGTTCAAACAGAGAGGTATCAATTTCAACACACCAACACATTTCATTTTATATTTAAGTACTTCAAATTATTTTGAATGCACATTCTTGACATTTCAATACTAACCTTTTAATCCACACATTTCTCACTAAGTGGTTAGAGTGTAGAGCAATTAGACTAAACTAAAAACAGAAGACGACTGCACCAAGGCAGACATCCACAGAATGAAAGCTGTTCAGGTGAAGTACCACCTTCCCATAGGAAATGAAAACTTCATCACTTTGATGAAGTTCCAACTTTGATTGTACTAAACACTGTCCACCACGAAGCAAGAGAAAGCCGTAACCCAGCAGCAAAAAAAAACAGGAAACTCCATGAAGCAAATAAGTTAGTTCTGCCTTTCACCCCTTTCACTGCAGAGTCAGATAAATGGGACAACAAATGGCCAAATGCCTTGAGGATGTGGGGTGAAGATGCAGAACCAACTCTACAACTTACACAAAAGCTCACTGAAAGGACAGGCCTGATCAACCGGCCTAAAACAAAACAGGTGACCCATGGATGATTCATATTGCTATGTGTACTGTTTAATCTGTAACTATTATCAGTAGAACTGTGTTGCGCTGGTTTTGTTACACATAGAGAGTGAGAAAATGCATCATAGTCACATTATCAGTAGAATTGGGCTTCTTCAGTGGGCATGGGTAGCAGTCCCTGGGCCATCAACACCTTGGCTGACCAATCAGCACAAGCATGAACACTGTGTGAAAGGAGAAGCAGCAGACTGGGGCAGGGAGAATTATGCAAGTTGTTTATTTAACGATATAAAAGCTGGACTCTTGAATCCTCACCTATGGTTGTGCACACTGTGTAGGACCTCCTACTTATCAGGGACAGGCTCTCCAAAATCCTCACAGGGGCTCCCCAGTGACTGTGAATCTAGATGATGATGATAATAGGACAATTGGTTATGTATCTTTCTTTTACTATACTTATTCTCTTGTAGTAATGATTAGACACGTTGCCTTTAAAGCTGTTATTGTTACCTGTTGTTAATCACTACTAATAATTTGTTACCTTTCTTGCTTTAATAAGTTAAGTAAAACTTGATTTCACATAATATTTCAGACTTTCAGTCTTTTATGCTAATTGCACTCTGCGGTAAAACAGCTGCCTAACAGAACTTGTCACTAACAGGCAAAGGCAGGGTTAATACACACACTCAGTGTATATGCAAGCATATAGTTATACACAGACTAAGGAAATACACCATGAGGAGTGGTCATCAAAACCATTTTCCTCACTGTAACAAATAACTTAAGCAGCGGTAAATGACAGCTGGCTCATCCATCAGCAGCACATGCCATCAGAATCAGTACTTCGCACGGTGCACGAGGTTTCCAAGCGCCAAAAGCCACAAAGTATAAAAGCAGTCTGATTTTGGATTAATCACTGCTAGGACTGAACCTGCAACAGGTAAACTGGACACATGGAGAAAGAACCCTAGAGAAAGGGGAGAAAAAAAAAAGCCAGAAAACAATGCTTATTGAACTGCAAATGCTTTGATACAGAGTATCTGTGTGTTGTTACACTGGCTAAAACAATGGCCCAAGAGTACAAAGGAACATGAAACTATTATTGTCATCATGAGCCCCATGAATAAAGGACTTTGCAATAACCCAGCAGGCACAAGGCTTATGACAGCTTTTCAGAAACTTATAAAGAATTTGACTTCTTGCTAATAACTCTCTTAGGCTCCCAGAGGAATCACCAAACAGCTTTCCAAGCCCTAGAAGTCAGGCCAGTTGATAGCAGAGAGGAAACCCAAAAGACACTGCAATGACTACGCCACAGCAGAGCAAGAATGCAGGTAAGCAATAAAACTGATGTTAAACAGGTCCAAAATAAACTGACCCTAACCATAACTTAAACAGTAGGGCACTGGCAAAATGAAATGGTCATTTACTGACAGGGAGAGCAAAGAAACATAAAACTTCAATAGAACAGTAAGAGATCAGAGACAACTTTCAGAAAACAAATATTTCTCAAGCCTATTGCTGCATTCAGATGAAGAAATCTCCTCTTATACTCCAGAGTCTAGCTCCCTCTGTCCTCACCTCTAGCAGGATCTTCTGAGCACTTCTTGCTTTCTGCTATAAAGGCATTCTACTATCCAGTCTCTAAGTACAAAATTTTCTCATGTGTATGACAAAAAAGTCCTAGTCATCCCACAGTCCCTTTCCTTCAGATGTCCTGATGGACTGACAAAGACATAACACCTAAGCAGCAGTAGCAGTACAGGAAGAGCCACTGCAGCACAGCCCTAGCCCACCACCACTGCGGCTGAAGCTAGGAATGCTTGAAAGAGGGCATCTAACTGGCACTTCTCTACAGCAGCAGTGGGTCTTCTGTGCTTCGCAAAACCATTCTCGATTCATAAAGTGGCTGCACATGTGCTGGGGGGGAAAGCTATCCTTTCACCTATAGACCATTTTGTTCCACAGGCTACAAGGCAAAGTGTATATGGTAAGAATGTATTTTAAAAACACAGATCATCTCTGCTTTAAGTTTACTCCAGACACTAGGGATGTAGCTCAACAGAGATGTAGAAAAATACATCTCCTTTGCAGAAATGCAAATACACCCAAATACACCTCTGGCCCAGATCCAGACAGGTAACATTTTGTGTAACACTACACATGCCTAACACTCATATTACAAATAACAGCAGTGCACAATTCAGTTACCACAGAGCTAAGCAAAATACACAGACACTCATCTTCAGAGGTTTCTCAATAAAAACAGAAGAAGCTATCTTTCACAGAAGATAAGCACTTTCTTAATATTCAGCTTTTTAGCATCTCTACTGAGAATCGAAAATGTCATAAATCCAGAAAAGAAGCAAAGCAGCTTGACAATGTCACACAGAGGCCTGTGGGAAAGAGCCCTGGCTAGAGGGACATCCCAGGAAAGACAACCCACATCCATTTGCTCAACAAGTAGCTCATCATGCCAGAGAGGTGGCAAGGTGAAAGGTAGAACAATGTATTTTTTTATGCCTACTTTGAAGAGAGCCAATTTAAGAAATCAAAATAATTTTGGAGTTCTCAAAATACTCAGCAGATCCTAAAGGAGATGGGAAAAGTGCTCCCCAAATAGCTCTGGGGAGAGCATACTACATATAATCAAGATACAGTTAAGAACCATTTTAGATAACGCATGGATTTGAGGGCAGGTTGCAAACAAAACTTCCACTTTGATCTCACAGTTCTTTTTACTTAGGCCAAAAATGAATGCAGGACCCTAACCAAGACCATCGGTCCCTGTGCACAGCTCAAGCAGTTTACTGTTCTGAAAGGACTTATCAGTACATACAACCCTCTCTGATCAGGTCATATGATTGAACGCTTTATTATTCCCTCACACCACCACCAAGCAATGCAGCAGCAGTATACGAGATCAGACAAATGAACTGCTGCTCTTCAGAACAGACTCCTGAATAACTGCTCTCTGATGTGCACATGTGCACGATTTAGCTGTGCACAGTGGGAATGCCAAAGTAACATCCCACATGTGCCATTACTTACCAAGTTTAAAGAGGCAACACAACTAAAAACAACCAGGACATTCAGAAGTCAAGTTTGTCTTGTATCTTGAGTTTATTAAAACTTCATGACTATTTCAGCTGGTACATTGCAGCATTTAAGTACTATACACATGCTTAAGCGTGCTAAAAATGCTGGGCAGATGCAAGAGATAATGGAAAGCACAGTGAAAGCTAGCTCCCCACAGCACAGTCCCAGCTCCAACACACTGTTTCACCAGCACACAGTCCTTAAGGCTTCTCTGCAGCAAGCTAGAGCCCACCCTCAGCTTCCTAGTCCTAGGGCTATTACATCCCACAGTCTTCCACCCTCCAGGGGCATTGTGTTGCGATTAAAATGCTAGAACTGACTCCTGAATTAAAAAGAAATTCACCTACAAGAAAAACAGTTTCAAAATCTATATTCATAAAGAATGTTTGAGGGCTGTAGAGGCTTCTCTCCTTTCTTTACCCATTGAAACGTAACAGTTCTTGGTCTCTCATACAAAACACACCAAAATTTCTTTCTTTACTGCAGAGCAGTACATGTATCTACCACTGCATTTCATCAATTATTTTTTCAAGAAGTGTTTCTCTAACAAAAAAGAAATCACTTGTACAAAGCAAACTGGATTACTTCTACAAAATTTCATTGGGGAATCCCAGCTTAAAGTGCAGGACCCCTATGGTTACCAGTTCTGCAGTGTGATAGCTTCAGTATCAGTTGTGAGATGAAGTATGTCACCTTAATGCATCCTTAGGGTAAGAGAACAACCAAGCTGATTGGCTTCATCACCCTAAGGGCACATGAAGTGACATACTTAATCTGATGAGGGACAATAGAGTCTCTTAATATTTTATGAAACATTTGGCTGTTTTTAATTTTAAAAACAGCAGCTCAATAAACAAAGCAATGAAACTTCACTGTGGCTGGCACAATTAGACACACAGCAGCCCACTCATCTGAGTGATAACATGATACCCAATACATCAACTGGGTCCTCCTCCCCACATCCATGCTGGAAGCCCCACACACTCAGAAGTCTCAGACCCTGCACACCAACAGGGACTTTTCCAGAAATAGCTGTCTTTCACCAGGAAAGCTGCAGGGGCAGCTTTGAAGCTGGTTTAATACATACAGCTTCCATACAGCACCCTAATCTGGACACAGCAGGCTGACATGCCCAAGCTGAGTAATGAGGAAAAACTTCATTTTCTTCCCTACCTGGTCAGTTTTAGAACAGCACTACAGTTAGACTTCCATGAATCATAAAATGCAAGCATCCTACTACATTACTACTGTACACTTTGTTTAAGTTTACCTGCTTCCTTAAGTAGCCACTACTGGCCGCTGTCAGAGACAAGGTCCTCAACAAGACGGATCTTTGTTCGATCTTACAACAATCATCTTTTATTTCCACTTCCATGAAAGCTTGCAAGACACAAGACCAGCCAGAAGACAGATGGAAGGAAAAGCCCAAGCATCAAGTTTAAACAGACATAAGTATCCCCATAAGGCCCAAAGAATAGCCTTCAGCAGAGCCTGTTCTTTAATTCTTTATTCCAAATACATCCATCATCGCTTACGAGAGCCTCAAAGATAAGACTTCAAAAATAAGTTAGAAAATCTCTCCTTTCCTTTTCATTGGAGTTCAGGGACTTGGATGCCAGGGCAAACTACTGCAAGAGGGCTGCATTACTACAGTCTCTGTAAATACAAATAAATCTTGATGGGAAAGGACCTGCTTATACACTTGGAGAAAAAAAAAGCTCCCAGTCAAAAGCATGAGAGACTGATTAGCTCATTAAGCCTATCGGAGACAAAAGCACGCCCATAAGCTCAATGGGATTGCACATACTGCTTTCACCATGTGAAGAGCTCCACTTCGGGGCTCTTCCCCTTCAAGCATTAATACAAGTCCTGGCCTCACCTGAATTTCACAGTCCAACCTTCATTCTGGAATGAAAAGATTCTGCAGAAATGAAAAGTATTATCACAAGAAAGGGGATTGCTTTGTCATCTGAGGACAGTTGCATGGAAGAGCAGAGGTGATGGACACCTCCTGTGATCTTTCTGATTAAAATGCTACCTCAGAATATTACGCTCCCCTCCCAACATGAAACAGTCAATTAGGTTGTGATATATTCATGTAATAAAGGCTTCTTCTTACAAAACGTCAATCCAAGACTGGCAAACATTATACTTTTGCCTTGAATTGACCTTACTGAGAACAAACATATTGGACAAAACCAATCCTAAACTAGTTAAATACTGACATCTGAGGAAGCCAAGAAGTGAGGGAGCAGACAGGTGGTTTTTGTGTACATATAAATACAGATATATATGTGCACATACACAAACAAAACTATGCTCACCTGCCAACTACAACAACCTCTACAGTTACATTAGCCTATTAAACTGAACAGTGCAAAATTCTGTTCATGGCATCAGAGACAATGTTGCCTGATGGTCACCATGATGACCATCAATAGACAATACTTAGACCAGTCTCCTACACGAAGGAACCTTACACCATATTTTAAAAGTCTCTGTTAAAACAAGAACTGACTTTGCGGGGTGCCCATCCCTAGCCAGAACACCTCAGCTCTAAGCACAACCGAATTCACCCTGAAAATACAGAGGGTTCAGCTATGCTTTTCCATAGCAATGCCCTGCCTCCAAGGGCTCAGTGAAAATGGGAGAACATCTGAAGCAGCACTAACAAACAAGCAACAGGGAGGCTCCATAAATCTTAGAGAGCTACTAACCACCACCGGCCAACATCTCCTCCCAGTTCATTAACAGGAACAACCTCTAGAAATGCCACAGAGATCATTAAAGATATTTTTATGCATACATGGACACTGTTAGAGTCCCAAGTAGAGAGCACCATCCCAGCATCCAAACTCCTGTCCAGTGAAGCAGAATAAAGTCTCTGTCCCATAAAAGTATGTGATAAGATCTCTGCCTCCTTCTCAAGTAACAGGCTTTATATCTAAAACAAGGCCACCTTAAATCATTTTATGGAAAAATATTTGTATTTTTAGATGCATCTATGGGACTTTGTCACACACTCTATTTAGCAAAGACATCTGTTACTCAATGTATATATATATATATTTCATATAAATCCCACCCTGCGAATCCTTTCCATAGGTCATAACTAATGAAGCTTTGTGTGCAAAATCAAGTGCATTCTGCCCCCATTAGGAAGCCAATTACAGCAGGAAAAACAAGCAATTAACAAGGTGTAAAATAAAAACCCTGCCACCTGCCTTTTAATAGCAATCCTACTTCAAAGTAGTCACAGTCTCAGCACAGCTTTCAGAATTGGCAACTGATATTATACATGCATTTATGCAGCAGCTGCTCTTCATTGCAGCAAATATTACAGGCTTACCAGATAAGGTCAGCATATTTAAAAAAATATTAAGCAAGTATTAAACCCTGCTTTGAGGCCCAGAATGTTGCTTTTAATGAAATCAGCAGCATCAGGCTTGCATGGTATTACAGTGAAGCTGCAGTCACACCCCCTGCTTAGAGAGGTTTCTCTTTATTTCTACTTGTTTAGCAGCTTCTGTATTTGTTTCACTAAATCCGGGGGCTTGAGAAGCTATTAAACAGCACACAGGGCAACTTAAACAACGCAAAGCTCTACAAAGTAGACAAGTCTTTCCTCCTTCCATCATCCTTGCTTCACCTTCTTGGCTTCCTCCACCTCCCCACCACCATATATAAGGCTGTATCCAATTGCAGGAAGGGGGGCAGGGCATATAATGGGGCAGAAAGTCACCCACTCAAAAAAATCAAGGGGAAAGCAAATCAGTATTCCAGCTTACTCTTTGCTCCTTGAGCCTACAAGCTTTAGAGAGAAAGGAGGAAGTCCTTCCAAAGTCACACTAGCTAACTTGAAAGGGAGCCACTTTTCTTTCCCTTTCGCAGAATGAGATGAATGACATGCTTCTGAGTTGTTAAACCAGGAATAGGGAAAGCCCAACAGTAAATCTGCAGGATTTAATAGACTTGGAGTAGAGAACGTGCCTAAGAAAACAGCAGTCAAGCTTTGTCTTGCACGATTTTTTTCTTATCTTCCCCTTTTACTGTGGCTCTCTGCTGCTACATATTTATTCATTACAGTTTCCATGTCACATTTCAGTTCCTGACTAGTGTGCTATTTAATAACTCATTCCAAGATTCAAGCCAGCCTTTTTCTCTTAGGGTTCTTCTCTCTCTGGCCGTTTGAGATCCAAGGAGTACAAGACTGAACATGGTACCATAAACACTTGAAATCATATGCGCAATTCTGAGGTGTTTCTCAAAGATGGAGTGAAATATTCTTTCTCTAAATGACAACAGGAAGCAGGAGGAAACAGAACTTTTAAGTCCAAATAAAGCCAACAGGGCTATCCACAGGTTTATAGAGGGCTGCAAGTCATGATAGACAGTATCAAAACAATCCCTCACTGAAAAGTTGTTCTATAGAGTCCTGAATTTAAATAACAGACCAATAAACAAAGCACACAACTTGAACACAACTGCTACCTAACTGTCAAATCAGATCTTCGAAGACCTAAGTCTTCAGTTCTGATTCCTATCTACATTTATGCAGAAACAAAGCCAGAAAAAGGGAAACAACCACAGAAGGTAAAAAGCAGTGAAGTCTCCAGATTTGTAATGGTGCACATCTAAACTTGACCTACTTGCAAACCATAAAGCAAAAATAAAAAAATAAAAATTCTCAGCCACTGTTTTTTCACGCTACCAGTACAGAGTGCAGAGATCCCATGACTCTTTCCTACAGCCCTAATTACAGAGACAAGGTCACAAAAGACAATCTGCCAACATGAGCTGCAGGAGGTCATATGGCCACTCAAGTTATAGAAGTATTTTCAGAGTAGTTCAGTCAGGTCACTTAACTGACTTTTTAGCGATTGTTTTATGAGAGAGCTGTGTTATTTTCCCTTAAGTTTTGTGGGTAGGAGAATAGGAAATAGGATCTACTCCTTAGCCATCAACCTAGGATTTCAGTAGTCAATTCTAATAGTGCCATAGAGCTGTCATGCCCAGCTGCATTTTGTACATCTAAATCCCCCAAAAAATTCCAAGGACAAGCCTCAACCCAGCAGTGATAACAGAAGAAAACACTGACAGCTTTCAAATGTTGTTCAGATCATGGGAAGAAGTCCTGTACTGCATTAACAAAGAAGTATAATATATTATAGGCAATGCCCCACATGGCAGAAGCTGCTTCAGAAGCACAACAGAAAAGCAGTGCACAGTTGTCAAACTTACTACAGCTCAATGACTTCTAGTGAAGTCTCTTCTAGTCAAAGCAGAGGAGCAACTCCAGTGGATTACAAAGTTTCTGAAGGCCAAACAAATCAACAGTTTGGGGACTGCTGCTTGTTGAAAGTGGCCAGACACCGTAAGTGGGACAAGAACTTACTGTGAAGAAGATCCATGAAGCTCTAGGATTAATTCTAGGAGACAGGACTCCAATTCTTGCAATTCATCTTCAGAAGGATGCTTGAAGAGACCTAATTCTCCAATTCTTCCGGTTCTCATCCCTCTTTAGAACAGTGGTTGAAAAGACCAAATTTTACTAAATACTAAACCACAACAGATGAGTATCGGCAGTCCCTGCTCACTTGAAAAAGAGTTGAGAGGTAGTATGCCACAAGCAGGGGCTCACTCTGCACAATCACCTTAATCAGCATGAGCTACAGCCCATAAAACACTAACACTGATTCCTAAAGCACACGTGCACACATCTCCCCCTCCCCTGCCCCAGCTCTTCTAAACAAGACTTCCGTGGGTTGGCAAACAGTCAGATGAAGCAGGGGATATTTGAAGCTGAGTAGAGAATGTCCTTGGTACATAGCAGTCCCTCCAGGTCACAGATCATAAAAATCCCTACATTTTCTAGGATCAAGGAAACTGCAGCTACAAAAGACCTATTAGCTCGTTAAGCCCATCACTCAGCCAGAGCGGGATATCCAGAAAAGACATGACAAAGTTAGAGTAATACTGTGAGAAAAAAAACTGAGAAAAGTTCTCTTTGAAAAAAGATGGTAAGAAAAGTCAGATATGAGAACTAGCTCTGAAAGTTAAAATTCAATTTTGGTTTTAACAAATAAGCAAGCACGTTTCTACAATTTCTATAAAATGCTAACCTGCATCTAATGATGTCTATGAATACCCTGTGACAGCCCCTCTTTCTCACTCCCAATAGTAAATTACTATTTCCAAACACAAATGACTTTTCAGTAAGAAAATTACTTTTGGAGCCCTGGTGCTGAAAAAGCACGATCTCCAAATTCTCAACCCCCCAAAAAAAGAAATCAAAAGAGAAAAAGACATTGTTTGGCTCCATTGGCCTATAATAACAATAATAATCTAGATATCATAGCAGCTTCATTCACCATCCATGCCAAGTCAATGTACTCCATTCACAACTCCGTTGAACTGTTCCTGAGACTGCAAAAATTGCTGGTTTACACTAGCAATCAGAATTGTAACACTGCTTTCAAACAATCTCAAATCCTTTTTTTGTTAAAACAAAGCTATTTGCTCTTTCATGGTTCAAGTTAGGTCTGGCATTTCTGCGCAGAGGGTCAATAATCCAGTTGTTCAAAAAACAGTCACAGAAGACATATGAACATAAGCTGTGCATTAAGACACAATTATTTATGTGCCTGACAGCAATGGCTCTGCGCTGTACACGGTATCAACTCACAGGTACTTTAGTATGAAAATAAAACACTTCCAGAGAATTTCTGCTCTGTCCAAGGACAATTACCGTAACGTTAGTGCTGTAGCAAGAGAGCAAGAAGTACTGACAGCGTTCAGACTAATGCTTCATCCCAGAGTCTCCAGAATAGCAGCGTCTCTCCCTAAAGTTTGTAGCCATCGCAGAACGTTTCCCTTTGCTAAGCACACATGGTTGGTGCCTAACGCTTCCCCAGTCCTTAGATTGATGAAATACATGTAAACAGTTACAGGACGAATTACCCCCTCCTACCAGACCTCCACAGCTTGAAGCAGCCAATAAAAGCGGGTGCTTTGCCTACAACTAGCCATCGCCTCCCGAGGAAGGGAAGCTTCCCTCGACTCTCCGATACTGGAGAAAACACACCCGCCCATCCAGCCTGTGCACAGGGCGCTGCTTCCAGCCACCAGGCTCTGCCTGCGGGCAGCGCAACCCTCCGCGAGCCGTCCCGTTCCTGGTCACGCCGATATAGAGCAGCGTTAGAACTTGAGCAGGGGAACGTCCAGCCCAGCCCGACCCCTGAGCGAGGAACCTTCGCCACGGCAGCGCACACAGCTTGACCAGGACCAGCGGAGGAGTTTGCCTTCAATGAAACACACGCTGATGGGGCTGGGTAGAGCGCGAACAAACGGGCCGCCCCGGGACCGGCTGTGACGGCGGTGGCAGCCGCTACTGTCCCCGCCCGCCGGGGGGAGCGCGGAACAGCACGGGGCAGCAGCCCCCAGGCGGCACCCAGCGGGGGTCTCGCCACCCCCCTCCCTGCCCGGCCAGCGGGGACCGGCTCGGAGCCGCAGGCAGCGCCGCCCCGGTGTCCGGCGAGGAGCGCCGGGCAGCGCTGGCGGGGGTCCGGCTGCGGCCACCAGTTGCGCTTCAGCCCCACACGGCTCCGCTACCTCAGCCAGGACGGGATGAGAAGTCTCGCCGCTGAGAAAGCCCCTCTCGCAATGCAACAAATGCCCACCCACCTGGAAACGAGGAGGACAAGAAGAAGGGGGAGGAAGAAGAGCAGCCGGGGCGGGCGCCGCTCTCGCTCTCTCGCTCGCTCCGCCGCTGCCGCCGTGCTCCCGGTGTCCCTGCTGCCGCCCAGCGCGCTACACGCGAAACGCGAGAACAAGCCCGTTCCGCGCGCGCACTTTCATGAGCCGCCCGAGACGCCGTAGTCCGGCCGATACCATCGCACCGCTCCGTCTCCCCCCGCCGCGCCCTTTGGAAGCGTCCTGTGGCCGTCACAGGCGCGTGGAGCTGCGGCTGCGGTAAGAACTGCGGCCTTTGGGGTCTCGTCGGCATCCCCTCGGCCCGCAGGGCGGGAGTTGCGCGCTAATTGGGTCCCTCTGCGGGTAGCGAGCTCGGCCAGCAAGACCTCAGCTCCGGCCACCCCGTGCTACCGCCTCTGGGCCTGCTCGTGCCGACCGGGGAGGCTGGGTGTTCACTCCCGGTGCCTGGGCCGCCGTTCCCGGTTCGTTCGCGGTGCTCACTGCCCGCTTCGGCACCGCGAGGCCCGGCTGCTGTGGTTTGGCGCCTGCATAGCGCGGCCGTCCCACAGTCGCTGGGCGCCGTCGTGCGGGTTCTATGTTGCCTTTCTTACTCTTTAATGTGGTGTTCAGTCAGTTTGCAGAGGGGTGATACCGTGTTCTTTAATGTTGCAGCTAGTGCCGAAATGATCATCCCGGTGCGGTGTTTCACGTGCGGCAAAATAGTTGGAAACAAGTGGGAAGCCTATCTTGGTCTTCTGCAAGCAGAATATACAGAAGGGTGGGTATTGTCTCTCTGTGTTCTTTGACTCGGATTTTAGATGGGGTTCCGCTGTGCGTGAGATACGGAAGTGCGAGATCATGGCATTAAAAAGTAGCTGTAAAGAGGCTAAAGCCTTGATACATTCTACGGCTGTTTAACTAGGGACTAGAAATTACAATAGGCGAGAAAGTACTCATTTCCTGCTGAATCTTACTGGGCAGTAGTATGGAAGATGCCAAGTCATAACTCTTGTACCCAAGACGGTCTCATATATTTAACTTTGTGTGGAATGTGAAGGAAAGAAATAATTTAAAGGGGAGAGAAAGAAGATGTGAAAGTAAGACATAACTAACATTGCTATCAATATATACGCCTTTTAGATTTTCTTAAAAGCATTTCATATTTGCTACCCAGATTTGCTTATTTGAAAGCACTGGTTTGCTGAGGGGAAGGGCAAGTTTAACTGCTCTGAATACCTGACTGGTCGTCCTGACAATTCTATTTTAAGAAGTCTACTCATGCTTTGCATAGCCAGAATTGTCTTTTAATACTTTAAGGAGGATCTAGTTGTGGTGGGACTACTTCAAAAGGGTTTGAGAAGGTAACTTTTGATAAATATTTATATTGTCATCAAGTTTAAGTATGAAGAAAAAAAACCCCACAGATTTTTGCAGTTCAAAAAGAGTGGAAAGAAAAGAGTTTGAGAGACTTCCTGAACTGATGATGAAAGTGTTAAGTAGAAAGAAAAGAATGTTTGCTTTGCATTCAAATAGTTAGGGTTACTAGTAGGTTTTTAAAATGACTTATGTCTGTGAACTATTAGAAGAGTGTATATTAATAACACAGGTTTCACTTCTCTAAAGGAAAGCTGAAAATGTTCTCATTGTTTAAGTCACTATTTTGTCAAATGTTAAACAGTGGAGCAGAGCTTTGGGGCTTGAGCCTCATCTGAACTTGTAGGAAATTAATCTGTGTACTTCTCATTGTTTAAAGTGGAGTTTGCAGCGGAGAGATGTCCTATCCCCCCCCACCTTTTATCACTTTAATAAAAGCTCTCCAGTGAAAAACATTCAATAATTTTCCTAAATCTCATTTCTTCTGTGAGTGGCCTTTTTAGAATGCATTTACGACCCAGAAACTCTCAAATGCAGAATATTCTGGTTGCTAAACCAAAGGTATTTGGAAAGCTCATATCAAAAAAAATCTTTTTATTTATGGAGTTAAAAGCATTGAAATAGTGTGGGTTGTTAATCATTTTCCACTAGTACTGACATTTATCATAGCTGTTCTGGTGGTACTTCTGACTTATTTTCCAATTCCATTTTAATTTTTTCCTGTCTTCAGTATTCAGTATTCCTTTGCTTTTTTTATGGGACAGGAAGATATACATTGTTATTGATAAACACTCACTTGAAAATGACTGTCATGGTCACGGGTGTGAGTCCAAGATGCCTATTCAAGCTAACGCAGTTATGGTATTGTAACATCAGAAGTAGAGTTTACAGATATCGAACACAGTGCAGTGCTACAGTGCAGTGTCAGAATTACTAACAATGGTGGCTTGCAAAATGGATGGACAAAATGAAGTAATAAAATTGTCTGAACAATTTGTGGTTTAGAAAACCCAACATATTTCTGTTTGTCATTTAAAATTGCTTTTTTTTTCCAGAAGTTTTTGGAAACTAAGTGAAAAGGGAAATAAAACTTGAAGTTGTTTTGGCTGAAATGTGGTGTGATTTCTAAAGTTGTGGTTAATGTTAGTATTTTATGTCTGTAGTAGCTGCATTTGAAAGTTCAGAACTTTCCAGATAGCTCTTAAATATCAACAGACAACAGATACTTTTGTTCTCAAGTATTTTGGAAAGTTTAGATATGATGTGGTACTTCTTATAAATGTCCTTTTTAAAAAAAATACACTGTTCATTTACTTCTCTTAAATAACAGTAGTTGTTTAAGCAGTAGTGCTAAAATGAGTAGCCCTGCTATTTAAGCTCTTGAAGAACTGTTGATAAGTGTGAGGTCATTTACCTCATCAGAGAAGCTGCTGGAATTTGACTCCATGTAGATAGACTGTACTGCTTGAAGCCAAACTACCTTTTACCATGGTCCAGCTTATGCAGGTGCTTCTTTTCAGTTATTTATACTTTAGAAAAATATCTGTTGGTTTCATCCTACAAGGCTATTACAGCTTTCAGGAAATTGCATTGCAAACACAGATTGCTGCACCATATAGATCTAAAGACCTGAGTTCAATTGTATTTCATGAGTGCCAAATTCTGAAGGAGTATCAGGCTGGAGTTGTGGTTAATAGGTTGGTAGAGCTTGGATAGCGTCTCTAAGAGGTCTGATTGATAGTTATAGCCATTGAAGATATGTGCAGTGGCTTAGGCTAGGATGAGTCATACAATCTCTACCCAACCAGAAGAACGTCAGCCAGTTACTCAGAAGGAATTAAGTGGAAAGACTGTAAAACATAACTTTCTTCTTGAACAGTCTGCACATCCTTATTTGTATATTTGTGGGGAACAGGTTATATAACTGATTGCCTTCTTACGGGAACTGGAAAGGATTTTAGCCTTCCTCAGAATTGGCGTCCCATCCATATGTGGGGTAGTTTGCATCTTGAGTTATTTTAGTTTCTATAAATCTCTCATCCTTTCAGAGTGGCTTAGATCAGAAATGTGTCTTGTGGAGTATCCTCAGTTATACAGAGATGTGTTATAATTGTGCTTAGAGGTGCTAATAGTAGTATGGATAATGATGCTTAGAGATGTTATTCGTACATCTGTGCGTGCTAGGGAATCTGTTTACATACACAGGTAATTATGAACTGTTCAGGATTTTAAGAGGAATGGAAATGACTTACCATATTTGAGAACTGTGTCTCTTACTAGAATTCACACCTCTTGATTGATCAGATTTTTAACTAGATCTGGTCCTTTCTTTTCTATGGACTGATGTTTGTAAAAGGAAGATTTGAGTTACTGGAACTTAATAATTGAGGTTAGAAATGTACCAGCTTTCATGTCTCTTTCCAGCTGTGAAGACTAGAATTTTATTTCCAAGACCAAAATGCTTGGATCTCACTTAACCTTGCTGTTTCATGACCAAATATGCCCTCATGAGTGGGGTAGTTCAGAAGAGGAAATTCATAAGAATCTGTTACGGTTCCTTTCCTGTGTGAGTTCAGTAGGCTTAGCTGTCAATGATCAGCAGTTGTGTCAGTAAAAAGCCATCTTCAACGGAAGCTGGTGTGCTTTTGGTGGCCAGAGAACAGGCAAATCCTGTCAATAGCAGTAAATGGGAAAAAGACTAATAGCACAAGCAAAATTTCTTTGAACTGCAAACAAGTTTTTCTTCTGTGACTAAGCTGAAAGTAATTGGAATGTTACTTAGGAACAGCTGCAAGTAGTTCTGACTCACTTTATCCATTTTTATATTTTTTTATTGCTGTTCTTTTTCATTAATAGGGATGCCCTGGATGCCCTTGGTTTGAAGAGATACTGCTGCCGCAGAATGCTTCTAGCCCATGTGGATCTGATTGAGAAGCTTTTGAATTATGCACCCCTGGAGAAATGAGATGAAAAAAGTACCATGCTGCAAGCCATGTGGAACGTATCTCTAATTCTAAACTTGAAAATGGACTTCAGGCTGTGAAGGACAAAAGCCACCTGTAGTGCAACCCTGGAGAGATATTTACTTTCTGGAGAAATACTGCCCTGAGCCGCTCACCTCTTTCAAGGAGACAAAGGAAAGATGAAGTCCACTTAACCAAGATTTGGAGCTTAAATTAAAAGTTTGGCTGCTTCTTTTTTAAATCTGTATTCAGAGCTGGTTTTACATGCTTCCACCAGTAAAATGTTTGTTCATGTAGAAAAATTATTATATTTCATAAAAATGTTGAAATAAAAGTGGTCTTTTCTTGTAGCCTTCCTACAGTTTCCTGGATAGGTAAGTATAAGCTTAGATTTTGGCATTTGCTGGTGCTGGTTACTTTGAGGTTAGGAGTACTATTAAGTAATCAATTCAGTGTTTTGCTGTAGGCAGGCAAGGGAATTAGATACATGGGTCTGAAACTCAGGGTTCTCGGGGAAGTGGGTAAGTTTGTTTAGTAAGAAAGAGGTGCTGCTCCTGAAAGCTTCTGGAGCTGACAGACTGCACTTTCTACTGCAGTTAAAGTCAACTTGCAGTCTCTGCCTCAGTTCTTATAAAACACTGGGACTGCTATATTATAAAAAACAGTGAATCAGATGGTACAGTGCCCTTTACTTAGGTGAAATGTATGAGTGTTCCCATGGAAAGCACTGAATGTGAAAATTTACACATGCTGGTGTGAACAGGATCAAAGTCTTGATCTTGCCAAGCACCTGCACTGCTCTAGCTGGTACACATGGAAGCTTTCCACTTGTTAGTCATTTCATCGGCTTCATGTTGTGCTGTGCGTGTGGTGTAGTACTGCCTGGCCAAACAAGGTTCTGTGTGCTCTTTTGGTGGGAAGAAACACAAAGAGGTGAGCTGTGTGTGGAGGGCTTATGCAGGTTACCTACACTGAGAGATAGATGCTGACCCTTGTCAGCATCTTGCATTCCTGTTGTGCAATGAGCTTGAAAGCTGGACCACAGTTCACACTTCTCTGACATTCAGAAAATGCATCATTCTGGGTGGTGTGCATAGGCAGACACACCCACCTTACCTGGAAACTAAGGAGGCCAATTCCTACCTCTGTGCATACTCAGGATTCTGTTTACATGCAGCCTTTTAGAAAACTGGCTGGAACAGATGATAATCCCTGAACTTGCAGTCTGTTATTCCTTGGTATGGTTAAACTTCTGTCACTTGCATGTTGGCTGCTCGATAAGAAGTGTCTCTGTATTCCTTTCTGTAGCTGAACTATGAAGAAGTTGGTTTGAATGAAATCTGGGTTTCCAGAAATGGTAATGATTTAATGGGGTTACTGAGTCAAACTTGTACACAGAAACCTTAAAAATAGATTGTCTCACAAAATAAGTTGCAGGACAGCTTGCCTTTGGCTATTACCCCACCAGTCTTTATGCTTGAACGTGCTTTTCAATTTAGTACAAGGCACTAGTAGCTGTTTCCCATATTCAGCAGTTCTTCACTGAAGACATTTTAAAACCATATGCTTTATCCTAATGCAGAGCAAATTAAGTAATCAATTCCAGCATTTGTTTCATGTTGGTTGGATATCTTATGTTCTGCGTGCCTCCTGTATTAGCCAGCTAAATGCATTTTTAAAAAAAAAAAAGCTTTACTTCTCTTTCAGGCTATTTTTTTAAAGGAACACTATGAAATATAGGATGACCTTTCTAAACGGAACTCCTGTGGGACGTTTTTCCATGTTCAAGTGGAGCATTACATGGAGAGACATGCCAGCTTGTTCACAGAAAGATCAAAATACCAGTCCTGGCACTCGTTCCGTGAGCTGTACTGAGAAAGCGCACCAGCACAGGCTGGTACATCTGGCAGAGGCAGCCATTCATTATGCCATGCAGAAAGCTGCCCTGCATCAGTGCCAAAGAACTGCATTAGACGGGCTGATAAGACTTCTGTTTCTATCTGCAAAAGCAATTTTCTAATCCAGTTTTCTGCTTTAGAATAACATGTTTCTTTTCAAAGCTAATGCTAATTTGTCTGAGAGGAAAAGCCACAGCTTTTTAGTATTTATAATGAAGATGCAATTTGCAAAAACGCAGCAGATCTCACTCAAAAATTCAAAGGAGGTAGAAAAATCACCTTGGTTACTTTCGTTACTGTTAGTTGGATGGAAAACGGTGTAGTGGCAGCCAGTGACAATCTGGTATCACTCCATCAGACAGATATTATGCAGGAGCAGCAAAAAAAAAAACAAAGTGGCAAGTCTAAGTCACAACAGGCATTAATATTAGTTTATGCAGCACATGTCAACCTGTTTGCATCGCAGCTTTTCCTTCAGAGTCTGACCAAAAAAGCTTTTTCTGCAATGTAGCAAAGCAAACATTTTATCGTGTTCATATGAAAGGTTGTCTCAAGAGTTTTGTCCTTGGGAGGGTTAGGGGAAGAAGCAGAGCTTAAATCCTGTACCATAAAGAGTCAGTGAACTTTTCAATGGATTTCTATAAATCCCAGATTTCACTTCCGCTCTTTGGTAACTAGGGAAGTAATTCCGTTTTCACTGTCATTTCTCCTGTGCTTGCTTCTGCAGCTGTTAATAACATAAACATACTGGATCTGCTACCTAACCTGCCACATCTCTTTGAGAAGAGCCACTAAATATGCTCCTAACCACCATACTTTTTAAAGCCAATGTAAAAGACATTCACACAGAAGAAAAAAAAAAGCCTCAGTTTTCCCTGAATCCCAATAAAAAAGAGCCCTTAGCAGAATCAACAGATAGTGGAGGGGGGAAATTGTGCTGAATGTGCAGCCCTTAATTACATACAGAAATCTGTCAATTGGAAGATCATTTTAAAAACAAAAAAATCCTACCACTCTTCTGCAGTCATTTATTTACTTTATATATAAAGCATTTTGGAAATTTTTCAAGTCTTTTTTGATGGGCAGTTGCAGGGATCACTCTAACCTTGTATTCAAAAGCAAAGAAGCACAATTGGAAGTGTAAAGTAAGAATGTCCCCACACCACGACACACACCCTGTCACCCAGGCTGCAGGACTTTCACACATCACTATTATATAAAAGTAACAAAGTTTGTGCCTGAGCAGCACATGGTGGAAGATAAGGATATGAAAGTACAGAGGAATCTATCTGCTTGTGGAGTCTGGCATCCTGCTTCTACGTGGAGCACCAGCATCAAGGTCTGTGTGTGCTTGGAAAGATTTATGTTTCTTGAAATGACTGTTTTAAACAAAAAAAAACCCTCTTGATCATGATTCTGAGTCCATCTGTAGGAAGAAAGTGAATTGCTTTCGTGCCTCCTGTAATGAGCCTCAAAATTCCTCAAAGGAGTTTTGCTCTGAAAAACAACCTATTATGAGGGTCTCACCCCAGGGTGATTTACTGAAAGATGTATGCTGGAGTTTTGTTCTTCCCATGAGCTTTTCCCAAATGCAGCCTGGAATTGAATACTAAACTCTGGCTTCTGGTGTATGTTCCTTGTCTACATGAAGAAAAAGGAAATGTCTGAAAATTCTGATCACAACCAGAACACAAAACCCATAGCTGTAGTTTCCATACAGATGCCTAACGAGCCCTGTGGCTACAACCTACATTTCATGGTGGCAAACCATAACCATCCAAGAACAGGAGCTACCTCTCTCCCTACAAATAGCTCTAAAGGAAAACCACATACACAAAAAAACCTGCACCAAAATCAAATAGCCTACTTGTCTCTAAAAGCAGTTTATTTCTAAATAGTTTCTACCTTCAGTACTGATCCTAGTAAGAAAATAACACTTCTACTTAATCTTCTCTCTGAGCAGACCCACCATATCCATTCGAGCTTAACTAGCCAGAGGGTTTTTCTTACTCCTGGAACTTGTCAGTTCAACCATCTCCAAAATAATGTCATTTTCACATGGCTCTGACTGCCCAGATGATGAACACAGCTTTGATTTCCCTTTCAGTGCATTTGCATCATGATTTACGTTGTGGCTTTGTTTTCAGACCCAATTTTTATCCATTTCCTCCAGCCAGTGAGAAAGCATTTTTAGCTGTTCAACAGGGACAGCGCAATAGAGATGTTTGAAAACCAAGGACAGGAAGCATGTGGCTGAGACTACAGCTTTGCCATGCTGCTTGGTTTGGTGTTGCCCACTGAAGTCTGTAGGAGTCTTTTCATTAATTTCAGTGTGACTTAAAATGGCCTGGTGGCATGCTGTGCCTTACACCACCCAAGGATTAATTCATTGTGTTAAGAAATTCTGCAAAACAGAAGCTGTTTGAGGTGCCCAGGCCCTAGGTACTCAAAGAGCTTTGAGATCTTGCTGCAGCCTTGAGCCGTGTGCACCTCCAGCATATAAGGACATAAACTAAATAAAAGTTAAGACGTTGTCTTTGGCTTCAGCAACTCCAGCCATGCTGGGGAAGCTGCAGGGCAACCAGCTTCCCTTCGGGCTAGCACTTGGAAACAGCACAATATTGACATGGGAATAGGTTTCATTTTAAATGCATACCTCCTTCTCCTTGATCCTCTGCTACAGAAATACATATGAGACGTAGAGCCAAATCATGCAAAACACATTAGGTTTCCTACCCCCAATCTTATTGCTCCTTCACCACAAAAGCATGTGTACCAGACTTGCAGTCACCCGTTCCGTTGATCGACACCTTGTCTTGTACTTGTAGGTCACACATGGCTGGGGTGAAGAAATGGAGCTCCCAAAACCACATAAGTTTCTACATAATTTCCTTCCTGACACATATGCTCCCCTGTCAAACATTTTGTCTTATAACAGCCAAGCTAGAAAATTTGTGCAAAAAAGGCCCTCATTTATCCCTTTCAAATACGAAGCAAGTGTTTTAATAAAACAGGTTCATTATTTCCTGCTTTTAGGAGCTGAACAAATAGTGATCAAAGAAAGGCATGGAACAGCACACAAAAAGCTAAAATCCCATATATTTTGGAGAGTGCAAGAAAACAGCAGTTAACAGCAAACTTCAAAGCAAGCATCAGATGCTTAATTTAATCCATGCCCCACCCCAAGGGCTGGATTTAGAGACAGGAAGAGCGAGTACTGCATACCTACTCTTTAGTAATCCAACCTCTTTCTTTTACAAGCAGGTCTAGTTGGAGTACTCCAAGAAATGAAATGTTTAAAAAAAAAAAATAATCAGTGTGAGCAGTAGGACAGTTGTGCTCAGCACCCACCTTTAGGTGCTGATCTTTCTTGAGCTGCTGCTTTCCACATTTTCTAGTGTAGATACCACAGTGGTATCTACAAGATTTGAATTACTTCAGAGATTAAGATAAATATCTTCGTCCTTACCAACCCCTCTCCAGAGACGTGATCGAAGTGCATGAAATGGGATTCTTTTCTCCAACACTGGTCCATTCCATTGCACTCTCTCTTTGCTTTCTCTAGCTGGTCACATCAGCAAGATCCCCTTCGTCCATCTCCATGTTACACATAACATGCTAATGTCTTTCAAAGACTGAAAAATGCTTTACCTTAAGACATATATGAAAGGACAGGCTCGACAAGAACAAACAGCTTTGGGCAAGTGTCTGGTGCTGTACCTCTGAGCTGGCACTCATCCCACACTTAAGAAATGATGAGAGATGGGCAACAATGAGAAGCCAAATCTCATCCAACTCCTGATGTCTTTTTGCCTCCCTCTTATCAAGGACCCCTCTCATATACTGCCCTCAAATCCTAATGGAATATCTTTAAACAGATTTTAAAAGTGCTTTTTGACTGTGAGCAGAGCCCAGTGTGGGAACTGCTGATGTAAAGCTGCTACCCTGAGCTTGTGTAGAAATTCAGAGATCAGCGGCATCACTGTCCCCAGCATCCGAGAAGGTACAAGAACACAGCCAAAGCCCGATTATCAACAGCTACTTACTTAAAACTACCTTAAAATACTTCCCCTCCCCTTATTTTTTTCCCCTTTTAACTAAGTCTTCCTTACAGTAGCACATGTGAAAGCACACTTCTTCTAAGACAGTGCTAGCAGATGGGATGGAGGAAACATCTACTTAATGGAAAAACAGGGTAAATGGTAATCAGAGCAGTGTGAACCACTCCCAGTTAAAGATACTGCACTGATGAAATATGATGTGCTCCTACCAACACTGATCAGCCACTACCCACCAGCTGACAAGGCTCTGCCCAGATCTTCATCAATACAGTAATGGTTTGAGATACAGCCAACACCTCAAGCCTCCCATTTCTAAAGAAAGTGGAAATGCAGAACTTCTTTATAAATTTAAATGCAGCAATATAATAACTAACACTTAGGCTGGAGGTATAACAAGAGGATGTGCTGAAATTCCTCCCCAAAATTTAAAAACAAACCCAAGATGAGTGCTGCTCTCAGCTGTAGGCCTTTCCTTTTAATAAGCTGTGCAGCTCAAGCAATTACTAACTTCAGTTTTTCAAAGGAGCAATAGCAGTTCGACCAAGAGGTCTTCCTCCAGGAAGGAGCTAGTAAATGAAAGCATTAATAAGGGCTTGAGTGCTTCAGATCATTACAGAGACGGCCTACAGCTCCACGCTTCACTAACCTGATCTTTTTATTATTATCATTGTCAAAACAGCTTGAAGAAACAATCCTTTGGCTTCGCTCAGCATTTAATGCAGCCTAGACAAATGGCTGCTCTCCTCCATTAGGCAACATTTTTAAAAGGCAGAAAAGTAATAATTAAATTCACCAATGAATGGTTGCTTCTAAAAAATAGAGAGAAACAAACACCATTGGCCTCCGCAGCTTTCATGTCAGCTATCAGAGTTTCTGCTGAACCAAACGAACACGATGTGTTGCAATAGCAGGGAGCAGCAACATGGAGAAACTCCAGTTTCAGCTACAGCAGGAGAAATCTCAAGACATGGCTTCTAAGCAACAGCTGAAGCAGCCAGTGGTTCCTGACTTACCCCATCAACCTCTGAGCAGAGTAAAACCCCTTCTATCCTGCCTTTGTCTCAAGCCACCCATGGGCAAACCTGCTTCAGGCAGGGCCTGGAACATGTGTCTGCGGTTATCTATGATGATGGTTGGTGTTAGTGTTAGGTTATAGGTTGGACTTGTTGATCTCAGAGGTCCTTTCCAACCTTATGATACTGTGTGTGTGTGATCTAGAGCAAAGCTGGAGCCTCCACCCAGCATCAAGGTGGTCATGCACTGCCTGAGCGAAGGTCCCTCATGGAAACTGCAGCCACACTACCACAGGCTCACCAAGACAGTGGTGTTTACCCTCACTTTCTGCCAGTGCAAGCATGCCCAAGAGGCCAACAAACTCCAAATGCTTCCACATCTCAACCCAGGGCAAATTTTCACAAAAGAAGATGACTCCTCCAGAAAACACTTGGTCAGCAGAACTCTTCCTTCTGTTGAAGACTTCTTATAAGTTATCCTCATCCTTCGTCCCTCCCAAACCACCAAACCCAGGCATTTTCCCTACTCTAAACTCTGATTGCTATCAGCTAAATGTAACCAGACAGAGCTTCAGGCCTTCGCTCCCTTCTGCACCTCCACTTCCAGGGGGCTCTGCTAGCAGAAGCTGGGAAGTAATATTGCATGTGAGGTTACCACAGTATCAGAAACTTAAGCTGGCTATTTCTTTCTTCTCTGTTTTAAAAGCTACAATATTCAGGTAGCTCAAGGAAAAACAACATTTGGATTTTGTCTGCTCATAAATCCATCACAACAGCTTGGGGGGAAACAGTAAATAAGATATTGGAAGAAGAACACAAGAGGCAAAAAGACTCTCTGCCTCTCTGGATATACTATTTGCAACTGAAACCAGGTACCAGGCTGTAATATCGGTACGTGGCATTCATTTGTTCTTAAGCCAGAGAAATGCCCCTGTAATGAACTCTGCTGTGCCCTTAATGATTTCATATTGAAGGATGTTAGGTGACTTGCTCATAACAGAGTAACAGCAGTTCCAAAAATAGAAAGCCTCATAATAAAATGTTATTGAGGAGCCTGAATTTCAATATAAAAGGGACTCTGCTGTACTCAAGGGCTTACTAGATACAAATGCATACTTTAAAAAGTTGTATTAAAGTCGTGTCAGCGCCTGAATTACAGAGGCAATATGAGATGCTACTCCAGGAAGCAGCTGAGCCCCAGATCCCCATGAAACTTTTAGGCAGATGTGGTACAGGCTGGATTTAATGCAACCAGATGACTGGGGCTGGATGCCTAGAAAGCGCTGAGATGCTTTTGAGAGCTTCCTGCAAGGGCAGGTGAGGGTAGCCCCGGTGCTCCTCAGCAACAAACAGGGACAGCACATGAAGAGGGTGCTGCACCAGATGCCACATGTCTCATCCTGGCTCTGCCTGTGACCCCCATCGGGCAGAAGCCTCCCCCAGGGCCACCAACAAGCTGTCACTGCAACTGGTGCAAGCAGGCCTGCAAGAGAGGACAGCCACTGACAGTTTATCAGTGGGAAGAAGCCAACAGCCCCATCAAGCTCAGGGCTACTGCAAAGAGCTCAGAGTTAGAAGCACCGGCTTTAAGGTTGGCCTCACTTGCAAGTGAACACTCAGCCTTAGTTTCATCAGTTCAGTGAATAGCAGCCCCAAATTAAACCTGCCAACAGGGCTCCCAAGCCTCTATCACCATGGTCCTCAGCTTGCAGGCTGGCCCACTCAGCAGCTGGGGAGGGTGGTGGTTGCCTATCCCACATCACACACTGAGGTGGCAGGGAGCAATGACGGATATACAACCTGGAGTCGCCATGTGGAGCTGGCACTGGGTGTCAGTCATGGGGTCTGTGCATCTATAAGAGCAACACACCACCACCTGCAGTGAGGAAGAAGGCATCTTCCTGGCTTCAGGAGGTTGGGTGACCTCTCCAAAGCAAGGGGTGGATGATCTCATAGGACTTGGCTAAAAACACACCTAGCATGGGGAAGGTCTTCTGGCTTAGAAGAGGTCAGATATATGGAACATACCACCCCACTTCATACCCAGCTATACCAAAGGACGCCACCAGGACCCATTTTGTGCCTTAAGCCTTGCTCACACTCCTGGATACTGCCTATTTCTGCTGTCTTATTGCTGCCGCAGCCCAGGATGCAGAGCAAGTCATCCCCAAGGTATTGTAGCACCAATAGAAGGGAAATGCAAGGAGGGGGTGGCGCTGCTCCCCTTCAGGAGGGAACCCCACTCTCTCCTCTATATGGGTGCTCCGTTTGCAGCCTAGGTTTTTCATTTGCCCTTTTCCAATCCACTTCCCCAAATCTGTTTAAGGCAGCATCCCTCACCAAGGGAAAACAGATCGAGAGAAGGTCTCTCTCAAAGGAGACATCACTGATTTTCTCTTTGTCGAATGTAGTGACACGAATGATTCTCATAAGTAGGCAAATGTTCAACAGCAAGTTCAAGTGAACATTTCAGCCCAGCTGCAGAAGAGGTCAAGCGAAAAACTCATCATACAGACTGGCACTGCTCTTTGAAATGGCTGAAGTGAAAAGAATCTCTAGTTTCTCCCCCCTCATTTTTGTGTCCCTTGCCCAGCAGAAGCAATGTTTTCTTTGGCCTTGGGACCATCTCTTGCTCCCTTCACTCTGGTATTAGAGATCCCCAAATTAGCACTTACCTGTGGTTGGGTTTGCTTTTAGAAATAAAAACGGGAGCGAGCCACAGCTGACAGGAGATGACATCTGTTTTGTTCACTGGAGGGTTTATTTAACCCTTGCTCTCACCATATACGATGCATCCACCATCCCCAGCTCATCCTGCAGCTCCCACATAGGGAAGAGTTCATTGTAGAACTGCTGGAGCTAAAGCCAGCAGTGCAGATATCCAACTGCTGCGCCTTACCCTCTGCGCTGGAGAGAGTAAGATCTCAGTTTCAGCCCCCAAAACCTAAATCCCCCCTAAAAGGGGCTGTGGCAGCTGCTGCTTCACCCTCTCCCTGGCAGGTACAGAGATGCTGCAATAGTTGGGATGGGCCAGGTAGATCATAGATCTTACTAGGGCAGGGCACTGGGTAGGAGGCTGCTCCTGCCCTCTGCAATATGAGCTGAATAATGGCGGTGGCACACCTAGAACATGACATTGACTCTTAGGAGAGTCTTCGCTATGGGATAGGCTACAATGAAAATAAAACGCATGGTCTAATCTCATGGTCTAATCTCACCCAGCTCTCGGTCCAGACTGCTCTCTTGTCAAAGTTCATTTCTGCCCACAGCTCAGACAGCGTGGCTCAGACAGTGCTTCAGGGCTCAGTCCCAACACGTCTGTTTCGGCTTGTGCCACAGCCCCTCACCTGGGTACAGAGGGGAAGACCCAGCCCTCTGAAGAGTCACCTAGGAACCCCTTCAGACCTCCATATAACTCTCATGCACCAACTGGCTTTGGTAAGAGCAACTGAGGGGATCTCCTGCCATCTCTAGTGGGACCAGGGACAGGATTAATTAGCTGGAGGAAACAAAGGGTGAACATTTGCCTCCTACAAACCCTAAATGAGAGCTCAGAGCTTGGCTCATAGGTTATCTGGAAGAGGGGATGTAGGCTGGACAAAAATACATTAGCTCAATTATCCCTAATTAAAGACATAATTGTGTTAATTACAGCCTGTCCTTTTTGACCCGTGCCCGTGAGGTGATGTCATCAGGGCTGCCCCTGCTTGCCAGGTCTGTCCACAGGGCAGGTGGAAGTGTCCAAGAGAGCTGCAACTTGCTGTCTCCTCCATCCAGGACCCTTTCCAGGGGAAAAGTGGCATTAAAAACTTGGCGGGAAAAGTGAACCTGTTCCCCTGAGCTGGCTCTAAGCAGGTGAAGCAGGACCTTCCTCCCCTTCCCCAAACCCTAAACTCCCTCTCTGCTCTAGCCCAGTTCCCGCCTCTTAGTTAACCCACAGCCTGGTCCCACTGGGAGACGACAAACATCCTTGGATCTTGTCTCTGGGAAGAACTCTGAATCCTAAAGCAGTGAAATAAGAGAAACTCTCCAGCAGTGCATGGAGAGCAAAAGTTATTTGCATTCACATTCCAGAAACCCCAGCTTGCAAGAGTGGAATTGAGTTTACTTGAAGCTCTGGGCTATGCAAACTAGAAGAAATTGCTGATGCTAAACCAGAGCCTGCAGTTCAACATCGACTTGCATTTCCCATTGTTGGTTTCAGAACAGGAGTGCCATCAGAGTTCAGCAGTTTCATAGGGTCATAACTCCTTTGGAGAAATATGTTTATTGTTACTTAGATTACAGGCAGCGCTGAAGTTGTGCAGCTGCAACTGGGGCTGTGTGGGGCTTGGCACAGCTTGTACAGACACTAAAAGGAAGTTTTCAGTCTGAAAAGACAAGGAAAAGGGAAATATTACAGGGAAAAAGAATTATTAGAGGTGGAAAAGAAACACTAATAGGAATTAATTTGTCCACCCTGCTTGGCAGCCTCTGGCAGTGGGCTCACAGGTGCAGAGGAACTCAGCTCTCAGTCTCACAGGTGCAGAGCTTCTGATGTGCTGTGTGCTCATCTGCTCCCATCCAGCACCAGCACCGATAATACCTGATTATCTGGTCACTTCCCTAAAGGGGTCGTTGAGTTTTGCCAAAAAACCCTGATACAAGAGGCACCCTCAAACCTCCAGGCAAACTGGGGATGTGGTATGAAACTCCTGTATTCACAGTCAGCACTTTAATCATAGCCTCAGTGACCCACTGCTCTGCTCACAAAATGCTGCCTCTTCTCGCCCACATTCATTTAAATTCAGTTCACTTCCAGAAGGCAGTGTTAGGTTTTTTTGATGAATGGGGCACAAAGAGCCCACAATTGTAGGGACTGTTATATTAATAGTCCCATCCAGATTTATGGTAAGTGAACTGTAAAATACATTTGAATAACATTTAGGGTGTGTGTTTGTTTTGGTGAGGGTTTTTTCGAAAAACATATTTAGCACATATCCAGCCTTCTTTGCTCTCCAATGATTTAGGAATCCACTTCCTGCTCTAGGGTTCAGAATCATTCATCTTTGAGGTGTGGACAAACCTCAGTGATGATTCTTTTGAATAATTCTACCACAGCTGCCAGGCAGAGCCCAAACAACTGATTCATTCATGAGCCCATCCACAGAGCACAAGCCACTGGCATAAGGTAAGAGTAGGTCAAGCTTCAGCTGACTGCTTTTAAAAACTTTCATTAAAGTCCTGGAAGAGCATGGTGGGAGAGGGAGAAAGAGGGAAAAGGAAATAAATAACATTGATCACATTTGTTCATTGATGGAAGAGGAGGGATGGAAAATAGAAGGATGGACAAGATGGGATATCTCAGAGTCGAGCACATTTAAATGGGATTAAATCTAGACGAAAATAAAATAGTATCTGACAACATTCAGCATATAACAGAGGAGTAATGTACAAGAGAGGAGACATAAGAGCTGAGTGCCGAGGGACATGCCTTCAGATGTCATTCTATAGTGATATTAGCTGTTATTTTGGTCCTGGAGAAACTGAGCTGACATCCTCCATGAGTGGACATATCAGCTGAAATCCCAGACCCAAAACCCGAGCTTGCTGCCTCACATCTCAGTCCATCACTGTTGCTTAAGCATCACACTTGCTTAACACTGCATCCCAAAATGGGCAGCAAGAAATCAAAGTGTGTAAAACAACCCTGGAAAACAACTAGTCAAAGACTGCTTGGGAAAAATCAAATACAATCAAACAGGCAGCACTTCCAGGGAAGAGAAGGTTTTGTCAATACTTAAAATATGTGCCGTTAAGTTCAGCACACTACTGAATGGCAGACAGCTCTCTGCACAGACATCCCCACATGGTGGGTCCCCCAGAATCCATCACATAATTTGCTATATAAGCTTAGATGACCTTTTTGGTACTGCTCCATGTTCCCTTGAGGACAATGGCCATGAACTGATGCGGTCACCTGACTCCTGCCATCAGCAAACTGCTGTTAGGCAGATGCCTATTTGTTTACAGCCAGTGACATGCTGGAAACATGTAGCCAAACAGTAAAGGGGCACTGCTAGGTTAACAAGAAAGCCGTTTGCTGTGTGATACAACAATTTGCCTTGGTCTCTTGCTAATCTGGGACTGGGGAGCCCTTTAGAAGAGCAAAGGCTGGAGCTGTGACCACTGGCAGGCCAGCTGACCCACCACAGGAGACCTTGTCTCTCCCCTGGGAGGAGAGAGGGGAGCCATGACTCCGGAAGGACCGAGCATATTTCTATCATCGCAGGTTTCTGGAGTAAAGGAGTTCCAGCATTTCTAAGCAAAATAAGACATATAAATCTCACCTGTAGAAGTTCCTGCAGGCAGTAGAAATCCACCGGTATGGCAGGAGATTTATAGGTACATGTACATAGTAGATACACACAGAGTCAAAGTTGCTCCACACACCCTGCATCCTGGGGTCAATGCCTGCTTTGGGCTGGCGCCTGATCATAGGGGGGTGTGAGGGGTTCAGTGTCCCCCTCACACTCCCCCCATAGTTTTAGACATGTGCTGCGTCAAAGCCACCTCTGGGAATGCAAGGGGGAAGAACTGGGGTTTGCTGACACAATGGGTGGACAGCAGTCTTTGGCAGGATCAGGCCCCGATGGGCAGTGGGCTCTCTCTACACTCTGCGTAGGCAGAAACTGCAAGAAACAACAAGACAGTTTGCTACTCATAAAAATGAAGCCTGGAAATGCCTAAAGCTCAGCAGCTCCTTTTTTGCAGGCAAGAACAGTAACTGGAAGATGGAAAGCTGCTACTCATGATGCTCTCAGCACATGCAGCTTCCTTTCTGCTAATGCAGGCAGCCGAGAAAGAAGGAGGAGCAGCCTCCTTTGCAGAGTAAGAGGACTTCAAAACCTCAGTGTGCACGATCTGCTGTGCTAGTATGAGTTACTGAATGAATCTGATGGGGTGCTGAACTACAGGAGCTGAATTCACAGGTCACTGCACTGAGCCCTGAGAGCCACCAAGTGGCCATGCCCATTAGCTGCAGGCAGGCATTTCCATCTACCCAAATACAGACATTTTTGGAACTTGTAAGGTGTAATTTTCCTTAAGTCCCATAGAGTAATAAATGAGGGCACATATCTGCTCCCTCTTTTTGACATATCTATGATGCTCTGCAGCACGTAAAGCAAATACTGGGCACACAGTACCCACAGACACTCTGTTATCCCAGAGAGAGAGCAGCAGGAAAAGGCAGCCCACTTATATCCTTATAGTCAAGGAAAAAGACTTTCACTATCTTTGAGCTAAGTGGCAACAGGGTGTAGAACACAACAGAGCCCAAGCCAATTTATGTACCCTCAACTGGTCTTAAGTAGACCCAACTGGTACTCACAGGCAATGGCTGGGCCAGCAAGGTGAACTTAAGTCACCAAATGGCAAAGGCCTTGGTCTGTCTGCTTCAGCCCTCTGCACATGACGAGAAAGTGCAGCCTGGGTGACAATGCTAAGAGAGGTCACTAAGTATCCCAGCGAGTGCAGCTGGGCACACCATACACACCTCCACGCACCAACCATGGCTGACACACAATACCTGGTTACCTTGAGGTTCTGCAACTTCAGACCATGGGGTGCCACACAGAGGAGCAGTCCACAGCACCCTATGGCAGCAGATGATGACCAGGCTGGCAAGATCAGAGACATAAAGCAGATTCTTCCCCAGCTTCCTTCTCAGCCTGGTCCCTCAGACCAGCTTCTTCTTGAGGAACTGGCTCCTCAGCAGCAGGATATGAGGAATCTATATAACCCAGCCAGCTCATGGCTCCCCATCAGTTTTGCTTCACAGACTAAGTACAGAATCTTAAGCTTTATTTTTTTATTGGCCAGCAACTTAAACTGGGTTAAAAAAAAGCAATGAATATTATTACACAGAGAAAAGTATAAAACAAATCAACGCACACAAGCCAAGTTACTGTTCCTATCTTATTCTTCCTGGCCTCTCCCAACCCTGTACAATGTATGTGAAGGGAATGGGCGAAGGCAGCTATGAAGATATACTTAAGAAATTAGAAATATTGCTTTAAGCAACATGCTCAATATTTTCCTCTTAGTAGTCAATACTTGTCAGGACCCTGATTATAAAACAAGAAACAATTTAGATATGTCTCCTTTAGATGATTACTCAATAAGTTAAGACTTCTTTCCCCTCTCTCCTACTGCTGTGGAACCAAGGACGCACCTCAGTTCCTTCACCTCTCTTTCTGCATTAGTTAAGGATTAACTGCACTGATGCTGATGGGGGAGTTACAGATTGACCTACCCTGAATTTTAACTTGTCACCCTACAGCACCAACCCAAGATTTCGGCTCCATGAACTAAAAACCCCACAGTGATGCAAGATCTTTTAGGGGTCTGGGTGAGTTTGCTCACGTTAACCGTCTGCCGCCAAACGACCGCCAGCATCACTAAAAGGCCAGGAGAGGGAATAGATCTGTAGGTTTATAAAAGGGCTTGTCTTTCCTGCTTAGAAACACCAAAACCCTACAGTCCTTTCTGCTTTATGGGTGCAACAGCCATATTGGGAAGGTGAGAAAAAGAGGCACACAAGATTCTATGAACTAAGACTCTGTTGGCATCACAACGACATTAAGTCCATGGCAGCAGAGATGTCAATGCCCTGTATGTATCCAGGATCTCAATGCAGAGAGAATATTTCATTAAAACCTATTCCTCTGCAGCAAATATACAGTTAACCCAGCACTACCAATTTACCAGGTACTCTGGGGCAACTGGTTGAAATGGACTCTCCTGACCTTCTTAGCAGTAACCAGTAAAGTGGCTTCCAGATCTCATTAAAGCCAGAAAACCCTCAGCTGATCGATGAGCTTTTTGGAGGTTGATAAAACATTTGTGTATATTCATCTCCTGCCCAGGAGCTAAGTCTGGAGGCTTCAGTAAGAAAAAACAAGCCAAGGGCATCTATGTAAGAGATGTGATAAGGTATTCCCACTAACCAAACAAATCAAAGAGTAACAGCTCCACAAACAGACCAGTTCTTCACCAAGCCTCAGCAGGGGACAAGTATGAGGAAACGAAGTTTTGTCACTCTCACTGGAAGCCACTCAATAAAACAGATTAGACCTTAAAGAATTAGAAAGTAGTCCATCATCTTTGCTCCAAAATCACTAGGAAGCAAAAGGGCTCTTGTGGCTCCTAACGGCAATGTGCTGGGAGAAGCTTCAAAGAAGAGGACGAAGAACTGCCGAAAAATCTAAGTCACCCATATCTTGGCAACATCAGAGTCTTCAGGACAGGATTTCAACTGCACCAAGTTGTGCTCCAGACAGCAGGGCGAGTAGCTCCTACCCCACATCACCAAGCAGGCATCCTCTCAGGCAGAGAACAACCGTGTTACAACATTGCTGCATACTCGGGAGGAGGGAGAGAAATCTTCCACCTATGAGAGACTCAGCTCTGGCTCCAGCTCAGCATAGAAGCACCATCTTGTCCTCACGGTCAATACTTGGTGCTGCTGAGCCACTTCTCAGAGAGCAAACCATTATTCTTGTATAGCATCCTGATACCTTCATGTTGGCTCAGGAAAAGCCTTAAGAGAAGTGGCCCTGGATAAATCTTGCTTTGTAGTTACATCAAAAGACTGTTTTGCTAAAGCTTCTAGCAGGAAACCACAGCTCTCTTGTTTCTTGACAATGAAGAGGACCCACTGAACTCCTGGCTGCCTTGTACACAAGGAGGATTACTTCCCCCCAAAGGGGCATGTTTGCGGTGCATGGTTTGAGAAGCATTTAATTACAGAGCCATGTCCTCAGGTTACAGACACTTCTGTGGTGGTGATGGAGAGTTGTCAGGTTGGCAGGTGCTAAGGGAAGTGGCAGAGGGGTAGCAACAGAGTTCCCCCAGCTATTAATAGGGTTCTGGCTTTAAACTCTTGTACAAGCAGCACGTGAAAATCATTCCAAAGATCTACAGGGTGTAAAGAAAAGAAAGAAATGCATGAAAAATCAGAATGGATGCAGTGGAGGCAGCAGCTTGCAAACTCGGTTAGTTTACTGGACCCATACTGGAGGGGTAACTAGCTCCTTGCCTGGGGATACCACACTCCATCTTGCCATAAGGAGCAGGAGAGAACATAATCTGTGCTAATCCTCATAATTAATCACCAGCAGCTTCTCTGGGGTGTAGTTTAACTACTTGCCCAAACAAGGGGGAAGAACTCCCAGAGAGTTCTGCATCTGGAAGAAAAGAATATCCTGCGCTGACCCCTCTAAAATGGGAGTCAGGGGGCATCCATGTCCTACTCTCTTTTATTCATCACCCCCTCCCAAATCATTTGCAGACCCACAGTGCTATTCTTCAGTATGACACAACCGAGGGAGAAATTCTAGATGACCTAACATAATCCTAATGATCCGGGGTAGGAAACTCCTCCAGACGGGCTCTTCAGCTGCACAGGCAATCCAGCAGATTTCCACAAGAGGTCTCTCACAGACTGTCAAGTTGCCTGCCATGGCAACTGCCTTTCCCACAGCTCTCAAGAATAATGCTCTCTCCTGCCATGCACAGCTGGTTGTACTTCTTCACCAGAAGCAAATTTTACAGACCAGCAAAAGAGGCTTTTACTTTGGAGTTAGTGAACCCTCAGGTCCCTGAAGTTCCTGAAAACGTCTCCTTGTTAGGCAGGGAAGAGCCTAAAGCATTCAATTTTTTTCACCTGTCAGGCACTGGGTTCCTTTAACTTCTGCCCAGCACCTCCAAAACTCCAATCAGCCTTTACCTGCACACAAGCAATGCTGATCCCCACTGCCCCGATAATTTTCAGATGCTCTTGAATGAAGTTTTCCAGTTTGGTAATACAACCGTTCTGCAGGGTGAAAGGAGAGACATGAAAAATCAGCTTCGTTTCAATCTCTTGATCACTTTAATCCAATGGTTGCAACCCTTAAAAGCTGTGCTACAAAAAGCAGTGTCTTTGAGCAATTTCTTCCCCTGACGTCACTGGAAAAGCTACACGGGTGATGTAAACTGTATCATGTTTCGTACTGCTCTGGACCTACTGACTCAGGATCCATTGAACAAAATCAAGGTGGCTGCCAGCAGGGCAGCAGAAGTGAAGAATCACCACTGGCCCCATCACACCAAAGGACTGTGTCATTTTTCTCTGAGATATGCCAAGAAATGTTCCCTCACTCACTGCCTAGCATATGCCTGGAAAGGGTGTTTACTCCCATCAGGCCACAAGGCCAAGAAAATGTTGCTGAGTGGATCCAGTACCAAGACCTTTAGTATGACAGGAGCCTTTTAAGACTAAATTCCTCCTACTGTTTTTTATAACAGCAGTGACCTCCAGTGGGGACCTGGAAAGCCAAGCTCTTCTGCCTCTGCCTTGCAATTGCATTCCTGGCTAGCAGCCTGCCATTTTCCTCCCTGTTTCAGGCCCAAGTTTTTGTTGTCATAAGGCAAAAATAAATCAATAAGAGCATTCCCTAGTTTCTTTTACCTTTTTTCTTCTTTTCTTTTTGGAAGAGTTCCTTTTAAATAATTAATCTGTTTAACTTATTGAGGCAGGTTTTCCATTGTAATATCAGGGGGATTTATTGTATAGGCTACAGCGGTGCTCCAAGAGGGCACTCCTGCCCCAGGAGTCTACAGTGAACACAGATACCTACATGAACGCAGGCCAGAAGAAAGGAGTAAGCATACAGCCCTCCAGGGACGGATGGCAAAGGCTTCACTTTTCCCACACCAGGACTAGGCTTTACAGTCAGCCTCAACTGCTCTGATACAAAGCAGTTAGTCCTGTTCCCTGATGTGACCCTTTTCGAGACTCTTCCTCCCCAAAGCCACTAAAATGCTTTCTGAACCCTGAACAAGACCTTATATCACAATATGCAGCATCCGACTGTAGGTCCAAACCTCTCCTAAAAGCTTTTTCCCCCTTATAGAGCTAGTCCAATACATTCGACTGTCTACAGGGCCTCTCAATAATGCAGCTGTGCAGCTGTCTCCAGCTTCACACAGCACAGAGGATGGGAATTGCCAGCCCTGCTCCTCAAACAATTGTGGGTTTCCACTCTCAGAAACACTTCATCAGCCCCTGGACTCTCTTCTGCACTTCCTGCACAGGGTCCTGCCTGGAAAGAACAAACCTTAATAGAAAGCCTCTTCCTGAAGGGCAAAACCCAGCCAAGCAGCTGGACATAAGAGGAACTTTGGTAGATCAGAAAGACTCCCTATTCATGCCCCAAAGACAAATGGTTGGTTTCCTCTTAGCTGTTTCAGTTGTTTGGTTTAATGGAAGATTTCACACTCGTCTTCCAGGTTCTGCTCAAAGCACAGACCACGCAAAGAATACCTGCTTCAAAGGGGCAACATCTTCATCCACAGCCCTTCTTAACTCAGGGGGACAGGAATAAGGAAAAAGCTGCAGTTGCTGCTCCCCATGTTCAATACAGCCAATCAAGGTGCTGGTTCCGCTGGTAAGAAAAAGGACTATACTACCCCCTACAAAGCATCACAGTGAGCAAGTTCAAGCCAGGTAACAGGATTGGAGGGTGCCAAAATTAATGCAAGAACTTTTACCAGCCCTATCCAAACTGGATGAATAAATGGTCTGAGAGCTACCTGTTTTCTTAGTCAGCTAGACTAGGATTCAATCTGCATCTTCCAGAAAAGAGACAAGTTTCTCTACGTCAACTCTAGCCTTCTTTTCAGTCAGACTGCAGCCCATTGGAACTGGCCCAATTTATTTGCCACAGGGGCCCTCTTTCTATCCCGTACACTCTTTCTTCATGCTATTGGTCAAATTCCACTACTTTAGTCAAGGACCAGAAATATCTCCATTTACACCTCACTAAGTAATTCCGATGACAAGAAGCTGTATCAAATGCAGGGCTCACAACCAGGTCTCTTGCTAGAACAAACAACATCTCCCCCTCTCCCCTACCACTAGCATAATCTGTGGCAACAAATATAATTTGCTATTTTTCTCTATATCTACAAATGAAATAATAGGTTAGATGGCTGAACGCTCAGCTATGAATTTTGCTTTCGAAGGAATCCTACCAACTTTGAAGCCTACCCACAATTTGCATCACCAACCCAACATCCTCACTCCCTGCCCACCTCCTTTACATACTTTGTGACAAGTGGCTCTGAAGCCCTTTTGCCCTTTACCTCCTTGTAGATGTTGGAAGGATGGTCTCTGCGGCCACACAGGTCAGTTATCGTCTTACAGCAGCTGTCTGGGACTTTCCGTCCATTGGCCTCTGGAGATTTGATCCACAGGCTGTCAGCCCAGTCTGTGTAGTTGTTGCTCCCACAGCACTTGAACTGTATGCACACAGAGCAAAGGCTGAACCTGCAAGCACCGCAACCTCCTCCTCCCTCCACCTGCCACATGAAGCCCAGGACCTCTCCCTCCTTTGCAGAAAGACTTCAGCTATCTCTCAGGCTTTTCTTTTCTCTTCCAGGCTATTATAATGATTAGTGACTTTTGTGTTAAGAGACCCCAAACGGCCATTAAATATCAGCTTCATCCATCTTTCAGTAGCTGTGACCTTTGCTTACTGCTGGGATGAATTGTAACCAGAGTACACCTACAGATGCTTCACCTCTTAACCACCAAACTGGAGAGTGTTAATGGTGATAACAGGTTAACTACCAGTTACTATTGCAAAAACACCGGCTATGGCAGTATGTGCATAGTAGGCTCTATGCTTGAAGTGTCTTTGCACAAAGGCCCCCTTCTGTAGGAAAGCCTGTCAGAACTGCAGCAGCCCCAGGCTGAACCACCCCTGAGTCAGGCACAGCTAGCAATAGCAGCAGGAAGACTCTTGCTCTCTAGGGTACTGAGAAACTTAATGAAAAATGGCAGTAATTTCTCCAAAGCTCTGAAGCGGGAAATAGAAACAGTTGTCACAGTAACTCAGCAGCTCCAGTGCACTCTAGAAACAATTCACATGTTTCCCCAGTGCCACCGGGCATGCGATTCAGAGATCACACCATGCAATTCTGCCAGTTGCATGGCCCAGGCCCTGCACCCCATCCAACCTTGTCTTGAATCAGAAGCAGCAGAACACACACTAAACATATAGAAGAAACACCCGTGTGTTGGATGTCAAGAGCCCACAATGCCTTTTGTGGGTTTGATTTTAAGCCCTGCAATTGCATTAATTCTCCCTGCCTCTAGAGACACCTACCTCCTGCTGCAGTTTGTCTACTGCACTGGTTACACTCTCTTCTCCCTCCTTACGGTACTTCTGGGTCATGGTGTTCTTCAAATTTTGCTTCAGTTCTACGCTCAGCTGAATGGAACAGACAAGTGGGATAAAATCACAATGTAAGCTTACCTCTCAGAGCAACCCAAATCCCTGCATATGCTTCACTGCCTCTGCTCTAAGAGAAAAGCAGAGTGCTCAGTGGAAGCTACAGCTCCCTTCAAGAGCATCCTCCAAGGTTCTACTGGACAGGCTTATTTCCAATTGATTACAGATCATGCCTCTATTTTAATAAGAAGACGCTTCAGGACCAAATTTCAGTCTGTGCTACTCATCACCATATGGATACTCACCCTGAATATGTAAGACTGCCAAGACATGCCTGCACCAAAAAAGGATACAGAACTGTGCCTGCTTAAACATGAAAATGGCTAGGAGACCATGTGCAGTCATCTCCCTCTGAAGCCTGTGACAAAATACTAAAAACCAAATCACTCTGTCCAGGAAGAAATGAGTTCTGTGCACAATGGACTGAAGCCACGTAGTCTGAAGAGATCTTGTAGTGTCATCAAAAAGGATGCCAAAGCAGGGTATTTGGTGTGTGATTGCAAAAGTACTGCAAGGCCTTTCTTGATAAGAGTGAAAGAGAGATAACTCAGATTTTGGAAGCACAGAATTTCTGAAAGCATCATCATAAATCACTGGCATGTTCGGGTGACTGGATTCAAACATTTATTCCTGTGGAGGCTCTTTTAATCTAGCTGAATTCTTTTCACCTATCCAGGTGACAGCCAAACAGTGCCAAAGAGCTGCATCTTTCTCTTGATATCCTGGTTCATAGAGCAACAAACCTTTAGAATTTCAAAGGTGTTGGACTAAGTTTTCTACGCCAATAAGCAACATCAACATGCATTTTAGATGAGGCCAAGGAATGAAACAGGTGGGTAGCTTATCTATACATCTTTCATTCTAACCACTAAGTAGTAAATGAGATGTCAAGCATCTGGTTATGCTGAACTGTGCAAAATACAGTCGGCAGTTTATTCTCCTTTGAAACACTGTTTTTGCCAACCTGTATGTCAAATGGGGACAACACCTACCTCACAGAGATAATAAGAAGCTTCAATTCATTAATATTTGCAAAAAATGCTTTGAGATCCTGGGCTGAGTAGCTCTACAGAATTGCAAAGTACTTAGTGTAACAAAAAGAAAGGAAACGGTTCAGCAGCTGGAAGGCATCAGAGGCAAATACAGAGAAGAGTCCATTAGTAGAATTATTGCTTGGGAGAAAAGCAGTTACCTGTGGGCTCACGGGGAAGTACTTCAGCATGGAGCAGAGATAAGAAAAGAAAGCACAAGCAAGCCTTAGACACCAAAGCAAGGGCTGAAATAAAAACAGTGGCAAACAGAGCAATGAGCCTGCAACCAGGAAAGAAGTGAGATTTGTCAGGCAGAGTGCAGAAGTGCAGCTATTGATCTGAGACACCTTTAAGTGATCTAAAGCACTCAAGGGTACAGCTCCGAATGCTGTCCCTTATTTCAAGCTAAGGATCATCTCCACTTCAACTATTGCTACATATACACCTTGTGCTTTGCATGGATGGATGAACCTTTTATTCTTGCCATGCTGCCAGAATTATCTTTCTCTGTGAAACACACACACTCATACCACTGATCTCTCCTGGTAGAAGCCCACAGTTCTTTGGCTCCTCACAAACTGCCAGTGCCCATCTTAGGCAAAGCACAGAAGGCCCAACAAGTCCTTGCAGTGAAGCCAACAAGATGGGGCGTCCAGCTGCTTTTCAGAGCTACTTGATAGCAATCTTAATTTGCTGTTTCCAATAAACAGCAAATTACAGAAACTTCCCAGGCTGTTTATACCTCGGTGGCTTACACTCCCTTTGAGAACAAAGTGATGACTTAAGCCTCTGCTCTCTGCAACTGCAAAAAGTGCCAAGCTAGTACTGCAGCTGTTGGGAGCCTGTGCTTCTCCAGCACCTCAGCTGGCCTGCTTAAGTCTCAGAAACTTCTTGACCCTCAAAGGACCTCTCAGCTGGACAATTCATTATCCTTGCCAGGTCAAAAGTATGGCAGCCTGCTGGATGCAGCAGGAACTGTTCCTATGTCCTGAATACACTAAGTGGGACTAGCGTGATTTCACTTGCTTGCACTACACCTTGAAGGGCATTAGGAGAGTTACTAGATTTACAAAGCCTCAAAAACTGTCTTCAACAACGCTCTGCTGAAAAACAGCCCACAAAGGTGAGCCACAAGAACGAGCTGAGCAGGAAGGCTGAGTATCCTCTTGAGCAACCACCAGGTCAAGAACAGTGATCCAAGGTCTTCTTTATGCAGAGGGGAGTGAGTACAGACATATGGAAAGGTGAACCACAACCAAACACTAGGTCCCAAGCCTCAAAGCCCCATTCTGGCTGGAGAAATGGGACGATAGCCCATTTTTCTCTCCCTGGTTTGAGTCTCTAAGGACTAATGCCCACTCACCTGCTGGTAGTAGATATAGGCCAGGATTCCAGCAATGATCTCCAGGAGAAAGATGCACAGCAACAATATGAAGTACTGTAAAATAACAGCAACAGCAGGATATTAGAACAGAATGTAGGAGATGCCAGGACCTAGCTACTCATTAGCTGGTAAAATGCACAACTGGCTTCATCAATGCTTTTCTGTAGCAGCATTCAAAGGCAGGGGCAAATCCACAGGATAACTGAAGACAAGCAGCAACAAGTGCGAGTTTAACTCACAGAGCCAGAGGGATGTAGAGAATGGAAAAGTGCAGGCAATTGAGATACAATCACTGGACAAGAGAAAGTGGTTGCTACATAACCTGATGACTACACTAAATATCACAGAAAACATCTGGTTCTGACAATACAAAACCCACAAAACTTTTGCTTAGTTTGATATTGTTTAGGGTATTTTACCAAGTTCTAACACGTAATGTATGTTATAATGCTGATTCAATAAAGCAACAAAGGGCCCATTCCACTATGAATAAAGCAGACCACCTAAGCATAAACCATAGCTTTATGTTCCCAGTGACTTCTGTGGGTCTCAACCATAGGCTGAAGAGCACTATTGAAGCAGATGGAATTCAGCACTGGTTCCCAATCAGGACTGTGACTATATGTTCTGCTGAACTAGGATCTAGAGTGAACAGTTCAGTATCTCAAAACCAGAACAAGAAGAGCTCTTAGAAGACTGAGGAGAACATGACTATTTCTTGAAAGGGCTTAATAGTAGTGAAATGGAAAGGGGCGTGCCATTTTCTGCTTTAACCATGAGCTTAAGAAAATGCTGTTCCCAAGCAACAATGCAAACAGCTCCCTACAAATGTAACTGGACATCAAATCATCTCTCGCTAGCACAAGGAAGATCTAGGCACAACAAGCTGACCAGCTTGGTTATACAGCATGGATGCCTTTTGTGGGATACTCTCCCACTGTGCACCATCCTTCACTAGGTATTTCTAAGACCCTTTGCAGAAGTAAAATGACAAGACACAAACATTTGGGCTTCCTCTTTCACCCCAATTGAGATTCAGCAGCTGCAAAGGATGGACAGCCGGGTTTTATCTGCAGACAGGGCTTTAATCTGAGCACACAATCTCAGGCTTTCACTCCCTAATCCCACACTCTCACCCAGAGGCAGAACACTGACCAACTCTGCAGATGCCTGTACAAGGTACTTATTCATACCAGGGGAATGAGTCACCCAGCTAAAGGCTAGTCCCAATAATCACAGGAAGTTGAAAGGGGGCTAGAAAGTATTGGTACGCCTTGACACAAAATCTGCCTTTCCTTTGTTGGGACCTAGTTATGCAGTTGCTCTGACATCACTCTGCCAAGGAGGAGGCAGGAGGGTGGCAGGATGTTGAGAACAACCAATGAACTGGGAAGTTTCTTTTATTTATTTTTTACTTTATGTCCTCATATCAGAGGCATTCAGGTGCCAGCTGACAGTGGATAGAAACGAACATGTATCCGGCAGACCTTAACAAATTTGAGTTACAAGGCCCTTATCAAATCGTGTAAGGGAAGTTAGTACATCTGCCACCCATGCATGCAGTATGTCTCTGCTGATACACAACATCACTACCCTTAACTCAGTCTCACTGTTCCCTCAGGGCCTCTTCCACTTCATGTTGAAATAAGGGAGAAGCAGCTTTCACTCTGCACACACAGGGCTGCTCTCCCTCCTCTTCATCAGGAATTGCAGAGTTTTCTCACACAGGTCTGCTCTGGGAGGAGTAGGCCAGCTCTGCCATGGAGCTGTGGGGACAGGCCCTACTTGCTTCCCAAGAGGATGAGAAACAAGTCAGAAATGTGAGATCACCCAAAGCTCTGAAGTAGACACATGTCTGGACCTGGGTGGGCTCGAGGCAAAATCCACTCTCACTCTGACTCCAAGCCAGAGTCAAGGCTGCCTGGTGTCTCCTCAAGATTTACAGGATCCATATTTCCTCCATCCAGGTTCAAGTGCTTGAGTGAAGTGCTAAGCTTTTGTATGTTTTCTCTAAATAACCCAAAGAATGGCTCGACTCACCTACAATCCAAATTGCTCTCTGGAGAGATCTTTCCACTATGTGAAGAAGAGAGATATAGGCAACTGCACTCCTATACCAGTAACAATGCAGCAGGTAAAGAAATCACAACCAATGCATTCCCTTCTCCCTATTCAAGACAGCTAACTAGAAGTGGCAGTGTGAGGGGCCAAGGCTGAAGAAAGTTACATTCATTCTTTCTTTCTATGCAAAGTCTTCTATCTGATAGGTCCTTTTCTGAGACTCTTGCTTGTATACTTTTGCATGTCTTGACTGAAGTACAATACAGTAGTGGTCTCTGTGTTTATAAAGATCTGGACTGCAGCATCGTGGCCAGCCAGGCTGCAGGTCCACTGCCACCCCTGCTCATAGGACCAGAGAAAATCCCTGCCGTTGCCCGAGCCTCAGCACATCATCTGGCTAAGGTGGGACACAAGGAAGGCAAATAAGCAGTGACATTTAAGAAGTAGCACAGCAATGAAATACTATGAAAAGCCTTGAAGTGGGCCCAAAAAAGTCATACATAGGTAGAAAGACAGAAAAAAAAAAATATATAACAGTTTCCTGAGTCTTCAGCAGAAAAACAAAATAAAAATCAGATAGGTATTTTACACACAGCACTCAAAGACGTCAATAACAGATAACAAATAACAAAACAATAACAGTAACAAAAGCAGCAAGGGAGCACTGAGGAGAGCAGAGAGTGCTGCTTACAGCATTCCCTCCCATATTCATGTGGGCTTCTGGTACAGAGAGATATTGGGACAGGCTGGCACAGACTGCCAGGCACTGACTGTGAAGTTGTCATAATTAGTGTCTGAGCTCAGAGCTGGCAAAGGTCCCCAGCCAGGCTCACCCAGCCCTGGCAAGCACAGCCCTATCTCTTGTGCAGATTACACACCAGCAACCAACGCAAAGCACAAGCAAGAAGAGACAAAAGGGCTGTTGCGACCAGCCACTCCAAAAGAACGTGTGGTGTAAAGAGCATTGGAATCTTTTGTTCCCAAGAGACAATTAGTTTTCTGTGGCAGAATAACATAGAAAACCCCACCAGATTTTTATCTGCAGCTTCTGGTAAAGGCAAAATGACAAAGGGCATGACTCTTTAGCATGGAAAGTAAGTCAAGCAAGGTCAAAATGGACTGCTGCAGACCAGGACCCTAATGAACAAGCACCAATACTGCACACACTGGATCCACCTCAGTGTTTTATTCTCCCTTCTTGGCCTTACTCTGCCTCTCACAGAGATTACTAGCTTTCAAAGCAGTGGCATATGCATCAGGCTTGCTCATGACTCCTATTTCTGCTTCTCTAAATGAAAGAGGGGAAATGGGACAGTCAGGTGAATGAGGACTGGTAAAAGAAGGAGCTAGTGAAAAGTTGCTGAAGTACCTGTTTCTGTAACTGTGAAAGCAAAGAGCCACTGATTGTTATTTCATTCACTGCACTCGCCACTGTAGCACAGATACTGAAAGGGACTGCTGACACTCCAGACTGAAAGTGATATTTGAGAGGGAGGAAACAGACTAGAAAACCTCAAGGCTTGCCAAAAACTTCAGTGTAGGTGGGTGAGCAGGGAGCTCAGAAGTAACATAAGGAAAGCAGTAAGAAGCAGCAGAAACAGCATGGCTTTTTTGTGGAAGCAAAACTAAAATAATTTTTTTGCACCTAAAGAAAACATTAATTGGAAATGTTCTGATTTTTGACAACCAAGTAAAAAAGCATGTTAATTTAGTTTGAATGTAGTGTCATTAAAAGCCAGTTTTGTTACAGATGTCATATCTTCTTCTCTCTTCCCTTCCCATTTTCCAAAAGAGAATACGGGATGGGTGGGAAAGAAAGACAAAAACCACAAGATTTTATTTTGAACAGCTCCAAACAGATACTCTTACACAAAGTAGAGTTATTACTACTATCCTTTGTACTTGTGAAACATGCATCTTTAGGTGGATGAAAAGAAATGCTCTGCAGTAGAACCTCTCCCATAAGACAAGCACAACACTGCTCTTAGGAGCTGGAGGCCTTTCACGGTATTTGCTCTAGGACAAACAAATAATGTTGGTGCAGAGCACAGCCAAGTATGATTCAAGATAAAATGGGCTAAATCCTCCCTCAAACAAAAGAACCAAGAAAGACTTACCACTCTTAACAAATTCCGACGCTCTTTGAAGGTAGCACAGCAACCAAGTATGCCAGTAACCATGACAACCACCCCAGCCACCACCAGAATATAAGCAGTTGCTGAATATGTGCGGGAAGAGAGCAGGCTGATGTAGTCACTCTTCTCAGCTAGGGTCCAGATGCCCACTGCCATCACAGCCCCGCCAGCCAGCTGGACAGAGAGAGAAGCAAGCAAATGAAAGGCACCAGACGCATGAACTTTTTCACCTCCCAGAGCAATGGGACTGGCATGCCAGGCATACCTCAGCTCCAGTAAGCTGAGCCTAAGACGATCTACTAAAGGAAGGACTCACAGAGGTCTCACTGGGACTGGGAGCAGGCCCCAGTGCAATGGGAGGGGGTGGGGTTCAAGGTGACCGGTTTTGCACGTCAGGCAGCCTGAGACACTGGCATCTGGAGCATCTACCTGTGCACAGCATTTCATACTTGGACCAGAACCGTCCCAAATGTAGCTACACTGTAACATGGGCAAATACAATAACATGTCAAATCTACATAGCAGCAGAAGGTAAGAAATTAGCTTTACATCAGCAAGCTTTCCACTGCTTGTCAGGAAGCAAGACTACCAATAAATGACAGCCACGCCTAGTATCTCCTTCCTAGATTATACATCTGAGCAGAAAGCAGTAAAAAAGCTAAACAGCCTGGCTGGTTAAATTCTCATGCTTGCAGCAAATGAACATGGAGAAGCCAACCAGACTCCTAGGAGTCCCTTCTCTCTTTTAGGCTGTGTGTTTCTGGAGGGTTTTATGCAGCTCCTAGTAAGCTTAGACAAAGCTTTCCTTAAAGGTTTGACCTGGACACTCCAATGCTCTGTCCTAGGCAGCAAAGGAATAAAAATAGTCCTTTGGCATCAGTAACTTTATCATTGAAAGCATGACTCTAGGAAGCTCTGCTGTGGACCAGCTTCAAGAAGGCGTTTGTTTTCCTTACTGTCCCACTCCACTGCCAGGACTCCCTCTGCCATTTTGAGAGGAGGAATGGCAAGACAGTGGAGCCCTCAGGCTCCCTGAAAAAGCAAACCAGGTGAAAAAACGACACAGAGACACAGCACATTTTCAGTCTCCCTGTTTTTCCCTATACTTAGTAACACACCTAGAAACAGCTAGAGACTACAGTGTCAAACTAACTTCTGCAGCCTGAGCGGACAAGCCCAAGGGATGTAACTTTACATATGTCCCCTTCTGATGTCACTGCTTTTTGCCAAAGACTTCATCAAGGCCAAGATCTGTGTGCCTCCAACACTAGAACTGCAGTGCCATCTCAGTGCTTCTGAAATGGACTGAAGCTTCTTACCCAGAAAAAGAAGTTGAAGATGAAGAGCAAGTACTTGAGACAGATGGTCCCACACGTTTCCTTCTTTTCCGTATACTCACGCATCTTTCTGGCTCAGCAAGTTCCTGAAAAAAAAAAATCAGAAATGCTTGAGTCAGTCATCACACTCCTTCTCCCAAAATGCCAGCATTACTACTCTCATCCTAGTAAAACTCACATTTTGTACTGCTTTGCTGAAGTAAGCCTGTGAGCAACCCATCCAAATGACTTCAGGGATGCTGAAGATAGCTCTTAGATAAAGAGCTCTTGTATGCATTTGGGTGACCTACACAGCACGAGACCTCTCACAGTAAAAGAGTGAAAGAGAGGCAGATGGTACCAGCACATGTCCTTCCTGTACTGCCTTCATCCTTCTTCTCTCTCTCCATCCTGCTGTGACTTCTAGAGACTCAATTTCCTTTAGATCAAGACTTGCAGCGGAGGGATCAGACCTACCATTGTGCAAGTGGCCAAGTCAAAACCACGAACTGTAATCAACTTCATGCTCATTTCTTCCTATTTGAACTGAAATAAATCTCAGACCTGTTATCCAGAAAAATCCCAGCATCTGGCTCGTGACTGCAGCCCATAACTACTGCTTCTGAATGCATGAACAGAAACCTCTGTCTCTGATATTTACAGAATATCTGTCTCCAAATAATATTTTTTTCCTCACTGGTATTAATTACAATTGCATTAAATATATCCCTCTCTAAGTTTGGGGTATTTTTACTCTTTGCAACTGTATCTGGGAACATACTAGTTACCCACTTAAATGCCCTATCCTCTTGAACCCCACAATATGTTGGAGGAATTAATGCTCTTGTCACTCTGCTTATTTCTCATGGGCCTTCCCACTGCCTCCTAGGGCAGCTGTCCCAGCTACTAAGAGCAAGAAACATAACCACTGCCTTCAGAAGATTCAACAGCATAAAGCGCCACTGCAGATACATAACGAATGGGTCAGTCCCAGTGCAGTGTTACAAATCCACTACAGTCTTTAACAGGTTTCTCAGAAGTAGGTCTGCATCAAGCACAGCTCCCTGTGACTTCACTGCCTCTTGTTGATACCAGAAGGTCTATCCTCTTGAAAAAGCATTCTCACCACTGCCTGACCAGGCAGACAGAACAAAGGCACTGCCTGGAGTATCTCTGGGAGCATCTTCTGTGAGAGGCAGTTTGCACAAGTCCAACCAACCAAATCCACAGCACCTCTCTTGTGTTCAATTAAAAAAAAAATAATCACCCTTTTCTTACTCTACCGGCAGTGGGGAATGATGCAAACATCTTGTATCCATATCAGAGCAAAACACTTTCCTAAATCAGCAATTTCCCTGGAAGCAGGTAGGCAAATGGCCTCTCCCCTTTTCCAGAGGCATAGAGTTCACGCTCACCTACATTACAAAACTTCTTCCCAAGAGATGCGAGCTTCCCCTGGGAACACACTGCAGCTGTAACCCAGCCATGTAGTGTACAGACACTCATCTACCTTGGCAAAATACCTGACAGTAAAGAAAGCAAGCAACAGGTACACTCAGCCAGATTGCACAGATGGAGCTGCATTTTGTTCTGGATGAGGACAGGGCAGACATACATCTGAAACTGTACTTACACTCAGACGACAGTCTGAAATTCCCAAGACTCCCGGCTCTGCTCCACCAAGCGCTGCGTACAGGCTGTTCAGGCAGCTTGGCTTTGCCGCTGGGAGGAGAGCATCCAACTGCTTCCAGAAAGCTGGCAGGGAACAGCTGCAGGTTTATAAAGCAGGGTGATTCACGCAGGGATGGCAGGCCATGAATCAGAGAGCAATCAGGGCTGTCTCCTGTTTGATCTATCCTTCCTAGCCAGAAGCAGGGCTGATAGCACTGGCTGCCTCTGCATGTTTAATGACTCACCCAGTGAGCTATTCAGGGAAAGGCAGCTCTCTCTAGACTCTCTTTTTGGAAGTCATGTGTTTGTGCTCCTTGTCTCAAACAGGGCGGCCTGCCACCTCCCATCACCTGCAAAAACAGAGTCAGGCTATAGGGAGCTACAGGTCTTCAGGAGAAGCAAGCGAGGGCAGGAGACACTATTGAAAAGCCTTTCTCAAAAAAACAAAGCAGTGGAGCGGTGAACCACAATTTGCCTTGCAGGCTAAGGGTAACTTCAGGCTCTGAGCCTCATGGCCTCAAAAAGCACAGAGGTGTTGATCTGTGCCATGGCACCAGGATGAACATGGGGCACCTCATCCTGAATTCACTGATGTGATCAGGGTCTTCTGGCTTCAGTCTCTTTAAAAGACTTTCAGATGTGACACAAATCACTTTTCAAACCAGGCAAAACCAAGAAACATAATTAATGGACAGTTATATTCTATTTTAAAACACAGAGGCAAAGGTCTATTCTGAATCACACCGATAATTACAAACAAGCTTTCAAGTGGACAGACCGTAGCAAGCTATGCCTTGGGGGTGTATTTATAAATGCATAAAAACATATTAATTAGACATCAGCTTCATAACAGGAGGCACTTTGCTAACTGAAAAAAAGCGGTCAGAAGGCCAGAACCACTTCCATAATGATCTTGGAGTTGAAGAGCTTTAATTCAGCTCTTAACTTCGGCACAGACTTTCTACACGGCCCTGGGCAAGTCCCTTAGTCTGTCCCTTGCCTCTGCTCTTCTTCCCCAGTGAAGAAACCTCATCTTTCTCTAAATCAAATAATGTTGTGAAGATCTGCACTGAAAACCCCTGCTGATAGAGAAATACCAGCTGCGAGACATGACAGTTGATCTGGGTGACTCGTGTATTGTTAAAAGGCCCACAAACAAACGCAATGTCACTGCCTTATAAGTGCTTTGGGCACTTATAAGTGCTATAGGCCACTCTGGCAGTGAATTGGAACTACCTCTTTCAGATACAGTAAAATACATTTATAATGAGATAACTGTCTGGTAAAGTGATTTTGGCAACTATTTACGAGGCATGCTGGCTAAAATACATCAAAGATTGTGAGATGCTAGTAATGAAGTACAAGGGAATGTAGCAATAGCGAAGCACATACATGAAGAGCAAGAAGGAAAGTATGATCCACCTATACAAACATCTCAAAAAAAGAACAAAAAAAGAAAAAGAGAGTGAGCTTATCTTCCCTTGTTTGAATGTAAACAGCAACCTCCCAGCTGCGTAAGAACAGGCCATGCGTGACTGCCAGGCAATGCAAGAGTCACTTCAAAACTGAAACGATGCCGTGGCCTGATTTTCTTGGGCTCTTATCCTATAAGGACTGAATCCTTAGGACAAAATGGACAACAGAAATGCAACAGAAGCTGAACTGTCTTGGCTCCAGTTCCGGGTGTTGAGCACCATAAGCACTGCACAAACAGCTGTTTTGTTGTGCTGAGCCATCTAAAAATCTCAACGGCAGGGCTTGCTCTGGTTATCTCACATCAGACCACTATATTTCTATTTGCAGGCCCAAAGGTACATACAGGCACTAACCCACATCCCAGTTCAGAAAGCACATGGTATACATGCACACCCCTGCCTGCTGGCTAGACATTCATTCAGTCATAGCAGACATTGGTTGGTACATTTGCCTCAACTTGCACAGTAACAGCACTTAATTAAACAGCAAAGAAAGTCAGGCCTGCAGACTTTTTCTGCACAATCTGCCCTAAAGCAACCTCTGATGGATGGCGAAGAAACAACGCCAAAGCAAATGAAACAGCTCCTAGGCCATTAAAAGCATGGTTGTTTTTAAGCATTGATTTTTGAATGATAGCAAGAAAATTGGTATCCAGCACATCAGTGACATCTATTTCATACTTAACTTGTATGCCAGAAGTTAGAGAACTTCTAACATCTTTGCCAACACACACAAGAAAGACTTGCTGCAGGAAATCCCGTTGCACCTATGCTGCTATGAAAGTGCAGCTCCCAAAGGGCTGCAAATCCCTGCTGATACAGCCACCTTACGCACTCAGTGAGCATACTGCTGGCCTGGAGGGCAGGGTTCAGCTACACTGGAGTATCTAAGCTGGGCCAGACAACCCTGACCCTCTTGGCAAACAGCAGATGACCTCCTTTCAGCATGTTCAACGCAGATGTGGGCCAATAAACTATTAACTTCAGCAAACTGACTGAAGATCTCCTTCTTCAGCAAGGCTGACGTCCAGTCTTAGAAACCATGACCTCTCAAAGTTCCATCTCTGTCAGACAAAAATATTAGCATTGCCACTTTACCTGCCCCACTGAACAATCTCATAAAAGGCCTCTAGCTGCTTATCAACCTGTCAGCATACCTCACCCAGCTTAGGAAGCAGACATTAAGTAAAGCCTTCCCAGGAGAGCAACTCCAAAGTTCGCAGATGAAGAGCTCTGATTTACACAATTACTGAGCACCATTATCCACCTCAAACTGATAGCCAACATGGGTCAACAGTCTTCGCACTGACCTTTCACTACCAAAGCAGCTTACAGCACGAGTGCAAATGTTCAGTTCTCTTTAAGTGCTTTCTTCCACCCCCCCTCTTCCTGCTGGCTTTGGTCCTCTGCTGGATTCAGGAAAGCAGAAAGCTGAAAAAAAGAAAAAAGAGATGCAGAGAATCATGAACTATGTCAAAGGTTCTGAGAATCAATATTAGATAATAAGCTTTGCCATGAAGTCCTTTAATAGAGAGTGCATGATTTCAGAATACACCTTATGAATACTTTTGATTAACCTGTTAAGTATGCACTGGAGGGAGAACAAAACTGCAGCACAGGGGAGAGTGAAGACTTTCTGACAGGAGGAAGCTGTCAGACCAGTCTTATATTCATAGCTACACCCTGTAAATGCTGCTAACGTTTCTGTCAAGGCTTTGTATACACCACAAGGAGAGCTAGTTCTGGTGCAAAGTGCCTGAAAGTAACTCCATGAAAAAGCTCAGGAAGAATGCCCTTCAGTATGGTTAACATGTCAGGGAAGAAACAAATGACTGGAGGGGAGACGGCACTATACAAGAGGAAATGGCTATAAATTGGGCCAGGGGAGGTTCAGACTAGGGAAGAATTTCTTTACCGAAAGGGTGGTCAGGAACTGGAACAGGCTGCCCAGGGAAGTGGTTGGGTCACCATCCCTGGAGGTGTTTAAAAAACAGGTAGATGAGTTTTTGAGGGACATGGTTTAGCAGATGATGGGTGCGGTTGGACTCGATGATCTCAAAGGTCTTTTCCAACTGCAAGATTCTATGATTCTATGATTGGTCTTAGCAATTTCATGGGAACTGCCCAGGAAGAGGAAACAGGTGGGGAGACAGTATCATAACTCATTGTTTACATCCACCCTCTGCTCCCAGAGTTTACAAGCCCAGGATACCACAAAACAAAGCAGGGCCTCTACGGGAGAAAAAGCATGCTAGAACTCACCACTTTCTTCAGCCTCTATCACTGCTGAAGCATAATCAAGACACAGTTTCTAAGCACCACGGCAGGCTCTGCTGGAAAACAGCCCCCCCCGAAATCAACCACTACTGCCAGCCCTCCTAGAGCAAGGCTTCAACCTCCCAGTGCAAATGTATAGTACTTCCCTCAGATAAGCCAAGGAAGTTGTCTTCAAACTTCACAGGAGTTATTTCTCTACAATATTACCAAATTTATCATGGAACAGTTTGGATTTAAAGACCACCTAGTCCAACCTCTCTGCAATAAGCAAGGACATCTTCAACTGGACCAAGTTGCTCAGAGCCCTGTCCAACCTGACCTCGAATGCTTCCAGGAATGGAGCATCTACCACCTCTCTGGGCAATCTCTTACAGCACTTCACCACCATCATTATAAAAAATTTCTACTCTTAGTTTAAATCCATTACCCACTATCCTATCACTACAGGCACTACAAAAAATCTGTCCCCAACATTCTTATAAGTCCCATTTGTGTACTGAAAAGCTGCAATGAGGTCTCCCTGATTCCCTTCTCCAGGCTAAACAACTGCAACTCTCTCAGCTTTTCCTTATACAAGAACTGTTCCACACCTCTGATCATTTTGTGGCCCTCCCCTGGACCCACTCCAACAGGTGCATGTTTTTCCTGTGCTGAGGGTTCCAGAGCTGGACAACAGTACTCCAGGAGGGGTCTCACCAGAGCAAAGGGGTAGAATCACCTCCCTCAACTTGCTGGTTACACTTCTTTTGATGAAGTCCAGGATACAGCTGGCTTTCTGGGCTGCAAGCACATATTGTTGGCTCATGTCCACCTTTTCATCCACCAGTACCCCAAGTCTTTCTTCACAGGCTGCTCTGAATCTCTTTGTCCCCCAGCCTCTATCGATTGCAGAACCTTGCACTTGGCCTTATTGAACGTGAGGTTCACGTGAGCCCACTTCTCAAGCTTGTCCAGGTCCCTCTGAACAGCATCCCACCCCTCAGGCATGTCAACAGCACCACTCAGCCTAGTACCATCTGCAAACTTCCAATCCCACTGTTTATGTCACTGATGATAATGTTAAACAATACTGGTCCTAACATGGATCCCTGACAGACACCACTCACCACTCATCTCCATCCAGACATTGAGCCATTGACCACTACTCTCTGGATGCGAACATCCAGCTAATTCCTCATCCACCCAATAGTCCATCCATCAAATCCATATCTCTCCAATTCTGAGAGAAGGATGTTGTGGGGGACAGTGTCAAAGGCCTTACAGAAGTCCAGATAGATTACATCCATAGCTCTTCCCTTGCCCATTGATGTGTAGTCACTCCATCACAGAAGGCCAATAGGTTGGTCACACAGGACTTGCCCTTGGTGAACCCACACAGCCTCCAACCACCTCCCTGCCCTCTATGTGCCTTAGCATAGCTTCCAGAAAGATCTGTTCCATGATCTTCCAAGGCGCAGAGATGAGGCTGACAGGTCAGTAGCTCCCAGGGTCCTCCTTTCTACCCTCTTTAAAAATGGGTGCAATATTTCCCTTTTTCCACTCAGCAGGCACTTCACCTGACTGCCATGACTTTTCAAATATCATGGAGAGTGGCTTGGCAACTCCATCAGCCAATTCCCTCAAGACTCTAGCATGTATCTCATTGGGTCCCACAGACTTATGTATGTTCAGGTTCCTCAGGTGGTCTCAAACCTGATCTTCTCTTATAGTGGGAGGGACTTCGCTCCCCTAGTCCCTACCTTGAGGTCCATCCACTTGAGAGGTGTCAGAAGAGAGGCTGACAGTGAAGACGGAGGCAAAAAAATTGTGGAGTATCTCAGCCTTCTCCTTGTCTGTTGTTACCAGTTTGCCAGTTATGTTCATCAGTGAGGGTATACTTTCTTAGATCTTTCTCTTCTGGCTGACATACCTGTAGAAGCCCTTCTTATTATTCTTTGCATTCCTTACCAAGTTCAGCTCCAGCTGTGCCCTGGCTTTCCTGACCCCAACCCTACACAACCAAACAACATCTCTATCCTCTTCCCAGGATACCTCGCTCTGCTCCCACTGTCTGTGCATTTCCTTCTTGCCCTTTAGTTTGACCGGCAGGTGTTGACTAATCCAAGGCTGATCTCTTGCCTTCCTTTCCTTATTTCTTACACCTGGGGACTGAGAGCTCCTGCACTCTATTTAAAATGTCCTTAAAAATCTGCCAGCTCCGTTCTGCTCCCTTGTCCCCGAGGGCAGTTTCCCAGGGAGTCCGGCTGACTAAATCCTTGAACAGCTGGAATTTTGCTTTCCTAAAATTCAGGGTCCTGATTTCAGTCTTCACCTGACCCTTGCCTCCACCAGTACGTGGTCACTGCAGCCCAGGCTGCCTCCAATCTTGATATCACTGATTATCTTCCTTATGCTGATGACTAACAAGCCTGGTACTGCATCAAGGCCTGCTACTGCATTGAGTAAAGACTCCAGGAGTTTCCCAGTTTGCCTACAGACTGCCCTACTACTTTTCCAGCAGATGTCAGGGTGGTTTAAGTTCCCCAGTAGGATGAGAGCCTGTAAGCGCAATGCCTCCTGTAGCTGGAGTAAGAAGGGATAATCAGCAGGCTCCCCTTGATTGGGCAGCATGTAGTGAACACCAACCATAAGGTTACCTTTGTCGGCTTGGTCTCTCTCTATATTCTTACCCATAAGCTTTCAACCTGCTCATGGCTATTCTTCAGAGACAGCTCTTGACAAAATATCTATTTCTTGACATAGAGGGCAACCCCTCCACCCCTTCTTACTCATCTGTCCCTTCTGAACAGGTTGCAGCCATTGACAGCAGCACTCCAGTCCTGGGATTCATTCCACCAAGTTTCAGTAATGGCAACCAGGTTGTGGCTTTGTAGCAGCACAGTGGCTTCCAGTTCCACCTGTTTGTTGCTCAGGCTGCCTGCATTTGCACTAGGCACTTCAGCTGGCCATGTCAGCTTTTAGAGGAACATCCCTTAATTCCTTTGAGGCATTTCACTGGTGTTTCCCTGTTGGCTCCTATTACCTCAAAAACCTGTAGCTTGTCTCAGTAAGACTTCAAGTGTGCTCCAGTGTGCCCAGCATGTTGCAGAGCAACAGGCTAAGGGTCCTTGCTAGCACCCCACCCCTCTAACCTTCGTGTACCATCCCATGGCTTGTAATTTCTGTCGAGGCAGAAATGTGGAAAATAGCCTTTAACATTCCCTCTGTCCCCAGCTTTTCTAAGACAGGGCATTCCAAACTTTTTGCAATCTGCCACATCCTCAGCCATCTTACCCTCGCTACAGCAGGCGGGTTCAATTCTCCCTGCAATCTGTGCCCATTGGCACTGCAGGCAGCAGGATGTAAAGTGGAAGAGAATAGCAGTTTTTCCTCCCTAACCCGTCTGTTTGGATACTGAACTAATGATCTTTCGATCTACACCCTGACACAAACTTAGTTCACAGCCTAGGGCTTGAACTCTTCCCTACTGCCCATACCAGGATATGGAAGCATTAATACTCCCTGACTCATCTGGGTGAGATAATAGGGTGTTTGCAAACCACCCAGCAAGAGAAAAAACATTCCTTTTATTAACAGATCAAATTCAACATAATTCATAACCATTTAAACTCCCTATTATCTTCAAGTGGGGGTTCCTGCAGGCCTTTACCTAGCATAACAGGGGCAATGCCTTCACTTGTAATCAGCTTGCATTACCCCTTATGAAAAGGAATGCTCTTGTACGAGCTAGAAACTTGTTGATTCACATCAATATGTAGCCTCTGAATTATAAAAACATCTCTTGAGAGGAAATCCAAGCACTTGAGCCATTGAGAAGTAGGCCAAACGAGTCCTGCAATCATTAAAGATCAGACAAAAGAGCTTTTTGAGAAACTGGAAAGAGGAGGGAAGGCACAGACAGTGCAGTCACCTGCGAAGCAAGCAATAGCTCTGAAGCACCACCACTCCCAAGGCTGGGCCCAAACTGTCCCTAAGCAGCCCTTGTGTCCTACCATTTATCTGTCTACTTCACAGTGCTCCCACACTCTTGCCCTTTCAAAAGGGAAATCAGACCCAAGATGCAAAGCTGAACGCTGACTCAGGATGTAAAGCTGAACATTTTGCCTTCCATCTCAGCATGTTGCATGAGAAAGTCAAAGTACTTGTGCCTCTAGGGTTGGGGAGAAGGCAAATCACAAGCCAGACATACAGTAAGGTAAAGAACTTCCTTCTCAGAGATGTAATGTATACTTCTGTGTGGGACAGACGCACAGAACAGATTTTGATCCAAAACCCTCCTCCCTGACCCCTCAACTTGGAAGCTAAACTCATCTGGCACTGCTGAATGAGATTCCCCAGATCACGGCTTGGAAACTCCCTTCATCAGTTTAGACAACAGGCAGAAGGAGATAATGTGGTCCTGAGGTCATGGAGTCATCCTCCTTGGCTGTACAGTACCTATGTAAAAGGATCTCATCCTGAGTCTTTTAGGGGCTGCAGAGAAGTAAGGAATACAAAGCAACATTTTTAAGCCACATCTCCTGCTCCTACCAGGAATGAGCACAGTGGTTCCGGGAGAAGTGGAGACAACTTAGACACCTACATTCAACAAGTAAGCTCTCCTGGCCATCTTTGACAGATCCTGCTTGGCTCTACCTCCCAACTGGGAGAACATCTTTCTGAAGAACTTGAGGATAAGCAAGATCCCAGCCTGCGAGTTTGGGAGGATCTAACCTCAACACCCTCCATCATCTCCACAGGCATATCACAGCTCTGCTGTCACCTTTTGAGACACCTGCCAGATCCCTCCCTTCTACCCTGGCTCAAGCTGCTGTGTTTTGAATAGACCCCTCAAGAGAGATGCAGACCCTTAATTCCTGCTAATTTTGATGAGGTAGGTATCCAACCAGGAATTGTGTGCCTAATACACCTGAGGAGCTGCGTGCTCTTCGAGACAAGAGCTGTCTCTCAAGAGTCCTTAGCCCTCCCGCTCACTTTTTCAAAACTGTTCACTCCTCAAGGGAAGAACTTACAGAAGCATAAATAACAACAAGCATAAATTTCAAACTCAGCAAGGATTTAACATTCAGCACCAGACACATACCTGCAAATTAAGTGGTTTATGGGGGGATAGTCAAATCTAGGTGAGGTGATGGCTGGCTTTGGGATAAAAGGATTAAAAAAACAATTTCACAGCGATTAAGAAGAAAGAAAGTATGACAGAAAGGATGTTCCAGCATGCCCAGGACTGCATGCCTGTGCTCTAGCAGTGTTCCACTACAAAGCAAACAAAAAACCCTTCAAAGGGCTTTTTTTTTTTTTCTTTTCCATATGCAGCCAGCCACATCCTCAGAGCAGAAATGCCCTGTCTGCTGCTCCCAGAAGTGGATAACCAGGGAAGCAAACGGCCCTTTTAAGTACCCAGTCCCCACTAGGAGCTGGAAGGCACAACGGAGACCAGCATGCTCCACTTGACCAATGGGAACTCCTTCTGCTCAACAACATACTCTTTTATAGCATAAGGCCTCCTTTATCCTGAAGGATTCCAAAGCACTTTACCCTATTTATACACAGGAACCACTTCACTAGTCACTGAACTGCGGATTGGAACAATAACCACTTCTTTTCTCTCACTCAAAGAACAGAAAGTAGTGTCTGGTATGTGCTTGCAGTGCTCATAGCAACCAGGGTTTGCCACTACAAAGAACAATAGTTCAGAAAAGTCAGTGTTTGCCAACAGACAAAACAAACTCTTCACTGTAGCCTGCTATTGGTACTTTAAATTCTATTTTCCCAGCATTGTGGGGTTTGTGGGGGGGTTCTGCTTTGTCTGCAGTGGAAAACATACCAGTAGCATTAAGCCACATTTGTAAACAAACTCGTTTTTGCAGCATCAGCTTTCCGCCTGATCTCTTCCTATTCATCACCTTCCTATTAATTACATTCATTTTCAGCTCTATTCTCAGAAGCTAAGCTGCTGGGTCCTCAGTGTTTTCAGGGAGTGCTCACAAAATGTCCCTGCCTGTAGCCAAGCCAATATCAGGACCAAGCCAACAAGCACTAAAAAAATCTCAGAGGATAAAAACCCTCCCAGTCCCCCACAAACTCTATTCAGGTAATTCTGTACATTAATTCAAACTGCTCTTGAAATAACACAATCATGATAACGATTTGTTCAGTCTCTACAAATAGCTAGGTTTTTACACAGTGGTTTGAGCTCAGAGCAAAACCCAACCTAAGAACACGTGCTGTGTTGTAGCTAGCACAGTCACTCAAAATTTGGCTGCAATTTCATTGCAGAGGTACTTTTCAGTGTCGTTCTCTACAGTGACTAGCTAAAAGCCGGCAGATTTTCTACCTGCCCACAGTATCTGATGCATAACACATGGCAGGCCATCATCTTCACCTCACTGAGCTCAGAAACAAACTGGGATGCTTTAAATCCTGCTATCAAAAATACGCGCAGCAGTTTTTGGAAGAGAAGGCAGGCAACTGATGTGTCACCATAGGGTACCTAGCCTCTCAATGACACAATGTTCTACAATCTCACTGCCTGAAAGACCTTTTGCCTCCTCTTATCACTTCCATCCTGTTGCCAATTAGCTCAGGAGTGGTGCCAGCCATGCCAGAGAAAACATCAGAGTGTCAGCAATGAAGCTGGTACCTGTGGTCCTAGCAATGGGGCAATGCAATCTGCCGTGCTCTAGCACACTGACAGAAATAGGAACATCATGCAGCCACACCTTCAGAAGCCTCCCTTTCTACATATGGAAGCCACCTCATGTGGGAACACTCTCGCATCTGGAATTACCCACTTCACTAATAGCAGTGACAGGAATGGCCAAGAAGTATCGTCTGACCATCAGTTCTTATATATCTTTGATATCCATCCCTCCAACGGTGCTTTGGAGTGATCACTGAATGCTTTGAGTATTCCTCTCTAGGGCTAAAAACACTTTACTAGAGTCAGATCAAATATCAAGTACAGTCAAGGGCAAATTAAACAACATTTCATTTCCCAGAGCTGTAAAGTCCAAGAGTTCATAGGAGCTGTCTCTCTCCTTTTGCTATAGGAGCAATGCTGGAAACAATGCTCAATCCATGCTGCTTACGGTTGCTTCGCAAAGGGCCGTTCTTCCCACAAAAATTAAATGTCCACCAGCAAAAAATAAAAGATTCCTCCCCTTTCTGCCTGGCTCTTGTGTAGCAGGTTTTAATGACTCCACCAAAACCATTTAAACAGCTGTTTTTAGAACAGCCTGGAAACCTGACAGGGAGGCACCAGCATGCGAATAAATAACTGGGAGGCAAGAGCTGTCCTCAAGGCAATTACTTGCTGGCCCTTCGCCAGGGCTGGAAGGAAGGAAAAATATAAGCCCCTGACCCCAGAGCACACACCAACAAGCTCTAAAAGAATTGTCCAGTGCCAGGCTGTTCACTTCCCTAAAACACTTCTCTCCATGGGTCTGCGTACAGACCCGCACAGAGGCACCAGGAGCTGGGCTTGCTCAGGTCCTATTCACTGCTTCAAATGAACATACAGGCAAAGGGCATCTCTTCATGAAAGGCAGAAAGCTACAGTCAGTACAGAAACTTCAGCAAGTCTGTCTCAGCATATCATACGCTTCATTTAGAATTATAGAATGATCTGGTTGGAAAACACCTCCGAGATCATCAAAAGCCCTCTGAGATCATCAGCATCATTTAGAGCTGACTGGAATAAGTAACTGGAAAAGGGTTCTGTAACACATGCAAGCACAAACCAGCTGGACTTCAAACAAAGCCAGGAAATCCAGCAGCAGATTTCTCCACCAACCCACACCCAGGTTACCCACGCACTGTTTGAACAAGCTTCATTAAAGGAAATTCTAAAAGGAGTTTGAAACTTAATCCACCCAAAGCCCCTCACCCTGCCTTGGAGGTCCATTTTCAAGTCAAAAGGAACCATTTCATCTAATCTGTTATTTTAAAGGTTAGCACTCTAAAGACTAAAAGTAGTCCTTTCCACAGCTCTAGGGCACCCTGGATTTTTGGAGTGATCCTCAAATATCAGGAAGACTCAAGAAGACTTCAGCAAAAGCCAATTAGAGAAAATCCAGGAACAGTATATCCAAAAGTTTCTGTAGATGCTGAGTTACTATCTTCACTTTGATCTGAGTTTCAAGTGCCCACTGCGAAAATTAGGTACCTCTAGGATATCAAGGGACAGAGAAATCCAGAAAACACAAGTAACTTCTTGCTTTTGAAGAACTAAGATAAAACTCTGAATTTCACAATGGAAGTAACCAGGACAATTCTGGCACAGAAAATAATCCCTCTCTTACTGACCATAAAGAACAGCGTGCTTCAGCAGTGACGGCTCCAGTGTCGGGGCCCTCCTCCTGCCACTCAGAGAACTCCTCACATACATGCATACAGCAGCAGCACCTGGCCTGATAACCACTAATGCATGCACAGACACAGGAAAACTAAAAAGATACTTGGCCAGGGTAATGCAGGGAGAGGTGACCTGGGCTGGCCAGATATGGTTATGAATGTCAAAAATTGGATGATACAGCGAATCAAAGTTTTGCACTTTGTACATAGAGAAAACAGCTTTCCACTTACACACCTGTAAATACACTGTTGATAAGAATTATGTTACTACAGCCATTATATAATAATTTAATTTGGATACTCTCGCTGCTTTCATCTAAGTTGGCTTCCTTATCTCCTTTTTTTTCCTAAAAAACTTGCAAAAATCCCTGAAAAGTAGCAAACAATAAACCCCCGTTTTTCTACAAAGGGGTTTTCTTCCACATGGAGACAGATGCAGGCAAAGTAAAGTTCATGACACCATTGAAAGAGTTTTTCCTCTGCAACTATGTCTGCTTTTCCCTCCTTGCAGGCTTCTGACAGCACACCTGTGAGTCAGGATCCATGCTTCTCCAGTACCTGACCGACACTGACAGCAAATGGCCCAGTGAAGTCAGCAACCAGAATTTTTTTTCTTGGTGTAAGCACAGTGGCTTAAATTACCTTTTTCCTATCTCAGGACACACTGCACACACCAGAGGCAAGTCTTGCGGAGCACACAATAAACATAGCAGGCTTTTGTTAGGCTGTCGATCCCTCCAGGCTGAGTGCAGCCTCATTCTCCACAAACAGCACAGGAGCTCAGCACGACACTTGTACTCCTTCCCCGCTCAGAAGGAAGGAAAAAACAGCAAACTGGAACTCAAAGGTGCAGAAACTAGACTGACAGTTCCTCCTCCCCAAATACAGAAAGAGGTCCTCTCAATAACAAGAAATTAGTTTTGGAAAATGTCTCCAAATAGGCAAGGAAATTGGAGACTCCATCAAATCTCTCATCTCTGGCAGACTCTCATCTAATCTAAGTCTCCCACAAAGGTGGAAGAGCACTACTACATATAGCAAGTGTGGGGCTGCAACTAACCATAGCTTCCAGCTTGCTGGCAGCTCCACTCCTCAGCAAGTTGTGCTTCCACACAGGATGGGACTCATCCCTTCTACGCTACAACAGTCGAACCCACAAGTATGAAGTCCAACACTTCTCCACAGGCACCCTCAATAAACACACTCGAGATGGCTTCTTACTTCAGAGCTGGTTGCTCCGAGGTACTGTCTGCCACACGTCTTGTGCCTGGGCTTCTTACGCTTGCCATACACCACTGTGACTGCACATGCAGCTCTGGATCACCTCCCTAGGAGCTCTGCATGCAGCTTACAGTGACCACTGAGGAAAAATAACAAATCACCTCTGTTTCCAGAGCAATGTGGAGGGAGATATGAATTCCTTCCTTCTGGATTCCACCAAAGCTAGGAACAAATACTAACATTCACAAGCCATGACTCATGTCTGCCTCCTCCAGCACTTCAGAAGTCCCACACAGCATCTTGGAGATGGTCTTTGTTTTGCTCAACATGTCTCTAGCCTGCGGCGGCAAAGACATTGGGGAAACATGATGCAGATTTCAGCCCAAATCCACAGCTTCTCTGGAGCATGAACCTTCCACTTTGCAGTTACAGGGATAAACTCCATTGAAGCACGGGTACTTAAATAGAGCCTCACAACTCTTTCCACTGCCCCAGCTCCCTACTGCTCTGTTTTCTTTCCTATAAAAGGAAAGACAACGTATGTTGGCAAAGTGAACTTCACTCCTTTTGCTTTCAAATCTGGTACCAGCTGTGGGTTGACATACAAACGAACTCAAACAGCTGTCAAGGGCCCCCTCTATTAACCTCCCTCCACAGAATGTAATTCCTGATGTCCTCCTTTATCCCACTAAACCAGTACCCTGTCCCCACTAGTGTCCAGCACTGCCAGCATCAAAACGATGCATGAAATACACACAAATATGTATATTGCAATAACTTGATATGTATATTGATGTAACTTCTGAAGACCCCAGCTGGCATGTGTCATGGTAGCTACTTATGCTTATACCCTTCTAAGGGCCAGCTACACTTTCAGTCCCACATCAAGCTTATTGCACTACTGCATGAAATGCACCTATCAAGCTGTACAGCACTTTTCCGGCTCAGAATGGAGAGCTATGAGCACCCAACCAGCAAGAGGAACTAAGGTTAGAAACAGGCACTGAGAGGCCATACCAGAACGCAGCCCAGACCCACACCTCTTATTCTGCCACACAGTAACAAGAGTGCAAAACTGTAATTATTCTCCTGCACACACTGCTGAGAGTTTTATTACTGCGCAGCAGCAGGACTAATAAATTAATTGCCCGGGACACCAGGCTGCTGAGATCACACGCAGAAAATCTGTCAGGCAGGACAGAGCAGAGCACTGGCAAGGGCGGTATCCATCAGCAGTGCCGTTATTACACTCCTGATGCTTGCCAAGAGGGTCTGACAGCAAATGGGTTTTGTACCATAGAGAGGGATGGTATGAGTTGCTTTCCGCAGAACTTACAAAACACTTCATCTCCATCTTGCAGCCCTGCCATTCCTTATTTCTCCCTCCACACTCTGGCTTCAGGCATGGGGTAGTAGGGAAAAGCACATTTCTCAGAGATTGGGAAGACTGTCACCACCTTGGGGAAAAGCTCTGCCAAGGTGCGCATCCAAAAGAGAATGGGAAAAGGGGATGATTTTACAAACAGTGACATTGTGCATTTCTTTTTCACTTTGCTGTGGCAAAAGGAAAATCACGTTCAGGGTCTGAAAGTAAGGATGAGCAAGTGAGATGGAAAGAGACCTGGTCTTCACCTTCAGGATCTTGAAGGTTTTTAAAAACCAGGAAGAATAAGGTTTCTGTTCCTCACAGCCAGGGAAGTTGAGATGAGCTGTGATTTCCATGAGTCACTCCCTCTCATGCTTTACATGACCTCAGCTGTCAGTGGTCATACTCAGGAAGAGGAGATTACCCAATGTCAAGCCCAAAAGCAGAGTGCACTGCCCAGGGAGGTGGTGGAGTCGCAGACCCTGGAAGTGTTTAAGGGAAGATTGGATGAGGCACTGAGTGCCATGTTTTAGATGATGGGTTCATGTTAGTGTTGGTGTTAGTGTTGGGTTATAGGTTGGACTTGATGATCTCAGAGGTCCTTTCCAACCTTCTGATACTGTGATTATGACTGCATCTTCTCAGGAGGTTTCAAGAGCAAGACTGCAAGGCCACTGGAGATAGTAATAGTAGACTGGGACACAAAAAAACAATTCTCCCTCTTTTTGTTTTTCAGAGTCAGTCCATCCACCTTTTTTTCTTTCTAAGCTTCTCTGTTAAAAACAAGTCACAGGAAAAACAGAGGGACAGTATGATTGCTTTATAAGTGACCAAATTACCTGGAAATGTCAGACAGGATAGTTTGCCACATACAGGTATGCATGGTGATAGAGATGTTACACGTACAAATGTGTGTAAAAACTTCTTTTCCTTCTATACACAACAAGTAGCCCAAGGCACTCCTTACAGCAAAGGCCAAACTTTGTAGAAGGAATGAGTGAATTCACCTGTGGGATGACCCAGCTAGAGGAGACACAGCTCACCAGTCAACCCCCTCAGAGCAAAGTAGTTGTCTGGTCTGTGTATGTGCCATGGGAACAGCTAAAGTTGTGCTACAACTTTTATAGCTGAAAATAGCACAATATGCCTGCTGGAAACTTCCTAAAGGGGAGAGAAAGCACTCCATCAGCCACTCCCACTTAGCATTTTTGCTTGAAGAGGGAATACAAGCAGCTTGCTTTCACTCCCTTGCTGAAAAATTTCTCACACCCATCTACATAGCCCTTCAGAGATTGCACTGAAAATATCCTTCACGGAGCCAAGATTTTGGTTGTGCATGCTTTATTGGCTTTGATGGGAAACCTCAGTGTCTTGGCCACTTCCAAACTGACTTCCCTTCTGCACAAAGGGGCTGGGAAGCTAAAGCACTGGAGAAAAATCTTCCTGGGTTGGTAGCCCTTGCTAACTCAGAAGATGGCTTTTGTAATAGACCCAAGAGAAGGGAGAGACAAAGCCTGAAGTGGGCTGTTGAAGTTCTTCTTAGTGCTCTGCTCTCTGCACTAAAAGCCTTAGACAGGGATCTGTCACCAGATGCCTCAGGTAAAGCATGAGGGGTGCTGCCTCAAACATTGCCCAGCTTCCAACAAACTGCAGATCAAGGACTGCTTGTCCTACTCAGGCACAAAAACTCCTTCAGACAATCTAAATACACTGAAACTTTTTCATCAGCTTTTCTAGTTTCTCATGAGCTCAGCAATAGCTCAGAAGAGATAGGCTTTGCTTTCTCGACCAAAGGCTACCTTTGGTGGCAGTGAGCACTAAGCAGGACTGAGATGGACCTGTCTGACTGATGAGCTGCTAAAAGACTCTTCAGCTTCAGTAATACCCATGGGTAGATACCCTGTCACAGCAAAAGCTTCCCTAAGAACCTAGGCAATGGTCTCACAGATGGCAAAGGAAATGCATTTTGGCAAAAGCGACTCATTTCAAAACTGTTTCAACAAAAAGACCACCAGTAGATATTATCTCTGACAGGTGTCGCCATTTTAATCAACCTTTGTTCTACCAGACACCACAGGAACCCTCAGAGGAAGTCAGAAAGGGCTTGCAGGGGGGACAACGAAGGGAAGCAGTATCATTTAAGGGACGCTATAGCGTAGCCTTAAATAAAGATATGTCATTACCATCAACCAAGAGCACACTGCAGCAGACTGATTATAGAAGCCCTCAGCAAAAGACACTTTCTTTTTTTAGTTTACAGCAGTTCACATTCTTCATGAGAAGACACAGAACAAAGGTTGCAGGGAAAGATTCCTCATAGCAAGCAACACCGTGGTGCAGTGATAACCCATTGCCATCAGCTTCCCACGCGAGCAGGCTTCCAGAAAATGACAGAAATGGAACATTGCCAGGATCTGTAGTAAAAAAGGACTCACTCTTCCCATCCCCTGCCTCCAAGGATCCTACAAGCCCTGTATAAAGGCCAAGTCTTATTTCTCCAGCAGGGAGACTCAACTGAACAAAAGGCAGGGGAAGATAAAACACCACTTCACAAGTTTAGGGCAACACTCAGAACGCCTTTCCTAAAGCATAGACGATGCAAAGCTTCTGACACCTCCTCCCCCACAACCTGTTAAAACACTTTTTAAGAAAAAACAAAGGGAAAGCCAAGCCCCCGTGAAGTTGCACAGCGGCACCGGGCGCCCGTGGGTAGGCAAAGCCGCGCTGCGATCCAGCGGCCGGTGGTGACCGCCCGGGGGTGAGGCGACCGGCAGCGCGAGGCCCGAGCAGCGGGTGCTCCCCAGCTCCCAGCCCCGCTGCCGGGGCCCCGCGCCGCCCCAGAACCCTCTCCCGCCCCACTAAAGGTACCCCCCGCACGGCCGCCATTCCGCCTCACCGCTCCGCAGCAGCGCCGCCGCGCCCGAGCACGCCACGCCGCCTCACGCCCCGAGCTGCCGCGCTGCGAGGGAAGAAGGGCACCCAGCGAGGGCGGGCGGAAGGGCGGCGCGGCCCGCCCAGTCCCAGCCGGGACGCTCTGCGCGGTGGTGCCGGGTCGGGGGGTACCTCCTCGCCGCGGCCGTACCTCACACACGGCCCGGGCCGGCGCGACCGTACTCTTGGAGCTTTTCGCGAAACGCAACGTCCCAAAAGCGGGCAGTACCTGAGGCGCGCTGCTTAGCTTCTTCCTCTCTCTTTTTTTTTCTTTGTTTTTTTTCCTTTTTTTTTTTAAGGCATCACACCTGCTCGATAACGAGTTTTCCATAAAACAGCCTGTAAATCAAAATCAAGCCTTGACGGGCACATAGCCTCATCCTTCCATTACCTCATTGCCCCTGTACCGGTGAGGCCACACCTCGAATCCTGTGTTCAGTTTTGGGCCCCTCACTACAAGAAAGGCATTGAAGTGCTGTAGCATGTCCAGAGTAGGGCAACAAAGTTGGTGAAGGGGCTGGAGAACCAAGTCCTGCAAGGAGCAGCTGAGAGAACTGGGGTTGTTTAGCCTAAAGAAGAGGAGGCTGAGGGGAGACCCCATCACTGTCTACAACTGCCTGAAAGGAAGTGGGTGTTGGTCTCTTCTCCCAAGTGAAAGGTGATGGGACGAGATGTAATGGCCAGAAGTTGTGTCAGGGGAGGTTTCAGACTAGATATAAGGAAAAATTTCTTCACTGAAAAGATGGTCAGGCACTGGAATAGCTGCCCAGGGAGGTGGCTGAGTCACCATCCCTGGAGGTGTTTAAAAGATGGGTGGACAAGTTTGTCAGTGATATGGTTTAATAGTGGGCAGGTATGGTTGGACTCAATAATCTCAAAGGTATTCTCCAACCAGGTGATTCCATGATCCTGTGATTTCAACTTCAGCCCAAATATCACTGTGCTGAGCACCAGACCCACACAGAGACCCAGCTCAGGAGAGACCTTCACTCACTCCCCCAGCCACTGAGGGGTGTTACATGGCTTTTTAGTGGGTGGGGGGGGAAGAACGGAGACCTGAGCAGGGAGGGAGGGAAAAGGCCATTTTAGGACCTCCTGGGCATTTGCCTCAGCTGTGACACTCAACCTCTTCTGCCCATGTGCCCAACTCAAAAATCGCTTAATCCTTCCCAATGAGTAAAACAGCTCTCCTCTCTTCAGTCCATGGGGATCCTACCTACACTTTAGCTCAGAGTCCCTGGAGAGCCCAGTGATTAAACAGAACCTTAGGGGACCAGCTCTCACTGATTCATGGAGGGATTTCTTGCAGTCAGTGGGTGGCAGATGTATAAGGCAACAGAAGAGACATAGGCCCCAGACCCCAACCCTCCTTGGTGGAGTCCTGTGTAGCCACACTGCATTCTTGCCAGGTCTGTAGATTTCATGTATCACAGTATCACAGAAGGTTGGGAAAAAACCTTTGAGATCATCAAATCCAACCTATGACCCAACAGCAACATCTACTCATTGTCTAAACCATGGCACTAAGTGCCTCATCCAATCTGCTTTTAAACACCTCCAGGGATGAGGACTCCACCACCTCCCTGGGCAGTGCATTCCAATGGCCAATCACCCTTTCAGTGAAGAATTTTTTCCTAATATCAAGGCCAAACCACCCGTGTCGAAGATTGAGACCATGTCCTCTTGTTCTGTCACTGGTCGCCTGAGAGAAGAGACCAACACCTGCCTGCCTACAACCTCCCTTCAGGTAGTCATAGGGAGCAGTAAGGTCTCCCCTGAGCCTCCTCCTCTCCAGGCTAAACAGCCCCAGCTCCCTCAGTCATTCTTCATAGGGCTTGTGCTCCAGCCCCTTCACCATGAACTAAACAGTACTTAAGAGCCATTGAAGAGAAATCAAAATTTTGGAATTCAGGTTGTGTCTTGGTAGGTATCAATAATTTTCATACTGTTCAATGGTTCCTTAAATTATCAGACTTGCTGTATAGAAGCCACATCACTAATTACCAAATAAAGAAGTCAGAAGTTATTATTTGGATGTTCACTGAAATGCACACTACTAGCACACTTATCAAGATGCCTGATCATCTCAAGTACTAAAGAAAGTTGGCTCCATTCAGAAGAAACAATACTGTATCAATGGCAGGTTTGGGTCAGCAGCTGGGCATGATTAGGCACAACTGCAGCCTGCAAGGCAGTTGTGTGCTTGGGAAAGCTTGCAGGTGGAGATACACCACAAGACCCTCTGCATCTCAAGCCTTGGCTTATCACTCGAGTAATTTGTGTTTACTGGAGTTACATGTTTACTTTGAAAAAAAAGATAATGTTATCTGGTCAGGTCTCTTATGGACCAGTAATTACAAAAGTGTACAGCTGCTCTTGTGTTTGCAGGATCAGGGCCTTATTAAACCACTTGGCTTGATACACATGAAGCATGCCTTGCACACCTAAAAAGTCTGGACCTGGATTATTGTAGCCATGCCAACCAAAGTTTCTGTGTGGCTCGTGAGCAGCCAGATAAATAATGAGCAGACTGATGGTGGCTCAAGGAGCTGAAGAAGCTCTGAACTGCAAGACTGTGGCTCTATTGGCTCTGAGCAGGAGATTTCCAAATAGAGCAGTTAAAGGTGCACAGCATGAGCTATGAGATATGCTTATACTTTGAGCTTAAGTACTTGGTCAATATATATATGGACTAAGCAATTCACAAGTAAAATTCACGAAAAGACACAAACAGAAGAAGGTGGCAGGATTAAAAATAATGCATGAAAGGCTACATGATCCCTGTAGGTGGAAACTGTCCCTTGGAGTTCAGGCTGCTGGAGTAAATAAGGTAGAACAACATCCCAAACATTTGCAATTCCTGCATTTGCCCTGTGGGAAAACTTTGAACTGTGGCTTAATGCTCTCTCTTCAGTCCTGTTTTGGCTTTTTGAAGAGATGGTGTCAGGCCTGTCCTATTATGCTTGTCCTTATCTTATTAACATGAAAAAGGCAAGTGAAACACAAGGCAGAGTGCGGTCCCTTTGCCTGCATGCAGAGCTTTGTGGGACTGTAGATGCTTATCAGAACAGCTGTTCTTTTCGCTTTGCCCTTGAACCTGATTGTATACACAGCGGCACTGTTGCATATGCCAGGATAGGCTTCCTGGGCTGTAAGAAAAGTACTTCCGTGTGATACAGTTCCAAAATGCCTTCCAGATTACGTGCAGAAAGTTACCTGTCCACTAAGAGACTGCAGCCAATATGGCAAAGGAATAAGCCCCTGGACAGAGTCTATTTGCATCCTCCCTCATCTCATGCCACCTCAGGATATTCCTAATAGTTGATTTTTATTTAGTGCTGCAGTTAATAGCAGTTGCTTGCAAGGGCTGGCTGCCCCCAGGGCTTCCAATCAGAGGCAGGAGAGATTCTGACAAAAACAGAGGCAGTGTAGTAAAATTAGGAATTTTGTGGAGAGCAGTCTGGTGCTTGCTGTTGTCCAAGCGCAGCCAGCTGAAATTCTGTGCAACTTTGTCACGGTTGAAAGTCCACCCTGTGCCTGCTAAAAAAAGCCATTACAGTGAACTACTTCCTGTGCTATCAATTTATAGCAGGGAAATGTGTAATAATTTATTTGGTCCAAGCTGCAGAGAGATTAGTTCAGTAATGCATAAACATACCATCTGGAGCCATGCCAGGGCATAAGGATTAAAACCAACTGAATACCTAACTCTGGTGAATTGGGACGATATTAAAATAAAAAAATGCTCCCTCTGAAAGCACTACTTTGCCCCAGACATTGCAGAAGTTTCTCTTCCCTGCTCTGCCTTCTCTGATTAGCCAGACTCCAGCTGCTTTAAAGAGGAAAAATATAAGACTAGAGAAGATCAATTGCTCCTCTGCTGCCCCCAAAACATGGGTTCCTGATCAATTCACTTTCTACTTACAGACCTCCCATTTGTACTGCTGTGGGGGACAGGCTTCTCAGCACTTCCTGAGCAGCAAGAAGGGGAGGTCACACTATGATCAGAGACTGAACAAGGGAGGCTGGGTCTCCTGCAGTGCCTGGAAAAACATCTCTCAATACAACCACTTGTAAAACAGCATTTTTTTATTGCCTATACTCTGCTTGCACACTAAGAAAACATGCTTTAGGATTGTACATTAAAAAAAAACACATGGTAGTTCTTGCTATTGCGAATATGATGGCACTGATGAGGGTGATACATATGCTGGCCTGTATTTGTGTGTCAGCTGTATTTCACACCTTTGTCTTTCATATGCTCTGTACACAGTGTGGGAGGTACGTGTTCAGAGTATGTTTTAGCAGATTGAACACTTCTGTTTTGCTTCTGCAGCAACTTCCCAAATGCTGCTGGTACAGGTAAGTAAATGTTAGCATTGCCGATGTGCCCTGACCAAAGTTGCCAATTCTTAGTCAGCACCACTCTTTAATAATCTGCAACTGGAGAAAGATGCAGAGGAATCTCACAGTAGCTCTCCCAACTCAGGTAATGGGCTTGACCTGCTCAACAGGTGATAAAGTCTGTACTTCTTCACAGCCACATTGGCTAGAAAGCAGAAAGCCGTGTCCGAGTTCAGATTACAAGTGCTTTCTGAAAAGAGAGAGCATTTCTGTTCTCAAACATCATTTCTTGCAAACACAGGCAGTTTCACTGGCAGCACTGCTGGTGCCTCCACACCAGCAGCCCTGGTTCTTTCAGGACCTCCTCTAAGTTGTCTGATTGATGGTCTCTGAAAGACATCACTGCAGTTAAACACAGCGTGAACCACAGCTAGCCAGTAGTAAGGACTTAGCAGGAACTTATTACTTGTAGCTATTTCTTTTAGTCTGGAATCCTGCTCTTCCGGAGAAAACCCTCCTCTTTTTACCAGGAGTAAAGGGCACTGGGAGGAACCATGGAAATTCTTTGTTACATTGATGGGCTGTAGGTGACTCAGAGCACTTTTCCTGCATGGAATGTTCCCAGAGAAATTTGTGCAATAAACAGACATTCAGAGTAATCATCCCAAAAGAGGAAAGACAGTGGATAAACATAAGCCTTCCCTGTGTTGCAGGGCTCAGGGGGACTGCTTCACAGCTGCAGTATCACATCTTGCACCTAAAATGTCAAACTCGCATACAGAAAGAGTCTCAAAGAAGAAAAGGAACAGCATGTTATAAATAAAGCTCACTTGGTCCCACACAGCTTTAAGAGCAGCTAAGCTACAAAACAGAGAGCATCACACCCCAGAGAACAGCAGGGTATTCATGTTCAGGCACCGTGGCAGCTATGCCAAGAGGCACACTTTTGGTGCCAGTTCCTACCTGAGCCTCTGCCTCACCTTGCCCTAATTTGTCCCACTACTTGGTGGCAAAAAGGCCCCTTCCCAACAGGAACAGGTTCAGTCCTGCTCTTTCTCAGACCTTTCATCAGGAAAGTGAGGTTATTGCACAAGGTCATCACAAGAGAAGCTTTGCCAAGTTATATTTCACACGGACAGCATTGCTTCCAGCCCAGGGTAGATTTGAAAGCCATGTGGTCAAGCTAGCAGGGTGGGATCTTTCAGTACAGCAGATAAGTCTGTTCCTAATTGCTGAAGAGTTTTCAGAAAAGAGAATGGGATTAAACAAGCAGCATTCAGCCTCAAAACAGGCTATATATGGCTCCTCTAGTATGTACAGCCCAGCTTCTGCAATGGGTTATGAATCAACAGCACGTGCCGGTGACTGTGAATCCCAGGGCAACTGCTCTGTGTTCTTTAAATAGTGAGAGAGGGGTGATGACAAGGTCCATTAGGGTAACAAAGTGAAGAAAGCCATGAACATAACTTATTTTATCAGGTCATATTATATCCACACATGGAATCAGCTAACTACAATATTGCCAAGTCAGCCCATATTTCACAGTAAATACAGAGCCTGGTCCAGATATTACAGGAACTGATGGAGGTTTCCTAGTAACCATAGCAGGCTCTCAGCTGGGCTCTGCTGTTACAGAACCAGGAGATGATCATGCTCTTTGAGATGGATGGATCACTGCCTAGAGCTAGCACAAGTTTAAAATAATTTATCTCTTACACTAAAATTCTACTTAACACAGCACCCGCTGTGTCCTTCACTCTGCTGCTAGGCCACCCCTTTTCCAGAAAGAAAAAGAACAAGACTTCATCCTTTTACAGGGAAGCAAGCTCTCCAGACAGAAAGTCCAGTTTGTGCTATTAGCCAAGACCAGCTGAATTCCCACAAAGAAGCAGAGACCTTCAGAGACCAGAGACCATCTCTGTGTGCAGAGATGGGAAATGAAACAGTGTGGATCATATGCATATTTTGGCCTGATTTAGAGCCTTGAAATTTCAAGATGGTGAAAACCTGCAGCTTCCTCAAGTCTCGGCAGAGCTGATACTGTCAGATTTGGCTTGCTTGAGAAGCTTCATGAAACGTTGTTGGCACATATCTCTTGCTGACACACTGATGAGTCTTAAGCTCAGCACCCTTTCCTCCTGCTGATATCTTTCAACTGCAGGGCATTCTCCCTCTGCCTGCCTTCTTGTGTTGTCAGTAAGCTGGAAAAAGCAGCAGAGATCAAGAACACAACCTGGTTACTGAGATCTTCCTGCCAAGGCATTTGGCTCTGCTCTTTGCTGTCCATCAGCCAATGACATTTAAGATAGTAAAAAGTGACTGGCTCAAAGACTGAACTTCTCTGGAAATTGGGCTAGATAAACTGTACACAGAAAATGAGCATGAATTTCTAGGGAACAAGGAAAGAAACTGGACACGTACAAGAGGGGTCAGCATGGCTTAGTGGTCAGAGCACCAGACTGGGGCGTGAGTAGCCTATGCCTTATTCCCACACTCCCATATGGAATCCTGGGCTGTTTGCTTCACCTGTCTGGGCCATCTCCGACAGTAATAAACCAAACTGAAGGCACACGGTATGGGAGATGTGATTTTCCTAGCTAGTAAGTAAATGATCCCAGCTAATGGACAGCTAAATCCTGCTGTGAATTTAACAGAGATGATGAAGTAGATGGTGAAGGGATAAAAGAAAACAAAAGGGTATTTTTCTTGCAAGATATCAAAGACTTTTTTTCAAAACTACTTGCTTTTTTAAAACCTGAAATCTTAGAGCAAACTTCTTACAGCCTCACAAAGTGTCTTAACTCCCTCAAAAAATATTGTCATCAAAATATCACTTTCTGTATAACAATAAGATAAGGAAGAAAAAATCCTTACAGATTAATGCAGACTTCAAACTGAAATTGCCAACTTAAAATATGGGATAGTACACAAAGTTTCTCTGATTAACTATTCAAATAAAAAATTTAATATTCAAATATTGAATTAAACTCCCAGTCTTTCAACAGCCAGCTCTGCCAGATGAAACTTTGCATGTGATAACGTCCAGTCTGTATTTGGTGCTCCAGGCATGAGAGACAAAGATCTGGAGTAAGAGGGAAGAGAACGTTGCTCCAGGTCTTTTTTTGTGACATGGCAGAAAGTGAACCACCTTTTCTTGCGCGTTCCCCAGGAGAGTCCACACCAATCACCTGCAGCTGGGGAAATAGGGTGGCAGTTCCTGTTCACTGACCTGGCCATGTGCAGCATGGGCTCCGTGACGTTATGGCCAGTCATCGTGTTGCACTCATAGAAGACAGCTTTGTATTCCTACCAGAGAACACAGCAAGTGTCCATGTTGGCTGCCACCTCTACCCCCACCATTCACCCATATCCCTAGGAACTGGCCCACCCCTGCCACTGAGAACTCTGCTGAGAGCAACTGGTGCCAGGAGGGTGGCTGTTACCGCCCAGCCGGGGTGCACACCCTGCTCATTAACCCAGGAAAAGGAAATGTTTTTCAAGCATTTGGGGCCCAGCCAGAGTGTCAAAAAGGGAATGCTGGAGGATTTATTTGGGAAGAGAATACTTCTGCCCAAAGTACTTGGGTTCCCTATCTTTTGTACTGTGGAGTCCAGAAGATGGGGAGCACTTCTGAAACCTTGCCTCTCCCCACCCAAGGTACCAGTGGGGATGCAGACAAGGGAGTGAGGAAGGAGGCAGGATGATTTTGCAGAGCATGCATTAGAAGAGTCCTCAATTGGAAAACAGCCATGCATCCTACCCTCAAAGACTGAGCATCACCATAAGGAGGCATCAAACCTCAAGAGAAATATATGCATGTGTCTCAAGGGCCATTGTCTGCCACGTACTGGCCACCACAGTCATCTTCCCTGGTATCGGAGGGGCCTCAGTATGTGTTTGCATTGTAGAAACGAGAGGCAGAGTGCGGGAGAGGGGAGGTACCATAGTGGGTACGAAGTTTGGTTTTCAGTTAATACTGCTACTTAGTACATTCCCACCAGGTCTTCATGGTCTAGCTGACCGAGGCAGCTAGCATCATTACTCTGTTGACACAGCTCAGAATTATGTTATTCTTGTGACCTCAACTGCCTCCTGAAGGCCTGCCTCCATAACATATTTAGCCAAAACATCCAAGTACTTATTTTTGCCAGTCTCTTGAGGTTAGCAGCCCCCTTGAAATAGCTTTTCATATTCAGCTTCAAAGTGCATCCTAAATAAAGACTAATTTACAGGGAAGGAATTGGTGGGCCTTCATCTCTAGTAAGAGATGAGGGCCATGCGTCCTCTACTACTCTGACCCTCACCGTCCTCTACTACTCTGACCCTCACCAACAGTGCTGGTAATATCTAGTGATGGCCCATGCTTCTGAAACTAGAGGACTTCAAATGTGGAACCTGTATTCACTGCTGCAAAAAGCTATACTGCCTCTCTGCCAAGGATTATCACTTTCATGTGTCTATCAGCAGAAGAGATAGGGCCAAGAACCTTACTGACAGAGTCCAGCACAGTAGTTCAAAGCGCTTTCCTCATAGATCAAGGGAATTCAGCTGGCTTTGACTAAATCAGATCTGGAAAGGTTAATACACTCCTTTCCACCCTCTGAATAGCAAGTGGTAGTTAGCCCCTGGCGACAGCAGTAGCACAACTGAATCTGAGAACACGATGTACATCCAGAGCCTTCATTTCTATCCTAATCTGCTGCCTTGTCCTGCAGCTTTTCCCAGAAGCAGGCGGATACAGAAAAGCTTTGAGGATTAGTGGAGCTTTGAGCCCCACACCGTACAGTCATTTATGGATAGACTATCTAAAGCCACATGCATGTAGGTCAGACATATGGAAAACTACTTTTCCATCAGCCCTCAGAGCAGTCTCCCTGGGTCCCGCTTCACAGCCACAGCTTTTGAAAATCTCCAAAACAGATCTCTGCTGCAGGTTCAGCACTTGAAGAGCTGCTGTGACGTCTCTGGTCGTTCTGAAGCTAACAGTTTTCCCAGAGGCAGAAACCAGGTGCATGCATTCTTTCCCTTTCCTCCTGTTTCCTACGCTGGGCTTGGTAGTACTTCACCCTCACAGAAATTGCTTACCTCTCTTGTCCAGCCATATCCCACAGCTGTAAGGCAACCTGGGTGTTATCCACCATCAGACTCTTCACCTGGTAATCAATACCTGTAAGGAAGGTAACAATGATCATAAGACAGGATGGGGAGAGAAGAGCTTGCCAGGACAGTAGCCAATATTAAAAATATTTTATTCAGGGGAATTCCAAGATTGATTTGAAATTGGAAATTTACCTTAGCTGAGCCAAAATATGGGCATAAAATCATGTGTCCAGGCCAACTTTCCCACCCTTCTTAGCCAGACGAGTCAGGAACCCTATTACTTACCAATTGTTGCATTGAGCTCAGCCAAGAACCTGTCATAGCAGAAGCAGTGGATGAAGGAACTCTTCCCAACACCAGAGTTCCTTATAAACACTACTTTAAAGATGCAGTCTGGGGAACAGCTGGCTGGTTCCAGTGTCTGGAGCTACAATGGAAGAAAGGGATGCAGTTTCGAAAAGCCCAGCTGCAGACTGTGCTCTGATTTAGGCATTAGACCACTGCACTATAAATAAACCTATGGAGTCAGATGAGAAGAGTCAGAAATCCCCAAGACCCTGTTAGGAGGTGTTTGAGGAAAAAAACCCAAGTAATAAGACTCACCCTGGTTTCAGTGCCAACAGGCTGTCCTCTAGGAGGCAAAGGAGCATCATCTAATCCATCTGCATTTTTTCTGCAGTCAGCATTGCCCTTCAAAGTCATCTTCAACCGCTCAGCATCTGCTGCCAACGACCATCTCTCTTTGTCACTGCTCTTCTCTCCAAAATTTATGCTGCCTCCTTCTCCTGTCTTTGGCCACATCCCATTGTCTGGGAAGTATTTACAGTTCTTTCTGTTGGGTTCTTCCACTGCCACATCCACAAGGAAGGTTAATGGAAGGTCTGCAGAGGCCAGTTGTCTGTCCACAGGCACCACAAATAGGGTGGAAGGGTAGTGGGGGAGAGGGGAAAAGGAGGAGTTGCAAATTCCCAAGACAACCAATGTGATCCAGTTAGTGCACATGCAATGCTTACAGGAACTCTACTTCATACATACACTCCTCACACTCACTGTGACTAAGACATCAGCAGCACCCCTAGGGAAGGAGAGACAGCTCACCTGAGCTATGCTGTACTCATATGTGCTGACATATATTTCATTAATTATAATAAAAATTCCCGCCTTCCAGATTTTTCAAGGATTTTTTGCCTCCCAGTTCCCCCAGTACTGAAAAATGAGGCAAAGCATATAAAGGTGGCAACTGGAAAAATATTAAAAAAAAAAGCAACAACTGTGCTCCTCTGTACAAGAGAAGAAATAACTAAGAGTTTGAGGTTAGCAAAAAGGGGTTTGACTGCAAGCAGTAGGGCGAGGGCTGGCTGATGGTCCTCGGGAAGCCGCATGCAGCGTGCATGCATGTCATGGCCCTCTGCTGAAGGCACACAGCCATGCTCTGGGAAGCAAGCTCATCACCTCCAAACACTGCTGTAGCATAGTCTGACTGAATTCAGGCAGCAGAAACCTGGCACATGTGTGCAAATGGCAGCAAGCATGCTCACATCAGGGTCACTTTGCATGGTGCTGGCTCTGCCTGGCCTGAGGTAAGGGAGCCAAGACCCAAAAGCTGTTTGTTTTATAAAGCTTCTAACCAGTCATTCTCAATGGCAAGAAATCTCCAGGACGCCTGCCCAGGCTGTGGCAGTGGGGAATAGGTGTTGCACTGCAGGTAGCTACATAAGAACAGGCCAATGCACTTATTCACTGGGGTAGAGCTGATATGGTGAGTGGAGGAACAGTCTTCAAGAGAACACCCAGGCAGGGTAACTGATTTAAACTACTGGAGTAACTGCTAAGGAGCAAGGCAGCATCTTAGCTTTGCTTTGGCTTTCCATGGTTAAAGAACTAGACACAGGGAGTGAGAAATTGTAGAACTCAAAGAGGCTTGTCCACATGTATCTCCATTGCCTTCACTAGCCACTGGATCGCCTTTGGAATAAAATTAAAGAGACCAAATGTTCACTACAGTCAGTCTCTTCAGGCACCGGTTCCCACCTCTCTCGGGAATTTTTCTCTTTCTACTAGGGCAGGAATCAAGGTAACAACTTTCCCCTCTCACTCCTATGAGTACACCTCATCAGTGCTGCAAAGTCTACACTTTTTCTGTGAGAGAGCACTCACATTCCTGGTTGTCCTCCCTGCATCCACTCCAAATGCCATGCCAGAGCCAGGACAGCTGGAAACTCTGCCCATGGGAAACATCCTCCCAGGCTCAGGGGAACGGGCCCCAACTCCCAGGACTGTCAGGAGTAGCAGCAATGAGGGGCTGACACTCAAAAGACTCTTCAGGGGGGAGAGCAAAGGCCAAACACAAAGTTTCCTCAACAGTAACTCCAGATCTAATGAATTTTATGCATGTTCCTCAAGCAACATGGTGTGACACAGCACTGGGACAGAGACAGGACCATTACAACACGTTTACTGTCAGACTTCACCTTTTATGTCTTTTGGTTGGGTTTATGCAGCAGGATCTTTGCAAGAAATAGCTGGAGAGAAGGATGGGAGAAGTTGGACGTCTGATTCCACGGACAGCATTTTTACACAGCCATGAAAGAGTTCTGCCTCAGACCTACGCAAGCAACCTTACAGTCTAGGCTCAAGAATCAGCCTTGCTCCATGGTTCACCTGGTTTTCTGTCAGTCCATGACTCCAGGAGCCTGAAGTTCAATTCTTAAATGCCATTACCAGAATTGCAAGCATTAAGGGTGAGTTGAAGCTGGAAGAAATTCTGAGCCTAAACCTAGGTCTCCAGCTGGCACCAGGAGAAGGTGGGAAGCAGTGGAACCTTCTCCAGAGATGTGCTAGGAAACAGGGAAGTATGACACCTTTGAAACCTGTTTTGGGCCAGCAGTTGCAGGGGAAATTGAGCGCTGAGGCAGTCAGGGCTGGGCTAGCCTCCCCTGTCTCTCAGTGGAACCAGGCTTTTGGCCAGCGTGCTTGCAAACACAGCTGGCTTGCAAAGGTTGATGCTTAATGCCAGCACAGCTCAGGAAAGCAAGCGTATGCAGGTATTGAAGCCGCTGCAGTCTGCATGTAGAGTGGGGAAAAAAAAAAAAAAAGGCCTTGGCCACACAAACAGGTTTCCTTGCTCCTGGCTGGTGTGCCAGGTGACTGTCTACATCGGTGTGGAGAGAGATGGGCAGGATGAACCCATTTGAAGCTGGGCCCTCTCCTTGAGGCTTTCAACTGCCAAAGAGAATACAAGCCTTGTACAGCTCCTGCCGTCTCCCATGCTCCAGGGATGTGGGCAGGCCAGTGGACAATATTTATGCCTGAGAAACTGATGCACTTGGGAGATGATCCAGTCATTTTAACAGAGCTGCCTGACTCCATCAGAGGCAGCCTTTGTGACCTGCATTCCATAAACACTCCCATGGCATTTAGGTTTGCTTGCCCAGTGCTGCACGTAGAAGCAGCGTGGGGGGGGCCACCCCTGTGGAAATTAGCTTACAGCATACTCAGCTTCATGCTGAGCCAACACCATCTGATGCCAAGAGGCCACTGTGAAGCTGCATCCCATGCCCCATGCTCTCAAAACCAGCCAGCACCAACACGGGAGAATTAAAGACAGGACACAGCTTTACTGACAGGGTGCTCCAGCAGACAGACTGACACCACGAACACAACACAGATGCCCATCTAACTGTTTGATTGGTTTGTCATCCAGCAGATAACTGCTTAGCACTGACCCTTTCTTCAACAGGGGCTTTTTGCTCTGAGGTACCTGGAAGTTGAAAAGAGAAGGGATGAAGAATGTGCTTAGGACCCAGGAACCTGACCAGCCCCAGTTCAACCACTTGCTACCTCCACAGACCACTTCAAAGTGGCAAGGCTGGAGCCCTTGGAGCCCCACACCAGGCAGTGGTCGTGCCCCACCTACACGCTTGAACAGAGGCAAGCATAGGGCTTGCTTTTCTCAGTTCAGCTCATTTAACTCATGCAAGGCTTCACCGTTGCTGCTTTCCCCTTTGCAATAAAATCCATCCAATATGGTGGTGCCCCAAACTGAACTCTTCCTTTAGCCAAAGCTTTTGTTTCTGTGGCTTTTTATCCACTTGGTCTCATAGCTGAATCTCTTTTCCCACCTGCCATTTTATTATGCTGATGTTTTGTGGAACAGACCAATTGCTTCTTCTTCAGCAGGCTCTAGTACCCCTGCTGCACCAGTACTTGCCCAGAGCTGCACCACAGGAAAGGAAGGAGATCACTCTGCAAAGGGCAATCAATGCATGTGCTCTGCCTTACATTAATGTCCCTCTCCTACTCATCTCAGGCTGCACACTTCATAGAGCCAGTGTTTAACAGTTCCCTAGAGAAGAAAAAAGGAGGACTACTCCTCTTGCAACCCTCTTCCTCCCATGCAGCAGCTTTGTCATCCCCAGCAGAGTCAAAGATGAGCAACTTGCCTGGGGCATGGAAAACATTGACCTGCTGCCTCCCCCAGATGCCATGCTAAAGCCTAGACTACCTGAACCCCCAAATGGTCTGGCTAACTGGCCACACACAAAACACAAAGTGAGAGGCATCATGGCAAGGTGCCTACTGCCTCGGCGATGGGGGAGAATAGTGATGTACTCGCTCTAATACATCCTCACAAGTTACTTCTAGGGGTAAAGGTGGGGAAAGAAGAGATTTCAGCCTTTCAGATCTGCTTCTAGCAGCAGTTTTGAACTGACCAAAGCCCTGCAGGCAGCTCTGTACAGGCCTTCCTTTGCGCTGCCCACAGCAGTTTTTTTTAAAAACATATAAAACTGGTGATCAAGAGAAGCTCCAGCCACAGAAACAATCCAGCACTGAGACGCTCACAATTGTAGAGCACGTATCTTCCAAGGCAGAGGACCTCCAAGTGCACAGCAACCCTTTGATATCAGGCTGTGGTTCAGCCAACCATGGTTCCCCCGGCGGGATGGAGAAGGAATTTTTCAGGGTTTGAGCACGTTCACTCACAGGGCACTCTCCAAACACACAGAAACAAGGAAATCAGGTCAAAACCCACTGGAGGTGAGTTGCAGCCTTCAAGTTGCCTGCAGAGCAAAAGGACTCCCAGGCAATATGCTATGGCACCAGCCTACCAGAGAGGGAACAGCCTGCAGAGTACCTGCCTGGGTAAAAAAGGAGAAACAACGGGCCATGTTTTGCCATTGGTTCTGCCATGTTTTATTGGCCTGCCAGGTTTGTGTAACATTTGGCTTTTCATGGGGATGGTAAAAGAACAGAAGTGATATTACAACCATACAACACATGATGGCAAGGATTCCACAACAACAGCACACATACAAACATGGGAAAGATTCTGGTTTATCAGTTTGGATAGGAAAAATTCTGGTTTATCAGTGAAATACAAATATAAGTCCAATTTAGTTAAAGTTCCAGAACACTCTTCATGATAAGCAGAATGAAACTCATTCTGTCAACATACAACAAACAAGCATAACTCCATAGACAGATGGGTCATGGGTGTGAAACGGAACCAGCAACCCTTGAGTTTTAAAAGCACCCAGCAACTGTTTGCACACAGGCAGAAAGAGCTGCATATTGTTATCTGTGACAGCCACTGGGGCAAAACAATGCCCACAGTCCATGGGGCCAGAGTCTGCCCACACTGACTAGGCCAGAAACTCTTACGAAGAGCAATGTACTTAGCTGGGCACTGAGAACTGCAAAGGAGCAGCATCTGGGTTGCAGCAGAATCTGATAGCATCTGAGTTGCTATCAATCAGCTGTGTATTGCCCAACCTCTCCTTCCAACCACTTCAAAATCTTTGCCATGAAAGAACCACCATCACACCTTCATTTCACAGAAATAGCACAACTTCTCCCAGCACTAACAGAGGGTATTAAGGCCTTGGGTTTCTTTTTAGCCTGTAAGAGAACAGAAAGTGTGTCACACACACACTAGAGATCCTCATCAGAAGGCTGGACTCTCCTTTTTGCTGCTGCGGGGAAGTATTGCTGTTTTCTCTCCCCCGACACTGGGACAGGCTGGACAGCATATCTTCTGATGATAGCAGCATCTCTGCAATCCCTTGGAGTTCTCCTTTCCTGCAGACTGAAACAAGAGTGGCCAACAAGATGTCCTGGCTGACAAAGGAAAAAAAACTTACTCCAGTACAGACTTCATCTGCCCAGCATGACACAGCCTTGCCAGATAAGCAATGGTGGTAGGAGTTCACCCAACTGCCCCATCCCTACTGCCAGCACAAGGAGATCTGCCATGTCTCTCTCTGCTAGGCTTTCTTCTGTCCACCTGAAAGTGTCATATTTCAGAGCAGCACTGTGCAGGTCCTGGGGGAGAGGGAAGGGAGGGAGAGAATAGAGGAGAAGCAGACAAACTTTGCACACACAGACATATATACCTGAGCCATGGCCTCCATGGGCCACTCTCCCCACCCACAGGAACCCAGAAGCTGAAGAAGCATTATGCATGGAAAGAAGAGAACAAATCAGTTTCTTTGCCTGCTTCCGCTGGACTCTGCTGCAGAGGGACTGTGTTTATTACTTCTCCATGAGGGAGCAGGAAGCTCTGGTGCAGACGCACATACTTAGCAGCTTTGAAAAATGGAGAAGGGAAAAAAGGGGGGGAGGGGAGGAAGAAGAAGGGGGAGGACCAGAAAGGGGGTGGATGGGAACAACAGAAATGGGACGGGAAAACCAGAAACAGAGTGGGGGGGATAGGGGACGACCAGAAACAGAGGGGAGAACAGAAAGAGGGGAAAAAAGGAAAATCTTTCAGATTTCAGAAACAATGGCACACACCTCAATCCAAACCAGCTACTGAAGTTGTTTTACACAGCTGCTGCTCAACTTGGAGAACTCCAGCCGCTCCCCAGGCAGGGCACCTCATTCCCTATCTGGGCACAATACCTGTGCTTCCTTCCACATTTACTTACACACCGACCAGAAAGTCTCTCGCAGCCTACCACTGCCTGTCCTCACTGCAGAGAGGTATCTCCAGATCTTCAAATAGGGCATGGCAGCAGAGCAGGTAAAGACACCTGGTGGCAGGTATGGGTTCAAGAGCAGCACAGAGTAGTCTTGCCAGTGACATTTGGGAAAACAAAGACTGTTTCCTTAAAAAATGGTAAGAATTAAAAGTAGGTTGCATATTTGTTCTTATCTTGGAGACTAAGAAAGGCCAGAGATGGAGCTGGCTGTTCAGATGCCAAAGAGGTCCCTTGATTTGTCTGAACCCTCTGACACAAGGCTCACTACAGCACCTCCACCCTAGCAGAGTTCACAGGAATGGGGACCTGCCCCAGAGGAACATCTGAAAACATCTGCTACAAACTCAAGCTTCCCATGCCCCTCCACCCCTAGTCAGCAGGCAGCACATCCAGGAATCCATCTTCTTCCTCACCACCCAGCTCCAGGGATGCATTCAGTTTCACTCCCCTCCTTGCATGTGCCCAGTGCCTGACACAATGCACAGACCCCATGTGTGCAGCAGGCAGCACTCACTGCAGCCCTGCACAGGGCTGCATGACAAGTCACAACTAACACGCCCTGGGACAAACCCAGGCAGATGGCAACAGCAACCAGCAGAGCTTGTCTCCATCATGGGCAGAAAGGTGCTGCAGAGTCTGTATTAAGCACCACATGAGGCCTTGCGAGCTCAGGTCATTGCCCCCCATGGGCCCCTGAGTGGTGACAGCAACAGCAACAGATGAAAGGAGGGTAGTTGGGAATTAGTATTTTCTTTCTTAGACTAACCAGCTTCTTGGCTTCAAAAGCATCTCGCTCATCTCGAAGTTTCTTGTTCATCTCTCTGCTCCAAAGGAAGACAGAAAAGACACAATGAAGCACTCATTAAAAATGGAGTAAAGACCAACATTTGAAAGCTAGAACAGAAAGGGAGTCTGGGACACAGATAAAGATGTTATTTATTGCCAGACATGCTGACATTTCCCTGCATCCCAGCTCAGGTAACAGGCTCCACATGATCCCCTTAACCAGCAGGGAAGACTAAATTCTTGCAGCAGAGGGATTAGTTGGTGAAATAACACAGACTGTACTCTGCCAGAGCTGGCCAGACTGCACAATTCTGTCTGGTCCTAGAAAAATAACCAATGTCTGAGCACTGCTTGAATATACTCCCTTAGCTTTCTGTGCGAGCACAGTGCCAAAACCTCAGTATCTTATGTGCACAAGAGCTTGGCATTTCCTCCAGCCTTGTCCTTACCTGAGTAGCTCCAGCTGCCGAAGGAGGCTTTGCTTCTCTTTCTGCATGTTCTTGGAGACTCTAAACACATCCCTAGGCAAAGATGATTTTAAAAGGGGAAATAATTAATGAGAGAAGAAATACAGAGTTCCCTTTCTCAGAGACACTAATGGTATTCTCAAAGATAAGGGCCTGCCTTATGCTAGGAGGAATTAGAGGAAGCAGCGCTGCCACAGGAGCTGGGATGTCTGGGTTACACCCCAGCTCTCCCACTCTCCTCCAACGTGAGGGCAGGCAACCCATTTTCTCCTTTCACATTCCAGTTTCCTCAGCTGCTAGACATGGGAGGAATGCTCACTGCCATCTGAATATGAAACAACCCAATGTTTAGCTAAGCATTATTAGATTAAGCCCAGAAACAGGATCACAAGTGATTAGGCTCTGTAGAAACTTTACAGAGGCAATGGAAACTGAAAAACACACATAGAAGCCTTTTTAGGCTGAGGGACACCTGCAATTTATTACAGTGCTTTTCTAGCCAAATATCAGTTAACCTGTTCATTTCCCACTAAAGGTGGGTGGGAATTAGCAGTATCACTCCCTGTTTAGGCCCATAAGTCCTGTAGGGTGTTACTTTGCCTCAAGAAGAGAAACACAGTCCCTCTGATGAGACCAAGGCTTCTAATTAAGAGTTCCTTATTCTTTAACTACTTGCCCACCCTTCCTTGTCTGCCTGGGTCTGTGCCCTGACACCCTCTTCCCTGGCTGTTCCCACCTGCCCTTCTGCTCTTGCTCAATCTGAGCCTCTTTCTGGAGCTTCTGTAATTGTCCCTTAACTGCCTCCAGCTCCCATTTGCTTTTCTCCAGCTCTTTCAGCAGGTTTTCATTCAGGTGTCGGAGCCTTTCATTCTGCACACGGGTCTCAAGCTGCTCTGAGTTCAGAGACTGCAGCTGACATTCCAGCTGTAATGGGAGAAGAGGAGGAGGGGTTAAACACAGCAAGCAAGGGGTTTGTGCTACAATCAAGCCTGTAAAAATAGGCTGAAGAAGCAGATATTAACAAGGTGGAAGGGAGGTAAAACACAACATAGGTCTACAGGACCACCAGTAGGCATCAAGAAGATGAACTAGAAGCAATTATTTCTCATCATGCCAACACTGGGAACATGCAATGCAATTAGTCAGGCACAGCTGACGAAGGAGCTTGAATCAGGCAGCCTGAGGAGCTTGCTGCTGTCAGGCACTGTAGAAATCAAGAGTACAAATGAGACTCAAAGGAGGACTGGAAAAATTTGGACAGAAGCAGGGGTGTGTCTGTCGGGATTTAAGTACAGTTGCTGAAATGCATTCTCTACTTTGGGGACTTCCTGAGTCCTTGGCAACTGAAAGCGTGATATATCAACGTGCTAGAGGTATCTCACACTACACCTGGAAAGTCAAGGGACTGTGTGGCCTTTACTACTGCTGGAGACACGACCTTGGGCAAGAGATGTTGTTTTAAATGTCACTGGGGCACAGCTGCACTCTGGGCAGCACAAGACCCCAGCACAACTAGCAAGCCTGATGTGGGAAGTTCAAATCCTACTGTTATATATTCAATCAGTGACGTGATTTCTCACAAATAGCTGGCACAGACGGGGAAAGTGTAAAAAAAGACAGATGCAGTAGACAAACCCACCCATCTCAGATGACAAGTATGCGAAAGGATCATAGTGACAGTTCCAGCCAGCCATAAAAGCTGACCAGGACCCCCTGCTGAAATGCAGAAATTATTATCTGAGAACTTACAGGCCCAAAATAAAATTATACAATCCATGTTTGCAGTCAGAGGGGAACCAGTTCTGACCAGTGTACCAGATTGCAGAGTCAGCCTCCACATTTATACCATCAGCTTGCCTTTTCTCTCAGCCTACCTTCTCTCCCTCGCAAAGAGTAAACAAAGGAGCACACTGGCACAAAATGAAGTTCTTTGCTCTTGCTACCCTGCTCTCTGCCAGAGCACCCATATAACAGTTGTGAGCAGGAGTGAACAGAGCTGACCTTTCCTAGGCCACCTGAAACACAAGTCCCACATCTCTCCTTACTGAGGTTACCAGCACAAATCACACCCAGCTTTGCCTGGAGACTTCCAGTCCTTCGGACATCAGGGAAAATTTGAGCATGAGCACATACACTGAGCAGTGGAGTTGAGACTAATAAACAACAATTCCTGCCCACAGCCTTTGGATCTTTCAATAAACCACGGGACAGGTTTGAAGTAAAGCACCTGCCCCTCCCTAAGAAACCTCTATCACACACAGCTCACCCGTTTATGTTTCCTGTAGGTGGAACCAATACCACAGAACAGCATCATCACAATACTGGTCTTACACCACAAGGGGGACCTGATTATCCACATAACTCTGAGGCTCGTACTAAGCCTTGACCCCTAGGAACAGTATGCCTGGACGCTTAACTACGATCTGTTCCCCTCGTACACTCTCAGCATCTATGTCCACGGACTAGGGATGTTACAGGCCACATCCCTGACTGTTCCTCCTTTTAATAAACATTTACGAGCCTGTTGTCCATTTGTTTGTCCAATTTGCTTTTGAACTGCTGATAGATACTGCCTGACTCCTGTGGAAAAAAAAACAAACCAAAAAAAACCCAAAATAAAATCCAGAAGTTCACTAATCTCTATGTAAAGAAGCACATTCTTCAAAATCTAATTCATGCAAGTGTCACTGACTGTCCCTCACCTCTGCTGTTGTGCTGTTGCAGGATTTAGGGAATAACAGTTCTATGTGGACCTTACCCATCACCTTCCTGAGCCCATAAAGCTCACTTACATCTTCCCTCAGTTTCCCCCTCTCCAAAATCAAGCCTAAGCTTTCCTAAGGTAGATGCTCCATTTCCTTAATCATATTACTTAATCATATTCATCCTCCAGAAGGACACAGTTAGAGGAGATCAGAACTGCACACAGAATTGGAGGCACATAAAGGGTGTGGGCAGCAGGAAAATGACATCCTCTATCTTATTCTCAACATCCTTCCTGATAGCATTTAAGTTTTGCGGTCTTTTCCAGCTGCTGCACAATGAGCTGATGATTTCAGAGAAGTACAAATTCACTCACATTACAGCTTGGTTGCCAACTTGGATACCCTCAGTCATTAGTATCTCACAGGTGCCTTCCAAGATTTGTTTCTGTGGGAGCAGTATCTCAGTTCTCCAGACAAAAAAAGAAAAATATATCTAGAATGGACCATCCCATACAAATATCTGTGTCAGGGCCAGCACATTAAAGGGAAGTTTCTGCTTTGATCTTCTCAGTGACTGATTAATCAGTATGTCATTAGGTGAGGAAATACATACAGTATGTACAGCTCTAAATGTTGCAGAGCTGTTCACTCTAGGTTATTTTGGAGCAGCCAGAAATTTTGGGAAATTTTGCTTTTGTATGTCCAAACAGAGCTTTCTTACACACCACAAAAGTCTCCAAACTCACAAATGCCGAAGTTTACCCTGCCTTCCTTGCCAAAAAGTTATTGTACAACTGATAGGAGGATTGTGCCAAGAGAAAACTAAGCAGATAAGAAAATGCGTGGACAAAACATTTACAGGAAGAGGTTAGAGTTGAAGACAAACCAATCATTTGACAAACCACTTCTACACCTTCAGAGGCAGGAAAGAACTAGACTAGTCAGTACCAGAGCAGCTAGTTCCAATCCTCAGCAGATGAAAACCATTGTGAGTCAGAAAAGTTCCTAACAGAAAGACAGGAGAAGGGGCCACTCTTCCTCAGGAAGGATTTGGGTCCCTTTACCTTCTTCTGGTAGTAAAGGATTTTCTCCAGCTCCTGCTCTTTGCTGTGCAGCTCCTTCTGAAGCAGGTTACTCCTGTCATGTCTCAGTGCTTCCTGCAGACATAAAGGTACACAGCTGTGCATACAACATTGAGCACGGTAAGAACTGTTCCTTGGTCAGATGAGCCACCACCCCTGCTACAGACCACGAAAGTTTGACTTCAGCCAAGAGAGATTAGGTACCTGGCAGATCAACTTCTCCCTTTCTGCTTTGATCTGTTGCTCCATTTCTTCATAAAGGCACCGGACTTCTCGGTCATGGTCTGTCTCCTTCCTACAAAACGCAGGGTCCACACAGGTCAGGAGAGAGAAAAAGAATACAGAAAGAAAATAGGAGAGGAGAGTGGAAACAAACTCCCACTAACAGCTCTGTGGCATTGAGTGGGATTTCAACCAAACCAAATATTATGGATGGGCACTGATGCAAAATAAACCCATGGGGATCAGATCAAGATTAATTTTATAAAAATAAAGAGTAATTTTATTACAGAAAGAAAAAAAATCTCTGCATCCTGTAACAGAGTCCCCCCTTGCATTTGAGGCAGCATCCAAGCATGAGCTGATTCCTGACAGCAAATGGCCATGATGTCCTTACCGCTTCAATGCCTGTTCCATAGACTCCTTTTCATGATTCACCTCCCTTATGTATGATGAAACACGCAACAGAAACTCTTCAAAACTGGATAACAGCTCTGGACACTCCTTTCGTAGGCGAGTCCAGAGCTCCCGAATCTCATGTGGACTGAAGAAAGCACACAAGAAGAAAAAAAAATGGGTTTCTGTGTCATCTTATGGACTGTTATTAGAACTCCAACATGCACTCAGGACAGACAAACTAAACTGAGACTTGAAGAGATGAACATTCAGTAAATTTCCTGTGAGCTATGATCAATCAGCAAACAGTTACAGCCCAGGGATTTTAGTGCACGTCACACAGGTGTTAGCACACACACCAGGACTGTACTGGTGGATCCTACTGTCCTTGTTATTTATTTTACAGGTTTGGAAAATGAGGCACAAACAAAAGAAGCAAATTTCCTCAGGTGTCACATCAGGATAATAACAGAGGAAGTCCTGGAAACTCAAAGTCGTCTTTTTTAGAACCTGCAATACACATTAAACTATTTTGGCTTTTAATTCATCGTGACTTGAACACAACATTTATAAACTTACTCTTTCTCAAAGAGTCTTATGAGCCTGCAGACATCACTTCATGCTTCTTCTTGGGGAAGAGTTTTTTATTTTATTTATTTTTTTAAAAAATACATGAATTGCTTTAGAGGAACTGCCTTGAAATGTACAGAATAATAGACATTATCCAAATAGATAGCTTTCTTTGTCTTCGTATTTGTCTTCCTTAATATTCTTTGTGAAAACAAAAACAACACAAATTAAAAGCTCTTGGTTCCCTTTGCTACTATTGCATGATAGCGTCATTTTTCTATCCCAGATTGAAAAAGTTATTTGCACTTCATCAAAACTTCATGTTTTAGATAACAGAACATATTGAGTCCCGATAATAAACAAAGCCATTTCTTTCTAGCAAAACCAGTGAAGATAGTTCAGATTTCATCTCCAACCCCTATTACCTTCTATTTATATTACTTCTTTAAAACAGCTGGCTTGGCACACAGGCATGACACGAAATAGCTACTCAATTCATTGTATAAAACTGCAAGTAAGTGGTCAAAATAAAACACAAAATAATGCCAAAAAGGGCTGCCACAGATGCTGTTGGGCATCCCAGCCCCAGTAGATGCACATTAGTGCGTCTTCATTTGAGAAGGCCCCAAAAAAAAAAGGCTGGATGACACTGGAGCCAACAGACTCAAGTGGTGCCACACACAAATTAATATCAAATTTCAAGGCTCAGGTGAGTATCCTTTGCCCAGTTTAGCATTTCACACAATTTTCCAAGATCAGCCCAGTTCCAAACAGTCCCTTGAGCACAAATCTTTCACAGAACTAAGATTATCTGAACATATGTGAACAGTCACCCACAATTTTGGAACAGAGAGCACATTCATCCTCCCTACCTTGTCTAATCCTCACACGCTTCTTTTCATTTGCTGTGTGCAGATGGGCCTTCCACGCCACGAACTGCTATGTTTTTACAGCTGTGATAAGAACTTGTTTGGGAAACTCTTTGTGAAAAGCACTGCACTAAAAGTTATTGTAAACTGATGAGAAAATACAGATTTCACTGCATTTGTTATCAAGCACATGAAAATCCAAGACAGCCGCACAAAAAGACCAAGCAGTGCTTCAGAGAACAAGCAGTTCAGTTCATCTTTTTGGTCTTTGCTGGTTTTCTGAAATGTTGGTACTGCAAGATCAAACCAGGGTAGAAGTAATGCAATGCAAGTCTCCTACTTACTCTTCAAACATGTGGGCTGCTCCGAGATGTTCCATCATAGAAAAGAATTGTCTGTCTTCATCATCATCTGCTGGGTCCAAGACATCTGACCAGCCTGACTCAAAGTTTTCCTCTTGTCTAGACTGATCCATTTTCCCAGCCCCTTGACACAATTCAACCCCTATTAACTTCCCTGGTGGAAGAAGAAGGGAAGGAGGAGAATAAAGAAAGTAAAATTGGATGTAAGTTAATAAGCTGCAATTTAAGTGGCAGCCCAACAGAGCTTTGTGGGAAGGTGCCTGCAAGCTGCTGGTGTAGAATACAGCTCCTGGTCAGTAAAGAGCCGCTGTTCTGATGTCCTGAGTGACGTCCACATCCAGTCTGCAATGCTGGGACTGAAACTGGCTCCCAGCCCAACAACACACTGTTAGGGCTCTGCTCACATCTGCATGAAGATGATCTACCACCCACAGCCTTGGACTCTCACCACGTGAAGCATGCAGCATTAGGTCACTTCACCCCCACGGAGCAATGCTGTGGGTTCAGTTGCCAATGATGCCACAAGCTCCCTCTGGAACTGCAAGCCCAGCACTGAATAGCACCGTGCCACAATTCCCCAGCATAAAAATAGAAGTGAGGAGAACATAATTACCTTTCCCTTCTCATGCACTTAGATCTGTTCCGATTCAAGTGCTATGGGACAAGGACTGCCTCTTGCTTGGATTGTGTAGAGTGTACAAACAAAATGAATGCACCCTCTGAACAACCCCTCCTGCCTCATCCCATATATAGATAGCTTCCAGCTATCTGGATCCTGTTCCATGCTGAGACAGTAATGCCATGAGAACTTCATTCTATGCAAGGCATGTGTCAAATACTGGTACTGAGAACAAATTTGTCTCAAATAAACAAATCAAGCAATCCTATCCAAAACACAGGCCCCCATCCCATATACAAGAAGTCAGACCTCCTTGAGTAGCTACTCTTCCTTTCCAAAACCTATCTGCTTGCTTCAAAAGGCAGAAATTAGATCCCAGCTATAGGGCCAGGAGCCAAGAATGTTTAGAGCACAGATGAGAACATGAAGCTGCTTTAAGGGGAAAAATGTCCACTATTTGTGTACTTCCAAGTCATGTAACTTGACCACTTCTTGGTTCCATATATCCAGAATCTAGCTGTTTCTCTTCCACTCTTAAAATATGCTGCAAAAAAACCCACAGGCCCTATTCAGCTTAAAATCTGAGGTTTAGACAGTTAATTAAGGAGATGGGCATAGATTAGGCACTTTGGATGTCTGCTTTAAAGAAAGAGTCGTTATCACTCATTATCTCTCTTTTACAGCTGGGAAAACTGAGATACAAAATTAACTGAAGATTGTTTTGACATCCTAGAAGGATCTCATATTAATTTAAATCGAATATTTTAAAGGCATACTCTTTTGTCAGTTGTGCAGATGCACCCTGTAACCTCTCAGAGGCCATGCAAGGAGCCCTCTCAAGAAGCAGAGTTGATTGCAGCTTGAACTGCTTCCCTTTACTTTCCCCCTGCACACTCCAGAAGGAAGACAGCAATATGCCAGACCAAACTCAGGAGTTAGGGGCAATGTCTGAAAACAATTTCAAGCCAGACACAAAGAACAACCATAAAGAAATGCCAAAATGAAGTGCTTCACCTAAACTGGAGCAAGTCCCATCAAGCCAGACTACCAGCACAGGGTGGCACCTGACAGCTGGTGGCTGACACAAAGAGAGAAGTTGCTTACCTCAGCCAGCAATGGCTCTAAGGCAGATACCCTCAAGATATCCATCTATGGCTATAGCTGGGACAAAGGCCTTAAACAATGAGATTTGGGAATAATCAAGTCATAACAGAGGGCATTGTGGATTCCAAGGTGCCCAAATGTTACCTATTCACCTTCTACACAGAACTGGGCTCCCAAAATGACTCTCTGTATCTGGCAAAAGCAGCAGAAGAGGCTTCACCCCCACAGGCAGGGATATAAGGCAGAAACAGGCATAGTCAGCAGGCACTCAATGGGTTAACATATTCCCAGAACAGGCTGGCCCAAGACACAATTTTCCACATTTATTCTTACAGCTTCTCCTTTCAGGGCCAGCTATTCCTGGCCATTCAAATTTAAGCACCAAAAAAAGACCCACCCTTCTCTAAGCTGTGAGAAAGCCTTCAAGGAGGACAATCTGAGCAATCAGGACACTGCAGCTCAAAAGCCTCCTCAACTACTTCTGAAAACTCTAGAACACCTGTGTTCACTTGCTTTGACCTGATCCTATTAACACATCTACAGGTCCAAGGAAGGGCCCTGAGAGCTTACAACCAGTTAAGATAACTAAGCACCCACAACAAAAGTTACTAGTGCTATGGTGGCTCCTCCTTCTTAACAGCTCTTGCACTCTTGTGCTGTTCGATGACAACACTGTTATAGGGTTCTCCTAGTAATTGGAGAAGGCAACAATAAAAGGAAAACAAAAGCTCAGTTCCCAGTGTGTTAGCCTACTAACAGAACTCCCACTAATATCCTTGAACCGTACTGAATAAACCAGCTGGACACAGTTGCCAAGCGACATAGTTCTGTCCCCTGGTCAACAAGCATCCTTATCCATATGAACAACTGTGGATCACATGACCAGATACAGGCTGCAGTACCATCTCCAGGAGCAGATGTTCAGAATATGACTCTACCAGATAAGCAGGTATTGGTTGTGGAAGAAGGCAACACAAATCCTCAGGAAGTGGGACAGCAGTACTGCATACTTTCTCTCATGATATTCTTGTAAGCATGGGGCAGTGCCCTGTATAGCTGGTACAGCTGCAGTAGAACCACTACATTTTCTTTCTTCCCAACAAAGAAAAGTCACATCACAGCTGGGCTTCTTCCTTTCTCTGTCTCTGTGCAGACCTTACCTAATCCCATGCTGAACTCCACAGGCGTCAGGTATCCATTATTATTCTGTTCCAAGCTATCAAATACAGCCTCCAGCTGTTCAAGGGTTAGGGGGAGCTCACTCTGAAGGCGCTGCAAAGACAAAAATATGAACAAAACTAAGGCATGACTCAAGTCTTCCCTGTGACTAGCTACTGTCTCTGCTGTCCTCAGCTTTAGCCCACCGTGATGTGCTGTTTCAGCAATGCATCCTGGCCAAGATATGATAGTCTGCCAGTACAGCTGAGATATGGAACAAATGCCTGTTTGGAACCATTGATATGGCAACATTTCCCATTACTGGATGATTCAAACAGGACTGCAGAGAGGGAGCTTCAGGATATTTTGTCTGGAGGGAGCTCAACCCTCTTCCCTCCCCATTTCAGACCTGCTCCCTCCAGTTCCCTGGAGACCTCCCTCCACCCCTGCCCAAGCCCTGCCCTGGCTGCCCTCTGGGCACTGCCAGCCTCTGGTGTCCACTACTGCTCCTCCAAGAGAGCTCTCTATGGGCACATCAGGTATCAGCTCCATCTCTTTGGCCAGAGACGGAGGACAATTCTGTGGGTGTCTGGATTCAGTTCCTAGCTGTTGCAGGATATCATTCAGGCCATCACAGACAGTTAGCTTTCTTCTGTCATCTTCTGCCTGTTGGGACCGTATCATAATACACGTGTAGAGTACCTAGTGTGAAGCAGCGCCCAAAGAAGCTTCCAAATAGCAACAGGTGTAAATTAAAACCTCATTACTGTCCATTAAACGTGCATCTGTAGGTAAAAGCTTAGTAAATACTTGTTACTGTAACCATACAAAATTACAAATCACACAACCCAAAATAAAGTGAGCCAATAATTAAAATAACATGGACCTGTCAATTGTTAATTATAGATGGAGGGAGAGATGACACAGAAGAAAAAAATATCCATTTGTAACCTTCCAGATAAAATATTAAAACAAACCTCACAAAGAACTATAGAGATTCTGTTATCTAATACCATTTTTAAGAGAAAGCAGCAGAACATATTATTCTAGAGCAAGGTTGTAGTAGTTCAGGCCTTAAGTGAATATTTGAGAGCAGGTTTTATCTATGATTAAGACAAAAGACTTATACAGCTTTTTACATTAAAAGGTTTGTGAATTTTTTTTCATTGTTGTCTGTGTTTTTTTGGGAGGGTGGCTTGTTTGTTTTTTTTTTAAATTAAACCGAACAGTTCCCCTCCCTCCCCTCCAGTGTCCCATCCACTGCATGTTTAATGTTTGCGTAGGAGCCGTTGCAAATTTTTTTTCATTTTATGGATTCTTTAAAAATTTTGAATTGCAGTTCCACTTGTACCAGAAATTCCCTGGAAGTTCAAGACCCTCCTGGGATTTTTGCTTCCTAGCAGCTAGCTGTGGTAAAGTTTGGCTCCCAGATCTCCGAGATAAAGCCCGCGTGCACACCCATACTTGCCAAAAATAAAGACATGCCACATTTTCCCCTATTCTGCCATCTATGACTTTTCTTTACAGGAAAAGGGAAGGATTTTTTTCCCCTCACCTGCATGTCCACCTTGGTGATAAAACCCTTCTCGTCCTTGTCACATAGCTGGAAGAGCTCCCTTGCCTTCTCAAGCATTTCCACCTGAACATCTTCGATTTTGCTCATTTGTCTGGAAGGAGAAGCACCAGGGGCCACCTCATCCTTCTCATGTCCTTCCTCTTCTCTTTCCCATCGGACATATCCCAGAAGCACTTCCCTCTGGTTCTCCATCTTATCAAAGCCCCAGGGCAAGGGCAAATAGGAGAGCTGCAGGGCAGGAAACAGAAATCACAGTCAAACACGACCCTCCAACCCCACGCACCATCTAGTTATGTGCCTTATCTGTTTGAAAGAACAATATTCAGCACTTGTAGCTGTTACCGAGGGGAGGGGGGAGGAAGACAGACAGCGTGCAGAGAGTGTGCGTCAGCAGTATGCACCATGCACAGGTACACACTGTACACAACGCAGGCATAGCCACACCTATGACACAGCTGCAACCCTCTACACTGTCATGAGCTCCAGACCTCCCACAGAGTAATATAAAGTTCCTTCGCCATTCCTCCTCCTCTGTCTCAGACCTACAGGGCAGTTGGCATTTGCTGCTGCTGAAAGCCAGGTGCCAAGGGAAGGTTTCAGCAGAGGTAAGAGGATAGGAAGGGAACATTAAAGCATGCAGGTAAATCTGCATGGGAGCTAGCTGAGACAGGGGACTCAACACCACAAGCAAGGCCACCTCCCAGCTCTCTGGATGCCCCGAGCAGGATGTTTCGCTCTGGTCTTGCTTCCTCTTGTAATATGTGCTCTTCCTCCTTCAGTTGCATTTCTGCATCACCTTTGAACACCAAACCTGCATCACAATTACAAGAACCCAGAGCAGGACGAAGGCAGAGAGCAGGAAGATCTACACAAGTGACGAAGGGAAGAGAAAAACGAATGTCTCTCCCATGCCTCCTGTCTAGGCTGGTCTTCCACCTCTTGCATTTTCTTGCTAACACTTCCCCAAAAGCAACTCCACCTCCTTTCATATTACTGCAGCACAAAGAAAAGTCAGGCAATTTGTACACTGGGAAAAATTTAATAAGCTAGGCACTCCTGCCCCCCTTGCCTCCTAGTCTCTGTTTTGAGAGCTTGCAAGCTGACAAACAGAATTTTAATCTGAAATATTCACCTTTATAAGAGGGAAACCACATGACTATGGACACATTTCAGGGGCCAAAGAAAATAATTCCCATTACAAGTACCTAAACCAAAGAGGCTAGGAATGAGAGCACCCCCTTAAGCACAACACGGTGATTGTAAAAATTCAGACTATACATCTCTACCTCAATCCACCTTCTGACTTACTGATGCCATGTAACAATCTCCAGACAGATTTTCTTCAGCAACACCACCACATTTTTTAAGTCTTGTTGCTCTGACTGCGTTAGACTTCTTTTGCAGATCTGTGTTCTGCACTGCAGGGCAGAAGTGAGCTATGCAAGCCGACTGAGAGCAGATTGAAACAGTACTAGACAAGGACGGCTTGAGAGTTGTTTCATTTTGTTTAATCTCCAAGAAATTAAAAGCCATGTACAGATGCCATGATAACAAACAAGTTAACTCTGTTTGCACTCTATTACAATGGGAGGATAAAAGTGCATGATGGCCAAGAATAATGTCACATGTGAGAATTATACGAAGCTGACACGAAAGGAGAATGCAATTATGCACCATATGATGTGACTATCTATTACTGCTGGTTCATTAGCCAGAGAGTGGTTCTGCTTCAAAGAACAAGCAGAACACTTTGCTCCCCCTTTTCAAATCAATGGGGCACCTCTGTTTAGCAGCACTTCAGAAGATATTTATTTCAAACTCTGCAAAAAACTACCTATAAATGGGCACTACTATATGTTTCTAGTCAAACAGATATTCCTTTCAAGCAATGAACACTGAGCTGGACAAAAGCTTTGGGGAACACTACAGAAGAGGGGGAAGAAAGCATCAAAAGAGCAAAGGCAGGGTATGTCTTCCTCTCTTGCTCTTTTTTAAACAATCCCACCTACCAAGGTTTTTTTCATGTTAAGGAGCCAACACAGCAAAATTTGAAGACTATAACTTGATTCTCTCCATTAGCTGAACAGTCAGCTTGCTTCTGATGCCAAGTCTGTATGTGCTAGTAGTAAAGAAGTTGGAAAGAACACCAGCTTATTCTTCATACTAAAGTTAAAGGTGAAAAGCCAGTTTGAAAGGAAAAAGACGCAAATATCTTATGTTGCAGAGATTTTACAGGTGACTGTGGTAAGGAATCACATAGCCACACTGATGAATGATAATTATTGGCTGCTGCAGGCCACCTTGCTGAATCTTTTTGCCAGATCTTTCCTTCTGTGGAGAAACAGTCTCAGAGCAGAAGCACCCAGCACCACACAGTGAACACAGGCAGCAGCAGAGGAGGAAACAAAACAGGAGTTCAAAGCAAGAGCCATGAGAGGATTGCAGAAAGCAGACAGAATAAGATAAAGTGCAAATAAGAAATATATTCTCTAAAACATCACTCTAGCTGCCTAAAAGACACTGGGGTCCCGAGAAGTAAGGATAATCTTACTTTCTCATTAGGAGCTTCATAGTTCCTATTCCAAAAGCCAGAGCAGCCCATGCAGAAGATGCCTCCCAGCTCTGCTGCAGCAAAACAAAAGGTTATACAAGGAGGATGTTCTGTTCTCTCAGAGATGTATTTCAAGTTGAAACCAGACCCACTACATCCCTGCCTCTAGCATCTCCTCATTTTATCAAAAGCCCAGCTTTACCGTAGCTCTCAAACATTGGCTGAGCAAAAGCCTCATAATTAGAAGAGCTGGGAGCCCGACATGGACAAATCTGAAAGGATTTCACTTACGTATAAAAGACCAATCCCATTAATTCAGTGTTCAGAGTGCAGAGTCTCTAGTTCAAGCTGCTTCAAGTAGCTTCAAGACAGATATGGCTCTGTCAATGGCAAAGCAGCACTAGTAGAGGAACAAAGTGGCAAATAGAAAGAGCCCCAGTAAACAAAATACACTGCAGCTCTGATGGACTTCTCTCCCATGGGCCTTTGCCTAAGAAGCTCTTTGTCTCCCTCTCTGTTAGTAAGGGATCATCACTGCAAAATACTGCGGAAGCAGCTTCATCAGCAAGATGAAGTGCATCACTGAAAGACAACTTTGAAAGAGACTGGGATCAATACTAAAACTGGAGACTGGCACCCAAAAGCGAGGTCAGCAGAGCTGGCTTGACTGCAGAAAAATCAGCTCAGGAAGACTCATGCTTGCCTGACACAACTGGAAAAGACAGAGAAAATAGGTATGGGCATATAATGCTTTTGGTCAGGCAAACCTTCAGTGATGAAGCCAGGAGTTGTTACCAAAACTTCCTGACAGAATTAGTTTTTCCAGGCCTCTTCTCCCAGGATAAGGTAGTCATTGAGTAAGCATCAGTTAACAATTTATTTCCACACCTAGCCTGGAGTCAGGACAACCTCTGCATCTTGGGTTGTTGATTTCCATCACAAGAACATCTGCAAGGGGTCATAGCAGAGCTCAACTAACTCGGCATCTTTCCCTCAACAGTGGCCATGAACTGCTGGTGAGCTAAGAGTAACAGCAGGGCAAGCACAGAGAAGGCTTCTCTGGAGAGATCTGCCAGCCTCGGGGCACTGTCAGCCCAGGGCAATTCCTTAGCCAATTTGATTCTGATGCTTGTGACAGCTGGCACTTTATTTTAAGACTCAGTTCCTGGAGGCTGATAATTACATGTGAAATGCAAGCATCAAAATAGTTTCAGAGCCTCAAAGCTGACGAATGAAAAACTTGAACGCAGAACTGGAAGAAACTGCAAATTTCAACCAACTGAAGAACAGAACTAAGGTGATTTTCCTGGAAAAGGTAGCATTACAGTATCATGGTTTCCAATTTACTGTCTCAGAAAGCTTCTTATTATACCAGCAAGCAGCATTGAAAAGGTAAAGAAAAGTCATGGCTAAAATGCTATCAACAACAAAGTCCTTATCTATGTGACTGTGACCACTGTGTGCACATAACTTTGCTGGGTTTTTTTTTTTTTCCACAGCCTGATGACAAAGGGGAAAGGAAAGTGGGGAGCACAGCCAGATTTTCTACAGCTGGTCCTCAGATGACCCTAGTCACCACAGGGCATTGTATACACACTGAATACACAGCATTCCTAGCAGTCCTCTCCAATGCAAGACATGAAGCAACAGTTAATGAAGGAGGAAAAACTAAATACAACTGGCCAAGTGGCTTACCCAGGATTAAAGGATTACAGAGCAAGTGCAGTTTGGTCCTGTAGAGCTATAAGTGACAGCAGGTTTCCGCTCTCCTGTACCACTGAATTTTTGGAGACATGATGGTAGAAGGGAATATTAAAGAAGAATCATTATAGGTACATAGTAGGTGCCCAAGGCGTACCGCAAACTAAAGTGCTCAGATACTTGCTGGGAAGGTTCTCAAAAGACATCCTCCTGTATCTCTGCCTAAGACAATATTACTAGAAACAACAAAAATGTCCTCATACTAAAGCTAAATATTTAATATTTATTTAAACAGATCAGAACACACACCCTTTCCTTCCTACTCCTGATGTAGAAAAAGAGTCTCACAAATTTAAAGAAGGGAATTCATTAGGTGTTTAGTTGTGCATTGATCATGCTCTTGATACATACACTGAATGAGACAAGTTTGATCCCTTGCATGACAGGATATTACACAAAGAGAAGCAGATGAAGGGCTGTAGTTAAAAATCCCTGCAGCAGAAGCCTGTTGCTTGAGCAAATAGCAAACATACAGGAGAAGCATACCAAGATGTGGTAGTACAAAGCCTCATTCGGGAGCAACTGAGTATCAGTTGTATTTTAAAAGAAAAGGGCAACCAAGCTTCCCCAGTTCTTGTACCATTTTATATCACATATATGCCACTTGCACCACTTGTTCCACTTCCTCTCCCCATGTTTTGAAAGCCAGTAGCTACTAAAAAAGTGTTCCCTGTATAACACAGTCACATCTACACATCTCAGATTTTATAGTACTGTGAGATTCAGTGATCAAATACACATATTTGCAATTATTATCCTAATTGCATGCAAAAAAGCACAAATTCTAAATGCATTGACAAAATTACAGCCACACAAATCTGAACAGGTGAAGGTAGAGGAGAGATATTGCCAGGGAACAACACTGATCCTTGCGTCAAACTGTCTTCCACATAGGCTGAATTTCCAAAAACTGCTCAAAGGAACTGGACACCCATTTGGCAGAAATTATTTTAAGAGGCTCTGCCATGGTGCCTGAGAGGGCTGGGAGGAGAGAAGAAAGAAAAGGGTTATTTCTCAGTGTACTTTGATCAAAATTAATGTTGCTCTTTCCCTTCTCTAGGAAATTTGTTTCCATTGTTTGGAATTTGTTTGGATGGTTGTTGGGTTCTCCCTTCCCAGAGGGAATGCCAGGAAAAAAAATACACTGAAAAATTAGAAAAACACCAATTGTTCTGCAAGGGTTTTTTTTCCTTTAAAAATCCTAAGAAAACCCATACACACTCTGGGCAGAGAGCCTGAAATCAGGTGTAATATTTAGAGCTACACTTCAGTCTCACTTTTAATTGCCTACACTTGATTGTATCCCTTCAAGGAAACAGGAACGAATGCAAGAACCTTTGTGTTGTTTCTTCAGCAGCAGATTAGCCCAGCTTGATAGCCCTTAGCTAACTCATGCTGCAATGTTGATGCATGACTTCATCACGGGATAGGCCAGTATGACGTAGAGCTATAACCCAGAAACACGGACAGCTTCAAGGGGCTCTGTCATTCTGAATAACATCCTAAAAAAGGTGCTTTGCTGCAATTCACTGTTCCCTCACCAAAGTTCAAAGATGAACAATTCTTTATGACTTATCATGCCAGCTTCTTGATCTTTGCCAAACTTGCCATGGAGAAACTTGTTGGATGCAGTATCTATGCTCCTACCTGCAACCAACTCAAGACTGGTTAATAGTTTTCTTTTTTTATTCCAAGAGATCAACAAATAGACTTCTTAAAACTGCACTCACTGATGCTTCCCAATTCAACAACACAACAGAAAGCATCAACACATGCCAGGAACCATCAATGTATCCATGACATACCAAAACAATATTCTTTCCACCAGAAACTGCCAGAAATCCTCCATCACACCCATCTGACATCCCCAGCTATTCCCATCACAAGCCAGCAACACTTTGCAGCTCTGTCACACTAACAGAGTGTCACAGTGCTGGTTCTGTAAACACTGAGGGTGTGTGTTTGCACTGGAACTGCTCCTACTAATCAGGGGTTTGGCTTTGTTGCATTGTTTTGCTGGGGAGTGGAGAAAGAAAGCACGAATTTTTCCTCTAACGATTTTTGGGCCAAGAGTTAATTTTCAGCAATTAAAACCAAAATCCAAACCACATTTTTTCCATAAACAGCTAATGGTCTTGGATCTGTCAATGTAACTAGCACATAGCTGATTTTTCAGAAAATAAAAAGCACACTTGCAATAAGACATGACAAGTACCATCTGCTAGTTTAAAAACAACTTCATTTTTAAAGGCTTACAGGTTTCCCAAAACTCTTTTTTTAAAGAGACAGAGCAGAACATCACAACATAAAGATTCATCTTATATGGAATGGAAAAAACAGCAATATTTTAAATATTGTACTCTTTGGCTTCTTTGTTTCCATAGGCTGGGAATCATGCTGCACATCCACAAAAGACATGGTTAGCCAGCATTAAGTAAATACCTTTCACTTATTCAAGCAGGAAAGGCTCTGAGCAGTATCAAGTTTCCCACTGATGCCACTGCTGTTAATGTTCTACCACAAATACACGGTTGTCAGAGGACAGAGACAATCAGTTCAAGAAAATAATTGAGAAAGACTGGATATTTTATTTGTGAAGAGATAATACAGCCTTTTTTCATGTTAGCTGAAAACTGCTAGGAGTGTTGACAAGCTAAAGGTAGATGTTGATTTGAGTTCAGCAATCAGTAAGTTTACACCCATGTAACACCAAGCACGTTGATCTCAGTAGGTGCTGTACTCTGCTCTACTGGTGATACCTACTGTGAAGGCAGGAGGCAAACAAACTTTATTTGCAAGTCCAGATGTGGGAAAAGGAAGAGAGAAGACAGAGGAACTGGCACTTGGCATCTGACACACTGGAACACCGAGCACTGAAAAGCCACACAAAGGAGATCCCTGCTTTCTTCTGTCTCCCAAGGACTGGTGTGGCAGGCAGCGACGTCCCATAAGGAAGACAAGCTCCAGATCTAAGCTGGCATTCAAAGCTCTTAAAATAGTCTTTATAGGAAATTACATAAATCCAGGGCAGCTCCTTAGCTTGTTGAATAGAACATCGCTTGCAATTTCCTCCTGCCTTACCAGCCCCTTTAGCAAAGGGGGGAGCACTTGTGTGCAGAGCAGGTTGTAGCAGAGACAACAATAAGAAGCTAACCTGCTTCTGCTAAGGCTCATGCCATTAGTTACTGAACAGTTGCCATCCAGGAACACCTGACACCTGATGAGCACCACCTTGGCTGCTGCAGCTCAGCAAGCACAAGGACACGTCAGCAAGAATGCTGCCATGGAGACTCCTTTCACTTACTGAGAGCAGCAGAACCACCACTAACATGGCTCTTTCCCTGCCCTCGGGAATGCAACCCCACTTGATGTCCTGTAGAAAAAAAGCTGAAAGCAGGCATTCCTCCATCCTGTGCTGGGAAGACCTAGACACACTCTATCAGTGTCCTTGAATTACTTCAAGGTCAAAATTATTAAGTGAAAACAGCCATTGTTGAATAAGTGGGTACACAAAGCTTCAAATACAAAAGTTTCCTTTTTGTGGAGATGCCTGTGTAACAAATTTCCAAATGGCAGAGAGAGTGAAGAATTGTCCTCATTCACTGCTTTCTTTAAGAAAAGAATCCAGGAGCCTAGGATAAAACTCGGTAGTAGCAGTTGCAGATTAAACAAGAGGAAGCACTTCTCTGCACACCCTAAAAATGTGGGACTCGCTGACATGGGATTCTGAGGATCTCACAAGCATTCATGGGCTGCAGATGTTTTTTCTTCCCTGAGTTTGTCCATAAAGGACTATTACACAAGATACCAATTTTGGTGAAAATTTTGAGCCACAAACAGTCGAAAGAGCATACCAGGAAAGTATCATTACAAATTTATGATGGGAAGATGTAGGGATTTGCCATTAGCTGCTGTTGGAGACAGTGTTGGCTCAGCTTAGCCATTCCTCAGTGTGAATAGAGGCAGGAACCACCCTTAAAGTACACAGACTTCTGCCAAAAGGACTACTGAATTTGCTGCATTTTCACCAAGGTCAGTCCTATGAGCTGGACTTGGTACTCCAACAGCCAAAGGTCAGTCTTCTTCCCACTGTCACCAAACCCATAACTAGGGTGTCAAACTCAACTCAGACCTCTCCCAGTGCTCAGATTCTAGCTGTCTGTATAATAGCAGAACAAAGATTTTCCTTTCCAACAAGAAACTGAATCTCTATATGACAGCCATGCACCTTGTCTGACCTCAGCAGGAGCCCTCCTGAGCTGCTGTTACCTATGCACACTCACCCAGCCAAGCCAGTGTTTAAGCCAATCACCCTCTCTTGGCATCCTTTCATTAGTTCTCACTTTTGTTGTAAGAGAAGGAAGTAACTGGTGTTAGCCTTCTCTAGAATGACCTCTCTGCCATGCAGCCTTGGGATGCTGAATGAGAAAGGTGTTGACTGCTGCCTCTAGCTGGCTTCCAATCTTTTTCTGTCACTTCATTAAATTTCCCAACAGCCACCCACTTTCCTGAGCTCCCTTCTGTCCAGCTGCAAGATCTCTCCAGCTACTTCAGTGCCCTTTTTGCGCAAAAGCTAAAAATCCTACAACAATCCCATCACACCTGGAGTACCACAGGTGTAAGTTCATAGAAGTGGGGCAAGAGCCTTATCTCTGCTGAACAAGATCCTTGATTTTGAAATCAGCCTCACAGAAACAAAACTTCATAGCGTTATGTTCCCTCAGATAGTTCTGCCACCATACACACACACAGGTGAAATACTAAACCAGAACATCAGACCACAATGCTCTTTCAAGGAGAAGCTTCTTTTTCTTAAAGCACCCACTCACACTGCTTACTGAATACATGTAACAGAGAGCGATTTCTTCTCCAGACAAGCGAGCAAGTTCTCTGCAGCACCTGAAACCTTCTTGTCCAGAAGGCTACAACTGCAGGAGGGAGGCATGAAGTTCAACCATCCTTTTTTCATCTCAGAAAATTCACTTCCAGCCTCTTGAGAACTGGACAGAGTGATCTCACCCCCATAACCTTTTCTGGGAGCAGGGAAAGAAGCTTCACCTCATTATTCAGAATCTGCAAGATGCACTTAAAGGAAAAAAATGGTTTGCAAATATCAACAAGTAGGAAGAAGCATGGAGAGGATTTCTAGGCACCACAACTACCTGGAGAAGACCCTCCATGGCTGGTGATGTATTGGTTTTGCCCAGGAGCAAGGTATGGGACCCATGGACAGTTTGACCTTTCTGCAAATGCTATTAGAACAACAAACAGTGCCAAGGCAGCTGGGTGAAGCCAATTTCCAAGAGGACAGTTGACCCATTCTCTGCCTCACAGAAATTAAAATGGCTGTGTGCACAGGTGCATGGCACTTGGTTACATCTCAGATAAGGATCCACCCTCATAATGGGTACAAAGGTAAATACTCGGTCCTTCCTGTGAGCTAAGGAGGCGCTGGCTGTTCTATTCAAAACACCTTTCCTGAAAGGCCAGTGTAATCTGTGCACTGGAAAGGAATGAAATCTATGCCCTGAGTATAGACACCTCTTGACTGTCGGATTATTGAGGAAGTCTTTGATCCAGGGAGTTGACACTCCCTCTTCTAAAGAAGAGCAGATCTGTCTGAATGTCCAAAAATTCCAGGATCTTGTACAAGATATCAGAAGTATCTTCTCCTTTTCTCATTCATGGGGAACAATCACAACATAATACTAACAGCCTCAGATTTCTACAAGATGGAAAACCAAAGAATGTTTTGAGCAGGCACAAGCCCCTCCAGAAAGCAGGATAACATACGCAACTAAAGGGCACATTTTGCCTGTGTACCAGGCACAGCTTAGTGCAAGCAGCAATGGATGTAAGGAACAGCATTTGAAGCAAACTTGGAAGCAGATGCTGTCTGAGAGGTACTTTTGTTCAACTTGCACAACTGTTCTGGGAAAGGTGATATTACTAGGGAGGGGGAAATATTATGCTCAGACAAAAGCTATCACTGAGTCAGAAGCCCACAGCAGCAATACTGCCGAGGAATTATATAAAAAGGAAGCTGGAAAGATAGGTATGTTTACGAGAGATGGTGGAAAAGTTCCTGACAAACATTTTTAAAGAAAAAATTCTAAGTCTTCACAACATACGCAGCAGAAAATCCTTAGGTTTTAATCTAATCAGCTCAAGACATCTATTTTGTAAGAAAACACCACAATCCCACATATGCTAAGCATGTACTTTTTCCCCTTTACTTTTGAAATTTTAACTAATGCAGCTATTATTCTAAATAATCAGTTTCCCAAATAAATGAGTTACTAGAATTAATGAAGCGACCTGCAGAACCACATCGGAACTGAGCAAGTTTCCTCAGTTCAAAATTTCCAAAAGACCCTGTGTGACCCAAACTAAAATATCAACCATCTATTAGTTAAGCATCTCCAGCTTTCAAAAACAATCAATAAATTTTCCCTCTTTCATGAGGGAATAATAATCTTTTTCTGCAGTGATACACAATGCCACTGCATCCACCAAGTCTCTGTCTCATTTCTAATCTGTTGCTTTAAAGCAAAAGCAGGAAGTCAGAACAGAAAGTTCCTAGGGAGAAACTCTGCTGAGACACAGCAACTCACAAACTTGTTCAGACTTCCTTCTACTCAAGTAATTCCTTGCCGAGAAGAGAAAGACTTTCTCCCCTTCCCTCCAACCAATTACACAACCTCATTTTCTCTCTCTGCATGTGTTCCCAAATACCTCGAGCAGCAGTAGAGTATCCCCTTCCCTGGAACCAGCAATATATTCCACAGCAAAAAGCTATCAGAGAACGAACACCACCACTGTAAACAGAGTATCAGAGCAGGTCGAAGCTAGGAGGTGTGGTTTGCAATGCTCCCTACACATTGAATCCCCTTTCCAACAGAGGCTAGTAGCCACTGGTTCAGAAAGCAGCAAAAGAAAACCTGTCATTAAGCTCCCAAGATAAATTCGTCATAATCCTGCCTGGTACACAGATGTGAAGGTGAAGAGCTTGTTTCTGAGCTGCCTTAGGCACAAGGGGAAGAAATGTTAAGAGAGCAGATGACCCCTCATATCATGCTGAACCTACCTTCCCAGAGAAACTCTAGCTGTGCTTGTAGGTAGCTCATTGCCTACCTCACATTCGATTTCAATATAGGCAGGGGTGGAAACTACCCCCAAGAATCCTGCCTCAAGTTTAATTTTACATATTTGACAGCATGTTTCGCAAAGAAAAGCACAGAACACGTAAGAAAAAAAGAAAGGTAAAGCAGAAGATGACATTGCAAGGAGCATCCTTCCAAAGCACCATAAAATACAGCCCAGGGGTGGGATGCACACCTCAGGCCTTTCTCACTAAAAGCAGCCAGAGGTGCCAACCTCTTATCTTGCCACTGAGCAAACATCAGTCTATCCCACAGCACCATTGAAAGGAAGCAAAAGCCACCCCTGCTTGCTGACAGGTTGAGTTGCTGATGGAGTCTTGCTTTTAATGGAAGCTCCAGGGCCTTCGGGCAGCACAAAGGTGCCCTTAGCTGTGTCAGCTCCCACTAGTTAGGCCTGAGGACTTGTTGGAAGCTGACAAAGAAGAGCAATAAAAGAGCATGTTGAGATCCTGGCAGGGTGGCTCTTCAGAACCTGGTACAGTTTTGACCTGTTTGCTCACCTGGACTCCAAGTGTCTCTTCATGTCGGCCCTCAAGGATAATATTTGCCCTTCAAACAAGCTTTGCCATAAAAGACACAACCGGGCAAGACCAGCCTCTACAGAGAAGTCTCTCCACGGATTCCCATAGAGAAGACTCCAGATGGTATCTGAACAGTGGAGAACATACCAATCTGCAAACAGAGTAGCTACAAATAGCCCCATCCTCCCAGTAGCAAGTGATTGGACCTGCAGAAAGCAAAGGTAAAGGCAGGTCCTTCTCCATCTATTTTAAGATAGTTATTTCAAACCCCAGACACCTGCCTTTAATACAGGTTTAACAGAGCCAACGAGCTCCTCCAAGCCATCTGGAAGGGCTCTGTGCTGCTGGAGGGCAGCTCTGCTCCTCTCAAACCACGACGATCATCTCTCCTCTCCTCACAGGCCCAGCTTTGCCTCAGTGCCAGAACTACATAACCTTTGGGGCAGGCCCTTGCAGCGTAGCTGAGGCAAACCCAAACAAACTCAGTGTGCTACAGACCAAATGTGCTACCTGACTCTGAGCAGAAGAATTTACTCACCATTCCATTTATCATTGCTGCAGAGGGGATGCTTAACACTGAACTATGACCTCAGCTGGGGTGCTGCTAGAACAGCACAAAAACTGTTCTTCTGCATTTCACAGCCTGTCTTGTCTCTCATCTCCTCCTGTGGTCCTTTATAAAGCTTCTCTTAGTACTGACTACAACAAAAAAAGCTTATCAAACACAAAAAAATAAATAGCATTGTTACTAAATAGCCATGTTAATGACTCCTTAAACACTACATGGATAAAGGTCAGGAAATGTAAAAATTTACTGTTCCCATAGTAATGCTAATTCAACAGTAATGCACATCCTGTATATTTAGTGGTACATTTTTAAAAGAGAAAGGCTCCATCCACTGATGCCAAAAAGGTTTTTGATATACTAGAGACACTTGAATTCCACCCCCACACTGCAACATCAGAGAAGTGGATTTTCAGATGAAATTGGATTAAGCCAACTTAAGCATCATTAGAGCTCCCCATATCTAGGGCACTAGAAAGAGCTCTCAGGCATGAATAGACTGAGAGTTATCTGCCCAACCTGAACAGAGGAACGAGACCCAGACATCGGAGAAGGCTGAGTAACCAAATTGCAGTCAGCTCTGATTCTGCACTTGGATACAGCAGGGAGTAGGTAAGGAGCGAGGGGAGAGAAAAACCAAGCAACTCCCACACAGCCATAGCTAGTAACTGTTAATCCATTTCTACAAAGGCTCATTTCTTTGGTACTGCCTTGTATCCCACCTCACGAGTCCAGAAATAGGTTGTGAATGAGCCACACCACGCTGACCCCTCTTCAGCACAAATCTTCATATTGTTCTGCTCTCCATGCTATCTGCACGCTTTACATAAAGCACACACCACTCTTCCCAGACAGAACAGCTATAAGTGCTCCATTTGCATTTAGCAGCTTTGACTGAGCAACCAGATTTGCACAGAAAGCAAAAGACTCTTTTTGTGCCATAGGAAGCGCATTAGATCAAAGGGATTTGTGCATCTGTATTGGAGCAGAGGATTACTCCTCTGGCTATCTGTCTGGGACAGAGGAAAGGTAGAGCAGAGATCTTGCAAATTCCTTTAAGAGGCAAAGAGGGTAAAGTGGAGAGAAGGCAGCTCTCAAGCACGTGAGCAAAGCATGCAATGGAAGAAAGATGTACCTGTGGGGCCATCCTGATGTGTCCTTTATCCCTTCAATAGACCTGAATTCTTCTCCTCATTCCCATGAACACAGACACACAGTTCAGGACAACAGACACCTTTGGACTTCAAAAACCTGACAGCTGAAGAGAGAGATTCTGGCAGAGCTGCTGCTAAAGAGGTGGTCAACATTGCTAGACACCAGCACAGTCACACAGCCCTTCTTAGGACACTGATACGATGGAGCTGCTCATGGAGCAACGTCAACCTAGAGTCTGCAGCAGAAGACATGAAATCACAGCAGAAGTCTTTCTGTCCACAGGACTACTGGGAGATTTTTCCTTCACTCACATCCCTCAAGCCCTTGTCATCATTGTCTCTTGGGGTGAACCCACCTTCCCTTTTGGACTCCAGCATCAAATCTCCATGTTTTATAGAGGCTTTGCAGCCCTCTCCACAGATGCAATGCCTGGCCCTTCCTTGGTGCTGCACAAATATCAAATAGCATAGTTATACTTGCAAAGAGTATCAAGGTTTTGGTCATGCTTTACTTTATCTAAGCAACAGCGATATTTGTCTTCCTTCTTAGGCAAAGCTCAGCAGCTCCGCACCCATCAAGTAGGGGAGCTGGGCAGAGGCCAGCAATTTACACCAGAGCAGGATGGCTCTGCTGGCATGCCTGTCCCACCCCACAACCAACTAGGCATTTAGTGCCCAAGCAAGCGTTATGATGAAAATAAGGCTCAGCAATATCTAGACATCTCACCTCACCTTCACCACAGCTGCTAGCACAGGCATACAGCTCACCTTCCCTCAACACAGTGCAGCCATGCTAGTCCTTGCCAATAGATAAGCCAGTCCGTTTTATTTTACACGGAGTCAGACCGTTTGTCCAGAGAGAATATTTCAATATCTATCATGCTGTCAACCTATAAGTCACCTACAGCTTAAATTCCCACCTGGAGCTGAGGGGAAACTGAGGCAGATAAAAGCACTACTCTTACTCAGAGATGTTTTGCTGAATGAGATAGAGAAGTATTCAGCTACTGTAATAGTGAGGACCACCAGGTTTTCCTTTATCACACTTCAGATGTGCCTCCCCACACCTGCACGTCTCTCAAGCTCTGCACATCTCTCTAAGCCCAGCCAAGGTCTTACAGCTCGTCTGTGAGCCTGCAGTCTGCTTCTAACCTTCCTTTTCCAGAGGCTGGCCTCACCTAGCTATGCTCAGACATAGCTGGATTTTTTTTTTCCCCAAAAGGTTTGCTTTGCATAGCCTAAATGACATATTTAGACATTCCACAGTTTTATTTTTAACACCACACAGCTACCAGTCCTATTCCTCCTAAGGTCTGCAGACATCCTGGCTTGTTATTCTTTTTAAGAGCTTGAGATAGGAAGCAATAAACAGCTAGATACTGTTACTTCGATTGCACAGCTACAAGTGGACTCCCCATTTTTAAAGCCCTTGCTGCATTGCTTTAGCCTTCATCCAGCACATACACAAAAGGCTAATTCTTTCAAAATGCTGCAGAAGAGGTCTTAGGAGCTCTTTCCTTACTCATACCTCTGTTACCCTCTTCAGAAACACAGGTTGCCTCAGCCCCTGACACATCAGTGAACAGTGGCATCTGTCCGCATCTTACCAGCACCACAAACTCAGTCCAGCCCCACGTTCAGACAGTGCTGAATCACCACAGCACATGTCAGGAGATTCAGGGCTCCCAGTCATAGTTTTAGAGGTCTCTGCCATCCTCCAAACAACACAAACCTTTTTGCAGGGCTTTCAGGTGTACGTAAACCTCAGACATTCTTCTGAACTAGACAGTCCCTTCCATGTAGTCCATTAACTGGTGCAGAAAAGCAATACAAAGTCTTATACCAGCACAGAGATTAAAACTACAGAAGCAGGGACAACATCTCTGCTAAATTAACTGCAATACACACTTCAATAGATAGAACCCAGGGAAGTTACAAGCCTCTTTTCTCTCAATCTCACTCCAGTTAAGCCAACCAGATGAGAGCACCATACCCTTCCAGAGCATTGTACTATATCCCGTTTCCTCCAAAACAAACCAACAATTAAAACCGTAGTCTCTAAGAGCACAAGACAGTATTTCTTCCTGCTTTAGTGCTCACTGTGTGACACACGGTTAAGACAAAAGTACTTGTTTAAAAAATCCACAGGGTTTCCCAATCACATTACCCCGATCTGGACGAAGCACAAGAAAGCCAACTGTGGCTCCAGACTTCATTTGAAAGTTCACTGTACCACAACCTATACACAGCCTACAACAGCTGTAAAACTAAGGCTTGGCATCATTTTCTCCCAAAGCTCACAATATTTGTTAAATCCACTTGAGGCCCCTAAGTCCTGCAGTCAAGTGAAATACTAAGATTCAGGCATTCCTGGCAGCTTATATAGACATGTAGAAATTTCCAAGACAATCAGAAATGCCTCCTCAGGATATTCCTTAGCACAGCTGTCTCCCTGTGTCCGAAGCAGACGATTGCTGGCTTCTTTTCCCCTTAGCTCTTTTCAGGAAGTCTTGCAGGAAGGACCTGAGATTCGACATACAAGTTCACTGAAGTGCATCCCATGCTCATGGGATGTTAAAGAGAAAGACACTGCAGTCTTAGGAGACTGAAACCTCTGGTATTTTTTCCTTCCAAAGAGAAGTAGCACTCGCACAGCTGTCACAGGGCATCCTCACCTGGATTGCGGCAAGAATGGGCATTCACTGAACAGAGGATGTTAAAAAAAAAAAAAAAAAAAGAAAAACAAAAGATCTCCATTCAGGTCCAGCACGCAAGACCAAAGCCTCTGGATCGCGTCTCAAACGAGCCTGTAGACTTCAGAGCAACAAGGGGAGAAGGTGGAAGGGGCAGCAGCTCTCCAGCCCGGACCCACCAGGGCGACCACCTCCTCGGGAGCGGTGAGGGCCGAAGAAGGCAGGAGCGAGACCTCCACGCTCGTCCTGGTCCTGCACGGGCAGAGGGGCTGAGGCCGGTGCGGGACTCGGGTGGGGACCCTGCACTCCCCTGTCCCCGCAGGAGGAGCCCCCGCGGCGGAGGCAGAGGTGCCACCAGCGTCCCTCGCTGGGGTGGCCGCTCCCAGCACCTCCCCTGCAGGGTCCTCCGGCCCCCGACACGGGCTGAGGTCCCGGGGGTCCCGCCCGGAGAGGGGCCCCATCTCCGGGGCGAGACTCCCCCAACCCGCACCGCGCGCCCTGGGGATCCGCTTACCCGATCCGTCAACCCGGAGCGGGCACCACAGCCGCCCCGCCCGGGGCAGGGGAGCCGCCGGCAGCGCGGGAGGCGGCCCTGACCCGGAAACGCGCGGTGCGGGCGGGGGACGCGGGTAGGGACGGTGTGTTCACCGGGGTGCGCAGCGCCCGGACCGGTCCCCCCGCCTCCCCGAGCCCCGAAACGCGCCCGGAGGTCTGCCCGTCGCGCCCCCCCCCCGCAGAGTCGGGAATGAGTCCTGGAAGAAGGACGAGCCCCGCACCGAGCTGGGACGTTTGCCTTTTCCTACTATTAGAGAAGAAAGAGCTGTCGGCTTTATCAGCTACGGGCTACAACGATAATTACAGCGCGTAATTAACAGCAGTAGTGCGCCCGTCCTGCCATAGCACCTAACAAAGTAGGTTTTCCTTGACTTCGCTACCGTCATGGTGCTGTCCCAGCATCCCCGCCCAGCGGTGTGCGGCTCCCAGGCTCGAGGCTGAGGGCCCCCGGTGCCCCACTGGAGACCGAAGGGGGGCAGACCCTGGGGTACCACCGGAACAGCCAGAGGGACCACAGCCAGCACCAGTTCCTTGGCCAACTGCCTCTGTTCAGCAGAGCACCTGCAATTCCCAGAAGACTATGCTCAGTTCCTCATGGAAATCAGGCTTTACAACAGAACCTCCAACAAAACAGAGCAATATGATTTGGCAGGAAGACTGGGGGGATTTGTTTGGATATTAGGAAGAGTTTCTTCACCCACAGGCTCCTCAGGGAAGCAGTCATGGCACCAAGCTTGACAATATTCAAGAAGCAAATGTTTCTTGACAATGCATTCAGACACACTGCGTGAATGTTGGGACTGTCTTGCACAGGGAGAGGAGCTGGACTCCATGACCCTTGTGGGTCCCTTTTCCAACTCAGGTCATTTTAGGATTCTATGATCATTTAGGGCATTGGGGTTTGAGGAAGTCAGAACAGAGCCAAAATGCACCGCTTTTCACCTCTAGGTCAACGCCCCATTGATCACATGCCAAGGTGCATTTACCAACAGCTCAAATGGCCCAGCAAAACAAACCCACATCATACAGCACACTCAAAACATATTTAATAAACCTTTAAATGGCAAGGCAAGCAAGCTATCACAGCCAGGTAAATATAATGAGAAAGTTTTTATTAGAAGGCGTATTTCTGCCAAAATAAATAATTACATTTTCTTCAGCAAAACATTAGAAAACAGAAACCGGAAAAAAATTGAACAATTTAATACTGAACTTTCAAAGTGACAACACTACTTAGTGACAGTGCTGTGTAAATACATGACTTGCATAAGCTATTGCTGGTCTGGTTGCTGCTCTGACATCAGTATCCACAGGATTTCCACATGGATGGGGTGCTTAACGGTCTTCTCACACTCAGTGACAGCAGTAGAGTCCCATGGCACATTGAGCTCAAAGTGCTGCTTCAGATGCTGTTTTCAAAAGCATGAGAAAACCCCAGAATGAAGAGGTATTTATTTCAAAGTTACACTTCTAAGCCTTCTGTTTGAAACTAGGGGTTTCTCCACTCTGTGCAGAAGGGCTGATGTGGATCCACACGGTGAAATGGACACAGTTGGAGACTGTCCTAGTGGAGCTGCCTGCAGACTGGAATCAGAGCAATGTCCCAATGGTAAGCAATGGGAAGGAGGAACAGGAGAGGGGAGCAAACACTGCTGCATTCAGAACAGCACAAGGAAGTGGAAGACAAGCAGACAGGCCAGAGCTCACTGGAAAGGCACAGGATGTGTTTGGCACAGATGAACTGCCTGATGTGGCAGCCAGGTGAGGTGATCCATTCTCTCATTGATTTAAGGGGAAGACTGATACAAAGTTTAAGAAAATTGTTGGTAAGGCCTTCAGACTTTGGCAGTGTTCAGCCTTGCCACCCATCGCATCTAGCATATGTTTAGCAGAAATGGATCCCTAAGGGAAACAGAGTTTAACAACCAGTTTAGCACAAGCAAGATCTCTTCTCCCAGAGGAAGGAGTGAATTACTAAATTAATTTATTTTAAGTGGACAAAACCACTGGGAAATATAGAACAAATACTAGGGACACCCCAGTGCTAGCAAATGAGCAGACCTGCTTTTATTCTCTGGTCTCAATGTTGCACATACACAGCCTTCCAAAAAATGGGTAAACAATTCCTAGATACTATTTAGTCAGAAATGAAATTTTTTCTCTTATCCCTTGAAATTCAGCTTGCAACAATATTATCAAGTAGGGTAGGCAGCAAACCAAACCGAACATACCACATACCTTGTGGCTTACAGTGTATGCCATAGATAGTCTGTTGTACACAACATAAGCCAGCTCTACAGTGTTATATACATTAGGGGCTGGTTAGATGCGCAAGCTCACCATTAGCCTTGTTATAAGTAGCAAGTAGTATCTGTATCGCAGGAATGAGGGGGAAAAAAAAAATGTACTCCTGAATGCACAGACCCTTTATGTATAACAGTGGAAATGGGAAGGGTTGGGACTCTTGGAGAGCTGAAGTGGGCGTTATAAGGACAACTGGGCATGGACTGCAAGATGGACTTTTAGCTCCATTTAGGAACTTGCTCTCTCAGTCATCATATACTGGAGAGCAGACAGACCCTGGCAATACCTGCTGGGCTCCCAGCAACACATTTTGCTGAAGGGACTAACGGCTACAGATAACCTTGTTTCTATGAACTTGACAATGTAGATTAATTAGTAACTGCTGCCCAGAAGATAATACATACCACAAGGTAGAGGTAGAACAAATGCTTGAAGAATTCCAAGTTAGCATTACCACAATAAACCCCTCCTTTAATAAACCCTTTCAGAGCTTATCACAAAGTTTCCAGAGATTTAAAAGTAGGGTCTGATCTAGACAAGGTAGCACTGTGCAACAAAGCTATTCTTCAAAAGCAGCCGCAGCCACAGCCCTTTTTCTGCGTCAGTGGGGAAGATCTTCCCCAATTTCTTCATCCTTTGCAATCTGTCATGAATGAGTAGCAAGAATTTCAAGCAAATGCATGAAACTTCTCTTAAGGAAGAGGAGAGTAGTTTGAGCATTTTTGACAGATCTGCAGTTCCTTTATCAGAGCTTAAATCAGTAAAGCCACCAAGTTATAACATGACAGCCACTGCATGATTTGGGGAATAAACACAACCAAAGAAAGCATTAATACAGAGTGGTACTTTCCCAGTATCTGTTCACACCCTGCAAATTAGCATAGGCAAAACAGGAGTTTCCTCCTCCAGGTGTTAGACCTTTATATTTAAAGTCAGGCTTGGGTTTGTGGTTACAGTTTGAAGTGTACAAAACCTTCTCTTTAAGAGGCTGATATAACAAACTAAATGACAGATTAGGTGAAACACAGAATGAAACTCAGGCCTTTTAATAGGCACGGCACTTAGTCTCTTGAAGTGCATGGGCCAGAACCAGCAAGCCTTCTGGATGAGAGCACTGGAAGACAGTGGCACCAGCGCAGTCGGTTTTAATGCAAAAGGAGAACGGAGATCCAGGGGATAAGGGTGCCAAGCTGCAATTTCTTACAGCACTCCGATGCCAAGAGAATTTTATTTCATAGTTTAGTGGTTTACATAATCACTCAGTGGTTTTACCAGTGTAGGAAGAAGGGATAAAAAAAATAGTTCCATTATTTTCCCCACCCTTATATTAATACAAACAAGGCAGAGTCAAAAGGGCAGCTGTTTCTAAAGCACAGAATTTTATACTAAAGGTCTATATGTTCTTGCCAATTGCTCTGTGTGTATTAGGGATAAGAGATATGTATCTGGCAAACTAAGCTGTGCATATGCCACTCCCCCAAGGGTAGCCCAAAGCAATGAAAATAAAAAAAAAGTCCCACATCAAGCCACAAAATCTCTTCTCAAAGAAAAAGATACCAGGAGCTGGTTTGCATCATAGTGTGAGAATTTAAGCTTCATGTGAAACAGTGAAAGTGGCAAGGTCTGGGACTCTTGTAGAGTTGAAGTGGATGTTATGAGGACAATTGGACCTGGACTGCAATTCTAATTTTCATCAAATTCATCTGGCTCCCACCAACTGACAGTAGATTGTTGCTTGTTAGAGTTGAATTCCATCTAGCAATAAGCTTTTTCCACAGGCTTTCAACAATCACAAGCTTGATTTTTATAATTCAATATTCTTATTCCAGTTTCAGAACTTTCAGTTTTTTCTCTTCCTGTAGCAACTTCCCTGTTCCCTAATTGCCTTATCTATATGAAATTTAAAACTGAATCTGACAGCATAAGTGCAGGCCTGCTTCATAAGCTATGTGGGCACTCATTAGGTTATAGCCAGGTAGGGCAGTGGGGTGATACTTTTAGGTCACAAGTCTGTATTTGCCTCGACATCTCCTGGGCAGTCAGCTAGCACCACAGCTGCCCAGTCTTGCCTCCCTGGCCACTGCAGAAAAGTCCTGATGCTTATCACAGTCTCCACCACAAACATTCAAACACACACCCAGTGCACAATTGTTATGGCAGGAAACAGCACCTACCACATCACCCACACCACTCATGCAGATGTGATTAAGCAGATCCACTACTTTCTCCAGCTATTAGTAGAACTTCTGGGGTTATTTTCCTTTTCTAAAGGTGCAAAAGAGAGCCAATTATAAGTCACTATTCCACATACAGGCTATGTAATCTGCTTCACACACCCTGTCCTGCTCCCCAGCAAAGAGGGCATATATGTTTGCTTTGGCCAGTTGCATGCTGTTTGGGGCTAGAAGAGGTGGAAAACTCCTCATGCAGCAGAAAGAGATATTAGGAGCTGGTTTTGTGTCACAGAGTGAAGATTTGAGCTCAAGTACATACAATCCCCACAGGAAGTCATGCCTCACCCTGTGAGAGCTGATGCTTCTGCACAGCAAGTCACAACTGGATCACCACTGAGAAGGCTTGCCCTGCTGCAGACCCACTAGCTCTGGTCTTTCAAGAGACAAGACAAAAGCAGCCAGTTCCAAGTAGGCTGCATGTGCACCAACTAACTTCACTTCTTCTCACGCTCCTACTATTGCCAGCTGCAGAGCTGTACCTCTGAGTTGCACTGTGAGACAGGCAAGCTGTGAAGTGGTTTAGCTACAAGCCTAAATCCCTCTTACTCCAAAGCCTCAGTGTCCCAACTCTTTCAGCAAAAGATTGGAGCCAAGACCCAATTTGGCAGGAGAACCCTTCTGTACCACCCACATGGAAATTCCTTGAGTTGTACAGTCATTAAACAAGTGAAGCCAGACCCATGTCAGAAACAGCACCCACTGGGACACTCCACCACAAGCCACTCAAAATAACATGCTCTGCACATTCTTGCCCTCCTACAAGCACTTCACATTGCTTCAGCTGATAAGTTGATCCTGAGACAGTCAGGCTGAGCTTTTCCAGGGCAACACCACACTAAATACATTCACAGTGATAGGACATGTCTCCCTGGGAAAAAAATCTGTCAAAATTACTTCTTTAGAATAAACTCAATGACTTAACTAAGCACTCCAAGTTCAAGCTGCAGGAGTTCCACAAAGACAAAAATCAAAATGGGAGAGACCATGACAACATGAATCAGGGTAAACAGAGGTAAATAAGTTTTCTACGTATCTGCAGTCCCAGTGCAGTCTGCAGCAGGGCCAGCTCTGGCTTCCCATGGGGATGTAGTTAATGGACAGAGAAAAGGATGTGGCTTCAGCAAAGAAGAAAGTCAAGAGGAGAAAAATTGGTTTGGCAAGAGGCTACTTCATCTTTCAGTAGCACAAAGAGCTAAGGGATGTTAGAAGACTTAAGAGAAAACAAGACTCATGCTCTAAAAAACAAAAGGAAGCTAAAAGCTGTATGACCTTCAGAGCAGCATCTACATCCTGATTATTTGGCTGTAAAAAGCCAACAGCAATTCAAAGAGCATTATTTGGGAGAGTCCAGCTGGGTCAGCATCAGCCTGGCCACAGACAATGGTCAGACCTCAACACAAGTCTAGAGCAAGGTATCAGCCCACCTGTGTCCACGAACACAGAGATCCCTTGCCTGGCCCAGCGGGTAACAAATGGCTACAGTCAAATCCACCAGTCTCCATCCTGGGGAAATCCCCTTTGCAGCATATAGCAAAAGCACAGGGCAGCCTGCTGCTGAGGGATGAGATTGGTCCCACCCCATGTCTGCTTCCCTCCCTGCCCACCCTCATCCCCTCAACAGCAGCAGGCTCAAAAGAGTGGCAGGCACTCCTTTGCACAGTTTAGAGGTGGAAGCTTTATCTGAAACCCTTCCCGAGAAAGGAGGGAGGCCTGCATGTCCACATTGATGCAGAGTAAGCCCAGCATGAGCTGCCGCTGGTACTCCTCCCACTTCATCATGACATCAGACAGGGAACGGTTGCTTTTCATCCACATAGACAGTGCTTCACCACACACTGGTGCAGGAGAAATTGGCACGCTCTGCGGACCTCCAAGCTCAAGGTGATAGTAAAGCCTGAAAGGCAAACGCATGCAAAGAATCAGTACGTGGAAGGCTTGACCAGGTCACCAGACCAGAGCTACAGATCTACAGAGCTTTTTTATCGTGCCACTGAATGATCTACACTGCATGATCTTAGTCAGAAGTCTCTGTGTTTGCCCATTTTCCCCCTCACCTCTCTCAGACATTATTTGAACACAAGTACCTCTTGGAAGGAACTTCTAAGGGACCCTGGGCCAGCAAATGCCACACAGACAAGCACCTCTGTGTTCTACAGGGAACATGGAATAAGCTAGCACGCTATTTTAACTTGCTCTACATCTTCTGCCCTATTGATATAGTAACAGCTCCATTACAGAGTCTGCCCTGTAATGGGAAGAAGGAAGGAGATCCAACAGATAAGGAAGCCTACAGACCATGAACCAGATTTGCATTTCAAATTGGGCAGTATACCCTTCTGGTCAATTTGTGCCTGTAGAAGCGAAAGGGGAAATAGAAGACTCCTCCAGAACGGTGCTGTGGAGGAAAGCAACCTTACCTGGCTGAGAGATGGCTGCCTAGTTTCTTCTTGGCTTTCTTCAAAAGATAGTTGCAGATTTCAGTCACCTGCTCCCTCATCCATCTAATATCCTCAGGAATATCTGGGAGCCATTCCAGCAACCTGGAAAGAGAGAGGAGACAGGAGACAGTAGTTAGTTGGGCCACAAAGGACAGGATGGAAAGAAGGTCAGTTTTGCCTCCTGTCAATGGTTACTCATTATTTTTAGTAACAAATGCATTAAGAGCCATTTATACTACCATTCCTGATATTAAGGGGAAGAAGCTGTGAAAGATAACAGCCCAGGAACTTATTCTTTACATTTTGTGTCTTCACTTTTCATATGTCATCCATTTTCAGATTTGCAAAGTGTTTTTCTCTAGGCCTTTCCTATCACAAACTGTTTTCTTCCAGAAAATTTTCATAGGGTACTGTGTACTCAGAACAAGTCTAATAGACTTGTATTTCCAGCTGCGTAGGTGTAGAGCTGGAAATGTCTGGGACTACTCTACCTGTTACTCCAGAGGGAAAACACCTCTTGTGTGGTTTCTACTTTCATCCCTGCACTTCCAGTTCAGAAGTATCTTTCCAGTCTCCAAGATTTATCACCATTTTTCTTGTGTGCAAGTTCCAGCACACAATAATCTTCCTTGAAGCTGGAAGTACTGCCTGCAGCTAAATGACACATGAAGGGAGGAAAAGCTTTGGGGTTTTTCTCATGTCTGGTAAACAGCATGAACTTTTTCCCCAGGAACATTGGCCCTGCAGAGTCAGAGAGGCTCCAACTCTCTATTCATTCATGCTCCACCAGCTACATCAAACATTCCACTGCACTGGGAACCAGCCAAAGGCCTACCTGACAGTGAATGAAACTGCAGACTCCAGAGGCAGCATATAAGGGACCATCATTGCTGTGGCCACGCGTATAGGCAGCATGTTGGTGATACCATTCAAGAAACTACTTCTTTCAGCACAAGCCTCCAGAAGAGCTGAAGACAGAAGAGAACATGTCTGAACCCCCCCAATGGAACAACCCCTTTTCTTACCGTACCTCAGGAGTTACCCTCTCCATCTTCCACTTCTTAAGGAAGTCTTGCTCAGGGTAGTAATTATCTGAACAGAGCTGAAAACAGCAACTTGTACCTTTAGACTCCCAAAGGAGTGAGCACCAAGATTTCCTCCTCTCCTTACCACACAGAACAGTATCAAATGCACAACTCTCTCCCAATTCAGCCTCCATATGGCAAGCCACAATTTTATCTAAGATGCCTCAACTCCATCTAACCATCAGAGGGTGCCAGTTCAATCCCTAGGTATGGCTAAGCCCAGCCATAAGCAACACCCACAACATCCCAGTGATCCTCTGAAGTAGACCAGGCAGCACAGGAAGATTGCCTGGGCTCTCTCCCTTTGGATTATACCTTGGTTCAGTCTGGGAGGCAAGTGTTCAAAGATGTGCTCTTCAACAACAGCAAGGGCAGTATTGTCCTCTAGTTTGTCCTCAGTTTCTTCTTCTTCCTTCTCTCCTGGGGGGGCTTCTATGACAAGGAGAGGACGGGCAGGACTTGGACAATGCAGCAGACCTGAGAAGGTAAGTCAACCATAAGGATGACATAAAGTAGCTGCTCTGCCTTGCCTGGCCTTCAGAGTGGTAGTCCTCACTTCACCCCTCAGACAGAGAGACATCATACCCAGCCTCTTTCGCTTACTTCTACTGTTATTCTTGCTACCATGAGTTAGAAACATTGCTGCTCTAAAATCACCCCTTCTTTCCACACCAGAAAATCTAACCTTTCTCCTTTAAGCACCACAGGGTGCTGTTTGGCAGTGCTTTGTTGCTATAATCTGCCAGTCAACAGTCTTGCAGGCAAGATTTCCCTCCCACAGATTAATCCACAAACACAGCTGCATGACTCCTCTTATCCCGGTAAGGTACCCATCACAGAGCAAACAAATGTTCTTGATCTGCTGTAAATTGACACTAAGTGGCATCAGACATACAGGCAACCTGCTACAACAGGTGGAAGCAAGAAGTCCAGCACTTGTGCGTAAAAGAGCAAAGCAGTAGTGCCAAATTGCCAGGCACTGGGGGCTCCTAAGGGCATGCCTGTACTCTGCACTGCTGGCTGTGCTACATCAGACATACTATAGCTGCACGTAAAAAGTAGCAGGGTATTTGCAAGGGGTCCAAATGGCACTAGTAGCTGATAACTGCATTGGTGTAGCACCAAGTTCATGCTAAGTAACTTCAGCATTCAGTTGTGCCAAAACCACCACACCACTATCAGAGTAGTTAGAGTCCTTCTGCATTGTACTAGAAAGTTGTCCACTCCACCTGTTTCCTGAAGTGATAAAACAGATTTCTTAACGGAAATTCCATATTCCAAGAGCTGAGGCATAGCTTAGTTCTGCCCTTCCACCTTTCATGCATACCACTGACTATCCTCAAAGCTAAGCCAGCAAGCCTGGCACAGAAGAGGTAAGCCAGCGCATCCTACAAACACCCAGTGTCTTACCATTCTTCTTCAGGAAATGCAGTGCATCCCGATAGCCCTGTTTGCACATATCCCGCAGCACCTTTGGGCAGAGGAAGGCAAAAGCAAGTCATTTGGAGATCATCTGTCTGACAAACACTGGTCAAACAGCTCAATGTTGGCTTACACCTGGAATCCTACCAAAGTACAGGCTTAGAGTTGCAGCCACTTTATTTCCCCATCTAGAGCTGTTGCAGGCAGCCTTCAGCAAGTCATTCTGAAAAGCAGCCCACAGTATTTCCCAGCAGATGGCAGTAACTGCCACTGCCTTCACAGATAAAAGCCAGCTGAGACTAGAGAGCGGGGAGGCAAACATTTTTCCAAGTAATTTGGCACAGGAATGCACACTTATAACCAAATGCCAGTGGTATCTGAGGCTGTATTTACTCAGAAGCGTGCAAAGCTGTTTGCAGTGCCACCTGCTCTACTGGCACTTTTAGGAGACAGTCACTGGCTGCAGTGTGGCACCTCCACCTTGACCTTAAAACACTCAAGAGCACGTTGGTTCCTATGGCTAATACATCCTTGTTTACAAGCGAGCCTGACTTCATGGCAAATGCTACTCTAGAGAGCAACATGATGGGAATACTTTCCAAGCAACTGCTACCACCTAAATTCCAGATCTCCCAGTAGTGAAATAAAACCAAGCCGCCCATTAAACCTTGTATAGATGGTCTATGTTTGCCAAGTCACTGGGTTGATAACGTCAATGTTAAAAATAGACACACAAAGAGATACAAAGCTAGCGATGTCTGGAATCACCTTCTGCTGAAGTTCATGGAATAGCCAGTGCCTATCGACAGTCCCCAAGTGCTAGTGGTGCCAGGAAACTCACCTGTGGCTCCGGAGGAAACAGGGCCTTTGAGAGGCGGTAGAGGTTGCGAAGGTTGAACTGGATGCTTGTGTTGGTGACTCTCAGCTCATGTATATTTGTGGAACTGTCTCGTGGGCAGATATCACTCTCTCCTGAGAATGGAGACACCGTGATTGTGTTCTTCAGCTCATATCGTGGCAAGTTGTCAGAAATCCCTCCATCTACGTATCTCTGAAATTAAGACAAATTAAGCATTCTTCATTCTCCTAACTGATCAAGTGGCTTTTTTACTCTGTGTTCCTGCTCAAATTTGTGCCAACAACTTGCGAGTCAAAATAAGGGTTAGCACATCTATATTGTCTATAATCTCATTTTGCTATGTGCTCTTTTTCCTATGGTCAAGCGTGTTGGTCACAGCTGTTCAATGAGAACAGCGTATTCCCTTGTGTGACTGCAGACCTACATCTATGGGGTTTGACTGCCATCTGATTAAATAATGACAAAAAACTATTTGCAATGAAAATTAGCACTCATCTAAGCTGTCAGCATGACAATTGTCCATTTTTCACTTGTGTTTAAAACCAATAAGCTCAGACATGAGTCCCCACTGGAAGAAGGTTTGTTATCCAAGAGTAAAACAAGCTGATTTGTTGCTAGCAGGCTTACCAAGCAGCAATCCCAAGACATGCATTATATTTGAAATTACTTGCTGTGGTACAATAATAGAGTACAAGGGACTTGGGTTTTGCTCCTAACAGGCACCCTCTTATCAGAGAATGTTCTGTACCATAAACACATTGGCACCACCCTTGCAGGAAGCCCAGACCCAGCAGCATATACTCCATATATTTGTTGGAGTACCATAAATGCACAAGGAGATTCGCAAGACAATCCCTATCACAAGCCTTTGGCAGAGCAAGCAACATACAGAAGATAAAAGGAAGGGGATGTTGATCAAGCTAAAAGAGCAGGAAGTCTGAAACCCTTGCAGACAAACAGCTCCAGCTTTTATGAACCTCAGTCACAGAAGAGTCCTACTGGTTTTGTATAATGGTTGATCTTGCTGTTTGCTGCCTGGAACCCTTCCCTTTGGATGTGTTCAAAAGAAAATCATCATATAGGAGCTACACAGCTACATAAACAGCATCTGCAACATCTTCCAGCTCTCTACTGGCCTAGGAGCTGAGCTGGCACAGAGTGAACTCCAGCACGGACATGCTGACAGGAAGAGGTGGTGTTCCATTCTGCATCCTTCTTTGCCTTGTCTCAAAAGCAGACTGACCACTGACATCGTTCTTTTGCTGCAAAATGCCTAGCATCATGTCAGCTGCTTTGCCTGGAGGGTGCTTTCACTTTGTTCTCTCTTGTTTTGGATTGCAGAGAGGTGGCTCCTCTGAACCTGGGGAACAGCTCATAGGTTCTTGCACTGAAAGCAATAAAATTCAACTACAGGAATCCAGCTCCCATCAAGGTGACAGATTCAGGGTGGACTGCACAGTGGGTTTCTTGTGGGCAAACTAAATCTCATGCAGCCTACAGGTTTCAAGAAGAGCTGGTTTCTGATTACAGTTTTTGGCTTTAGCAGCACTAACTAAATGTTCAGGGCATTTTATCCTCATTCATCAACACAGTATGAAGACGGACATAGTTAAAGACTCCTGCACCATCTGGGTTTGAGTGGTGAAGAAAGAGGAAGGATAGAATAGATTCAACTCAAGGAGAAGTACACCCTCTTGGAAACACGAACACCCAGTTTGCTTACAGGATGCTTTCTAAACAACAGAGGTGCCAAAAATTAACTGAACACCCCCTCCTGCCTTTAAAATGGACATGAGTTTTCCCTAAGGCAAAAGCAACCATAGAAAACTCTCATTGTTTATCATCTCCCCAAAGCTGCCCCACTGAAAGCCAGGCTAGGTACAGCTAGAGCTGGCGATGCCTGGCTGACTCCCTCACTAGGATGAAGTCACCACAGCCCAAGCGGGAAGGGGACAGAGCAAAGGAGGCAGCACCCACTTTGTCTGAAGAAGGTGGAGGCAACTCTTCTGGCCACTGAACTAAGGCACCACAAGTTTTGTGGTAAGGATGCAGAAACACCCGTTTTCTTAAGGGTGGCAGCAGAAGTGCACGGATGCCATTAGAAAAAGGCTTAACTATAACTCAGCATGGCTGAGAGGCAAAGCATGGACGTCTAGGAATACATGTGCATGCAGAACCTGCTCTGGTCCACCACTCCCCAAGCAATGTCAGTTACCATTTTGTACTCAGTATCAGCTGCCACTTATTTGGATTTGCCTGAACCACCAGTAACCCAAGCCTAACCACTCTCCAACAAAAGCAAAGCCCTAACAGCATGGAGTGACAGGATGGAGCCCCCAGCTGCCTACAGGTATGAGAGCAGCAGACACTTTTGGGGATGGTTCATGGACTGAGATGGTTTCTGGACAACTTGCTTTTTGACCTTTGTTAGCAGTGTATCTCACCCATGTGCCAAGACAGTTCACGCCAGAGCATGCCTTGACAGGCCAGTACCCTTCCATTTCCCAGTATGTGAGAACTAGGTTGGTTTCTTTCTTTCCTCCCCATACCCAACTTCACTGTTCCATGGGGCTACCAGAGCTCAGAGAAGTGAACACTGGAAAAAGATTAGCAGGAAAGCAGAATATGGATTTTACACCCAGCACACAATCATATCATCCTGCAAGCTGGTTCTGATGCCAGGTCTATCCATCTATCCTGTAGCAAATACAATCATAACAGGCTTGCTAGGAACTATACAGTCCGATTTCAAAATCTTTTCCCAGGCTCATACTCAACCTAATGTAACCTCTCCCCTTGCCAACTCCCCTTCAGAGACAGAAAGGGACACGATTTTCTGAGGAAGAGACAGAAATTAATTTCCTCATCTCATATATTCCCTTACCACCTTTCCCCATGAGGAATCTTCATCTAAAAAGTCATCCCTCAGCGTGCCAGTGCAGCTGCACATTCCAGAAACCCTGATGCTGTACACAGCTTTGGAATTTTGAGATTTTGCCTAATCCACACTGACCTCAACTAACCCCAAAGAGATTTCAGGAAAGAGCCACCAGCTGTGGGAGAAAACCCTGCCTGCAGTTGGTGAGCAAATACCAAACCATTACTGATTCTGTTGCTTCTCTTAAGGGTTGGACATTGGACATTTCTTGCAAATAATTTCCCTGTTGAACATGCTTGCACTAGACATACAGCTTGGCTGTTTATATTACGCAGGAGCAAAACTGACCTCAATTTTAGGACACAAGGTAGTTGTGGGGAGTAGATTTGATGCTGTCCTCTGACAGACTGACACATCTTCAACAGGTCACTTTTGAGAAATCAGGACACACACACATTAATAGCAGTTCTCCCTCTCCCTTTTGACTATTTAGTTTGCAAACAAGCTGCCTTTTAATATGTGCGTTAACCTATGTAGCACAAAGAGTCCAAGCTCAGCTGAGGCCCTTAAGCGTGTCTACAATATTCAGAGATGCCCCAGCCTGGTACAGCTTTCAGAAGTTTTCATTTCTAACATGCAAACACAGAAGGGAAAAATTGCTCTGGACAGCCTTGGATGGGATATTAAAGCAAGCTCTAGCAGGCAGAAAACATTCTCAAAAGGAAGGACAGGAAGAACTCCATGGGAAAAAAAAAAAAAAAAATCATCGATCAAGCATCAGCATCACTAGTTAAAATCCCACAGAAAACGTCAGGCATGTGGGAGGAACTATACTCTTGACTTCTACCCTGAAACCAAGTTCTTTCTACATGCAGAGAGTTAGAGCCTCAGTGACAGAGAGCATTGTACCAAGCAGCCAGGATAACCATCTGCTAAGTCAGCATGTGCTTGCCCAGATTGCTATATATTACTATCATGTTAAATCCTCTAGTCTTTGGGACATTTACAGCCAAATGCAGGCAGCAGTGGAAAGAAGGCACACCCACTGTTGGAAGTTGTTTATTTGGGAATTTCTCACGCCTCTTCAGGCTAATTGCTGCCAGCAGACAAGCAATAAAACTGCCAAAACTAAGAAAGCAAAAATACTGGTGCGCATTCATTAATGTGTGATTTAACTTAGGAGCATATTAGAGTCTTACTTACCACTCCACGCAAGGTTGGGGGTATCAGCCCACAGTAGACAGGGATAAAGGTGCTGCAGACACAGGCCTGAGGGAGAAAGAGGTGAAGAATGTAAGAAGCAGATCAAAGCCTATTGGACCTATCACTCTTCTCAAAACACTGCAATAGCATTTATACTCCAGTGTATTGGCTGACAATTATACTCTAAGTACTAAAGACATTTGGAGACCAAGGCAAAACAAAACTGTATGTCGTTCTTGCCTAGTAAGTTTCCATTCACCTGGATCAGCTCCTCCTTGGAATTGAAGTCTGATAGTATCACATTTTCTCCATCAGAGACCCGTGTCAGGGAAATACCCAAACGTCCTGCTGCAACCTCATGCCCATTCTCTGGTACTGTCTTGGACAGGCAGATCCGAATGATCTTCACCAAGTTGAAAGATGGATGGAGTGGGCCCAAAAACCTCTTCCGGGCTTCTTTTGACACTCGAATAATGCTGGCACCAGCCTCACCTGCAACGAGAAGGAAAAATGCACCATTAAATCCTAGCAAAGCCAGACTTCTCCTTTACAAAATAAGGCATAGAAAAGCCTCACCCACAGCTTCACTCAGAGGTTTCCCTCCTTTTGATTTACAACTCAAACAAGAGGCTATTGTGGGCAGTGCTATAGTGGAAGTTTGCTGCCTTGGCCCTCACACTCCCCCACTGTAAAGAGCAACATTCATCTTATGTATATTTTTATAAAGTCAAAGAAGATCCCATGCATCTGGCTACAGCCTCACACTTTTTGTTAGATCCTGTTTCACTGCCCAATGCAGGACTGGTGAAAATAGACTTAAAGAAAACAAGGGAGATGCTTTAACAGCTTTGAGCTTCTGGCTAAATTCACTACAAAATACATTCCACTAGAACTTGTCTAGTGAGCATGTTTCGTTTTCTGACATGAAGTCATTTGCCTGTACCAAAAGTGCCAGTAAACAGGAATGTCAATGCTTTCCAGCTAAGTGATCGCGGGTCTGCTGTGAATGTCTGCCACATCTCAGATGAGCAATGTCCATTAGGGAACTGGTGACTTAGTGTCACCTGCAGAGTCTTTGGTATCCCATTCCTTCCGTGTCCAATTCAATAGAACTATACTAAGCCTTGTTGGTAAGCAGAGCTCAAAGTCATGCCTGCTTTACCCTTTCACATAGTGACCAGCTGGGTTTGGAAGAGAGGAGACATCATATTTGCACAAAAGGGAAAGCATCTGCTAAGCCCATTATCTCAGTCGCTAGGAGTCAATCTGGCAAGAGCATTAGAGCTCTGCAGTGGGAAAGGAGAGATGGAAGAAAACAGAACAAAAACATCAACCAAAGCCAAATCCTTAGAACCCAGCACGCTGCCCTTTGCACACACTGACCGCTGCTTCAAAACACATCTCCTAGCCATGGTGAGACACAAGACAACAGTTCCTCTAAGTACCAGCCAATCACTGCACTCCCAGGGTATTGAGAAGATACATGTGAGAGGAAGAATTAAAGAAACTAGGAGAAGAGACATGATTTCACAAATTAAGACTCCTCTCCTATCCAACTGAAGTTGAGATACTGAAGAACAATGGAAGACTACGTTCAAGCCAACTGGAAATCCCTCCATTTTGCTCTCCACTCAGTTTTGCAATTATGGAAAGGAGGCAGCAGAAAGAAAGAATTCATGTTAGACCCAAGTTAATAAAGATAATGGAGATAAGAACAACACCACCCACAATACTATGTTGACATCTACTACTCTTTTGCAATACATGTGTGCCAGTGACATGTTTTCCACCAACACACCCTGGGAATGCAATTCTGTGCTTAGGAAACCCATCAACACCAGTAGCTCAAGCACACACTGAAAAGGACCCTTGAATGTTATCAGAGACTCTGGGGTCAGGGTTTTAGGCACTGTGAGGTAGCAACTTATCATAAAAATCCAAGTTACCCCCCTCTGAAGCAATTTTTAGCACTATAATCAGTCTTTTGGTTTGTCCTAGAACAATGTTCAGCAGCCTAATTCTGATCTTACTCAATTAGCTGTAAGCCATTGAGCCTAGCCTGTTCCAGATAGTAGCCACATGGTTCAACATCCTTCCCAAAACAAAGAAAGTCAGCCTCACAGAAAATATATTTAATCAACATCATCACATTAGCTCTTATAACGCTCCCTAAGTCACCCTCACATCTGACAAGGGGAGGAAAGGCATACTAAGAAACTGTGACAGAGTAAAAAATCAAATGAATTCCAGCCCAGCATCTTGACCACACAATCTCAAGAAACTCCATTGCATTGAGTACCTTGCAGTGAGTTGCTGGCTTAGCTGAAAAACCACAGTGGAAATATGGGTGTTGAGGGTGCGGCCATGGGGAGACATGCTGTGTGCAAAGCAAAGGCCATGCTGGAGGGGCGCAGCGGGTGTCGCTCAAAAGATGGTGCTTAGACAACAATACTTTCCGACCTGGCTCAGTATGTAGAAAGAATTGATAGCAATATGGAAAACTACTGCAATGAAATTGAATTTATGACTGTTTCAGCTAAAATGTGAGCTGGAAGCCACTTAAACAAAACAGAAAAGTTTCAACTCCTTTAGGAAACAGACTGTCTCAGAATTTGAGGGGAAAGTTCAGTTGCAGAAAGTTCACCATTTCACAGCTAAGTGGGGTGGGAAGACAACAGATGAAATAAGAATTACTGCTAATTAGCAATTTCATTATTTGAATACTTTCTGGGCATTTGTTGCTCTGGGTTGTTCTTTTATATACATGCATATACACACATGAGCTTCTGAAGTATTTTGATTTTAGGGCATCTTTTATTCTGTTTGACTTGCTGTCTTGCTTGCACCAAAGCTGAGATGAGAACAGCTCTGTGGGAAGAGACAGGCACAGGGTGATCTGCAGCATCACCAGTTTTCCTGGAAATAAGTCTAGCTGAGGGTTCAGCCAAAGGAGTCAAGTCTACACAGATAGATCCATGACAAATGACAAGCCCTCCTAGAAACAAATTTGGGAGGAAAGAGAAGAGGTGCTTTAATTCCATTACTATCAGAAGTGCTATTCCAGGAAAACCAGCTCAAATTCTGCTTGCAGATGGCCAGAGGGAGCAGAGATGAGTCCTACAGGGATCAGCCACAAGCTGTCCATTATTACTAAGACCAGTCCACTGCCAATTCCTGTCTACAAAGACATTTCCTATGTTTTTTTGATTGATCTGGTGATTCAGGACACAGGGTCACGTGAAAAAGCTAAATTAAGTTCCTCTTTCCTTATTGGAGGTATGTACCAAAGAGCAGAGAATCTCTAATAGCTGGTATTGCTTTCTGGGAAAACATTTCATTCTTCTCCCTATACAAATTTACTAAGCCAATATTCCTATAGAAAAGCCATATCCCACTTCTTCCCTATCCCCATCACTGCCTCAGTGGGTGTGGCTATACATGAACCTGAGTACTGCAGGGCCATCATCCTTATCTGAATTTCAGTTGTGATGACGCAAAGGAGCAGATAGCTGTGTTCTGAAACACTACAACGTGTCTCTTGCCAGACAAGGGAGGTCAGCTGCTCCATCCCTGCCAGTTCATCCCATGATCCTTCTGCAGCAGCTACAAGAGGCAAGTTACTGTTACCCATTGGAAAAGACCTGAAAGGCAGCTGCTAGTTTGCATTTCATTTTTAAGCTATATCAAGCCAGCTTCACATTAGCTCACTGATTCCCTCAAAGAACTGGCTTTCACTCCCACCAGTAAAGCTCGACTATAAAATAAATCCAAGTCTTTACTGCCTCGCATCCCCTAAAATACCTTTCTCCAAACTGAAAGCCACTTACAAAGCATGTGCTGTTTACAACTTTATACACAAACACCTCCAGCCACAGCATCTGCTCTGCTGGGAAGACCCTTCACTACATATAAAAGCCCCAACATAAAACAGAAAGGCTACTTCAGGCCTGTGCAATGCACATTTGCAAAGGTTAAACCACTGCAAAGTTTAAATATCCCATGGCAGGAAGGGCGAGGAGTGGGGAAGAAGGGCCTCTTCAGCACCAGAGCTTTTGCACCAAGGGCACCATGATGCTCACCTGCTGACATTAGACCACACTGATACCCATTTGCCAGTCAGCAAAAGGACAGCTGACCCATAAAGTATTTCAAGGGGAAAAAATAGCCTAAGATGCAAACAAAAATAGGAGCAGTGCAAGCTGAAGACTGAGAGGGGCATTCTGCACATTCCACCCAGCAGTTACTGTGACTGTGGCTCACCCATGACACTGCAGCTCCCTCTGGAAGAGCTCCACATCAGTACAATGATCAAACTCTGTGCCAGGGACATTATTGTTCCCCAGCTAGAGCAGCCGTAAACAGGTTGCAAGCTAAAAGGAAAGGTTCTCCAACAGGGATGGTGAACAGAGGATGGCACAGAGTGAATGGGCATAGACAGCACCTCCTGTTGTACACACAGAGAGGTCACATCCCAGAGCGCAGATGCCTTTCCTTGCCTGGACTAATGCAGCAGGCAGGGAACTGTGCTGATCCCTGCTAACTCTGCTTCTCATTCAGCACCAGCAAGAATTCAAATAGACTTCTACACACCAGCAATACATGAGGCACTGCTGATCTCTACTCAGTCCCATCACTCAGCTAAGGCTCCAGACTAGCTAGACACAGCAATATCAAAAGCTTTGAAAGGAAGCAAGCTAGCAGAAAGAAGTGCAGGTGTGTTTGACGTTTCTCCAGCATCTGAAGAGCCCAGTGGCTCAACTAAGCTATTTTGACAGCAAGATTTTCAGGACAGGAGCCTGTTCCTCTATACTGGAACCAGGGATCTCATTCTGGAGCTGCTTAAGTTCTGCTTAGCTATCTATTGGAGCAATGTTTGTGTGATGCTCAGCAGAGATGCCCCCTGCAAGAGTCCCCAGTTACAATCTGCACACTCTGCTTTCAATTCAGATAGTTGCTGAGCATCACTGGAGTTCTCATGTTTCCGATTGGTAAGTCCAGACTTAAATTTAGGAATAGGATGAGTCAGAAGAAGTTTACTGGTATGACCTCCCTCAAGGTTAATTTAGCTAGGTTACTTCCCTGTTGCTATTTCACCTATTTCTGTACCTCATCCACAGAAGAGCTAAAAGCCAGTCTCTAATGATGAGCAGGAGCTTTGAGAAAGTTGTCTGTGTTCTGCCTGGGCACAAATCCCTGAGCTACTCCAGCTCAGCACACACAGCTCCTGTGCCAACACCATTCTTTTCTGAATACTGAAAGCAAGCAATGTACATGATACAGTCCTAATTATAACACAGTTCTGTCACCAGCCCCAAAATATAAATCTATACGCAACAGGCACCAAAAGAAAAGTTTGCAAGCTGACATCTAGAAAATAACCGACAGAGAACTTTATCAGATATTTCCTCACAGGTAGCTCAGACCGTCAGGAAAGATCTGTTCATTAACCCCACGATGCAGTGCATAGCAAAGCACTGGTGACCAGAGGACAACCCCAATTCTTGTGGGCAGTGACTTCATTTTATGAAAGATCCCACTGCTCAGCTGGAGTTCCACTCCTCTTCCCACACTTACACTGAAACAACCTGGTTTCCACTCCTTGCTGCAAGACAGCAGAAACCAGACAGATCTTCAGCTAAGCTAAACAAAGGCCAATTTGTGCTGAATAGGAATCTGACCAAAGATGTTCTCTGACTATCATTGAGGCTGAATAGATGCCAAATGAGGGACCAAAGACAAATTAATGCCAGCAGGACATAAAGTGAGAGCAATGTCTTGTGATCTGCCATTATGAGGCACTTTCAGGTGACAGGTGTACCCCACAGCTGCTGAAAACTCTTTAGTTTCAGCGTGCAGTCCTAGACAGATGCCTAAATGAGCTTTGGAAGAGGGGGCAGGCATCCCAGGAGGACTACAAGGAGCAGGTGAGATCACGTAGGCAAAAAATTAGAAGGGCTAAAGCTGAGCTGGAACTTCAGCTGGCCAGTTCAGTGAAAGACAATAAGAAACACTTCTTCAAATATATTAACAACAAGAGAAAGACCAAGGAGAATCTCCCTCCTTTACTGGACACAAAGGGAACGGTAGTAACCAAGGACGAGGACAAGGCAGACGGCAGAGGTATTTAATGCCTTCTTTGCCTCAGTCTTTAATAGGGAGGTAAGATGTTCTCTGGGCTCCAAGCCTCCTGAGCCAGAAGACTGTGAAAACAAACCCTCAATGTTCCAAGAACACTTGGTTAAAGACCTCCTTGGGCAATTAGATGTCCACAAGTCTATGGAGCCAGATGGGATCCACCCAAGGGTACTAAGGGAACTGGCAGAGGTCCTTCCCAACCCCCTTTCCCTCATCTATCAACAGTCCTGGCTGACTGGGGAAGTGCCACTTGACTAGAGACTGGCAAACTTAACTCCCATTAACAAGAAAGGTCGGAAGGACGATCCGGGGAATTACAGGCCTGTCAGCTTGACCTCGGTAACCAGGGAAGGTCATGGAGCAGATCATATTGAGTGCTATCACACAGCACATGCAGGACAGCCGGGTGGATCAGACCCAGTCAACATGGGTTTATGAAGGGCAGATCCTGCCAGACCAATCTGATCTCCTTATACGACAAGGTTACCCAGTTGATGGACGAGGGAAAGGCTGTGGATGTGGTGTACCTGGACTTTTGTAAAGGTTTTGACACCATTTCTCACAGTGCTCTGATTGAAAAACTGGCTGCCATTGGCCTGGACAGGCACACCCTCTGCTGGGTGAAAAACTGGCTGGATGGCTGGGCCCAGAGGGTGGTGGTAAATGGAGTTCAATTCAGTTGGAGGCCAGTCACGAGCGGTGTTCCCCAGGGTTCTGTGCTGGGTCCAGTCCTGTTCAATATTTTTATTAGTGATCTGGATGAAGGGATCGAGTGCACCCTTAGCAAGCACCCTACAACACATTAGAAGGAAAGGTTGCACAGGACCACAGGCAAGCTGTACTGAAAGGCACATCCTGTCCTCACACATCCGTCAATCCCTGCTAATGCTACAGTGCAACTGAAATTCCATAGGGTGACAACAAAAGGGGATTCTCAGAGGAAAAGAAGGTGCAGCACAGATCCCTGCTGCTTGCTTGGAGCAATGCTGGGTTTTGGGTCACTTTCTAAAAGCAAGTACTCAGCAAGAAAAAAGCTAGCGGAGGGGAGAAAAGGATTGAAAAACATGCTGTAATAATGCAAAATTGCCTTTTTCCTCTGCCCTGCGTAGAGGCAGAAGTGGATGCACACTGACCTCTTGCTTTATTCATCTGAATGAAAACCACTAACAGAAAGCCTCCAGTGTTTGTTATTCTGAACAAGAACTGCTACAGGACAAAAATCTCACCCATATGCCAAATGTTACAAACTCCCCTCCCTTACTCGCTTCTGAGGCTCAGTTTGCAGGATGGCACAACACACCTACAGAAAGAGCACAGTGCTTCCACTTTACAGTGGAAGTAACACTAGAGGTGAAGTGCTTTGGAAGAAGAGAATCCAGTGCTATGGGATACTTTTGCCAGGTATCTGCACCAGAGATTGATGAAGACAAAGTGGAGTGAGCAGTTACCATTTCTGTTTCTGGCAACTGAAGAAATTACTGCCATGCCAGCACCACCTCAGCTTTATAACGCACACAAGCTATCACCCTCAGCTGGCTCACCAGCACCAAAGCAAGACCCACACACAGCTTTTGGTGGCTTTCAGTCTAACACCCACTGAACGCTCTCCTGCATGCTTGCAAGTGGCCATTGTTCTGTGTTCACCAGATATGTTACCAGAGACACTGTTGACTCTGTCATGCAGGAAAGGCCAGCCCATCTGCCTTCTCCTTGGCCTTTCTCACTGTACACTGATGTGACCATTAGAGCGCTGTCTCGCACTGGCACAGAATGAAAGGAATAGCTCTGCAGTCCTCCACTGACCCTCAGCCTGCATCGTGCCCAGCTCTCACATGCTTGCACATGCTGCTCCAATCCATGCTAAGCACCTCCCCGTGCACCTCTGAGCACACTGCTTGCTGTGCCTGCTCTTGCTTTTCATTTCACACAGGCATTTTAAGTGTCACCTTACAGCCCTGAACTTTTCCCCACTAGCCGTGGCATGAGCAGAGCCTGCAAAGAACCAAGAATGAGAAGCTCTGTTCCAAAGCAGTTCTCAGAAGAGGCACAGGAATTTTGTTCTAGAAAGAATCTCATTTTCATGATGAAGCTTATTTGAGAAGGATCTTAAATCAGACCACAAGGCAGGCTGCGTTCCTCAGGAGTCATGACACAAGAATATCTGGAGACTGATGTTACATTTCTTCCATGTTCATCATCAGCCATCTCCCAGGCATTAACATGATTAGGGTTCTGAAAGCAGCCACGTGAACAGGACAGGAGCTGCTCACAGAGGGTTTTTGCATAGATCCCTACAAGGGAAGAGCCTCTGTTCAACCCTTCCTGCATGGCTAAGCAGTGTATAAGCAAGGAAAGCAGCAAGACAGATGTAGAAGTGTCCATTTGAAGCTCTCACACACAGAATGAACTGTGTGAAGTACAGTTAGTTGTTAGTTTGCTCCCATAAAGAAGTTTTTACCAATCCCACTATACAAGAACACTGTGCTAGATAATGCTATGTAACTTCCCTCCATGCTGACAGCCCACTCTGAAACAGGCTTTAACTTTCTTCACGTATGACATAACTATGGCAGCATGAATCCACACCCTGCCTCCATGATACAATGGAATACCTTTCAGGTCCAACCCTGAATAAGCAGCGTTCAATGAAGCTGGCAAGAGCAGCTCTTGTAATTAACAAAGCCCTGGGTTCTACAAATCAGCTTCTACACCTGACATCCCAATCACCAAGAACAAATCACACACTTCCTACCTGGACTTGTCACCACTTGGATCTCACGGAGATGGTTCAGCTGAGGAGAGTACCTTTTTCCAGGAACACTATGGCCAGATTTCCCAGTCACTCTATACCACAGATCAACACAAGGGACAGGATCAGGTCTATCACCAGCAGCTATCGTATCACAAGTGCAAAAATCTCTCCTCCCTTCCTCAGTAGCTAAAACAGGCAGGGCTACAACAATCTCCAGTACCTTTCCTACATTCCCAGGCTCACCAATTCCCTCCCTGATTTCATGTGCTCCTTGGAAGTCATCTTCTGCTGTCCCAGATCCTACATTCTACCTTTTCCCAGGGACACAGACTTACTGAGGGCCTTCTACATGGAGTCATTTTCTCTGCTACTCCTTTTCTCCAGCTCTTTTTCTTCCTGGTGCCTTACAGCCTGCTTGACAAGACAGACAGTCCAAGGCAAATACATACATATATGGGCTTCTTCAACTTTCAGACTTGAAGGCACACCTTGACTCCCACCTCAAGTACCAGAAAGAAAGAGGACAAGTATTAGAGCTCGGCAACAGAGGTGCAAAAGTGCAGAGGACTCAATGAGAAAGTGATGGCCAGTTTGGAATTCAGCCAGCAGCACAGTTTGCCTCGTGGAGAGCAAGGTGGACAGGAGTCATCTGCTCACACTGCTCCTTGGAATAGATTTCTGAGCTTTTGCCAAGGCTCTGGAATCAGGAAGCTGGTCTATTCCCAGCTCCAAACAGAAGGAATGCTGACCAAATTACCATTTCTCCAGCCCTTGCTTGGTTCTCTTCAGGTACAGTTACAAAGCAAGCACAGCAGAGTTGAAAATCCTCTCCAGCCACGACAGGGAACATATTCCTACCTCATGGAGGGCACAGAGAGAAGCTGGAGAAGCCTGAAGTGAGCAAAGGGGCTAGCATCAGTATACAGACAAACCCAAGCCCACCGTGCTGGAATGCAGCACAGCCCTCTGACAGACCAGGAAACAAGCACCATCAGCTACTAGACACACAGGTAGAGCTGCTGTCACCACTACAACAGGAGAAGTTTGTAACTGGAAGACAAGAACAAGGAACGAGTATGCTTTTTGATTTATCAGGACTAAACTTTCAAATACAATCAATAATCAAGCATAGAACCCTGAAGAACAGGACAGTTTCTCATATTTTATAGGGAGGACTTGTAGGTGCTTTGAGGAGTTTTGGGAGACAAGAGGCATAAAGAAATGTAGCCCAGGCATGCTACAAGTTCAAGGGAGATACTGAAATTATGGGTCAGAAGAAAGACCATGCAAAGACCACCTGTACTGTTGCCACTGACATTGCACAGCTGCTGCTGCCACTGATGGAGCAAGGTCTAGGCACCAACCTTCTCTGTACACTTACTGTCTATGTGAGATGAAAAAAGAATAAACACATGCATTACTACAACTATGTTTTTCCCTAAAAATGGTTGCTTGGCTTCCCTTGCACTCATCCAACGAGATGTCTTGCAATAGCACCTTTCCTCATGGGAACTTCCCTATTTAGAGCCAGACAGACAGCAGAAACAAGCTCCCTCCCTCCCAGCAAGGGGTACTGCAGAGTGCTTCAACTGCTTGGCTGTCAGGTTACTCTCTGGACACCCAAGCCTGCAGCCCTGTGACCACTGATGGCACTGATCCTGGCACGGCAGCTTCTCCACCAAGCCAGTGAACCTTTCCAACTATGTCAGCACAGAACATGCCCCTGCCCTACACCTCTGTTTTTCACCAGAGAAAGAAGCAGCCGCTTTATTGCTTCCAGGGAGTCCCAAGAAGTTGCTCGTGGAACAGGCTGCCCAGAGAGGTTGAGGAATCTCCTTCTGTTGAGATATTCAAAACATGCCTGGGCATGATCCTGTGGTTTGGACTAGATGAGCTCAAGAGGTCATTTCCAACCCCAATCATTCTGTGCTTGTGTAACTACATCCATGTCTCTGTGTACATATATAAGGACATCTCCTTCCATTGACTGGCCTAAGCTAGCAAGCTCAACAACTTTTTCCCCAGCCAGGACCTTTGAAAGGGATACAAATAACATCCTGTGCAGGCAGGGACTCTAGATTTGAGAGGCCACAGAGGCTACAAAGCCTTCCTTCGTGGACCTGGTAAGATCTACAGATCCTTCACACAGCCACGCAAAAGACAGCGTCACATACACTTCCCCTAGCATAAACTTCACAATTCACACTTTGGCCAGCACAAACTAGCATTGCTCCAAGGACTCCATAGAAACTAAGCTGATTTATTTCGCTTTCTCAATCTGGGATCTGGTGTTAGACTGCACACACAGGAAAAAAAAAAAAATAACCTCCATGACCTGTGTTTAAGCCTTGGCATGCACATAATCAAATTTTCAATGCACAACATTTAAAATACTGCTATTGTTCATTATCTTTATTTCAAAAAGGGGTTTGGATTTATTTTTTCCTCCCTCCTGCTACCCAATGGAAAAAGTCTGTACCGTCCAGCAGTATATTTCCTAGTGGTCACATGGTGACAGCTGACCAAATCTGAACATCCAATAATTGTTACTTCATCTCAGGTTAAGCCTCAGACAGTCCTGGCTAGAATGCTATTTAAAAAAAAAAAAAAAGAAAAATACCTTTCTGTATTCGCAATACAGCTTGCTTTCTCATTTTCTGCTAACACTGTCACGGCTTTAGGAGAACAGCTAACTCCCACAGATGGGGAGGCGATAGCCAGCTTTTCCTTTGACAGCAGAACCTCTTCCTCTTCCCCTTCCCCATCCCCACCTACACCCCCCCTCCCCACCCAAAAAAAAACCCAGCAATTCAGCAGTTCCAACCCACCCTCAGATGACAGCTTTATAGGACAATATTCACATGCTACATAGACAAAAGAGATACTGTTGGTTAATTATGAGTCACAAGCACAGTCTGGGACTTCAGCATCAGCTCAAAAATAGCTTTTCAGTGATTACAGGTTCACATCTCATCATTCATCAAATCCCACACCACATCCCCTACAGCGCACTGGGGTGAGATGATTCAAGACCCTTAACAAAAATAATACCCCCTACTCTGTATTAAAGATTTAAGAATCCATCATTGGCTGCATTTTAGCATTACCTGTGACTGAAAAAATACAGTCTGGTCATGTCACATAAGCCACTTTCACTTATCCAGGCCCAGTGACTTAAGGATTTATTCAGACAGGTAAGCATTCTCAGAGCTTCAGGCCCACGGTTTGTGAAAAGCTGCAGAATCTGAGGTACGTATAAGGAAGGTGAGGACTGCAAAGCCAGTACAAAAGGGCTTCTCTGTTGCTTGGCATATAAAAGGTGCATTTCCTGGTGTGCTGGACTCCAGCAGCCCCAGGAGAAGATACAGGCATGACAGAAGGCCATTTCCCAGAAAACCCTCAGCACAAGAAGTGATTCATGCTACAACACTGCAGTATGCACAATTAAGTAACTTGTAAACATGCAAGACACTGCCTGATGCAACCTGATAACCCCACAGATTATTCCAGTGGAAAAATCGCAATGTTTTTTCATACCAGTGAACAGAACCACCTCAAAGCTAGAGAGAACATTTCAGATGCAGGACAATACCGTTGTAGCCCTGGAGAATAAACCCAAGATCCCTACAACTTAATGGTAAAGTGCTTAACAAAAGCTAGGCGAGGTCATACCAGACCATAAATACCTCCTGGTTTCTTATTTAGAAATAAGGTCCGCTGCCTAGCTAATATATATGCCCAATGTTGTTTTACTTAGTATTCTCAAATGTACCTCTGAAGTTTACAGCGAGCTCTCAAGGCTGCATATCATTTGGTCTGGGCTTTCAGTTCAGTTTTGGCCGACAGCGCAGCCTTACTGTCACATACAAATGATGACAGTGTGGCCTTAATTCAAGGAGCAGGCAGAATCAGTTCAGACGTGCTGAAAAGAGGCGAAGGCCAAAAGGAAAAAGCAGAAAAAGAAACCCACTAAGTGGGACCTTACACTCTGAAGTCCATAAAATTTGTTTTTTCTGATCAGAATCTCAAAGGATCAGAAACAAAGAAGAACCTCAAAGGAAGCACTTATCTTTGCACAGCAGTCTCAGAGTTCAGAGCCAAGTACAGGTAGCAATTGCCATAAGCCTCAAAGCCCATAGGCTTTTACACACACCCTCAAACGGAAACCCAGTGGACAGTAAACGCAGGATCCTACAACAGCCCCATATTAAGATGATCCACTGCCCTAGCACAGGCTGCAGCTGTACCTTCTGTCCCATCCCCTTCTTCCCTATAATTTCATCCTAACCCCTGGACCTCAGGGTGGAATCTGCACTGTCAAGAGGGTTTACGATACGGACAAAGTACAACAACATGTCCCAACCAAGCACACCATTCGCTTTTGCGTTCAAAGTCAGCTCTGTTGCTTTAGCGCTGCTCTCTACACCGGCAGTGTCAAAAGAGAACTGTGTCCGGTTTGACTTTTCTGGGATAGAATTTCAACACCCAAGATCCAAGCCTTGATTGGCTTTAAACGGCATAGCTTGCCTTCTTTCAGAAGGGAGGTGAGTGCTGCCTAGATGGTGCCTAATTGCCCCAACTCAGTTTTCTAACATTCCTCCCCTTGTACCACATAGGGAGTAGAAAAAAATATTCTAATCCTGATTCACAGAAAACTCTCTGCCAGGCTAGGTAAACTCCTTGAAGGCAATGCCTAGCACAGTATGAATACTCTGGACTTACAAATAGCAAGAACAAGGCAGACAGGATAACAGACTTCCTCAGCCCTATAGCAGTAAAGGACTACCACCAGCCTGTCTCATGTTGGGAGTCACACCTCCCAGTACAACAGGGCCACTCAGTTAGAGCACTAACCGGGCAGGCACTTCTTCAACAGAGGCAACAGTAAGTAAGTCAATCAAATCCCTGGCAGCTATCAGCAAATGGATCCCTGCAGGAGAACAGATTAGAGGAGACCTTTTCCTTTGTCCACGATAAATGCTGGCACTATGCCATGACTACAGCCTGTGAGATCCCAGACTGGGGGTTGAACAGCTGGTAAGAGCTTCCCATCAGGCTCCAGAAGAAATGTTAAGGAAGGAGAAACTTCAAACCTAACTACACAGAAAAAGCTAACTTATACTGCATGAAGGCTACATCTGAGAGATCTACTTGTCCCCAAAGAATGGGGAGTGTCATGGAAAGACACCTGTGATCAAGCTGAGAGGAGTTCAAGCAGTAAACAGCTCTGGTTTCACTTGGCTCTAGGAGACACACTGAGACTAAATAGATACACCCAGTTCTCTCAGACTACATTCACCTTTCAAGTTTAACAAACACAGAACAGTATCTCATTCTGAAAAAATAAAAGTAAAACTCCCAAGTACAGAATCTAGGACATGTTTGTTGACTTCCCCCCATATTCGAAAGAGCTGAACCTCAAAACAGCAAAAAAAAAAAGGCCAGGAGGCACCACACAAGGACAGACTCGGTAGTGTGCCTGCTTCAGAGATAACTTAAGGTTTCTTCTGTAACTTGAAAATAGAAATAATATCTGGATAAATTGGAGAAGGCAAGAAAATTCCCCAGTGCCCTACACCCCCAAGAACAACCCTCCTCCAGAAATAAAGATGCTAAGGAAGAATAAAGAGAGATTTCCTAGTTATTCAGAGAGGCTGCTCAGCTCTAATCTCTACACAGAGATGCTCGATGTCCCCATCTCCAGCTGCTTTGCCCCCCGTCCACAGCCACAAGAAGCTGGTGCCCACACGGCAAGAGGTGGGCCCCCAACAACAGTCCCACAAACCGACGTTCGAGCGAGCCAAACGCAAGAACCGAGCCCCCGCAACTCCATGTTACTACAGCTGGTGTCAAAACCAGGACCCCTGTGCTGACTTCCCAACGTCAGGGCCCTTCTTAGCTTGCGACACCAGTCCCTTCTGCCGGCATCCGCCTTCCTTGCACCTCGCAGGGACCCTCTCGGGACAGGGTGGCCCCGGCACCGATCGGCCCGAAGGACCCGGACGAAGTCATAGACAACAGCCCAAGAACGAGCGCGCCGCACGCATTTACACAGGACGAGGAGGGAGGCGGAGCGCCGTGCCCACCGCCCCGCCCCCTGCTGCTGCCGTAATTAAAAAATTAATACTGAGGAAGGGAAGACTGGAAGGAGCGCTCGGGTCGGGCAGCCGCTCTGACAGCTGCAGCACCGCGGGCCAGACCCGTGACCCCCCACCGGCTCCGAGTCCGCCCTGCGCCCCCCCCCCCCCCCCCGCGCTCACCGAGGCAGGCGCCGCTGACAAGGGCGGTGGCGGTCAGCGCCCCGGCAGAGGCGCCGTAGACCTTCCTGGCATTGGCGACAAGGAAGGGGGCATGCTCCTGCAGGCAGCTGGCCACGCCGATGTGATAGACCCCCAGGAAGCCGCAGCCGGCGAAGGAGATGTTCCAGGGGGAGTCCAGGGGGAACATGGCCTCGCGACGCGCTGAAGGTTGGGGGGGAGAAGCGGCCGCGACGAGCGCTCCCTGCACACTGCCCCGAAGCGGCACGGAGAGCGGGTGAGAGCGGGTGAGGGCGGAGCCTGCTGCCAAACAACGCGGACACAGCCGCGATCGTGCTGGGCTCCGGGCGGCAGCGCCGAGCCTATATGGGGAGGTGCGGCCTCCGGCCCGCCCATCGCCACCGCCCCTCGTCTCGGCCTCTTCCCGGGAGGCGGCCCCGCCTCCCAACCCTTCCTCTCGTGAACCCAGCGCTTCTACCCTACGGGCGTTGCGGGTGTTCGGCGAGAAAAATAAGAGGACGGGAAAGTCTTTCCCCTCGCATAACAACCTGAGGATCCAAAGGGCTCAGTTAGGGCCACAGGAACAGAGTTGTCAGGGCAACTGTGATTTTCAGCAACAGTACTGCACAAGCTCTTGGTACAGGGAAGCCCATAGCACCTCAGCTCACTGAGCGGCACTGGGTGATAGGCCAGTGCCAGGAGATCAAAATAGATATCAGAAGCTGGAAAGATCCCCTTGTCATAAACAATAGAGACTACACATTAGCTAAGCGTGACAATTTACAGGGACATCAGAAGCATCAGCATAGAGAGAAGCGGCTGCTCAGGTCAAAACAATGAAGCAATACCAGCAGGAGGGAGATTTGGCAGTTACAAAGAAAGAAGAGGCATAAATTTTTTTTTTTAATGGAATCAACCGGGGCAAAAGCACTTCCTACCAAAGTTTTAAAAAAATAATTCTTCTTGGCCTAAATCTATCTGCAAGTCATAAGTTTCTCAATTAAGACAATTAAACCTGTCCTTAACAGTGCTCAGGCTAATCACACCTAGGCTTTCCTCCCCACAGGAGTTTCACTAATTATGTTAGTGGAGATAATCCAAGTAGACCCTTCCCTGTTCCTTGAGCTCCAAATGCCCTTTCAAAGCACATGAGGGAGGCTGGTACCCTCCCCATAGAGGGCCCATCCAGTTTGTAAGAATAGCTGTCTACTGCCTCACAGTTGGCTGACTGAAGCAACCCACGTTCATCAGGTAACCCATGTTAAAATCCAATATTTGAGGTCAATTTAAGCTCCAGGCTCTACAGAGTATTTTATTAAACGCTTTTTTATTAAACGTTTGCACTTTCCTTCCATCAGACCGGCAGGAGTCCAGCCTTATCTTTCTTCCATGTCCTACGCTGGAGCCCATCACATCACCTAGCTGCCATGAAGTACCCTTGATGCATATTAGCTCCATCCTGGAGCACGTAAAGAATCAACCTCATTAATCTGAAGTCCTCTGTTTATGCCCTGTACCCACTCTGTGCTTGCTTTTGTAATTTCCTTCCTCCCTTGTGTTGGATGTGATTACATAACCATTGCCAGCCTCGATCTCCTCCACCTGAAGAGGTGAGCATTGGCACACCTGAGCCTTGACCCTCTTAAAGGCCCTTGACAACAAGGAAATCATAGTTCTTTCATCTCATGCTTGTGGTGAACGTATTTCCATTTAGCCAAACCTGAAGAAAACATTTTGTCTTGCATTTTCCAGAACAGGAGTGGTAATGCAGAAGAACTAGTCAATGGGCTATGACTTCAGCAGAAATGTGTGGCAAAACCAAATACTGAACCTTGTTTACCACAAGAACAGCTTTGTTCTCAAGCCAGCACTGCTTCCTCTTTTTTTCAGCATTTCACAAACCTTAAGGTTCCTACTATGTCTGGAAAAAAGAAACAACACTGCTGAGACAATGCTGGGGTTGATCTCACTTGATTTCTCAACAGCAATCTCATCTTGAGTTGTTTACATCACTCTGCCTTAGCCCTCAAGTTTACCTGTTTGAGGATGTTAATGCTGCCCAGCTGAAACAGGTTAATGAAATAAATGATGTGAACAGTAACCTCTTGCAGAGTGCTGCCTGGGTACTGGCTTTAGCAGACTGACAAACAAATGTGTTTTTATAAAAAATAAATTATCCCTACAAACTAATATTTTTCTCTTCAGTAAAAAAGAACTACTGTAATCCTGCAATTGCTCATAATCCTGTAGTAAAACAGATCACCCAGATTTACATGGCTGCTTTTCAAGTGTATCAACTCCTGTCAGAATACTGCAAGTTCACTTATGCCTGTATGTGTTGTGATACCACTGAGGCAATCTCTCATGCAATCTCTATTTTGCGTTTGTTTTCTAGTCTAATGAATGGCGAACAGTCCGTACACACGGGACAATAACATATGAGCAAACTGCCTCTTTGTTTAGGTAAGGCCTTGGTTGTTGGCAGCCAGTAGGAATTAATTTTAAAGGGAAGATGAGAAGCAGTCTGTTATACTGTTGTTTTCAGCATGTTACTGTAGTATTGTGGCCTGTAGTCAGCAAGACTGAGGCACTGGTCATGCAGCCCAACCCGAGTGCTATTAACATCACTGGAAAGCCTGACTTTGGCGTCTTTTTCTCACCTGTGATGTTTGCATGTATCAGACAACACCATGGCAAACACTTGGGATTTCCTTCATAGAAGCATTTCCTGAGGCAATGGAGCAGCCCCCTTGTCCTGCTCTCTTGGGACTCAATAGTCCTTCTAAGAAAGCTGCTACAGATATCTCTGCCCTATGTAAGTCAAATGTACTGAGTTCAGCAGGGCTGCCTGCATGTGGCAGCTTGCAAAATTGGGTCTTAGTAGTAACAGTGATACCAGTAAATTTAACAGTGACCCCAGGGAGCCATTCCTTCTTACTGTCCAGTTGTGCCCAGGACATGCTCTCTGCTTTCCAAGTGGTGAAGATGTCATGCCACTATTGCTGCCCAGTAGTGTTTGTAAGGAACAATTTTCATTCAGAGCTGATTTGAGACAGCGCAGCATTTGTGTCCCAGTGAGGAAAGCTCAGATATTTCAACACCAGACCTATGACTAAATCACTCTCCCCTACTGTCAATTTAGTAATGATCAGTTACCAGGTGTAATCTCCAGACACAAGCCTATCCTTTCCTTTCAATGCCTTTGAGCCTTTCTTTATGAAGAAGTCAGGAAAAATCTGTTAGAGCTAAACTTGATTCTGCAAGAGGACAGACTAGGCCACTACTCCAAGTGTTCGCAGACACGAGTTTTCTCTGGCAGCATCATGGAATATAACCTCACCACTACCTTGCCTTTGGAAATCTTTGCTAAGTCTGAAAAGGCATCAGTGACACTTGAAAATTCAGAACAGTGCCCATAGAGCAGGAAAAGGGATCCCAACTCCTTCATTTCTAAAGCTCATTGAGATCCACAGAACAGCAATGAACTCCATTCAGAGCACGAACCAACTCTGCAAAAGACTTCTAGGCACATCACTGCTCATGTACACAGCCATCAGGTGACAACTGTTTCACAAATAGGTACAAGGGGAGAAAGCTTAAAATGCTTTGATTTTGCATTTGGAAGAAATGTTCAACCTGCAGAGGTTTTCGCAAATTCTGTAAAATGTGTGTGAACTGTTGGAGTAGACCTGGCCAGGGCCTTCACAAGAAATACCCACAGTGTAGTTATGCAAAATACATGGACTCTCTATAGCAGTGTAACTGTATTTTTAGTGCTTTCTCTGAGAGCTGCCTCCCAAAGTTTCTTTAAAGAATTTACCAAATGAAAGGAATTTAAAGGTGCTAAGAGGACACCCAGTATATGAACAGATCCATAACTCAAGGTTTAATAGGTCATAGGGAGAAGACAGACAAAAATAGGGGAAGAAAGGCTAGATGTAGCTGTAGTACTCTCCTTGTCACAGTAGCCAGCAGCTGGCTCCACAGGTTTCAGTTTTATCCCCCAGGCCTGGGCACAGCAAAACTCAGGAAATAGCTCAGTGCCACTGAAACAAAATCCTTTGTGCATGGAAAAACGCTGCTGAGTGGACAGGACAGTTTCTTCCTGTGAAAACATTGACTTTGCTCTTGCAGCAGCCAAGTAAGGCAATATTGCAGGGTGTGTGCGAGGGTTACCTCTCAGTAAAAGCACATCCAAGAACCACTCTTCCAGTGATCTGAAATGAAGAAATCTGCAAGGAACACAGGCACTCCCACTGACAAACCACACTCTTTACGAGTCCAACAGAGAACTCAAACAAACATGCAGTTTCCACTACTACCGCAAAGATGTCCATACTAGTGCTTAAAAACGTAGGTGAAAGATATTAACACTGTGACCTCCTGTAACTTTCTTGCAGCAGGCACCCAAGGGTAGCAAGGGTTAGTTGCTTAAATCACAACCACTTGGGGGTCTGAGGACCTAACTTTTCTCTCAACTGCTTGGCTACTGTGAAGTACTGGGCATTTTCTCTCAGTACACTATAGGGAGATGAAACAGTTTTTCTTACTTGGATTTCACACCTCTCCTCTCAGAACTACTTGCCATGCTTTGCTTTGTCCACTGATTACTAACCAACAAAGCTTTATCAGCTAGTGCTTTTTTTTTTCTCCCCGCCAAAAAACTGTGCTAGAAAAACTTCACAGCACAGACTGCTATAGGATGCCTCTTTTTGATGCTACCTGCAGAGACTTGGTACAGGAAGACAACACATACTACTTGTACTGTACCTACTTATGATGACAGCTAGAGACCACTACTGAAGTCAGGGTAAGCTGCCGTCCAGAACCATCTCTTAGTAAAAGACACTTTTAAAATTTACTGTCCTCCCAAGCTGACGCATTCTTCTGGGTACACCAGAGATCAGTTTCAGTTCTCCAAAAATACCATTCTCCTCATAAAATACTTTTATTTAGATCAAGGTGATTCATGTTCTGATACTTCAGCTACACCTTTCCACTGATCTCAGTGTTCCATGAAGAGTAAGATGCAGTTTTGTGGGATTATTTTGTTGTAGATTCTGTCTTAAGCATACAGATGTAACATGAAATCCAAGCATAGTTAAAGCATTTTATTGGTGGTGTCCTTAGATTTTGGAAATCTAACACAGCAATGACATCTGTGCTTCTAGATATTTGCAAAACCTCACAACTAGCTCTGAAATTATAGTTTCTGGAGTAATTCAGACCTTCCATGCATTTAGATCCACATTTTGGAACTGAATAAACAGATCCTGGAAAATAAGAGTCATTTTATTGCTGAATAGATGGGACTCAGTTTCCTGAGTATCTGAGATGGAAAAATAGTATGGAGACTGTGAACTTGTTAAAATCAAGTAGATTCAGCTTCCACATACTGTTTAAGAAACAGGAGTGTCAAAACAACCATCCAGGTTCACACAAGCGTAGCTGTTTCCTAAATACCTTAAGAGAGTTGAGTCCCATGGTTTGTCATAAAATTCACATACCTGTTTCAGATAGAGATAAAAATCTAAGCTTTGTTAGAGCTATTTTAAGAACTGAATCTAATATCACTTGTATGGTTGTAATAAAACTCAGAAAACATTTAAACGTAAGAATTTTAATAATTTCTCTATAACAAATAATTAATCAAATAGGCCGAATCCCATGTCATCATCAGATTCTTCAGATTCCTCCTTCTTCTCTTCTTTCTTCTCCTCAGCTGAAGCAAAAAAAAGACCAAGCCAAGGGTCAGTACTTATATTTTCGGCACTACATATTTTCAAGATACACATTTTGGTGTTCTCAGCTTCCACATTATTGGTACTTCAGCCTCCATGGTTCATATCATTCCCTTTCAATAACCAAACATAAACACCAAGAGAACACAGACACTACTACTGACGGGACGTGCTTTACACATTGAAGTCTGTCTAGCTCTCCATTCTAAGCCAGACCAATCTTAACATGGATAAAGAGCAACTGTTCCGATTGCCCAACCCTGCAGTCACATAGTGAACTGCTGAAGCGGAAAAGCCTTCAAATTTGGACTCAATTGTTAAGATTTTAACAGAGAAAAACTGAGCTACCTTGTAACAATGCCTCTCCACCTATACTCACCAGCAGCAGGGGCAGCAGCTGCTGCAGGAGCAGCAGAGCCCCCTCCAGCAGAGACTGCCATAGCTCCCCCAGCCGGCATGCTGGCAAGTTTTGCATTACCTGAATGGGACAGAAGAGAACTATTTTAAATGATCACTGCAAGCACAGCAGTAAGGTGAAAATGAAGAGAAACGAATGCAGAAAAAAACAGATCCAATGCTGAGAGAAGCAAGAGGCTGTACCCATGATAAAAAGTATAGTGTTCTGTGAAAAAAAAAAAAACAAGAGTTGAAGATTCATAAAGGCTTATACCGAGAACACTGACAGCACAGTATTAGCAAGTTTTCTTCTGTACGCAAAATCCTCTACTTTTTCGTTCCCCCTAAAACTGTCATATAAAAAGTGGCAAACACATACAATTTTACAGACACAGGAAAAAAAAAACCTAAGTCTTCTGAATACAGCATAATAGCCCAGAAAATTATTATTTCAGTATACCTCAAAAACCCACATAGACAGGACTGGCTTCCCCCTTCCCTTTCCCTTCTCCCCTTTTTTTTAATGGCATAGAGAACTCTGAGGACATGACTGGATCACACGGGACAGAAGGGAGTGGGAGGCAAGATGTATTTATGGCAAAGAGTACATACTTCAAACAAATTCTCCAGCGCTCTATGAACCCTATTGCATCTCCTTTGAGATTAGTAAACTGACTTCTGATTTATGCTCATCTTTGGAAAGCTAGCTAGCTCTCTGGCATCTGCCTCTCTTGCTTTTCACCAAGGCCCCCTTGGCATTCAGAGGTCATGTACACAGAATGTTTGCCTGTATTCCAGCTTCTGGGAATCGGTTTCTAAATAACTCCCTTTTACTTCAAACCCTAATAAACTAGCCAAGTAAACAAATGTTTCACATGCATCTCAGTATGTTTTAGGAAACAATTTATTTAAAGGAAAAGTATTATAAAAAGAGATAGCATAAGTGTGTTGTAAGCACATGCATAATGGCTCTCTTAGGTCCTCAGACTACATGGATAGAAATGTCCTCTTACTGCTCATAACAGCAAGGACAAGCAAAGTCCTGGCAACTTTTAAACAAATATATGCCTATAGTTCCCTTGTGCCTACACACTTGCACAAAACCCCAGAAATTAATTAATCAGAAATCTCTGCACTACCCCAGCTCTGCTTTATTTCAGCCCTATGACCCAGTCAATTAATGTTAAAAGTTACAGCTTTGGTAAGAGCACAAGCTCGTACAGAAACCAGCACTCAGAGCCTCTCAGAGAAAAGTAAAAAGCCTTGGGGAGTTCCGGCAGAGATGTATACTGGATAGGCATGCCTTAACTAAGGGTGTAACTATACCCTTAATGTGAATTAACACTTATTTACATTGAAACAGTCTTTCCTTCCTGTTCTACGTAATTTGTGCATACAAGTGGGTATCTCCCAGAGAACCTGAAAGACAGCCAATTCTTTCACTGATCAACATGTCCAGAAAACTACATCATGAGCAAACTACTACATGTTTGAGCTACAAGTAAGCTCAAACATGCTCAAGTTTTCCAGCTTAATGTGGTCCACAAGCGAAACCCAGCAGGTACTGGCACCAACCTGCAAGGAATTAGAATGGACCTGGATTTCAGTCATTTCAGCTAAGATCCATTATGGAAGTCTCATCAGAAAAGCTAAACTGATGAATAATCAGGGAGCTGGCAGCAATTCTACATTCTAGGTCTAAGTTACCAAAGTAGGAGGAGGACTTCTGTGACACTCAAAAGACTGTACATACCCTGAGCAATGACATCCTCAATGTTCTTTCCATTCAGCTCACTAATAACCTGTGTAAATTAAGTTTATAGTGTCAATAGTTTCAAAACAGCAGGACTATAAGCTACATTTAAACAAGTACTAATTACCATATGCAACACAAATTCCTTATTTCTCAGTGGAAGGAACAGGACATTGAACTTAGACAGCTAAGTCTTTCATACTTTTCTGAGAAAGTTTTTGATGGAATCCGTTACAATAAATTTATAATGAGTCCAAGGAACTTGCAGAAAGGAGGACACACAGATGTTGTGGAACCAATTAGGAAACCCCACTAATGGTCTGTTAGTCTCTGAGGGACTATTAACATATCTTACTTAATACCCACAGGGAGGCTCTGAAGCACTGGGCCCTGGACCAAAACCCACAAGGTCCTGTTCCTAGCATTACCAAAGCTGGCTATTGTGTGCTTGCAGGGGAACAGAGGGTCCCAACTTCAGTTCTACTGCCATTGTCAGGCATATGGAAAGGAAAACACAACCCCAAAAATTGCTGAAGCAAGCAAGCACTCCATAGACCTCACTGGTGAGGCTCTGCTACTAGGAGTAAGTGCTGAACGCTGCAGTGACCAAAGCCAAAAGGTTTAATCAAGGCACCTCCTGCTTACAGGACACGCGACCTATGAAATGCTCCGCTTGTGTGTTTGCTTTATCTGGAAGGAAGATACTTTCAAGCCTTCACAAGATTTACACTACGATACAACCAATACAATCATAAAAAGATTAATTAATCATAACAAAAATAAATTCCAGAGATTTCTGGATATTGGAGGGTCAGGAAAAAACAATTGATCTATGAAGGTATTGAATATATGTAAACAAGATCTGGTGTCCAAACAGGAGCACCACAAGTTCAAACCAACATCCCAAACAATAATATGGGTGCTCTCAATTCAGTCAATTAATCGTTTGGTTGGGCCTGTGGTAAAGCACTGTCTCCAGCTGGGAAAGTAACTTGTTTTTAACCATCTCCCTGGAAACACTCTGTGTATGGCCCAGGTGATAACCGTTTTGTTGGTTCTTTTTTTCCATTGTCATTTAAGTCCACAATGCTGAAAGCCTTATTACACCACAACAAACATTCTAATTAAGATACCTTCTTCTTCAAAAGTCCTTTTTTTCAACACAGCCATCTCAAAACTAATTTGAGCATTTATCCCTACATAGTATTATTTAATACCTTTAAGGTTCATGTTATAATTTGTCTGTGTTTCTTGGTGACGGAACAAATATTAGGGTACTGAAAGAAGTCAGAATTTATCCCTGAATACAGGCCTTCAGAAGCGTTGGATTTGAATCAATATTGACCAAAAGCCAAAATTCAATACAAAGTGCAAATCATATGGTATGTCAGAACAGAATTTATTTTCAATGCGAGATCTGTAGCCACTATCCCATTGAAAATGATTGGGCTAAACACCAAGAAGTCGGCAATAACTGGCAGAGATCTTTGTGGAGGAGAGGTGTTAAATAAGAAAACCAGACTTCTAGAAAACAGTTGTAAAAATAGTTCTGATTGGTTAAAGTGTTTCAGAAATTACACCCGTAATGATCAGTGAACTAAGACTAGATCAACAGCACGGCAACTAAACAAACACTGAAGCCAAGAAAACAGCTCCAATAGCTGATGCTGACTAGGACACAAACATCTGGAATTTTGATGCAACGCCACCTTGTTCATGCGTTCATCGTCTGTCTCAATACCAACACTATCGAGGATCTTTTTCAAGTCCTTTGATGTGGGAGACTCGTTGCCACCAAGGACCGCCAGAAGGTAAGCTGCGACATAACGCATCCTGCGAAACAAGAACAGTGGATCTTCAGTGCTAGAGAAATAGTTACGTGTGTGGAGAAAGCACTTACCCTCCCGGCGACAGATGTTTTGTTATACTTTTAACTAGAAACCCACGGCACGAGGCCGCGCACCGCGCGAGGCGGAGGCGGCTCCGGGCACTGCTGCCCGCAGGCCCTATCCGCCGGCCTGGCCTCGCGCTGCCAGCAATGCAAATCTCTCCCGGAGGAAAGCAGCGCCGCGGACTCCCCAGACAGCAGCCGCCCGGCATTCGCCTACGCCTGTCCCGTCTCTCCGCCAGTCTTGGCCCAGGCCGGGAGAGCACATGGCCACCATGTCCACCCCTTCGGCCCGAGGTGGTCTCGCCCAAGTCCTGCCGGCGGCCGCGGGCGGCAACGGGTACGCCAGGAGCGACCACTCCCGCGAGGGGGGAAAGGGACCGCCGCGCGCTTACTTGGGAGGCGGCAGTGGCAGCGTAGCGGACAGGTCTGAAACGTGCGCTCTCGATGGCGGTCCAGCGGCGAAAAGGAAGAAGGGGCGCCTCGACACCGCCTTTTTCCCGTCACACCTCAGCAACGCGCGCTGCCATTGGGCCAGGGCGCCCGCGCGCGAGCGGGCCAAAGGGGAGCGGCGGGTGGTGCCGCCAGCGCGCTGACGGTGCCGCGCGTGCGCAGAGCGGGGCCCGAGATATGGCGTCGGGGCTGGGGCAACGGTGGCTTTGTTTTGTGTCTTTGGGGTCGTTCTTCCTCCACACTGCGGTGCCTTGCCAGGTCGGCGCGGCCTCCCGCGAGGCGAAGGCCGCTCCGCCACAGAGCAGCACTTCTCAGGTGGTAGCTACGGTCGCCCCGCTCCTGGAGCCGGGAACCGGGTGGGCGGTTCTCGCCGCCAGCGCCCACTGCGCTTCAGTTGTTCCTGGGACAGGAAAATGAATAAAAGTGAGAAGTTAGCATCGCGCCCAATTCTGCTGCGTCTGAATGAGCCGGAGCCGCTGCGGGGCCCGGCCTGTCCCTGCCCCGGAGGCGTCGAGAGCGCTCCCTGCCTCTCTGGGAACCGGTGCTGCCAGAGAACAGCCGGGCTCCGGTGTTAGAAATGACGTAGCGCTTCGGAGAAGTGGGCAGCGATTTATTCCCTGTGGGAAAAAAAAAATATCGTGGAATCGCCTGGGTGAAAAGGTGAAAAGACCTTTGAGACTATTGAGTACAAATTCCCCGCGAGGCACCGCGCGTGGTGCCCGGCCCGCGGGCGCTGCCAGCAGCCCCGGCTGCAGCGCGAGGGCACCGCCAGGAGCGCCGGCACAAGGGAGCCCGGCTTTGCCGCTCGGAGCGGGAGAGCGAGCGGCACAGCGGCCGAGGCGCCGGGCCGAGACGCGGTGTTACCGCGGGACCCAGACCGCTGCCGGCCGGGCCCCACTGGGGCGCGGGGGGCAGCACAGACGCGGCCGAGTCCCGCAACAGGGCTGGCTCTGCAGCCCCCGGCTCGCAGCCCCGTATCCCGCTGCGTTCATCTTATGAATCTGCAAGGCACGCGCGCCACGGCAGGAGCTGCCTGTGCCTGCCGTTCCCTGCAGGGTGAGCTCCCGTTTGAGCCCAGGGGAGCCGCACCGGGACGGGCTGGGGCGCTGAGACCGCGCTGTGTTGGGAAAATGTCATTTAGTGACGTTTTTGTTGACAGCGGGGCGCCTGGGCCGTGTTTCCCCAGCCGCCCGTCCCGCTACAACTGGCACCTCCCCCGGGTCGGCCCGCCCCGGCAGGGCCGCTCGCCGCCAGCTTTCCAGGAAGCGCCCGGGCTAGGCTGAGCCGGGCCGGGCCGGACTCGGGCTCTGCGCGCCAGGGACCGAGTGCGGAGCGGTGAGACGGGAAGGACTGCGCGCCGCGAGGCACGGTGCGTGCGGCCTGGCAGCCCCGCCAGTCCTGCCCAGGGGTCCCGGGAACCTTGGCGGGGATAGATGGGGGCCTGGAGTTGCTGGAGCTGGTGGCAGGGCAGCTCGGGGCAGGTGTGTGTGTATGAGCCCCTGTGCATTTATGTGCACGTGTGTGTATGAGCGCATGTGCCTGTGTGTGCACATGTGTGTGCATATGTGTGTGCATGAGCTCATGTGCGTGTATGTGCCCGTGTGCATGCCTGTGTGCACGTGCACGAGGCTGCCTGCCCATGTTCTGTGTGCACGGCGGAGGTCTCCAAGCCTCGCCAGCCTAGCCAGTTCAGAGCTGTCCTCTCGTTCCTTCACCATCAATAGCTTTATAAAGCTGTAGCAGATAGTGTTTTCGTTATGCCTATCTGCAAGAGAGCTGTGTATTTCTTGTGTGCAGCCTTTTCGTAAGAAATACTTACCTTTTTACTAAAGCGGTAGTTTCCATTTACCTGTTATTCCTGTCCTTACGTGCCTGTAAAGTTTCTGCTCTTTCAGGGGGCCCCCTGACTGTGCCTTGGGAACATCAATGCTGCCACATCCCACAGGGTAACAGTAAAAAGCTCTGCTCCTCAGGGTTTTGCAGGGATATTAAACTGCTTTTGCTGGCCTTGGACATTAGAGTTGTTACAAGTTTTTTGTAGTTCTACATCACTCACTCAAAAGAAACTTTTATTTGCCTATTTGACCCATGGCAGAAGTTAAAAAGAACTCCTGATAGTCACACCATAAGCTAGTTTAATTGCCAAGCTCAGAAGGAGTTGCAAAAGGTAAAGGAATTGGAAATAGCAGGAAATGGAGGACTTGAAATTATGTGACTACTGGTATAAAAACAATCATGGTGCCTCATCTTTGCACTACCAGTGTGCTATGATGGTGGCTGTTTTTGAAAGTCTTAGGTGGATGAAGGCTTCTTCACACTAAGAAGGTAGAGGAATAATTAATTTGTTCAAGTGTTATACCTCTGCTCCATTAGGATTCAATGCTTAGTATGAAGAATTTGATATCTACTTTTGCCCTTTCCCTTTATCTGTGGAGAGTGCTTTTGGAGGAGGAAACAAGGACTAGGTTGTAACTAGCCAGGCATGTCTTTGTGCAGTTTGCCATGGGGAGGCAAATCTGCAAGAGCCCCAGTCCCACTACACTGTCTAGTGCTCCTCTGCAACTGATGTGCCTTTTATAAGCCCCTCCCTGGCCCTGCCATGTTTGTTTGCTGCCCCTTGCCCATTTTCATCTATGCTCCCTTTTATCCTGTTGGCACTCAGTTTCACAACTGAGTTCAATATGGACCTATCACAGGCTGCAAGCAGCTTCTGGGCTCTGGTCTTGGCTTGACTCTCTCAGTTTCCCCCTGCTGTTTGTAAACTTCTGGCTAAGGCACTTTGAAATCTGCGTAAAGCATAGGCATTTACATTTATTTATTTTAAAGTTAATATTGCTCTTTATTCTAATGGTGGGTAATCACTCCATTCCCTGCTGAGATGTCATTTGGGAAAACTGAAGGGTTTTCCCTAGAAGGGGAAGCCTCTGTGGCATCCACCACCCTGCGTTTCTGTGCTTTTTGCTCACAAAGCTTACAATAACATGTATGTAATCCCTCCTTCTTTTCTTCTGTGATCATAAACAGTTTCCAGCCACTCTGGGCTGGAGCAGGAGGCCATTTTCATACACTTGTGTTCTTTTTCAGAGCCATCTTTCTTCCTCCTCCTTCTCCTTGTCCCGGCTGCCTTGTGGTGCCACTGGTGCCTGCCTACCTGGCAAGTCAGAGCATGTCTGGACCCCATGGACAAGATGCAGAAGATGGCAGAGCTGCTGGGGCTTGGTGATGAGTGTGGGAACGGGGCTTCGGGGGCTCCTGTACTTGCTGACTCCTGCCTTGCAGACAACAGGCTGAACCTGGATGTTTATCCTGACGGCTGCTGCCGTTTCCTCCAGCTATTCAAGGGGCGACAGGGAGAGGTGTTCTGGGTGGAGTTCCTCCGGCTCAGCAGCAATGATCATCTCCTTGGCACCACACTGGGCATTGTTCCTCATCTGAAGCACCTGAAATCCCTGGTGATCAAAGGTAAATTCCTGGATGCACTGGCATCCAAAATTTCTAGGTTCAGCTTTTTTTTTTAATTTCTCTTTCCACATCTGCAGGACAAACTGTCCTTGGATATTTTTCTTATTCTACTGCCCCTTACTACAGCTTTGGCTCTTAGCCTTGCTCAGAGCTGCATGCAAATTTTAATGATATACAGCTTCTAGACTTTTATTTCTTCCTTTGTTTTTACAGCTGCCTGGGGTCTGGTTTTTGAAGTCTGATTGGGTTGATACTGCAATATTTTCTTTAGCTATCCTCTAGAAGAGCAGCATTTTTTGCAGAGGTATTCAAGGAGGAGGTGATTGAAAGATGTTGGATTTTTTTGTAAATGTTCAGCCCCTCTTTCACTTTTGGGAGTGTAATGAGCTGTCTTCACCACGTTTCCATCTGAATCAATCCTAGCTTAATCCTTGCTTACTGTCAGTGAGCATAAGTTTAACAGAATTCAAGATATACTAGAAAAGGCCGTTCATTTTATCAAAAGTATGATTCAGGTTGTACATGTAATTTGGTGAGCTGTGATAACTGTTAGACTTATAAATACTAGATCATTCTTTGACTTTCTCCCCTCTCTGTTGTAGGAGTATCTCAATACAAATGGTATAATTTCTGTATCAGACAGAGTCATTTGGTCTTTGGGAGGTAGAATTTTAAAAAGAAATGAGAGGAAAAAAAGCTGGGGCTTGTGGCCAGAATTCAGAATTCCAGCTGAAAACTGAAATGATAGAGGTTTGTTTCTATATCTGCCACAGACTTATCACATGAATAGTTTCATTTGTATTTTCCTCCTTTAGTAAGGTAAAATAATGGCAGTGCCTTTTATCAGGCTAGTTTTGTGAGATGTACACATGTTCTGAGCATTCTGAAGTGCAATAAAATAGTTGGATAATATTTTCTTATGTACAAAAATGTACATAAGAAAAGTACAATGTGTCTTTAGTTTGATCATTCTCTTTTTTTCCCATTATGCAGCATAAAAAATGTTTGATGCCCTCTGCTCTATGTGTATACATATAGGCAACAGTGGAGGGAGAGTAGGAGACCATGAAGAAATGGAGTATTTGGGTGTTTTCCTTTTGTTTGCTCAACTTGTTTTCCATGGGTGCAGTCATTCTCCAGTTCAAGTGTCACAGACTGGGCTTGTATCCTTCCTTCTCTGTGCTGTCTGGCCTGCACAATACTGATTTACCTGTTTTTTTCCCCCCACATTTTCAATGCTTTCTTCACATCTGCTCCTCATTCTTTCAAGGGCAGTTCTCAGACCTCAGGGCTGTTTGTCCCTCAACAGCTTGGGGAAAGCCTGGAGAGCAAGGAATGTCTCCTTAGTCCTTGGTGTTCTGTGTTGGGCACTGGTGCTGGTGGGAAAGAGGTGAAGAAGGAAGGAAGCTTGAAGGAGTACGGGCAGAAGAGTGGTAGATGCATGAAGTTGCCCAGCTCTTTCTGAGGTTCAAGTCCAGATGTATTTAGCAAAGCTCTACTGGTTGACTGTGGCATCTATTGATTTCATAACGTCTTTACTATTATACGCCTTTTACTGATCAGAAAGCTGAGGCAAGGAGCAGAAAATTCACTTCTCTGTGAGTACTTTTGTAATCAGTTCTCATTGTGATCAGTAACTCCCTGTCTTCTGGATCTCTGTGCTAAGAAGCCTCACATGAGGCTAATGGGGTATCCCTGCAGCATATTGACCTCTTCCTCCACTTCCCTCTTCACCAAGGTGGCCATGCCAGGGATGAGTTTGGTTCATGTCAGCATGGCTCCCTGACAGACTTGCCACCAGGCGTTGGGAACCTGAAGTGTCTCACCCACCTGGATCTCAGCTTCAACAGCCTCTGCACCTTGCCCAGCTGCATCCTCTGCCTCCCCAGCCTCAGTGTGCTCCTGGTGAGCCACAACAGCTTGGTTGCACTACCTGAGGACTTTGGCACTCTGAAGAAACTGACTTTCTTCTCTGCTATGAAAAATCAGTTGAAGGACTTACCTCACAGCATTGGAAAGCTGACAGCGCTGCAGGATCTGGATCTCTCAGAAAATGCTTTGGAATTCCTCCCTGAAGAAGTTGGGAATCTGCACAACTGCACAGAGCTGGATCTCTCTGGGAATTGCTTATCGAGCATCCCCAAATCCTTAGGTAAGTATTTTCTAGGAGAAAAGAAGGACATGGGCTTGCTGAGCTTTTGGTACAGTCTAGGACCCTTGAGGTCCTTGGTCTCTGTCCCCAGAGTTGTTAGCATAAACATTCTGTTACGTTAGCACCAAATGGAGGGGATATCCAGAAGAAATATACTTGGTTCAGTCAGTCCCTTTGAGCATTAATGACTCTCTGGATGGTGCTTTATGCTCCTGTGAATCAGCAAGACTACTAAAATTTCCATCAATTTGCAATAGCTGAGTATATGGCCTGGCCGATTTTGGGTAGCATCCAGGATTGGAAACAGAAGAGCTGGGGTTTAATGGGATGCAATTCTGGGCTTGAAATCTGGTATAGACCAGTTAACAGTGCCAGGCTCTGATTTCTGCTTCCCAGCTTCCTTGCTCTTGGGTCCCATGCTTGGTGTTGTCATTGATGCTGTTATGGAAACATCTTACATATATATTCGTAGCTGAGTGCTGAAAGGCAGAGCACAGAGGAGGCTGTGTTTTGTCTCAGCTAATTCCCTGGACCCCTTTATTTTGTGAGCTAAAGAGATGTTGGGCTCTTGTGCTTATCTCTTATTGAGTGGCAGGGGGGATGGAGCTGATGTGCAATGCAATTAGCAGCATGGATGGGAGGTCTCTTCTTGTTCTAACCTGCAGCCAATTTGAAGTCTCTGCGGCAGCTGCATCTCCACAGCAATCTCCTGGTGACCGTCCCCGCCTCACTTGCCAGCCTTCCCAACTTGTCCAGACTTGATCTGCAGAACAACTGCCTCTGTACCGTCCCGCCCGAGATCAAGACCTTGCCTTTTGTGCGCCTCCGAGGCAATCCCTTAGGAAAAATTGAGCCATACATGCAGACAGGTAATTGCAAGCCTTCTGCTACTCTGGGTTCTGTCCAGCTGTTCCCTCATGCACACCAGCATGGTACTGGTGGATTTGATTAGAGAAGAAAAGTAGCAGTGGATCAGATCAGATAAGTATTTATTTGTCTGGAATAATTATTAGGTTGTAAGGATGCAGAGAATACTAGTTCTGTTTTTGTGCGCCCAAGCCTGTCCTGAAGGTCTGAGTGGTCCCTGGAATTGGGCTTTCTAGGAAGGGTTTTACATGGAAGTGAAAATGAGATTCACGGGAAACAGATTGAGAGGCCCCTAAAGGGGTCCAGCCTTTTTAAGAGAGGTGAGCACCAATTCTTGGACTTCTTGCATGGCCCTAAGTCTGTGGTGGCTTATACTAGAAGTACAGATAGCAATAAGAGATAATTCTGCTGTGCAGGTACCTTCTGCTTATCTGCGGTTCCCTAGCTGCAGAGGATCAGTCCTTTGTCCAAGATTAAGGAGATGAATGAGCAGGAATCTGAGTGGGGTTTCCTAATGAAGCTTATGTTCACAAGAGCAATCACTGATTTCCAGGGCTATTTCAAACATAGCCCTGAGAGCTGCAGGTGTGGTAGATGGAAATATTTTCTAATTTCTCCTGCTTCTGAGTTTTCCCAGGGGAGAGAGTATTTCCAGTGTGTCCTGGGACTCATAGGCCTCTTCCCATCCTCCTGCTGCTGCTTGTTCTGAAGCCCACTGCAGTGTGAGCAGGGTTCTGTTACAACTTCTATCAGAATAGGATCAAGTCAAAACCAAAATGCACCTTCAGCCTTTCTTGTTTACCCTGATCTAATTAACCTCTGTCTCATTCTTCTACCCAAACCTATTGCTGCAGATGTATCCAGTGCCAGAGGGCTACGAAGACTCTTCTTTGCATCAGGAGATGACAGGTAAGCCTCTGTAAGAACTCACATTACAGTGGTATAACAAAGTCCCAGGCAAGATTGGTGCATAGTGGGTATTGCACATGTGTATAGGAGCTTATGGCCTCAGTAAGCCAATGAAACACAAGGTAGGAGATTCTTCTGTTGATTTTTTGAGGGCTGAAGTCTTTTCATGGTATTTTATATTAATGCATTTTTCTTGGAAGCTTTACTGTGACCTCTGAAGGCTGCCAAGTGGTTCTGGCCTGTGGCATACATTTCTACTTTCCACCGGGGGCTGCCTCTGACCCTCTGCGGATATCTTTCCGAATTCTTGCACCAGACCCTCAGTGGGTAAAGCTGAGACACCATGATGTCCTGCTGAGTAGAGTCCTGGAGCTGCAGCCTCACAGGGTTGAATTCCAGCAGGTGAGAACAAATCCAGGCCACCCTCTGAGCAATCTACCTCTGTAGTAGCTGAGCAGTCTTCTGAGAGAATCTTGTGGGACTTTTGAGGTAGCCACTCCTATCACTGCTGCTTTTAAGTAGCTGCCAGCCTACCTTTCAAAGAAGCTACGCTGCAAAGACTTAAAAGGGACATAGCCAGCTTCTCTGGCACTGTGCTGGACTGGCTCCTTTGCCTTCTTCCCTGCTTCCACTTGAGCTGAGCTGTAACGTCACTCACAATGCTCTTCCTGTGCCAGAATATAAGTGCTGTTCCAGGATTTGGCCCTAGCCTGTATGAATGGTTTACACCCTTCCCTGAAAGTCTGATTGTGTGGTTTTCATTCAAGCTGGTGAGTACTTAGACCACGAGCCCTGTCCTGGTTGACAGAAACTCACAGCAAAAGTTGCTTTGCCCTTTCTGCCCACAAACTGCTGAACTGTCCCTGTGGACCTGATACCTCCTGTCACCTCCCTGGAGGCTGCAGGACAGAGCAGGTTCCCGTCTCCTCCTCCACTCCCTGCATACAGGCTGTGTTTTTCCCTCCCCCTTCTTGTCTGCACAGAGAACTACAGATTAGAGCTAGGCTTTGTTTAATCCTTTCTGTTAGGGTCACATGGGAATGCTTTTTTTGCCAGGAGGTGCAGATCTGGATGCCGTATGCCTCCCCTCAAAGCCTTCACCAGCGTGAGGTGGTAGTTCGGACCTTTAGTGGGCAGAGCTGGAGTGATCTGAGAACAAGAGTGGAACAGAAGAGAAAATCAATGGTAAGCAGATTGGAATGACCAGTGACACACATTGTTCCTGTTCCCTTCTTTGGTTTTGCCAGGCCAAGAGCGAGCCCATTTGAAACGCCTCATGAGCTGTGTTTTCACCAGCTGCTACAAAATGTAATGAATTTCATCTCCATGTTCCCTTTCTCATGAAGGTATGTCTTCTAAAGGGAATGAGTTGCTGCCTTCCATCCTATTCTATTACTTTGATCTGCTTGGCTATTTCTGGCACTTTTTTTCCTGCCTTTATTGTGTTATGTTATATGCTTATATGTTTTCTCTTCTTCCCTGTTTTCTGTTGCAGAAGCACGAGGCTCACTGTAGTGTCCTTCACTTCTCCTGGTTCCTCGTTGTGTCTCGACTCGTGCAAAATGAATGCAAAGTGCCAACAGAGGGGACATTGCTCTTTTCCAGTGTGGATCCAAATATTAAAGTGACCTTTCCTCCTGGAGTCACTGAAGACACTCGCAGTGTCAAGCTGCAGGTATGCATGCTTTAAAAATAAGCTTTTGTAAGCTCTTATACAGCTGTTGTTCCCATGCCAAGTAGGGAAGCCAAAGAGGGGATGTCCACCCTAGGGTAATTCATGTCTGTCATGGAAGCTTCATGGGGCCCCATCTCAGTTCACTTTCTGTCTCAGCTTCCCTGCCTGCAAATGGTCTGTGCTCAAGCTGCCCTGTGTAGGAAAGGGATCTCCTTGCAGCTCTGCCAGTGCTCCCTCCAGCAGATCAGCAGATAGCTGCTGTGAAGGGAACACAAGGAGATTTTGCCTCTTGTTGCCTTGCAAAACATACTGAAACTGGCAGAAGAGCTCAGTGAGTGAGATGTAGGGGGAAATCATTTATGTGGATCTAATTCTATAGCCACCCCACTAAAATCAGTTGTTCTATAGAGTTGCTAGATAGTGTTAAATGCTATTGTAATACTTTGGTATATCCCAGCTTGTCAGGTTGACACCAGTGTTAGATTAGACTTCAGCCAGAGTTTGTCATGTTTCCATTTCTCTCCCAGCACTGAGCCAAGGGCAGCACTTGTTTGCTGAGTGCTTGGGGAGTGATATGGGAACTGGAGTGCCTGACTGCTCCACTCACCATGCTGTCTTCCACATCCAGGTGCTGCCAGTCTCTGCAGAAGAGATAGAGGAAATCACACATGATGCAGGGTGCAGGGCCAGTCCGCTGCTCTGCCTCTCCCAGGACTCACTGCTGGATTTTCTCAGGCCAGTGAGAATTCAGCTGCCCCTCCCACCCGGGGTAACAGGTCAGTTTATTCCAGAATTGGCAAAGAGAAATGTCGTATGTAGGAAACCATGAATGACAAGCTGGGAATTTTGTTTGCCTCTCCTGTTAGTAATAAAGCTTACTGCATTTCCTGCAGGAACAGCAAGCTCTGTCTGCTGAGTAAGTGGTGGTGCAGGGTGGTGGCAGGTGAGGGTAGTTCAGGTCCAGCAGAGCAGCGCTGATCTTCACGTAACAGCAGCACGAGCTGGGAGAATGGCCTTGGCAAATGGATTTCTTTGCTGAACTGCATGTGTATTTAGATTGCTGGATTTGATGTGGTATGATGGCTCTCTTCCCATCTGAGGAGATACTTTGTAAAAGGGCTATGATTCACAATTGGGAATAGTTTGAAGCATGCTGCCTTCAGGGGCCTGCCTTCTCTCTTACTTCCATGCTCATGAATCAGGTGCTGAGCCACTGCAGTTAACAGTGTACGATCATACACTAAGCCATCTCCTGCTCTGAGTGCTGCTGTAACAGTCTCAGCCTTGCTAGGGATTCCTGTGTTTGCGTGCTGAGTGCCCCATGTCTCCTAATTCCTATTTTCTTTGACCTTTCCTGGCTTTCTTGTGAAGAAGTAAAATCTTTTTGGATGTGGCTTGCCCTTCATTGTAACACTACCTGTATGTCTGAAGTGCATGAGGATTGAAAAGTCTGTGGGATGTATGTTTAGAAAGAGAACATGATTAATAACCCTAGATACGGTGATGGGAATTGTCTAATGAAGTTATTGTTGGAAATCAGCACATTATCAATTTAATTCTGCATATTCTGCCAGAATATCCTGGAAGCATTAGGGTCACCTCATCCTTTTATTGCTGCTCTTTGAACAAAGTTAAGTCCTGCATGCTGAAGAGAAGGCCATGAGCCTTAATTTGGTGCTTTGAAAAAGCAGTTCACTAAAAACTGTGTCTGATTTCATAAAGCCCTGTATAAAACCTTCTGCTTTGTATAGAATCTCTTGATGATTGTTGTGTTTAGGGCTAAATTTGGATCAGTCAAGGCTGCATCTTCTCCATGGTGACCTGGAGGGCCAAACGTGGGATGACGTTACCAGTCAAGTAGTGCTGGAATTCACCCATCTTTATGCAGTGTTTGAAGTCACCCACTTCTCCTGGTAGGTGTAGGATTAGTCCTCTGCCTTGCTTTTCCCACACTTTGACCAGGGGTCATACCATGAACCATACCTGTTCCCTTTTCCCTTTGCAAGTTGCTTAGCACCTTGTCTCTACCCATCATTTTTTGCAGTCTCATGGGTGTGACACTGGCTTTCTCTTAGGTGGGATCTCTCCTTTCTCTTAATTCCTTGTCTGCCAGGTACTGGCTGTGGTACACCACAAAGACTTACATTGGTGGCATTGCCAAGAAAGTCTATGAGCGGCTGCGAATGTACCAGGTGAACTTCATTGCTCTGCAGAGGAAGAAGGACCCAGAGCAAGTCCTGCTACAGTGTGTCCTCAAGCACAAGGTCTGATCTGAGTTGCATTGGCTTGCTTCTGAGATTCACAGGATGTACGGGCAGCAGTGCCCTAAATGGTCCTGAGCGCTGCCCCAGGGTCATGACTGGGTACGCTGTCACCACACTATCTTGATAGTGTGATACAGGCTCACTGGGAGCTGGGGGAAGAAAGAAAACTCATCCCCAGCACTGGATGCCATGAAGTGATTTCCTCCCCTGTAAACCTTGAGGACTGGGCTGCTAAAAGCAGCTAAGCTACAGTAACTGGCCATGCATGTGTCCAGCAAATGTGAGGCAAAACACGTTGGCCTGAACTTCAGTCAAAGATATTAAAGTTAACATGTTACTTGTGTGACATGGGCTAGTTGTGTGGGTAGAAGCACTGCTTTGGTTTCAGCTGGAGTGGTTACAAATGGTACTCTTCCTTATGCTCCTTGCTGTTTACAGTTTAAGCAGTGGAACAGAAAATACGAGCCCTCCTTTAACTGCTTCAGTTGCAACATCAGGTTAATTTGTGCTATTAGTTTGAGCTAATCTGGCTGACTTTGTATGGAAGGAGATGGGAAGTGCTCACGCATTCTCTTCTGCTGCATCTGCCCTCGGGTTATCAGCCCTCGGCAGCATTGCATCAGGTGTTAGCAAAGTAACTGCCCATCTGTGTTTGTACAGTGTGTACCTTGACAGACAGTGCAGGTCAGTGAGTTGAGGGTTATTTTATCAGATATCAAACATCACATATCCAGCTCTCTGCATAATCTGCTTTGGTTCTTCCTTTTTTTTTCTTTATTTGTTATCCTGTATTGAAATGACTGCTAGGCATAAACATTTGTAAGGATTCTTTATATTTTGGGTTTTGTGCTAGAATTCTTGCCGGGAACAGCAGCAATGATCTCACAGTGAGATCGGGGTTCTGGGTTGTCTGCATTCCTGCCAGGGATGGTCATGGGGTGACAAAGGAGGTGTACTGTTACAAATAGAAAGAAGAGACACCTCCGCTGACTCTTGCACTGCCTCTGAGACCCCAGGCCTGACAAGTATGATCACAGGCTATAAAGCCAAAATGAGCTTTCTGGTGTCCTCAGCTGTGTGCTATTGTAGCATGCAACTTTTTGTAGAGAAATTGCCATTTAATGGCATACTGTGAGAGGGTTAAGGTATCAAGTAAATTCCTCCCTATCTTTGAAAGTTACTAACCTGTTACAAAGATAGACACATTACTGAAAATCCATTACTGAAAATAATTTTTTAATGGCAGCCTTGGGATGGGCTATCTTTGTTAGTCCACATAGGCTTTTCTACTTTTTACTTGAGAAGAGAAATATGGAAGCCACAAAAGTCAGCACCACCTCCTTGTCTGTAGTGAATGTACCTGGGATAGGAGGGGGTGAGTGTTCATTTGTTTAAGTCCTTTCCATGTAAGATGCACTTTCCCTGTTGAAGGTGATTGAGAGGAACATGAACATCATGACTCAGGGGGCAGACTTCCTTCAGACCAAACAAGGGGTCCAATGTTGTCATCTTTGTTAGGTTGACCGAGTGCTGAAGAAGCTGCAGGACCGCTATCGAGGACCTGAGCCTTCTGACATGGTGGAGATGTTTGAAGGAGAGCAATTTTTTGCAGCTTTTGAGCGAGGCATCAGCGTCGATATGGGTATGGTAATAATACCGGGCTCTTTTCTGCTTCTACCTCTTGTGCTTCTCTAGACGTAGACATGTTTTTGCTGAGGGCTGTCCTCCATGGCATTCCTCTCTGTATTCAGCTTGCTCGCTGCTTACAGCAGCCAGCCCACGGCCATTGAACTGGTCACATTCTCTGGTCACCCAACTTTTCTGTCTACTTTTCCCTATGAATGCATTACAGAGAGCAATAGCCAAGTGTGTTTATTTTATGACAGGTCTGCTTCTGCAGACAGCAATGCCTTTTTCCTGGCATCTTAGTCACCACACTGGAATGCCCATGGTGATCTAATTAATGTTGCCTGTTTCTGAGAGAACACATGTAAAGAAATTGGGGTTTTTCAAGAAGGTATTTCTGAAATAGTCCAGAGCAAAGAATTCCCCCAATGGTGCTATTAGAAGAGAAGGAAATAGGGAGCAGGAACAAAACTCAAAATGTTTTATGTCCCAGTATATGTGGACCTGTTATAGCTGCAAACTGAGACATTTTTTGCAAAACCTGAACACACAGTTGGTATAAATTAAGGGCAACTCTTTGAAGAATAATAAAGTGCACTGGTCTTTCAGTGGAGCTGATGAGACCAGAGTCTATCCTTCTATCCTGATTTAGGCTGGACTCAGACTTAATTTCAAGATAACTACATATATGAATGTTGTACCAGATTATATTTTTTCCCCTTTAGCTCTATTCCTATTCCTGCATCCACTGCAAAAATGGTGAAGTGATAAGTGACCTATTTTTTTGCATTGCAGGATGCTGTTGCAGCTGATTCTACTCTCCTGGGGATAGAAAGGACAAGGGTGGGAGGGAAGTGCCAAGAATGGACTCGACTCCACTGAATGTCCTGTCCTGCTTTGCCTTCTGTTCTTGGACTTGATCTCCACCTTGTAGCCATTCTTCTTTTTCACCTCTACAACCTGCTTTTTCCACAGCCAGTGTTTTCTGCTTTCCCGTGTCACCCAGTGAGGAAGGGAGTGTTACAATTCTTTCAGGCATAAGTAGCAGTATTAGGTAGTAGCGTGGAGGCTGCTAGTGAATGATGGGATCTTGGCCAGGCTTGAAAAGCTGCATATTTTTCTGCACAAGTTGAGTGTTTGCTGCTTTTCTGAACAGATCGCCCTGACTGTGTGGATGGATGTCTCTCATTTATTTTTTACTCCCACTTGAAAAACATGAAGGAAATCTATGTCACTTCCCCTGTAGACAGGAAAGGCCAAGCTGTAAAAGGCCAGGTGAGTAACCAATTACACTGACTTTTTGTTTCCTCCTTCATTGTCACCATTGTTTTTCCAATGCTCCTCATAATAATCTCTGAGTGCAGATCACGATTTTTTTCCTCCCGTCTTTGCCTTGGCTTTACATTTCACTGATTAAATGCTGAATAAACAAGAAGAGTAGTCTGGAAGGATCTCTCATCTCTTAGCTCTCTGACTTACATTCCTGCCATTAACTCTTGGACTGTTGGCAGTGAGTCTGGCCTTTATGGCAGAACCTCAATGCTCCTCCCAGTTGCATTTATTTGGGAGGCCATTTTTAGGAACTGAGGTAGGTGAGGAATGCTGACTTAATTCCTTCTCAGACAGAAAAGACATGGTGCAAACAGGGTTGACCAATGTGCTGCAATCTGAGCCTCACTGCGTACTTTCTGTTTCCAAGGTCTCTTTCTACAGAGGGGCAGTTCCTGAGAGCATTTCTGAAGATGCTAGCAGGAGGAGGAAAGGAGCAGACTCCCTCTGGCTTGCTACTCTGCCCATCAAACTACCTGTGAGTTGGTTTGGCACCTAGAGAAAAATTAATCTAGATGGGGTAAGAGCATGACCTTCCTGCTCAGCTAATTTTGTTTTCCTCCATGAGAACAGATGCAATGAATGACTGCAAGAAATGGCTGCCCAACTATGTCATGGCAGAAATTTCCCACTCCCCATGAACTCTTCTGAAAAGAGAAACACAAATAGCTGGGATTGGTCTCCAACTCTCATACCTATTTTGCCTGTTGAGCACAGGCTTTTTGGATGGGTGGTCAGAGAAGGTGGATCCTTTGAATGAATGAGGGAAGTAGGGCAGGAGAACACTCACTGTAATTAAGGGAAGTGTGTTTTGTTTATAATTTTTTTAGTCACACAGCTTGCACAGGAGGAAAAAAAGAAAGGTCGAGGATGAAGTACTTAGGCTGGATTTGAATACAGGCACTGAGTGTAAGTATTTTGGAGTGAGCCACTGCCCTTTAAAGGGCATAGGCCATATGTTACAGTGAGAAATGCAACTTTTGCTTACAGAATTTAATTGATTTTTGAGAAACATAAAACCATAAATAACCTTTGTAGGCTAAATGCTTCCCTTCATATCATATGCCATGATTTCACATCGCTTTCTGACACATGCAACGTCAACTACAAATCTAGACTAATTGCTCTCTTACAGCTGAGGCAAATATGCTTTGGGGAGATGGTTCATTGAAAAATGCTCAGTAAAGACAAGAAAGGCAATTTCTAGTGTGAGCTATGACTGTAAGCACTATGATCTGGTATTTTTCAGAGCCAGTGAACATTGCTGATCTGTTTCAATGTGAATGCTCCTTGCTTCTTACAGCTTGACTCTTGAGCCCCAAGATCTTCCTTCTTCCCCAGTAGAAGGAAGGAAATTTCAGTGATTGAATGGCCAGACAGTGTCCTCTACAAACCCCAATTTGTTTAGCATGTTTTCTCTCTTCTCTATGACAAAGCGATTGAAACCCCACTGGGGTGGGAACCCTGGTCCCCTGAATGGCTTCTCATTCCCTCCCTTGAATTTGGGCAACGCTGAGACTGGCTACCTGACACAGGCAAACCTGCTGAGCATTGCCAGGCGTGTGGGAGCTGACTGGCAGACTATCGGCCTGAACCTAGGCTTGACCTATCAGCAGATTGAGCGAATAGGATACAATAACAGGTAAGGTAGAGCACAGTGATCAACTGTGATGTGAAGGGGCTATTTGTCTATCTGCGGTGTAATAATATAAATTAGTACTTGGCTGGATGAAAGTTCTAACACTGGAATTATTCCACTGGATAAAAAATGGGTTAAATAATGATTCTTCTCAAAACATTGCCTTTTTTGTAGAAAACTCATTATTTTCTCTTGACATTATAAAACAAAGCTTTATGTTTGAAAAACAAAATCAGGAAATAACAAACCTGATGAGCTTTGTAGTTCAGATGAATCGCATTCTGTTTTGTTCTGTGATCTGGTTTCCTGGCCAGACTCCATCTCTAACAATGAGCTGAAGTCTAAGGCATTAATTGTGCATATCATCTTTAGTCAAGAAGAGCTTGTGGTACATCATGGGACATGGAGTCTGACCAAAAAGCCAGAGCAATAGGAGAGAATGAGATTTGTTGTGACCAAACTGATGTTCCTGTGGGGAACTTACATTCAAAAGCAGAATGTTTTAATTTCACATTTCCATTCTAGAGAAATTTTAGTGCAGGATCTACAATTCCAGTATGATGGTTGGGAAAAATGCAGGCCCACTGAATGCTTTGTGTTTCTGGATGGCTTCTTTGGGGCTCCACTGATGGGCTAGGACTCAGGTGAGGCCTCTTTAGGTTGCCAGTCAGGAGAGTGTTGGTTACTTCTTGTGCTTCCCCCTTTCTTCAGAGAGGACCTTGATAAGCAGATCCTGGACATGCTTTTCTCGTGGGCTCAGCAAAACTCTGAGGATCCTGACTGTTTGAGGAAGTTGATTACAGCAATGAAAGAGAGTGGCCGCCAGGACATCGCTGATGAGGTTGAAACCATCATTGAGCTGGGACGACAAAAATACAGGGAGTCCATCTGCCGGGTGGGCTTGGAGCAGGAGAGCAGCACTGAAGACTCTGCCATAGCTATGATGTAGCGCCTAAAATAAGGAACCGGACTTCATATGGGGTCCCTCTGTGTACCCAGAGTGACAATGTCTTCGGGCTGCTCCCACCTCAAGGGCCAGTGTCTTCACAAGGAGCTGGATGTTAAATTACTTGTGAGCAGACTACTGAGCTCTCTTAGGTCTATACTCACATGCCACTTCTGCCAATCTCAGGCAGCTTAGGGTGCATTTATGAGCCTTTTCAGTACTTCCACTTGTTGGCCTGGAGATTTGAGAAACATGGAGAAATTCAGAGACTGAAGTGTTTGTCAGTTGAGTAGTGGCTAAAGTAGCCTTTGATGAATTAATACTCATGTTATGTATATTTATTTATAGCTTATTTGTGAAATTGTGTTCTTCTAGAAACACTTAGTGTGAGCATTTGGGTCTGTTAGTGTTCCAATGCTTGATGGGGAAGTGGAGGGGCAGTTGTGTTATGAAGGCTTGTGGTGCACTGAGGACTGTTCAGCTATTTCTGTTAATGATGTGTTTTGCTCACATGAAAACGTGAATTGTATTCTCCATGAAAATGTTTTCTGTTTTCTGCCAAATCTCTTCCAGTTCTCTCAAGCCCAAAACAAAATCTAAGTATTTGTGAGGAAAAAAGAAAATAATTTCTAGCAAAATTGCTCTTGTTTTTTGGTTTTGCTTCAAAAGCTATTTTGGAACAAGTGAAATTTCTTGTTGTCCCTAGGCTTCTTAGACGAGACCTACACACTCCTGGTCATTGAAAGAGTTCCAATTTTATTTTACAAATAAATAAAAAATCTATAACCCTGCTGCTCTGGGAGAGGCTCTTAAATGAAAGTAAAATTTCACTTGCAGTTTCAAAGGGATATTCCTCACATCCTCCCAGTGAAACATGCCTATGTAGGAGTGAAGGTGTTAACCCCTTGTGAAGTTTGTTGAAATGCATGACATAAATTTGCATTTTAAAAACTGGTCTGACCAGCTGTGAAACAGGCACTGCTGTGGCATTGGCATGAACTGTGCTGAGCTAACCTCACAGTTTTGCATTCTGAACATCTTGTATAAGGCTGGACTGTTTATGCTTTTTAACTGCTCAGTCATTGACTGCTAAGGTGCCACTTTCTTCCTGTTTTCTATCTCACAATGGGCTTCATCTAACAACCTGCTGATAGCAGTGGGAAATATCATTCAAGCTTTTTGAAAGACCACTGTTGCCTATGTAAATTGAACTCTGTTAAAACAGGTTTTGATTCCCACTCTCTAAACAGTATTTAAAAGGCTGTTCTTTTTTTTTTTCAGGCCATTTTAACATCTCAAGCCACAGAGTGATTAGTGTTCAGTCCAGAGCACTGGACAAGGACTTGCAGACTTGAGTTGTTAGCTTAGGGACTTCCTCAGATCTAATTTCTTAAGCCATGCTGCCCATGAAGTCTCAAGATGGGTTTAAGTCAGCAGTTCTTTTTTTGAATGTACGTTTTCTCTGGTAGTCTGTGTAATATGTTCTTATCTGTAATTTAAATGTATACCAATGAGGTATTTATTCTTTCCTCCAGTTTTGGAGAGATGCATTTGGGCATATTGCTCTCACTGGGAATAAAATGGATTGGAGTGCTGCAATAGATGGCTATAAACTCTTCAGAAGGGACAAGCAAGGAAGGAAAAGTGGCAATGTGGCTCTGCATGTTACGTATAATACAAATACTAGCAAATAAACTCTCTAACACTAATTTTGGAGTTTCAGAAAGCGAGCATCCTTTATTATAGCGCCAGACACATGAGGGATAATTCCACTAATTATAACGACACAAGAGTTAGTTACAGAATATATTTCCCATCTATGTGCCTATGCAAAACATTTCCCAAAATCTTGTGCATATTCTATTACTTTCCAAGGACTGATTTTAATGATAATATGAACTTCACAACAGCCAAATCTCCACTAATCGGGACAGTACCAGTTCTCTGTTCTCAAGCCATAGGGCAAGAGGAAAAGGCCTCAAGTTGTGACAGGGGAGGTTTAGGTTGGATATTAAAAAAAATCTTTACTGAAAGAGTGGTGAGGCATTGGAACTGGCTGCCTAGGGAAGTGGTGGAATCTCCGTCCCTGGAGGTTTTCAAAAAGTATACAGACTTGGCACTTCAAGACATAGTTTAGTAGGCATGGTGGTGTTGGGCTGACAGTTAGACTGTATGATCTTAGAGGTCTTTTCCAACCTTAATGATTCTGTGATTCCATGAAAATAAACACTTAACTGTCATAGCACAGTCTGCTAATCCATAAATGACTCAAGGTCTTGGAGCCAGGGCCCTTTAAACCTGCCAGCAGAAAGACACAAGAGAACTTGGCTGTGCTGCACAGATACAGGAGAAGAGCTCTTGTTTGGGTACTGCTGGCTGCAAAGTGCAGGACAGACAGTAGCTGGGTTAATGGTACTCCTATAGCTTGGCTTTGCTGCACTGGGGCAAAGCTGGGAAAGAGCATTCAGGGCATGGGTTTGACTAGCTGAGCACGTGACTGCCTCTCAGGTCTAGGTAGCAGACTAGCTGAGCACGTGACTGCCTCTCAGGTCTAGGTAGCAGACTAGCTGAGCACGTGACTGCCTCTCAGGTCTAGGTAGCAACAAGGTTAGTCTAGAGGAGGAAGTGTGTAAGCTTAGCCTGGCTTCCAGCCAGGGTGCAGGAGGCTTTTGCCTAGGCAAAGCTTGGCTAAGGAAGTATGAGGTATAAGAGCATCCACAGCTACAACAGGATGAAGCTACGTTGCACTTAGCTTTGTGTTTGTAATGGCCAGGCAACAGCTGAATGAGGCAGTGCTGAAATAAGGTTTGGGTAAGCTGGTCACTGTGAAGGGCTCATCGGGGTGTAGGCAAAGCTACAGCTCTTCCACATAACAGATACATTGGGCTAGTAGAGAAGGAGGTTAGTGATAGGTGTTTAGGTTACTCTAGGACTACAACCAGGCCAGTAGACAGGAAATACCAAAACGTAAACAGTATCATCAGTAGAACAGCTCTTCAGGGTTTGGATCAATACCTCAAGGAAAGAAAGTTAAGTAACTACCTCAGAAAATTATTGTTGCCTCCAGTCTTTCACTGCCAATTGGCGGCCACTGAACTAGACCAGCTGGGAGCTGGTTTTCTCCTTACAGTGATACCGGAGCAAGCACCCAGTTGAGGATATGGATGTGCTGTCAGGAAATTAGAGCAACCATCCAGCTGCTTTTTCCTTCAGCTGACTTGGCAGCAAATATTTTAACTGGATGAGAGTCAACAGAAAGCACATTATTTCCAGGTGTGTTACCTTTATCCATAATCTCTTTGAGGCACAGTAACTCCTTCACAAGCCTGCAGCTGCTATGGCCAGAAAATGCTGATTACAGTTGCAATAGATGATTGAAGCAGCAAAAAAAGACCAACGTGGCATTTATCTTTTGAATCAAAGGTTGCTTTCCTTTCTGGCTTCTTTCATTAATTCATCACATATTGGAATAGTTTCTTTACACCTATCTGGCTATTCTTTGTGCCTATTAGGCAACTTACAGGGTCCTAATGAAGGTCTTTTGTAGGTTTTACTGTGCACAATCCTGATGCATTCAAAATTCTAGGTAGTTTTCAACCAGGAAAAGCTTCCTTACAAAAAAATTTTGAAACAAAGGGAGAAATTGTTCAGGAGTGGGAACATTCTTTCTCCCTTTTTCAGTGTAACAGCTATACCTCTTTAACTCATAACTTATCCCTTCTCTATTTGATAAACTTGCAGATCTCCAGCAGAATGACCAAGTAGTTCTGGGAGGTCAACAGTGTTTCCCACATCTCTCCACTTCCAAATTCTACCAGCCACAACAGTCCTCTAGCTGCCAGGAGATAGATTCAGGTAAGATGCTGCCAGGCACTGCAAACATTACTACAAGAAATTGCTGAAAAATGAAAGCCCAAGCAAAGCTCAAATCAGTTTATTACTTCTATTAAAAAGACTACAAGGCAAAACCTGACTATATCCTGCAGGGTGTTACGCTGTTTACATGGTCCTGGCAGTAAAATGTTGTATAATTCCTAGTAAAAGACCTGACAATAATAGGAAGGTGGGAAGGTCTCCACAGTGGCTGTGTTCAGTTGGTCTGTTTACTGTGGCCAGACAACAATGCTGTAAAACTCAGCACATCCATAGGATTGATCTGATAAGAGAAAGGAGATACCTGTGGTGCATTGAAGACTGGAAGGTTCAGCCATGAAACAACAGAGCTTGATACAAAACTGGGGGAACATTAGAAGTTACCCTTACAACTGATAAGATTTCCTGTTGTTTGGTACCCTACAGCGTCCAGTGCTTGACAGTGTTACGCTGCTGTTGCTTTGAAAAGGGAAAGGAAATCTGATGGTCTTTAAATTCACTGTTTTCCCTTAAAAGGAGGATCGCAGCATGTTTTCAGCCTTCTAAAGTTAAGAGTAGCTTTCACTGGGAAAGGTGTGGGACACATTTTTCAGACACTGGAGCATCAGAACCCCAGCTGAGCACTGCCTCGAAGCGAGCCCACCAATGAAAAATAAAGAGCATTCACTACAATCAAACATGTGTCCATTTCTTGAACTCTGCAGAAATAAACTATATGTTCCTAAAGCACCTTTTTATTCTGTAAATCTGTGTGCCTTAAAAATCCAGGGGGAGAGTTTAATGCTTGTTCCAGTGCTTGGCTACCTTGAAGGAACTCAGTGACTGGGAAATGCAGAAATTTAAGCAGCTGGAAGTTGCCTCAAGATCGGCTGCCCTTGTTCTTTTAGGTGACTTTAATCTCCCAGATATCTTCTGGGAACTTAACACAGCCGAGAGGAGGCAGTCCAGAAGGTTCTTGGAATGTATTGAGGATTGTTTTCTGTCACAGCTGGTGAGTGAGCCTACCAGGGGTGAGGCTCTCCTTGACCTGCTGTTTACAAATAGAGAAGGGCTGGTGGGTGATGTTGTGGTTAGAGGCTGTCTGGGATACAGTGACCATGAGATAATCGAGTTCTCCATAAACAATGAAACAAGGAAGGGCAAGAACAGGATGTCCATGCTGGACTTTCGGCGGGCAGATTTCGAATTATTTAAGGAATTAGTCAGGGAAGTACCCTGGGAAATAGCCCTTAAAAGCAAGAGGATCCAGGAAGGCTGGAGTTACTTCAAGAACGAAATCTTGAAAGCGCGGGAGCAGGCTGTCCTGATGTGCTGTAAGACGAGCCGTAGGGGCAGACAGCCGGCCTGGATGAGTAAGGAGCTTCTGAAGGAGCTAAGCAAGAAAAAGAGGGTGTATCACCTTTGGAAAGAAGGGTTGGTAAATCAGGTTCTGTTCAAAGATATTGTTAAGTCGTGTAGGAGGAAAATTAGGGAGGCAAAAGCTCAGCTGGAGCTCAAATTGGCCACTTCTGTTAAGGACAACAAGAAGTGTTTTTACAAATATATTAATGGCAGAAAGAAGGGCAGCAATGACCTCCACTCCTTATTGGATGTTGAGGGAAATATAGTAACTAAAGATGATGAAAAGGCTGAAGTTCTTAATGCCTCTTTACCTCCTTTTTCTACACTAAGACATATTGTTCACTGGACAACTGGCTTTCTGAAGTGGTGGATGGGGTCAGGATTGAATATAGCTCCCCTATAATCCAGGAGGAAGAAGTTAGAGATCTGCTGAGCCACTTGGATCCTCATAAGTCTATGGGGCCAGATGGGATCCATCCTAGGGTGCTGAGAGAGCTGGCAGACGAGCTTGCTAAGCCACTTTCCATCATTTATCAACAGTCCTGGCTCACTGGAGAGGTCCTGGATGACTGGAAGTTGGCTAATGTGACGCCCATCCACAAGAAGGGCCATAAGGAAGATCCAGGTTATTACAGACCTGTCAGCCTGACCTCGGTTCCAGGTAAAATTATGGAGTAGATAATCCTGGGTGCAATCATGCAGCACCTGCAGAATGGTCAAGAGATCAGGCCTAGCCAGCATGGATTTAGGAGGGTCTGCCTAACCAACCTGATCTCCTTTTATGACTATGTGACTTGACTGGTGGACGAGAGGAAGGCTGTGGATGTGATATACCTGGACTTCAGCAAGGCCTTTGACACCGTTCCTCATAGTAGACTCCTGGAGAAGCTGGCAGCCCGTGGCTTGGACGGGAGTGCTCTGTGTTGGATTAGTAATTGGTTGGTTGGTTGAGCCCAGAGAGTGATAGTGAACGGTGTCTCATCCAGTTGGCAGACGGTCACTAGTGGTGTCCCCCAGGGGTCGGTGTTGGGCCTGGTCCTGTTTAACATCTTTGTTGATGATCTGGATGAGGGAATTGAGTCCATCATTAGCAAGTTCGCAGACGATACCAAGCTGGTAGGAAGTGTCGATCTGATGGAGGGTAGGAGGACCCTACAGAGGGACCTTGACAGACTGGAGAGATGGGCTGATTCCAATGGGATGAAGTTTAACAAGTCCAAGTGCCAGGTTCTACACTTTGGACACAACAACCCCATGCAGAACTATAGGCTGGGGACAGAATGGTTGGAGAGTAGTCAAGTGGAAAGAGACTTGGGAGTGATGGTGGACAGGAAACTCAACCTGAGCCAGCGGCGTGCCCAGGTGGTCAAGAGGGCCAATGGTATTCTGGTCTGCATTAGGAATGGTGTGGTCAGCAGGACTAGAGAAGTTATCATCCCCTTATACTCGGCACTGGTCAGGCCGCACCTTGAGTACTATGCCCAGTTATGGACCCCTCAGTTTAAGAGAGATGTTGAGATGCTGGAGTGTGTCCAGAGGAGAGCAATGAAGATGGTGAAGAGGCTGGAGCACAAGCCCTATGAAGAGTGACTAAGGGAGCTGGGGTTGTTTAGCCTGGAGAAGAGGAGGCTCAGGGGAGGACCTTATTGCTCTCTATAACTACCTAAAAGGAGGTTGTAGGCAGGCAGGGGTTGGTCTCTTCTCTCAGGTGCCCAGTGACAGAACAAGAGGACACGGTCTCAAGCTTCATCAGGGGAGGTTTAGGCTTGATATTAGGAAAAAAATTTTCACTGAAAGGGTGATTGGCCAATGGAATACGCTGCCCAGGGAGGTGGTGGAGTCATTGTCCCTGAGGTGTTTAAAAACAGATTGGAATAGGCGCTTAGTGCCATGGTTTAAATGATGAGTAGGTGTTGGTGTTGGGTCATAGGTTGGACTAGCTGATCTCAGAGGTCTTTTCCAGCCTTGTGATACTGCGAAATCAGGTAGGCACCATAATGATGGAAAATTTAGCCTCTGCCCTTCTAGCCTTGCAGTAAGTCTTTTGGGCTGAACCCATGCAGAATTTTACTTCGGAAAGCTGGGACTAAGATGCTTCTGTTTGGTTTACTCATTGAACACCAGTGTGATTCTTGAATTTTCTAAATAGGAGGCAGTGCAACTGCAAGATGTGTGAGGGGCAGGGAAGATTCTCAGAGATGAGTACTACAGAGTATTTTTAATTCTTTTTACAGCAGAATATTACATCTCCTGGGAAAGGTTGAAGACTGTGAATAGATGGTGCCATCTACTATTTCTCAACTAGGTGGCACCAAATGAAATAATCAAATGTTACCTGCAAATAAGCAAAAGGAGGTACTTTTTTAGCCACTGTGCATAGTTCTAACACCGACTCATTGCTGTGAGATATTTGAAGCCAAACTATAAATGTTGTTCAGAAAGAAAATTATTAAACTGGTGGGGATAAGATTCTTTAAAAAGCAAATTAATATGGAAAGCTGAGTGCATTCCCACATAGAAGAACTGGGGCTGCCTTTCTCAGGCAGGAGATGAATAGAACAGTAGCAACAGAGTATATGGAGAAACAAAGTAGACAGAGGAGGCAGATCAGACATCTCCACTTGCTTTCTCTGGAAAGGCAAGATGGTTGCAAGTCTTGCTTCTGCTGATGCAGAAGCTGCCCCATGGGTAAAGGGAGATCATGTTTGTGTGTTTTGGAGGCAGCTGTTGCCTGGACAACTACTTGGAGACATGTGGAGCTTACTTCCTAGATTGAGAATTTCAGTGGTGACTCATAAACAAACCAGGCAGCACTGACCAAAGGGATGGACAGGATTTCCACCCTGGGCACGTTAAGCTTGAAAACATCTGCTCTGCCTTGTTTTCACTGTGTCTCAGCAGAAAGCTGCAGCTGGAGATAACTCCGGGATCTCCTGGCTGGGTACACGAAGTCCAACACCCTGGGTCACAGCTCCCATGTGCTGGGTCACTAGACGGAGCCACATCTTGGGGCACGCCCTGTGTAGTCATCAGTTGCTGGCTTGCAGAAGGACGCCAGGGAATATAGATCGGTCAGTGGGGATTACAGGACAGACTCATATGTCACAGAGAAGCTGGGTATGTCTGGTTTAGTTAAGCGGACACGACAGCTTTCGGGATGCTGTCTGCAGACATTTACTGAAGACCTGGGAAAACAGCAAAAGCTAATGTTCCTTATCTTTTAGTTGCTTAAACTGCTGTAAATTTCCAGGCTTTCACCATCCTATCAGGAGCCTTCTGCTTGAACCAGCAAGGGTAAATTCTGTTATTTCTAATAAAAAGACAAGCAGCTTGAGAAATTTTTGAGTTTTCTTCCTTCTTAACGCAGAAAACCTTTTTTTCCTGATTAAAAAACAAACTATCAGGGTGCTGCAGTCCAACCTGAGGGATGGCTGCAAGGCGGCACCAAGAGCTCAAAGCTTCGGGTATGAATAGAAGGTGGCAGTATACAATGATCTTAGTAACCCCAGATGGTTGGGGCCACGCTGGCTATGCCAAGTCTCTGCCATGGGCCAGACCTGGTCTTCTGCAGGTGTTCAGCATACCAGGTTTAGAAACAGCAAATCTGCATGTCCAGAAGAGAGTGGGGCTGATGCAGGGTGTGGGTGGAGCTCCTATGTAGATGCCTATCTCTCCCCATTGTGTGAAGAACTAGCTGATGAGCCTGGCTTCTAATTATGGTTTGTTGTGTTGATGAAGAGAACCTTTAGATTACAATGTGAAGTAGGACATGAGAGCTGGCAGAGGGACGTGGTAACAGGATAGCTGGGGAAGGACCTGAGCTTGGATATCAATCTTCACCTTGCTGCTTCTTCAGCCCCAGTCCTCTGAGGATTTCACTCCTTCTGGAAGCAGCAATGGCTCTGGACAAATGTTTTCAGTTTTCTTGCCTCCAAGTTGGAAAGAAAGGAAGTGCTTGTGATTCTTAGCAAGGACAGTGCTGAGAACAAGCACGGGTTATGATGCTGGTTGTAGCTGCTCTCTCCTAAGACTGCATGTTACAGGTTCCTGGGGCCTGGCACATGCTTCATGCACTACAGGAGCATCAGGCTTAATGACAGTCCCAGTGAGGCTTTCATCCTGGTGTATTGAGAGATGGAAGAAAACACAGTGTCTACCCCTCAAAAATCCGCTACAACAAGTGATCTGGTCACAGGCAGAGGAAAGAAGACCCAGCTACTTAATCAGCTGCTGTGCATCAATGATGGCTGGAGGGCAGAGGCAGTCACAAATGGATCCATGAGCTTTTTGAGGTCCCAAAATAACATGGCCCAAAAGGAGTTGGTGGGAGCTTTTGATGGGTGGCAAGGCCAGGAAGCTGTGACTGTCCCCAAGGGTCAGGCCATTTCATTTTCACCCACAGTAGGATAACAGCGTCCGCAGTATCCACTTCACCCTCCAGCGAGGCAGCATGGAGCTATCTCACCTTTCTACCCCTGAGAAACAGTAAAGTGTGTTAATGCAGCTGTAGATGGCTGGTACTGTAAGGGCAAATGAACAAATGAGCTGTGGAGAGTGGGGAACATTGTAAAATCATGGAGCAAATGACACCATTTTGCATCGCTTGGCCACATGTCCCAGGGGAAGAGAGGGATGCTCCCTATCCTGCAATTCCCCATAAACTCAGCACTGCTTCTGCAGGGGTTAGATTTGAATGGTGGAATGCTGTGGGGCAATTTTTCCCTGGGATGAGGGGGTAAGCCCTATAAAGGCTCCTGTGGCGATGGGCGGCTGCAGCTGCAGGCTCTGTGCCAGCAGCTGTTCCTGGAGTGGGATCTGGAGGCCAATCTTGCAGCCAAAACACCATTCACCAGCACTCAATAAACAAAAGTGCCTTGCTGTTCTATCCAGGAGATAAGAGCACAGGACATGAGATTGCTTTCCCTTGTACAGTCTATGCTGAGCGTGGGAGCCTGCATCGGCTGTCAAAGGAACAAGAGCACTGCTGCTCTGGGATAGACTGCAGACAGCTGTTCATTAACAGGGGCTGCTGGGTGTCAGGCAGCTCTGAGGCCATAGCCCCAGGAGTGTTAAGCATGGCAAGATGCTGGTACTTACTGGAGTAGCCCTGCAAGATGTGCTGCAGGAGTTAGGCCATATTGTGGGCCAGCTCATGACACATTAGCACCCCAGTGTCAACCATGTGGCTCTAAAAGTCACTTACAAAGGGAAGAAAATTCTATTTTTATGCCTTTTTGTCTTCTTGATGATCAATAATTGAAGCCTGAAAGCTTTTTGCCTTTTTTTTCCCCCCCAGAGATTAACATTGCCAAGTCTTGATTTCCCTGCTTTTGTTGAAGAAAAGAGGCTGGAGAGTTTTCTGGTGGGAACTGAGGAACCCTTGTGTGAACTTAAGCATCAGGGACATCCCTCTTGCTATTTGTTAGGCATTTGAATCCAATAGCTACTATGAAGATGTCTGCAAACTCCATCTGAAGATCAGTGGCCAGAGGGGACAGACAGACATGCAGGTTGGTTCACTTGCATGGTCTTTGCTGACTTGAGCTCTCACAGAAAACAGAGCTGGGCTTGGTTTAGAGCTGTTCCCTTTCTGCACCTCCTTCAATGTCTCACTGCATCCACATCCCTCTCATTTCTGTAATGTCACATGTGCGCACAGAAAACAAAACCAAAGCTGCTGGGTCGGTAGTTTCTAGGTGATTCCCAGCATCCAAGCCAATGGCCAGCTATGAATCTGTTCCTTTTATTCATACTGTTTGGCTGTACTCTCGAAAGTCAGATGCTGGATGCCTCTCCTACCATCTCTGTGCCATAACCTTTAGCAACCCAACCTGTGGTCCCAATGGAGAATGAGATCAGGCTTGGTTGAGATTGTTTTTTCTAGAAAAAAGATGTTGACCGGTGCTAAATTATGTTACAGCTTTTTCAATCCTTATCAGTGAAATCGTCTACCAGCGCACTGATAATCACATCCAGTATGGCCATCACGCCAAGGGAGCTGTGACCAAGATGACCTGATTTGGCTTTTTTAAGTGTTGGTTTAATACACTCACCAGGCACTTGGGGATTTCACTGGTACTCCACGATTTATTAAAACATAAAGCAATGCAAATGGAGAAGGAAGCTGAAAAAACGCTACCCTGTGAAAGCCTCTTTCTTTGCCAGCAGACTGAATGACCTATGTCCTTGGCAAGGCTAAACCAGCCCACGGCCTCTCTGGCAGCCAGGCTGAAAGCAGCGCAGGATTTTGACACTCACACAGGGGGAGCTTTGTGAAAAGCTGAGCACAAACCTGGTATAATGCTCCCACGTGTGCCATGATGACAACAATTTTGAGGTCAGGACGTCTGCTCTTCACCTTGCATCAGATGCATGTATTGCTGCTTTTGAATCTCTGCTTTGTATCAAGTGGTTTCAAATCTCTCTTGTGTCTGTTAGAAGAAAAAAATTATGTCTGACAGCACAGGAAACCTTGACAACCTGGCACTCACTGAATGCAAACTTCCTTCCTCTGCTCTTTTTTCTATCCTCTCTCTTAAAGACTGCCAGAAAAAATGGGTTCTTTGCATCATGCAGTTGTTTTTATGCAGCAGAACCAAAAATAAAAATGGGTGATTGCAGTCCTCTTAAAACGCAGTGCAAAGCTGAGGTGTTAACCTTGTCTTTCCAGGGGACAGAACTATCCTACCAGCACATCTATAGAATGGCACATTATGATAAACTGTAAAATCTATCTGCCTCTACCCACACTGGATTCAGTTCAGCTTTTTTGAGTGAAACCCACCAACATCTTTGCAAATGAGTGGGGACCTGCCACCACCAAGGAAGAGGGTGAGAAGGAGTTTTGCAGCTGGGGATTGAGAAGCAGTGACCTCCCTTGCCCTCTGTTTTCTTGTTCTCCAAACTGGGGAGCCCCACATCAGTGCACGCCAGAGCCACCTGCCTGCAACCTCACTGTCCATTTCCCCAAGGACATGGTGGAAACAAGGCTCTGGGGTTGGACAGAATATGCTGATGATTCCCTGCCCACAGCACTTACATTTTGCTTCTGTGATGGATGCTCATCCGATACACACCAAAAACGTGGCTGTGGTGCACAGGTCTCCTTCCTGGGTCAGGCGCCATCTTTCCCAAATGAGATTCCACCTCCCGTGCTGTATCTTCTTATGCTTTGCCTAGTGCAAGTTGAAAAGTGCACAAACTTCTCCCTTTTCCACCTACATCCAATTCATTAGCATTGGCTTCTGATGCTTCACTGACCTCTGGTCTACATCTTCTTCTCACCTCGGGTCACAGATCCCTGACTGATAACAAGCTTAACATTGTTTTCAGTTGTTTCTGAGCTGTTCATCACTACTCCATATAATTGTCTCCTCTGCCTTGTGTGCAATGTCCTCATTAGCCTGACATGCTCCATCATCCTTGTAGTCACCCTTATTTGATCATCTCTGATTCATTGCACAGGCTGTGTGTTTGTGCTCTGTCAGCTCCCATGAGCCTTTGGTGCAGAGCTGGTAATCCCACACTTGCTGCATCAGTTATAGCATAGTGCCCAGTGCACATAAGTGGTGGATGCTCTTACAGGTCTATTCTTCTGGAGAGCTTTCCTGTTTCCTTAGTGGGGTTACACCTGCAGGTATCATCCCAAGAGGCAGAGACATCCATCTGGCTGCTGCTCTCCTCCTCATCTCCTTGCTTAGTTTCCAAAGCCTGCTGATATGGTGTCAGTGGACATTTTTGTGCGAGGACCTGGGCACCGTTACACTCCTGAACCCACAATGTAGCCTTTAAAGGTAAACTCAATGCCATTCTGTGGCCTGGAGGCTTTCCCGCAGGGCAGCGGGACGCACAGCACGGTGACCCAACCGACCACAGCCTGTTTGGTCTTTACTTTTAAGGGTCTTTGTTTTTAAACTAAAAAGGACAGATTTACCTCATATATTAAGAAGAGATTTTTTTACTGAGGGTGGTGAGGCACTAGCACAGGTTGCCCAGAGAAGCCGTGGATGCCTCCTCCCTGGAAGTGTTCAAGGCCAGGTTGGATGAGGCTTGGCTTGGAGCACCCCTGATCCAGTGGGAGGTGTCCCTGCCCATGGCGGGGGTGGGGTGGAACTGGATGATCTTTAAAGTCCCTTTCAACCCAAATCGTTCTATGATATATATGATTCTATGAAGTTAAAGAGAATGGAGGGTTTGCCCGGCTGTCGCCCCCGTGCCGTCCTCAAGACAGGACAGCTGACGGGGAGCGCGGGTACTGCCCTCAGCTCCGCTCGCCGCCATGGTTGCGGCGTGGGCCGGGCCCGCGAGGCCGCGTTGCCATGGCCGCCCCGGCGGGGAGGGACCGCGGCTCTTCCTGCGCCGGGCGCGGCCGGAGGGGGCAGAACTGAGCCGCCCGCGCCGCGCCCAGAGGTCCTCACGCCGCACCGGCCCGGTGGGACCTGCCGCCTCGCACCGGTAAGAGCGGCCCCGCCCGACCCTCGGGGGCGTCGCTGGGAGTCCCGGCACCGCGTCTGCCCCGACCGCCTGCGCTGGCCCCAGCGCCGCTCGCCTCGGCCCCGCACCCCGGGGGGCGCCAGGACCCTTCCTGCATCCCTGCTCCTGGGAGCCCGGCACCTCGTCCTCTCCCTCTGCCCCAGAGGCTGCGGACTCCCCGGCCTCCTCCCCACCGCCGGGGCTGCAGGCTCCCCGCCCCGCGTCTACCCCGTGCGCCTACCCTGGGAGCTCCGCTACGCTCAGCCCCGTGCCCCCCCCCATCTCAGGACTGCGGGCTCCTTGTGACCCCGGGGCTCCTCGCCCCCGCCCCGTGCCCTCTCACCGTGGGGCTCTGAGTCGCTCCGATCCCCAGCTGCTCCCCAGCCGCTGCCCTCATCCGAGGTAGGGCCCCGCTCCTTTGAGTCCGGAGGCGCAGGTGCCCCAAAGCCTAGGGAACATGGCCCCGGACTCCCCGTGGTGCTGGGGTGGCCCTTAGTGGGTACTGGGGGCTGTAGCTGCATCACCCTTCCTCTCCCTGCCCACACCAGGGAAACTGCGAGTTACACGTGTGATTTCGGCTGTGCCCTTTAGTGCCCCAGAGTTGCTGCTTTTTGCATGGAACGTAATTTGCGTGTTTCTCCTCGGTTTCTGATTTCTGGAGTGATTTGTAGTATTGTAACCTTTGGCTGCAGGGCAAGGTCCTACATCTAAGCTCCTCCGAGCTCCTTCCAGGCTCTTCTAAGCCAGATCTGTGCCTCTTTGAGGTAGGTGAAGGTTATTGTGCTCTTCCTCCCGTGGGCAGGGAATGTGGAAGTATGGATAGGCGGGATTTTCTCAAGGTCGCCCTGGGAATTGGACCTCAAGCACCCTGTCCTCTCTCACTGCACCCTCGGGAGTTGCTGGGCTCCGGCTGGGCCAGGGTGCAGTTGTGGAAATCGTTTTTTTCCAGTGCCCCAGGCCTCTGTTCTGCAGGGCTTCTCAGATGCTAGTTTCTACGCTCTGGCTATCAGAGTAACAAACATCAGAGCAGGAGCTCAGCCATATTTATCTGGCCTAATATCTTTTAGATATTAGATTTTCATAATTAAAGACTGGATGTTTTTACCATAGCATGTTCATCTCCGAGAGTGTCACTGCTCTTAGGATCTGACCTCTTATGGTGGGGCTGCCGCTGTTGGAATGGTATCTGCACTGATTTTGACCACTGCAAGTCACTGTGGCTTTGCCTCTCAAGAGCTCACTTCTTGGCAATGACAAGCAAGCGGCATTTGAACCGGAGTGGTACTTGGCTGATAACAATGTATCGTGTAGGACTGTGTGGCAGTTGTCTTCTTGTCCTTGGCTTGTGTTTTGCTTTCCAGGCTGTTATAGATAAAGGTATAGATGAGGTTTGATATGATGCGTTAGTCTAACCTCTTCACCATAAAATAAACAACAGTATTTTATGAGGATTTACCCCTTTAAATGTTTTGCCTGTAAGAATAACTGTACAGTACCCCTACTTGTCATTCACACAGCAAAAGTTTTTTCCAGGTGCTGTGCACCTGGGCTCATTTGCTCACTGAGTGCCCATTGTACTAAGGAGCGTTATGTTTTGAGGGTGATGGCAATTGATGGCAGAGATAGATCGCTGAGTTGGAACAGGGAGCAAATTTGTGTCATAAATTGGAGCCCAGCACTGCCCTGAAGGAAAGACTGCAGTCTTGTTTGATGCCCAGCAATCTTGTTAATGCCTTACTAAGATGCCAGGGCCCTAGAAGATTTTCTAGCTGCCATTTTAAGAAGGGGTAGTGTGCTGTATTAAGTTACTAGAAGGTAGAAATCACTGACAGCCTGTCAGGGCCGTTTGCCCAAGATATAAGTTATTTGGCAAGACAGAGAGAAATGTCTGTCTGGTTGGCCAAGGTGGCAGCAGCATGTACATTTGGAAGTAGCCCCCCTGCTCACTCATGTGTCACATTTTATGTTGTGAGGTCTCTAGCAGAGCAAAAGTGTGATGGAGAGAAGGAATCAGGATGCAGCAGCTGGTGTTTGTCATGCCTCAAAGCTAGGAGCCATAAGGTTTTGGAGCTGTGCCCTGGTGAGGGTGTTATAATGGGGAAAGTCTTACTTAAGAGCTGTAAGTATTTCATCTGCCTGTGCGGTTCTTGCATAACTGTTGTCATGCTGAGAATTGTGAAATCGTAGGAGGAAGAGTTTTTCTGGAGTAGGGCAGCAGCATTTTTAGGTGGGGAAACGTTATGCTGGATTTAGATAGAGTAAAACATATCTAGAGCCATCATCACTGACTGGGGACCCAGTTTTGCAGATTTCCCCAAGAACAGCTTTTCTTGATGGTTAAAGCCTGATCTAGGAAACACCTTTGTTGCAGAGTGTGTAATGACCATACAATGCTGTAGAAATAGTTAATTATCATTGGCACTCTGGGTTTGTCTGAATAATTTGCAGCCAGGAGGCTGTAAGAGGAGTGACTGATTAACTGTTCCTTCTCCATCAGCAAGGATCACCTAGCACAGAGAGTGGCTAGAGCTAACACTGTGTTGCTCCATCTAATCCCAACAGCAGAAGAAATATTTTTTTCCTGTTCTCTTCTATTTGCCTTCCATGCAAAGGTAGTGAAACTGGATGTTGCTTTAAGCTTGCAGTATTAATTGCCAGATATTTCAAGTTGTTCTGAAGATAAAGTAACAGAGGGTACAAAAGCTTTAGAAAATAAGGCAAAACCCCAGACAAACTCAGTAAAAAGACCTTGTAATTCTGGGTGGTTTGGATTTCTGTCTGGCAGTTTCCTCTTACACATCTGCAAATATAAAAGCTTTGAATGCTTGCTGTCTTAGGAGGGCTGCCAACATAGAAAGTATTTGCTTGAGGAAGTGAAAGGCGCCTGGGCAGCAATAAGTTTTCTGTGTTAGGAGAGATGTAATAGGATACTGTTTACTTAATTTGTGGGGTCTCTGTTGATTTAATGCAGCCTGTGATGAGCTGCTCGCAGGAATGCAGTCATATTTATTTTGTTAAACTTTTTCATAAACAGTTCTTGTTCTCATTTTGGTGGTGCTGTTGTGGGTGGATAGGTATATCTTGTCAAACCTCCTTGTGCCCTGCTCCTTCCTTTGGCGCTGATGCTGGTGTGTGATGTATCAGGAGATCTTTCCTTCCTGGGTTTGTGGTGAAAGAGGTTGATTCTGATCCGGCTGATTTTCGCAGAATGGCATGGATTTAAGCAGCTGAAGATAACTGAAGTCCCATCAAAGACTGTGCCTGCTACACCTGGAATTTGACTCCATGGTCTGGGGCTCATGCTCTCTATTTAAAGGTTTTCCCAGCTGTAAGGAACTTCGTGGACAATGTTGGGAAAGGAGAAGGAAAACTTTCCCGTCTTTATGCAGAACAGTGATGCACAGAGTGACTAATTGGCTTGGAGGAGGCCTTTGGGAATAGAGGAAGTGCGTGGGTTTTTTTCTTTGAATTGTAGCACAAAAGATATGGGACTTGCAGCAAGTCCTTTCAGTAGGAGAGAGATGCTAAATGAGCGAGCTCTTAGTTCGGATCAAGCCAGAATGCAGTCTAGTAGCTGTGATCCTTCACTTCTGAATGCAACTGCAGCTTCCAGTGAATCCTTTTTTCCTTCAACAAGGAGCTGTAATGTGAAAGCTGCTGGCCAGGGCGAGCGCTGGCTTTGTGAGGATAAATGTGTGGAAGGAAGTGGTAACATGTGGTGTGCTTAGTCTGGATCGGTGCATCTGTCGTTCTCTTGCTGCTGAATTTGCTGTCCTTGTCACCATAGTGTCTGACCCCTTACTGCCTTTAGTGGGTGTGCTGCCTGTGCGCCTTGGCAGTGGAGATGAGAGCAGTTCCCTGTTGCCTGCCAAGTGAAGTGGGATGGAAACACCTTCTCCAAGGCCATGTGCAGCTTGTTCAGTACTGTGCTCTCCCTCTGTGATAGTTAAGGATTTATAAAAAAGAAAAAAGAGGGAGCATGTTTTATGGACAGGATATGTCAGGGGCTAACTATGTATTTGGGTTCTGCTTTCTCCTTTGCCGCAGTTTCAGAGCACAACCTTGGATAAGCAGTAAAATGTCTGTCTCTGACCCTGTCCCCTACAGTCAGATAGGGACAGTAGCACTTCCAGGGTTTTGCAACTGGTATACAATAGCAATGGCAGCTGTTGCAGGAGGTTTTATCTGATGTAGTAAATAGTCTCTCCTTCTGAGTGCTTTGTTTTCCTTTTTCATTTCCTGTTGGCTTTCTGGAATTTAGGGTAGCTTCCTTTTTCCATGGCCTAGGTAAGCTGAACTCTTCTCTGCGGAGCAATGAGAGCACTTGTCAATTAATCTCACCCTTTAGGACCAGCTGTTGTTTATGAAAGCTGTTTTCTAAGGGTAGTAGTTCTTTTGAAGGTCATAAACAACATTGTGTTTGACTACCCCCCTGTCCTGTTCCGTTTTTTAGCAGCTAAATGTGTGCATGACCTGGGTAGCTGTTGTATTTTTGATGCCTGGTTTGTTATTGTTTTGGGGTTTTTTGTTTTTTTTTTTCTTTCCAGAAACTTACAGTGTAGATTCGTTAGTGCCCCACTCTGGTTCTTCAAAACTAAAAAAGCTTGAAGGAAGTATCTTGGATACTAAAGTGATAAGAGCTAGCGAAATGCCAGACGCTGTATAAACAACTAAACTCAGCCCCCAGCCCTTCTGGAAGAGGAATGATTTGCAGAAATACTTCAACAGATAGATTGAATTTGGATTTTGAAAGGGGAGAAGAAATGCCAAGCTGCTGCTGAGCTGTGTGTCAGTGTGTGCCTGAGTGTGCTGTGCTGTGTGCCAGCATGCTCCTGGGGCAGCTGAGCAGGCTGTTCCTGCAGCCTCTATGTGCTTGGGAGGCATCTGCACACTGCTGACTCAGTTTCTGGGACTCTGCCAGGTCCCTGATGTAGAGCGAGCTCCTGCTTCCCCTGCAACAAGGTTCGACTGTACCTGCTTGCTGGGCTGTTCTGGTGAATGTGAGCCAATGACCAGTTTGCAGGGAGGAAATGTCATCTTGTGGGAGAGAGGCTGTGGAGCTGCTGTGCAGCTTGTGAAATGATGCTTGGCATGCAGGTGACATTGTGGGAAGGCCACAGTGTGATCTGACAGCAGGTTGTCTCTTGCACTGGTGGGGTTACCTGGACCTGTGGCAGGGGCAAATTGAGGTGTCTGGAGCTGTAAGCAAACAGATGAGCCATGGTAAAGGACATATGCTGTTTGGACACAGCTGTGCGTATATGTGAGCTGACAAACTTACTGGTGGCCTGAAAGGACTTGGGATGTTCAGCAACCCTGACGAACTCTGGCAGAGCTGGCTGGTGTGACCAGCTTCTGTGTTCCCTCTACCCTGATGAGGTGGCTGCTCTTGAAGGGGTAGCGGAACGTGGTTTCCCCAGCTAGAATCAGCCCTAGGGTCCTGACACCAGCAGCTGTGCTGTGCCGCCTCTTGTGTGGGCTCTGCCATGGGGCATGGCAAGTTCTTACATCAGTAGCCACAGCTGGCTCCCATGGGGATTGAGGATTGGAGCCCAGGAGTCCTTGTCTGACGACCTCTGGAGCAGAGCAGCATGTCTGGTTCCTGCGTTGCCAAACCATCATTAGTCTCCCAATGCAACACTCCTGTCATGTTGCTTGCCACAGCAGTTGTTTGTGTCTAATGCTATTTGCTGTTCCTGCCATGTGCGCTTTGGCAAGGCAGTGTTGGTTGGTAGATAGAGCAGAGCTGGGAGGTATGCTTCAGGAATGTTGGGTTTTTTTTTTTTCAATTTTCTGAAAGCAGGTCTAATTTTTAAGCAATGCAAGATCAATCTTATTTACTAAGGATGCTTAATGGGTCAGGTAAGTTCTTATCACTACCTGCCAGAGGTATCCACATTGCACTGCACATGCAGAGTAGCCAAGTAAGGCATTTAATGTCTAGAGAATGACTTTCCAAGTTCAACTTATTTCACTTGTTTCATTTCACGTTTTTTCCCTTTCTTGTGTTACCCATCTCCTTCTGCTCTGTTGAGGTGAGCAGGACTGCGTTTGTTTTCATTTGCCTGTAGCCTCCTAAGTATATTGTATCTCTGCTAGGATGGCCTTGCCTGCTTTGCGCCCTGCTGATTCACAGCGCTCAGGGTGAGCAGGGAGCTGGTGGATGGATTATGCCAGGCTGCTGAGCTGTTAGGGACTTGTTGTAGTCCCTTTGATGGCTCCTCGCTTGGCACAGAGTACATACGAGTCTCTCCGGAGGAGCTGCTCACCTCTTCTGGTACAACATGACCTACGGGGGGACACTGATTTGTGTTTAGCAAGAAACCATTTTGGTGGGATCTGAACAGCTTTGCCATAAGCAAACAGCTGAGGAGGGAGGAGAGAAATGAAGTCTGTGATGCAGGAGTGTGGAGCAAGTATGTTCATGTGTCCCCACAGCAAAGGGACTGACAGCAGCAGTGTCCTGAATTGCCATTCCTGTGGCTGAGAGGCAAGGAATATTGATTAATAAGCTATTTAACTGGCATTTCTTTAGTGTACCGAGAGCGTTAGTCACATTCTGTGTTCACCAATGGGAAGTAATGAGATAAGCTACCTTCCTTGGAAAGGTCTCTACCCACTGTTGCAAGGCGTTTGTGTGGCTTGGAGATGTCGTTTTGTTAGCCTGTCTACGCTTGGTGTCTGGTTGCTGTTATAAAAGGCACCTGAAATACACTTTAGTGAGAGCTGAGCTTGCAGTCTGTAACCAGTGTTTGTGTGCTTGCATGGTGGCCCCTGTGCGATGCTTCTCTCTCACCTTGCCTTAGGTGGAGCCCAGCTACTGAATCCAGAGGGTGACATAGGAGGATTTGCGTTCTTTCAAACCCTGGGGTCCTGTTTCTCTAACCTATGATGCAGAGCAGTTGGGCTGCAGGCTGCTGTTGAGAGAGGGAGACCTGCTTCTCCCTCCTGCCTCTCTTTCCTTGTGCCAGCACAAGCATTTCTGTGTTCACAGCTACGCATTGTCCTGGGAATAGGAGCAATTCAGAATGAATTCCTTTAGTTGTTGGTGGAAGAAAGAGTTCCGTCGTTTTTGGCAGGTAGCCTGAAGTTGTGCTGGACTAATGATTGACTAACCACAGCCTCTCTGCTGGGGAAGAGAATCGTGTGGCTTAAGGTGCGCTTTCCAGGGGCTAAGAATACACTGTATGGTTTCCTTCATAAAAAAACTTGCATCTTCTCTGCCAGCCCAATGTAAAGGCTGCATTGAGCCTGTACCAGGCCCTCTGTGCAGGACAAACTGTGTTGTACTACTCTTCCGCAGCCCTGGGTTTTGCCTGGTGCCTGATTGTAGATCCCCTCCTTGAGGGTGAGCGTCAGCATCATGTCTTTAAAACACCATGCTGTTCACATGGGATAGTCCTTGCTGCTGGAGAAAGGCAGTTGCTTTTCAGGCCTCCTGCAGACAGCCCTGTGTACCACTGGGTGCACGTGGTATAGGAGGAAGTGGAAGCACAAGGGAAAAAACCGCACACATTTGCTTTGCTCTGGAACAGTCCCCTAGTGTTCACAGGAACAAATGTGTGCTTCAGAAAGCACTCAGTGAGCATGAGTCCTTGGAGAGACGAAGGACCTCTCCCTTGCACACCAGGAGGTGGTGACAGTGCCTAGCACACACTCCCAGTGTAACCACAGCTGATGCCAAGGAAGGCTCCTCCGGAGGGATGGCAGAGATGAGGGATCTTGTTAGCTTTGGCCTAGGGGAGACAGGAGGCTTCTCTCTGAGCATATCTGAACCTTGCTAAGTTTGTGTGTCTCTTTTCTGCTGTCCTTTTGCTTCTCCCTGCCACAGTCTGTCCCTTCCCATTTCTGAAGGCTCTGTTCCTATTCTGACATAAGAGGTGAGCATGGTCCCGCCTGTCTTCCGCCACTGCCAGATAGGTTTAGGGAGTCAGTTGGGATTACCTAACTTGGTCATGCTGCAGCGTAAGTACAGCTTCTGTGTGCTGCCTGCCTGGCTGAGCTGTCCCTGGCTGACTTTGAGGACGTGGAGGAGACAGGTCTGCATGAGAAGTGTTGTGTGTCAGGGTCTGGGATGACTTGCAGCCACCAGCACTGCTCCATGGCTGGAGGCTGTTGGTACCACACGGTCCCTACAGGAAAGGGGCTGCCTGCAGGCTCCCAGGCTCCCAGTCCCAAAGCAGCAGGCTGTCATCCGAGGCTTGTGATGTGCTCTGGGCCACGGAGGTAGGAAGGATCAAGCTGTCTGGCCCTTCAGAGAGGGGTTCTTGTATTTATCATTGCACCAAGGGCTGGATGAGTGAAGAAGGTGTTTTGCATGTTAAGCAGGCAGCTGGGATGAGTGAGCCGTAGGGTGCAGCTGCAGTGCTCCTATACCTCTCCTTTGAAAACCGTGTCAAGGCAAGTACTTTTGGCTCTCCTAAGACTATTATGAAAGAGGCTCGGTTTGCTGTGCCCTTCTCTCAGTTTGCCCTCAGGGCAGGCTGGGCTTGTTTGAATTAATGTAATTAGCACATGCCTTATTAACTCACTAAGGCACAAAGAACTGATGTATATTTGTAGCCAGGTTAAGCAGCCCATATTATTTTAATAACTGTGTCCTTCTTAATGCATGGCAACAGTTGATTGCTGATGGTGACTCAGGATTCCCTCCACTATGGAGGGAATTTAGACAAAGTGTGTGCGGTTCTCTTTTATTGTGTTGTATTTTTATCAATGAGCATAGCTGTAAAGGGAATTAGCAGCAGGTGTGGTAGGTGGAAGGAAACTTTCAGTGCAGGTTCACTCAACAGCCAGCCCTGGATATTTCCTATGCTATATCCTGTCTATAGAAAAGAACTTATAGAATGAATCAGTGTGATATAACACAGGCCAGGAAGTGGAAATACACAGAAATGAACTTTAGCAACCCATGGTTCAACTCTGCTCCAATTAGGTTATGTACCAGCTACTGATAGTAATTTTGCTTTGTTGTCTGCCCTATTTCCCCAGGTGAATCCTGGGGAAGAGGAAGTGGCCGGTGTATTCTGGAACTGCTCATAACCAAGACTGCGAAAGGGACAGGTTCTTGTGAAAGGTCAAAAAGTAGTCACAAGCAATTTCATTCTCTGCAGTGCTGTGGTCCTTACTCCCTTTTGCTGATCTGGGTCTTTACACACACAGCGCTTAGCTCAGTTCTGTGCTGAGCTAAGGATGCTGCTTGGATGATTGCCACCAGGTTGGTGGTTTTGGTTTGATTTTTTTTTTTCAGAAGATGGAAGTTACGGAGGTGAATGTCAGTTTGTGTTCCACCACCTTGGAATGATGCAGCCTGCAAGTCCAGGACAGTGGTATGTGTCTCTCTTCCTGTAGTCCTGCACATGAGATAGTAAAATGATGCACTGCTAAGACCAGTGACTTAAGGATTTTAGGGGCTTCTTTCATCAAAGATGGCTGTGCATACAAAGGACACTCGCTGCATTTCCTCTCTTCTTCCCCTTCCTGCAATAATCACAGGTTATGCTCTTTGTAGTCAGCTGGATGGAGGAGCAGGAAGAGTGGTGCTGGAAAGCAGCTGATGTGCTTGCCCAGTCTTGGTCAGGTTTTCTGTAAGCACCTCTTGGACTGAGATGCAGGTATCCTGCTTGCTCCCTCTCCTCTTTTTGTTTTTCTCATTTGCCCAATTAAGCTTGGGCTGTCAAGGCCTGAACTGTTCCCAGTCATCATGAGCTTGTGCAGGAGCACCAGTGAGAAGATGGGGATGTTAAAGGCAGACAGGCAAAGAAACTCCATGAAATTGGACAGAAGTGTGTATTGCTTGTAATAATGTCCCCTCTCACTGCAGCTGGTGGAGTACCAGCTCCCCAGGCTGCAGCAGACAGTCAGTTCTTCTTGCATGCGTCTACTGAGGACCTAGCCCTCCTGGGAGGTACAGTAGGAAAACAAAAATAGCTGTGAGGTCTCCATAGAGTGACGGGGGATGTACACAAGTCTCTCTGCAGCAGGCTGGAGCAGATAAATTTATTTCTCCTTCGTTTGTGCCCATTCCCAGGACAGCTCATTGCTTGGATGAAGGTACTGTGGATGGTCAGTGAGGTGAGGAGCTGCGGTGGTAGATGCAGTGGTGGTACAGAGCTAACCACTTGCAGCTCCTGATTGGTGCGTAGCAGGGAAGAAAATGGTTGCTGAGTTACCTCAGATGTTGGCAAGAAGTGGTGATATTTTTGTTGCCTGTTTTTTTTTCTTTTGTGTTTCAGGTGCAGGAAGGGGCACTGCTTGGTGTGGTGGGTAGAAGGCTTTCTGCGCAGAATCAAAGCAGCCTGCTGGCTTATAGCTGTGGGCCACTTGGCACACACTGAGACGGGGCATTTTCTGGGCCAGCTTTTTAGCCAGTGAGGGTTTTTTTCCTCTCTCTTCTATCTGAATATTTACTGGCTTTGAATAAGTTTGGAGGGGGAAGAAGCAGCCTTGACCTGGTGGAGCTGAACCCTACAGCTTCATTGATCTTTCCTTGTGCTGTGCTGTGGGAGCAGCCATGTGTCAGAGCAGGCTCAGCAGGCCCCTTGCTGGCTGCTGGGCTGGCAGGGATGGAGCTTAATTTATCACCCTGGAGTAACTGAAGCTGGGGTTATTTCTGGCACATGTCTTGTTCAGCGTCCATCTGAAGGACCACAATGTAGGGGAAATGAACTTGATTTGTGAGTTGTTTTTCTTTCTTCTCAAAAGCGAACAGTTTGAATTTTCTCCCAATTTTGAGGGGAAAAAGCCTTTTGTAGGGCTACATGCAGCATTTTGAAAAAAAACATACTCATCTTGTGATGTGAAGGTGGTGGTCATCCAATAACAGTCATTCCTTGACACAGCTACTGCCAAGCTTTCAGACTTGTGGGTCATCATCAGGGTCCTAGAGACTTTAAGTTGCATCATGTTCATCCTGTACGCCCCAAGGCAGGGCCACCAGCTCTCAACTGGTCTGCAGCTGACACAGCACTGACTTGCGCTGTCAGTCCTGCCCCTCTGCAACCTTGGGTTTAGCTGCAGCGAGCCGGCATCGTCCCATGAGGATGCACTTCAGGGTATCAAATAGGGACAGATCTATGGGTGTTTAGATGTTGCTCTGAGTTACTGCTGCAATTTGGCTCTGAAAGATGCATATTCTTCCCTGTGTGGCCACTGGCGGCTCTTTCTTTTGGAGGAGATCTGTCTGCTGAGAGCCAAGAGGCCTGGTTTTGTTGCTGGTGGGGAATGAATGGTCCCTTTCAAGGCTCAGTACCTCAGGTCAGTGTTCTGCTTCGTTGCTATTGAGTAAGCTAAAATCCAGCCTTCAGTTTCTCTTGGGTGTCTTGGTGTTTTTAATTACTGCTTTGTATATGATGATTATTTTAAATTGGGAAGGAGGAACCTTTTCTGTGCTCTGCTAGTCTCTTGGCAGAGCACCAAAGTGAGGGATATGCACCATTTAGTTTCTCAGTGGCAAGTCCTTCCAGGATTAGTCTCTCTGTCACTGTCAGTTGGTTCTGCCTTTTCTTGACCACCACGGATTATTGAAGAGAAAGGACTGTACGTAAGTTCCTGTTTGTTTTCCAAGCTCTGTCTGTCAAGCTCCAACTTCTCAGCAAAACTGTCCACTTTTTCCAGCTCATGCTGCATATCTATGAAGCTGTAATTTCATAAAAACTGGTATGGAAGATGAGTTTAAAAATAGTTGGAATCACCCCACTTCAATGCATGACTACATGATTTCTCAAGTGGCACTTGGAAGGGGACATCACTGACAAACAAGCACACACTTATGTCATCCAAAGAAGTCTGAGCTGCAAACTTTCTTGTACACCACCATGATCACGTGTGAGCAATTTTACTGTCTGTCTGTTAGCTGTGCTTCCACTGTTGGCTTTTCAGCTGCAAAGTAATGTAGGCCATAATAAATGTAATCTAATTTAAGTAATAATTTTGAAATTGGCACAATATTTAGTTCATTGTGTTTGCATATGAATTAGTTGTTCTGTAGTTACTTTTATGGATTGCTTTGAATTGATGCAGAGACTTGCAGATCTCTACAGACCAAAGGCTGGGATCCACTACTATTTTCAAGCAAAATACTGGGCCTGAATTTCTAGTCTGGCTGTGTTCTGACCTTGTATCACTGCGTAACTGAAGATTTTATGATGAGACGCATGGAAAGGGGTTTTGGCACTTTGGGTCCTGCACCTCTTGGTCCATGTTTCTGTAGAAGAAAGGGAGAACCAAGACTGAGTTTACCTTTGAGGATGAGTAGTTGTCTGTGATTTAGAGGCTTGTTACTTGTGTTGTAACTTTTCAGAGGAATGAGAGGGGGAGCAGGGCTGTAGCATGCTTGATGTGGCATTTGTGCAAAGCAGAGGAGCCAGGTCTCTTGAGACTCATACACTAAAATCATGTCTTGCTGTGTGAGCCTTGCGTGCGTCTCCCTCTAATGGCTGTCTTCACTCATCCTGTCTTATGTTCAGCTGCAAAACCTCCAGGACAGGGGACTGGTCTTAACTAAAGATGTGTGGAATCAAAGATCTGTGTTGGGGCCTCTTGGTGTGCTGCAGGGCTAATCCCCCAGCCCAGCTTCAAGATGAGCATCAACTTTCAGGCTCTCAGTCCAGGGCAGTTTCCCAGCACATGCAAGTTGAAGGGCATATCTAGTGTTTGTTCCGGACTGGCACAGGCCTGTTCCTCAAGACTTTGTGTCTGACTTGAATGCAGATGGCTTGGCATTGAGTGGTTGCACTTTGCAAATCTTTCTGCCCAGCTGAAGTGGGATCTGCTCCAGTAACTGGAGTGTTACCTGGTGTTAGGACCTATGAACAGGACTCCATTTCCTGAGCTGTCCTGGGATAGAGCTGAGGGATATAAGACTCATCTGGGAAAGAGATGATGCTGATACAAGGAGAGACCTCCCTGTTAAGTAATAGGGCAGATGGTTTTTGCACTTATCTAAGCAAGCTGCTGGTTGTTTGGTCTAGAGAAGCTCTCCAGGTAAGAAGGCAATTTTCTTGCTGCTCACAGTGCGTTTTGGAGGCCTTTCTCCAAGGCTTTGCTCTCACAGAAGTAACAGAAGATGCTTGGTGTCTTGACTTAGTGCTTAAGGTTTCTTAGCAAAGCAGGCAAACTTGCATGACTCTGTATTGGCAGTGAGGGCCCAGCCTGTCGCTTCCAGCAGGATGGAGAGCCCAGAGGGGAAAGCATGGGAAAACTGGGTGTGTTCCTCTTGCCCCAACTGCCACAGATAGGAGATCCCAACCTCCTTCCCTGCTTTTTTGCCCTCTTCCTTTCCAGTGATACCTGCTGCTTCACTCACTCAGATCCTTGCTTCGGAGTTGGCATCTAGGTTGGCTTTCTCAAGTATGGCTGAGCCCAAGCAGACGGGAGGATTGTTGCTAACGTGCAGTAAAGTGACTGTCTGATGTCTTTGGTAACTCTTTCTCTGCATTGAGGTGGCCTTGGTGTCTGAGGCCTGTGAGCATGTTTGGAAAAGAGAGATAGAAAGAAACAGCCCAAGCGAGCAAGAGTGAGAGCTGCCTGCATCACACGGTGGGACTTTTGTCCCCTGAGAAGGGAGGTTTGGCTGGTTGTACCAGCTCAAAAGAAGCTCTTGATTGCTGAGCCCTCTTCCTTCCTGAAGAGTAGTGGAGGTGGCTGTGTTTCCAAAGCCAGTCCTTGCTGTCTCTGTTTTGTCTTCATCTGCTATTGTGTGAAGATAGAAGAGGTCTCTGAATTTCCTGTAATCTCAAATAAATCCTGGGGAAGAGGATAGTTGTGACACTGTGCATGCAGTTATCAGAATATAGGGCATTACTGTAGTCCCAGGGGCTTGCAGGATTGTTCCCTGTGACTCTTCTGCCGTAGCCTTGTGGCTCCTCTCCTATTGCAATGTTGTGGGCAACTGCACTGTCCAGATGGTTAAAGGATGCAGTGGGCAAGTTCCTCTGCTATGACTATTTTTTATAATGACTTGGTTTTTTCCTAAGTTGGAGTGTTGTCGTGGGAGCAGGGTTGTTCCTCAGACTGCCAGCTATGGTTCAAAATCCTGTCTGAAGGGCAAGTCAGCGATGGAACCGAAATGAGTGCTCAGGAGTCTTTGCTGCTAATCAGGAGTTTTGGTCCTCTTTTTACACTCTGTTGGCATCCAAGTAAATCTATACTGATGCCACCTGTGTTTGCAAAGCCAAACATCTCTGTGACATGCCCTCAGCCTGGGAACCGTCCTTCACCGCCAGGGAGCTTGCCCATTTCCTTGTTGCATGAGGGAGATGTTTTGAGGTGTTCTTCTGTCATCACAAGGTCTCACAGTGTGGAGAAGTTGAGGATTCCCAGACTGAGCCCAGTTTGCAAGGAGTGTGGAGGCCAGGTACAGGGGCAAAGTTTGCCTGCTGTTTTGCAAGGGTGGCAGCCCAACTGTTTTCACTGCAAATGTGCACTGGCATCTTTGTAGGTAGGAGGATGCCAGGGGACATCTATCCCGAGCAGTCAAGGGGAGGGAGGATAGAGGTAGATTCTGGAGGATGGAAGGGGCTGCATGAGCTGAGGGCTCTTGCAGGGGGACTGTCAGGAAGGAGGAGCAAGTGCCCTGTGTGCTGGGGCTCAGCATCTTGCAATCTCAGCAGGTGCTATGCCACTAAGCCTGTCCCCACGGGGGTACAGGCAGCCAATGGTGCAGGTAGGTGGCGTGGCACCTCCCCGCTGGGACTTTGGCCTCACCTGAGGCAAGAGGGAGACGTGCTTTGGGCTTGGTGCTTCTAAAGCCTGGTGTTGTACAGAGACAGTCAGCGACTGATGACAAGGCAGGTGAGTTTACATCTGCAGCCCTGGGGATTCTACCTAGTGTCAGAACAGTACGAAGGGGCTGTGCTGTCCTCCTGCAGCCAGAGAGGTGACACAGCCTGTGACAACAGGGGAGCATCCACCAACCTTTTCAAGAGCTCCTGTGTTCTGTTGAGAGCTAATGTCCTGCCTAGCGCTGCAAGGAAATTCATGGCAATCCTTGCTTTTGAGAGCCTAAAGGCAAGCAAGCAGCAGAGATGAAACTGCCACCAATTCCCTCCATTCCCTCTATCACAAAATGTCCTGAGCAGGTGAGAGCCAAGTCTACAACTTCCCCTCAGGTGAGATTTCCTGATCCCCTGGTGTGCATTGGGCCTGGCCCACATCTAGAAAGCAGCTTCTCTGAGGAAGTATTTGCAGTTCAATTTGCCCTCCTTAAACTTTATTGTTGAAATGGCAGCTTTGCTTCAGTTGTTAGCAAACTGTTGTGTCTGCACCTTTGAATGTGTCTGCACTGTGAAGGAAGGTGGTGTGCTGATCCAAGAGGGTTTTTCCTCTCCCAGCAGGTATTAGTTGCTGATTGCTTCCCCTCCCACTCCCTTGTCTGACTGTTACCAGTTTCATGACTGTGTCCTCTCCACACAGTGGATGTTGTGCCACTTTTTTCCCTCCTTTCACCTTCTGAACCTTGTTTCTTGATGTTGGCTTCTCTGGCCGGGGCACTGAATTTGTCTACTTTCAAGACAATTGGGAATAAGTGAAAGGGAGTCCTGCCTTCCCTGTGTGCTGTTTATTTTCAAGTCAAGGTTGTAGTCTGCATGTTTGCTTTCAGTGACAGCTCGAGCATGTGCTGGCCTCCGGTTCGGTCTCATCCCTGCCTGACCACTCTGCACAAATGTTTGTGCTGGCATGAAAGTGGGGATGGGAACACCTTTGGGTATAGGGAGAGGATGAGATTGCTTTCTTTGGCTGTAGTACCAGCTGACATTGGCTAAAGGTCTACTGTCCAAACAGCAGTGTGTGTGTGCTCAGATAAGTTGGCATATCTGACAGTCTGTGCCTGAGAGGCTGTGCTCACTGCAGAGTGGGGTAGCTGGTGAGGGGAGTGCCTGGAAGTGGGAGGGCAGAAGTGAAGAGCCAGCCTCTTGGTAGGAGCTGGTGGCTGGCTTGGAGGATGCCAGCAGTGGCTCTGGCCTGGCAGAGGAAGAACAGAACAAGGAGGGTGTTGAGATGCAGGAACCCCCAGGGTCAGATGAGGGCAGAGTGGTGGCATCTGGGGTTAGAGGTGGCAGCCCACAGCCATAAGGCAATGCAGTGGCAATAAATATTGTAAGCATGGTCGAAGCGGTATGGGTAAGCTTAGCAGGTCTGCTGTGTGAAAGTTTGGCAATCCCAGAGTGGGTAGCATAGGTGTATTGAGTGTGTGTGGTGTGTGGCAAGGCAGGGGGGCTGTGAGGACCAGGTACATCCAAAGCTGGTTAGGTTTGCATTGTAGTACCCCCAGTCTGGCTACTCTTTTAAGTCTCTGGAGCTGGAAAAAGGGAGAGGCTGGATTGAGGAGAGTCCTGGGCTATCCACATTCTGCAGTGTGAGTTTTGGGCCTTTTGCCTTGCTTCTCCACCTAAAATGGAAGTGATTCCTGGTCTGGAGCGCATGTGTCACTCAAACTAATTTTCTTGATAATTTCAATAAATGCAAAAGGGATGCTCCAGTGTGTGATTAATGGGGCATTAATCTATGCCTAGCTGTGTTAACAGCACTCTAGGCAGGAATTAACACCACATAATTCATCACCCTTGCAGCTCTTGCTCTCTTAATTATGGGATGTACAATTTAGGTGCTCCTTTCCGTGAGGGCTGGTCAGCCTATTTGGCTTTGAGGTAGGTCTCTGGCAAATCTTGTTTCCCTGGCTGCCGACTGCCAGTTTCCTCCTGGCTTCTCTGCTCCTCAAGCCATGCAGGTTCCCAGTTCCAGCAGCACCATTGCCTACTGGGCTGTAAAACTTAACTGTGTGGAGACTGAGGCATCAGCACTTTTTGGTGCTGCTAACTTCTCTGCTGCCCCAGTACAGGTCCTAATGGGAGATTTTGTGGGCAGATGCAGGCCCTGGTCCTTCAGGAAGCCCTGGAACTACAAACCTACTTGGCTGCAGAAGTTTTGCCTGCCTGCTTTTGTTTGTGTTTTTGGGCTCCTGAGACCACCTTGTTCCTGGGGAGATATATTTGAATCTCTACTTAATCTGTTTTGTTTCTAGGTTAAATGCGTAATGTTGTTCTGGATTTGTTTTTTAAATATCTCATAAAATTATCACCATTTTCTTTCCAGCATGTGTTTTTCTTCCTCTTATACTGCAGGATTGTAGCTATTTTCCTGCCCTGGGAGGAGCTGGGATCCAACTCTGTCCAGGACCTACCTTGCTAGGGTGCTGGAGGCTTTGTCATTCACCATCTTTTAAGGGACTTGGGAAGTTCTGTGGATTTTTTTTTTTTTGCAAATTGTTATTCACTGTAGCTCTATTTAAACAAACAGAGGTCAAATAAACTTTCTACTTCAGTGTGTTAAAATTTCTTAATGCATTAAAATTCCCTGGCCATGGCCGTTCAGGGTGCCAGGTGCTGTATAAACAGTTATCAAGTGCTGGTGTCTGCTGTAAAATGGTCACATCACTTGCTTCCACTTGTTTGTATGTGAGTTGAGTAGCTTTTGTTAAGGGGGATGATACTAGTCCTGGCATTTGCTGGCTGTACAGCTTGTTGTCTGATGGATCTTAATGCCCTAAGGAGGCCTATAACTTTGCTTTGCTCAGTTTTAAACCTTCCTGATGTGCAGCTGCAGCAGGCACACCCGTTCCTGCGGCAGTTTTCCAGCTGGGTCAGGCAGCTGAGGAGGACTCTACAGTTACCAGGTTAGCTGATTTGAGTTAGCTTTCCCAAGCTCTCCAACCACTGTCTGCCTCTTTCCCAAAACTTCCCCCGTTTCAAAGGAAAAAAACTATAGAAAAACCGAAATCACACTATATATATATATATATATTTCTAAATACAAAGAACTACATACAGTAAGGATATCATGCAAAACTCCCAAGAAAGGGGAAGGGAAAATGGGAAAAAGGACAAAAAGGATCTATATAGCACCCGGCGTACAACTATAACACCCAGTAACTAACAAAAGATCTAGCAAAATCTCACCACTTCCCTTGAGGAAAGCAGAACAGCTAAATCTGACCCAGGACTCTCCCCCAACGCATGGGCAGACAACGACAGCTGCTGCAGGCCTCAGCTCCAGACAGGACCAGCAGCAACGGAGCTCCTGCTCTCCAGCTTGCCAGAAGAAGAAGAGAGCGTACTCTCTTATCTACCTTATTTATATGTTGTGTTACATTAAAGGAAGATATGGAATATTTCCATGGATCCTGACCTCCGCTGTTAATGAAGACCTGTAAAGGCCATTTTTTTTAAGGAAGATCTGAAAAATCCAAAAGTCAATTCACTACATTCTCCACCCCTTATTCCATATCATTTCTTTAACGCAACACCTCTACAATTGTGATTGTCTATATCCCGTGCACAGACACATATATATAGTCCTTATTTTATTTCGACGTTCTCGTCTGTCGTTGAAGATCAACACCAACAGCAACTCAGTTTGGATTCTTGGCCCTTTAGTCACAGTCACAGTTCTGGTTTTGGGCTTAAGAGTTAAAACTCGGAAGATCTGTTGGTGGCTGTTTCTCAGGTAGTAATGAGAGTATCGTGTGATGCAGTGCTCGACTGGCTCAACTGGGCTTGGCTCATCACTGGAGACTGTATCCGCTCTGTTCAGGTCTTTTTCATCTGGTGACATCTTCTGTAGAAGTCAACTCAAGACACGGAATTAGTTTTTCCCCAAGGATAGATTTCCTTGAGGCACATACTGGGTCTCTCCATCCTTTCTCATTACCCACCAGGTATTTCCAGGCCCTTGAGCAAAAACAATCCCACGAATGGGTTTGTCTTTGCTTGAGGGAGGAATAATCCAAACGGCCTTACCCAACATACACCTCAGATGGATCACTGGAAGTTTGTCTCCATCTACAACGTGGAGGGATTCTGCTTGGGCAGGCCCAGCTCGGTTGACAGAGCCCCTGGTGTGAACTAGCCAGGTGGCCTTGGCTAAGTGCTTATCCCAGTTTTAAAAGTTCCTCCACCTAGTGCCTTTAGAGTTGTCTTTAACAGTCCATTACACCTTTCGACCTTTCCAGCAGCGGGTGCATGATATGGAATGCTCCTGTGTCCAAGTAGCCACTGAATTGTTTTTAAAATGACTCCCATTGTCTGACTCAATACGTTCTGGAATACCATGTCTCCACAGGATTTGCTTCTCAAGACCCAGAGTAGTATTTTGGGCCATTGCATGTGGTACTGAATATGTCTCTAACCAACCTGTGGTTGCTTCCACCATGGTAAGCACATAGGGTTTACCTTGGTGGGTCTGTGGCAATGGAATGTAATCAACCTGCCAGGCCTCCCCATATTTGTACTTATCCCAATGTCCACCATACCACAAGGGCTTTAACCTTTTTGCCTGTTTGGTAGCGGCCCAGGTTTCACAGTTATGGATAACCTGAGAAATAGTGTCCATGGTTAAATCCACCCCTCGGTCTCGTGCCCATCTGTAGGTGGCGTCTCGGCCTTGATGACCTTAAGCATCATGGGCCCACCGAGCTAGGAACAATTCTCCCTTCTGCTGCCAGTCTGGGTCTACTTGTGATACCTTGACCTGCGCAGCTCGGTCTGCCTCTCTGTTATTAGCATGTTCCTCATTAGCTCGACCCTTAGGCACATGGGCATCTATATGGCGGACTCTCACGTTCAGGTTCTTCACTCTGGCAGCGATGTCTTGCCACAGTTCAGCAGCCCAGATGGGTTTCCCTCTATGACTCCAATTCATCTTTTTCCACTGGTCTAGCCATCGCCCATAGGGCATTGGCTATCATCCATGAATCGGTGTATAGGTAGAACCTTGGCCATCCTTCTCTTTCTGCGATGTCTAGGGCCAATTGGACACCTTTGAGTTCCACAAACTGACTTGATTTGCCTTCACCTTCAGTGACTTCGGCCATTCGTGTAGGACTCCAAGCAGCTGCTTTCCACTTCCAGCTCTTCCCTACAATACGGCAGGAACCATTGGTGAAAAGAGCATAGCATGTCTCTTCATCTGGCAGCTTATTATATGGTGGAGCTTCTTCAACTCGACTCACTGGCTCTTCTTCTTCTTCATCTGCCAGACTGAAGTTCCCACCTTCAGACCAATTAGCTATAATTTCCAAAATTCCAGGGTGATTCAAGTTCCTGATTCAGACATGTTGTGTAATCGAAGCAATCCACTTGCTCCATGTGGCATCGGTGGCATGATGTGTAGAGGGCACCTTCCTTTGAACATCCAGCTCAGCACTGGTAATCGGGGTGCCAGGAAGAGCTGTGCTTCGGTACCAATTACCTCTGAAGCTGCTTATATACCCTCATATGCTGCTAAGATTTCTTTTTCCATCGGGTTGTAATTGGCCTCAGAACCTCTGTAGCTTCAGCTCCAGAAACCCAGTGGTCGCCCTCGTGTCGTGAGGCACCTTTTGCCAGAGGCTCCAGAAGGGACCTTTATCTCCAGCTGCAGAGTAGAGTACATTCTTTACATCTGGTCCAGTCCTGACTGGTCCAAGAGCCACGGCATGTGCAATTTCTTGCTTGATCTGCCTGAAAGCTGCTTGTTGTTCAGCACGCCGTTGGAAATCATTCTTTTTACGCATCACAAAGTAAAGAGGGCTCACAATCTGGCTGTACTCTGGGATGTGCATCCTCCAGAAGCCTATGGCTCCCAGAAAAGCTTGGGTCTCTTTCTTATTTGTCAGTGGAGCCATTGCCACGATCTTATTGATGACATCAGGTCTTCCATCTTGCCATTTCACCCCTAGGAACTGGATCTCTCTGGCAGGTCCCTTGACTTTACTCTTCTTTATGGCAAAACTGGCCTCGAGGAGAATCTGGATAATCTTCTGTCCTTTGTCGAAGACCTCTCCTGCTGTGTCCCCCCATACAATGATGTCATCGATATACTGGATATGTTCTGGGGCCTTACCCTTCTCTAGTGTAGCCTGAATCAGTCCATGACAGATGGTTGGACTGTGTTTCCACCCCCGGGGCAGTCGATTCTAAGTGTATTGAACACCCCTCTAGGTGAAAGCAAACTGTGGCCTGCACTCTGCCGCTAAGGAAATGGATAAAAACGCATTGGCAATGTCAATGGTGGTGTAACACTTTGCTGTCGTGGACTCCAGCTGGTACTGGAGCTCCAACATATCTGGTACTGCAGCACTCAGTGGCTATGTGACTTCATTTAAGCCACGGTAGTCCACAGTCAGTCTCCATTCTCCATCAGACTTGCGTGAAGGCCAGATAGGGCTATTGAAGGGTGAAATGGTTCTGCTGACCACCACTTGGCTTTCCAGCTTCAGAATCATCTTATGGATAGGGATCACAGCATCTTGATTCGTCTGATACTGTCGCTGGCGTACGGTTGTTGTGGCTATGGGCACGTTTTGATCTTTAACTTGCAGAAATCCTACTGCAGAAGGGTCTTCTGAGAGGCCAGGAAGGGCAGACAATTGCTTGGACTCCTCTTCAATCACAATGGCTACACCAAAAGCCCACCGGTACCCCTTTGGGTCCTTGAAGTATCCTTTTCTTAGGTAATCCATACCTAGAATGCAAGGGCCTTCTGGCCCCGTCACAATGGAATGCTTTTCCCATTGGTTTCCTGTCAAGCTTATGTCGGCCTCTACCACTGACAACTCCTGAGACCCTCCTGTCACTCCAGAAATAGAAACAGTCTCTGTACTCTTAAGCCCTGATGGCATTAAAGTACACTGGGCACCAGTATCTATCAAAGCTCGGTGTCTCTGAGGATCTGATGTGCCAGGCCATCAAACCCACACAGCCCAGTAAACCCGATTGTCTTCTTGGTCCCTCTCCTTCTCCTGGCAGAAGGCAGGGCCCCTCTATTGGTCTTGATGAGAGCAATCGTCGTTGGACTTTGACTTTATTTTCTTGGAGGCTTTTTTGTCATCAGGGAGGTGGATCTCCGTCTCCATTTGCCTTTAGGCAAATGCGGGTTCTTGTCTAGAAATTCTGCATCTATCACGTAGATAACTTTCTTGTCAGTGTCCTTCTGTCTCAGCTCCTTCACTCTTGCTTCGAGCTTGTAAGTGGGTTCACCACCCCACTTTTTCATGTTCTCTCCCTTGCTGCATAGGTATGCCCATAGTTGGCTACGTGACTGACGCTTAGGGTTTTCCTTCCCTCTGTGTGGGGTTGGTGAAGATCGTGAACAAGACTGAGGTCTAGGTCGAGGTCGTCTTGGTCTATCCCACCATGATTGTTCCATTGGACTTTCTCTGTAACCTCTATAATGTCTGTCATCTCTGTCTCTAGGATAGTCCTCGTATCTGGAGTATTCATAATGTCTCTCTCTTCTTTCCCTATCGTAGGCAGGTTGGTATAGGGAATCGGAGGAGTATTCCAGACTTTCCACTGTGCGTCTTATCCAACAACACGTCTTCCACGCTTGGTTCACCTGTCATTAGATCATATACGGTTACCAAGCAGTAGGTGTATGGTTTAGGGGCACCTTTAATTACCTTTTTCCACATGGGCTGTGTGGAGGGAACACGTTCTGGAGCTAGGATGTCATAATAGTCTGGATGAGAATAGGTGATCTCCAACATGGCTAATTCCCGTAAGTATTGGATGCCTTCTTCTGTAGTATTCCACCTTCTTGGAGAGCTCGACAGATATTCCTTAAATGGGTATTTCACCCTCACAGCGTGGAGGATTCGGATTCAAAGACTGGATGCCATTCTCTCCCTTGCCATTTCTTGTTCTATTACAGGATCTCAGGCAAGAGATCCCAATTGTTGTGCTTCATGACCTTCAATCACATGACTAATAGCTCCGTTGTCCCAGCAACGCACCAGCCAAGTGAGGATTCGTTCACCAGGCAAACAAATGTAATCTCTTCGTAAATCTGGTCAGTGATTGTGTAGTTTCACTTTCTTGCATTATTTCTTGTCCATCTCTTCCGCGTAGAATCTTTTCCACTTCTCTTTGTACTCTTCAGCTCTTACGTGGAACCATTCCCACCTCCTCTCTGTATCTCTCATGAGGAGGTGGAGAGCAAGCGTGCTGTGGAGATGGACTTCCATGTCGTTCACGCCATGGAGATGGACTTCTACGTCGTTCACCATACCCAGCAGAGGAGGTAGCAAGTAGTCTTTTGCGTCTGAGATGAAGGTCTCTTTATTTTAATTTTTTTGTATTGGTCTTGTTAAATTGATAGACAATTAGATTAACCTGAAATGGTCGTGGACATGGATATGAAAGGACATGCAGCGAAAGGTGTAACGAATTTTCACTTGGAAAGTGCAGACTTAGCTGATCTGTAGATTTTTAAGGTATGCCAGCTCTTTATGCTTTCAGGAGCCTTTTATTTTCAGAAACGCCTCTGGCCATCAGGTTGTACCTCGAGAGCAAGTGTCAGCCTGAAAGCCACCTTGTTGGATATGGGATTCTGTGTGACTTAGAAAAACTGCGGTTAGGGGGCAAATTTTATTCCAGAGGGAAAGGGCACTTCTGGCTTGCCATCCAGGTGGCAGCTGGAAAGGGAGAGGGAGGAGAGTGGCTGAGTGCTACTGAGATGCTTGGTGAAAGCATGGGGCACCTGATTCCCAGGTTGGAGGTGAGGAGGAGACAAGGACACATCCAGAAAGCTGGAGGTTGTGGCCACTTCTGAAATTTTCTCTGATGTACAGATTTCTTGGTGTGGCAACTTCTTCCAGCTTTTGTTAAACAGTAGCAACTAGGTCTCTTGAAGAGAACCGTTTCCTGTGGACTTGGAGCTTCAGTGCTGTTCCAGTAGGCACTGAGCTGAAAGGAGTGGTCCAAAGGGCAAAGTCACATCAATAGTTTGGGGAGGGAGAAGCACTACTTACAAGACAAAGTTGGTACAAGACTGAGCATGAGCTGTTCTTTGTGGCTGGGAAATAGAGGAAGGATTCTAACCACTAGCAGAGCAAGTTTTTGAAAACTGTCTTTTAGAAGCAGCATGTATGTGTTGGAGAGAGGTGCTGAACAGGTCTTGCAATGGCACATGGTTGTCTTGGGGTGGCTGCTTGGACATACAGAGGGTTGGAGGTCTGCATGGTGCAGTGTGAAACACTCTGGAGTTTGAGAGAGCTATAATGGGTACTGTTGTTCTGGATGCTTGGAAGACCTTGTGCACTGCCTGACTGCTGCCCTTCCTCATGTGCTGCTGGCGCCTGACAATGCTGGCAGCTCTTCCCTCCGTATGTGCCTTGTATATTTATATACATATACACATTAATAAGGCTCCCTCTGGAGCTCAGTCTCCTCTCTGAGGAAACCAGGTGCTCCCTTAAGTCACTTGTTCCTTGGCTGGCCTCACCCTGCAGGCTGCCCAGTAGGACCTGAGATTCAGGAAGAGTGCAAGTGTCTCAACTTTATCTCCTTGATGTCTTTTTCTCCTTTCCCAGGAAGAAACTGAGGTGAAAAAGAAGTGACTGAAAAAGAAATTAAGGAACGATTTGAAGGAGCAGATCAATTTCTTAACAAGATCAAGTTTCAATTAAATGGCTGATAAACAGATCAGGTAACTTTTAAAATTGTTGAGTTGTTGCTTGTGCTTTAGATTTTCAAATTTAATCCCTTTTGTGATACAGGAGGTTGAAGGAAATCACCTGATCATCTCTTCTGGCCTTAAACAGTTCTGATTCATTCTCTGCTTCTTTGTTACCTGCTTTTTTTCAGCCATCTCCTATTTTCTGTCTTTGTCATGTTGTCACAACTCTTTCTTCAGTTCTTTTTTTTTTTTATCACTGCCTTTTTCTTTCTGCCCTCCACTTTTTATGCTGCACAAGTCTGTTGCTTTTAGCTCCCTCTTTCAAAGGTCAGCTTGACCGACTGACATCAAGAGAGTAAAGCTTGTTATTACGAAGTCCACATAGATGCAGCCTTGTTCCCATCTTCTAAAGCCAGTGATTTCAGGAACATGAAGTGCCAACAATTAGTGACACTTCAGTGCACAGCAGGAACTTAAGATCATTGGTCCTGGTATATGGCAAACGCTGGATTTGAATCCTCCCTTCAAATGAATTGGGATGTATTTTCTGGAAAGTTACAATTGTACCCTTAGCTTTCTGAGAGTTGTGTCAGATGGTTCTGCACAGTCCTGCATGTGGGTTTAACTTTCTGCTGCTTGTGAGGTTGCCCCAGTTAAATGACTTCTACATGCTGTGGGATTCCTGTGGGGTTTTTTTGTGGTCTTCTCCTAATACCTGCTTTTCCAGATGTATTTAAGCTTGGAGCATGGAACCCTTGCAGCATGCATTTGTCAAAACAAGATTGGTACCAAAAGACTAAAATCCACACCAGTGATTTGCTGCAAGGTGAGATCAAGAGCATTGCATTTCTGCAGCAGTGTACCTGGAACTTGATCTCAACTTGATTTCATGAGATATTGCTGAGTGGTCTGTCTATACTAGTCTTCCTCGGCAGTTCAGATGGGGGAACCTGGATTATTGAATTCAGGTGTGATGGAGATGATGAGCAAGGGTTTCTCATTCACAGAGCGAGAGGTTCTCTGCAGCCCATGTTGCCCAAATTTTTGGCTTGCCCAGGCACATCAGACTGTTCCCCTTTATTGCTGCGGTCTGTGCTGAGATTGGAGTGTCTTTTGCACTTACGGTGGCAGCAGGCAAGATTTTTGCCGCATATCTGTGTCTTAGTCCCACCTGATATAAACATTTTGATGAGTTCACTTCTGGAACAGGTTGAGAGAGGCAAGCATCTGCCTTCCCCAGGTGTTTTGGGGACACTAAGAGAAGCAATGAAATGCTGAGGCTGGAAAGGGGCACTGGTGGTGCTTTGCAGTCTGTGACCTGCCAGCAGTGATTGCGACGCTGAATTTGAGGAGGCTGATGTGTTCCTCTCTTGAAATACTCTCCTAGCTAGTGGTGCCTCCATTTTGACACGCTTTTACCACATCTCTAACCGCTTTCAGTGTGACTATGGGATAAATAAGGAGAGCCATGATGTGAAGCTTACTGTTTGAAATTTTGCCTGAGAACAAGCGTAGGAGTTTGCAGGCAGATCTGTTCCGTTCTCAGACCCGAGGTGACAGTCTCAGACTGGTGAGATCTTGCGGTCTGGCTCTGCACTGAACTCATGCACTGATTTGGGCTATGCTTGATTTAATCTTGATCAGCACCATCTTGTTTTGGGATGTGTGCTGACCTCAGGTCTGTTTGCCTGTCCTTGGCACCTCTTCTTCCATCTATGCCAGCCCTGGGGCTGCGTGTGTGTGTTGTATCAGTATGAGTGTTGAGGAGGAAGGAGCTCAGGCTGCAGGAGAGCAGAGACTGAAAGGAGTGTCATGCTTAGCATTTGTGAGCAAAGACTTTTTTTTCTCCCCACTCCCCTTTTGTCTACTTCTACCAGGGAGACCTGAAGTTGAAACCCTGAGTCTCTGTATAACTGCTTTTCCCTTGAATCTGGAACTGAGAGGCAGCTGTTTCAGTCTGGATGCATATTGATCCTCTCTGCAATTGCCCTTCAATGCAAAGCGCTCTGCAGTGTTCGTGTTTGCAGAGCCTCACCGTATCATGCCATGGCCAGCCTCACCACTGCTGCTTCCAGTGGGCAATGCAGTCTGTGCCTGTCCGGAGCCTCGTGTCACACTCATGGAAGGCAGTGTGCCTGTTCCCCTTGTGCGCGGCCTCAGCCTGCTGCTCACCCAGCTGCAATCTGGGACTGCTGTCAGTTGTCATTTTAATATTCAACACATCCTGTTTTCAGAGAGCTACATCCGGTGCTTTGTTGGAGGGAGCTGACTCAAACAGGCTTCCTTTGTTTCTGTGTATAGTGGTTTATTGAGCATGTAAGTACTGCACATTTTTTGTAATTGAGCTTGCTGGTAACCCGTTCACTCAGCTCCACTTGCAAGAATTCCCTGTGGGAAAAGCCCCATGTTTTGGAACCACATACAGGCAGCCAGGTTTTGATTTCCCCAAGAGGTATGAGCTCATCGCATCTCTGTATGTGCAGCTGTGCAGGCTGACAGTTGGGTGGTTTCACTGGGCTATTTGTTTTTGTGTCTTCTCCTTACCCCAGGCAGTGGGTCTGGAAACAGTTTCCTGGAGCTGCAGCTGTCTGCTCCTTGGCTGCCAGCTGGACACTTCTGCTGGGCTCAGTCCCACATGATGGTAGGAGCTTGTGTGTCATGAACCTCTCATTAGATAGGTATCTAATTGTGGTGCTGAAAAGCATTTGCCAATAAACCTGCTGGTTTGGATTCCATCAGGTCCTAACTGAAGTCTGTGCATGTGATAGGCAGTCTAGCACTCTATCTTTTCTTCTCTAGGGACAACAGAAACCCTTGGATCCTGGGGAACAGGGTTTTTCCTAGCTCTCAGCAACCTGTGGCTTAGCTGTTTGGATCTGGTTTGTACTGATGCTATGTGCTGCTTTCCCCTCCTCCCCTGTATGTACAGCAAAGGCCAAGCTTTACCTTGAGGCAGAGCTCCCTTTGTGCTGGTGGGAGACAGCCTTGTTGCACAGCGATGTGTTAGCTCTGGTCACACAGTAGAGCTCAATTCTTTCCCTCACATGACATTATCCCGGTGCTAAGACAGCTGTTTCTCTGCATCTTATCCCCATACAGTTTACCTGCCAAGCTGATCAATGGAGGCATAGCTGGGCTGATCGGGGTCACCTGTGTATTTCCCATTGACCTGGCAAAAACTCGCCTGCAGAACCAGCAGAATGGCCAGCGGATGTACACCAGCATGTGAGTACTGCCTGCTTGGGCAGCATCTCGCAGAGCTTTTCACAGGGAGTCCTTTCACTTTGTTACCTCTTTCAAGCAAGTTCAGCATTTCTAGGAATTGGGCTGTCCTTAGGAAAGCCAGGGGACAATTTTGAACCAAGCTATGCTAGAGCAAGTGAAGCAAATAAAGCAGCTATTCTGGCTGCTGAGCGTGACAGGTGAGATCTCTGTAGAGGGCACATCTGCTTGCATCATTTGCTTGGGAGCAGCATGTTTGATGCTGTCAGGGCTCAGGACCAAGACACAAGGAGCCCTACTTGGTTCTCTGCTGGGACACAGTCAAGTGCATGAGGGAATTTCTGCCTGTTCTGGTTTTGACTTTCATATTGGAGGTTACTATCCATTCCTTTACTGTGTCAGTTTTAAAAAGAGGAAGCAGTTGCCTGTTGCCAGTCTGGAGCACTGCATGCAGACCTTTTGAAAGACTGCAGGTATAGTTTTGTGCCGATCTGCTCTGTAACTGGGAGTTGATGTGGGATGAGACACCATTAAGGAATACGTGGGATTAAGCCTGTGTGTTCAAGCAGACTTCTAAAAATCTGTGACAAAGCCTGGATGTGAATGAGTAATGCTGGAGACGTTCCCCTGGCATTTGCAGTAGCTGTAGATAAGTGAGCATGGGCTTGTGGGGATAAGTGAAAGGGTCTTTTAGGGGCTAAGGGGCCAGCAGGGACAAGGAAGCGATAACACATCCTCTAGATAACACCAGGCTGTCCTCTGCCCTACCTAAGCAAGCAAGGGAAAAGGCACTAAGAGGATGCTGTTAGAGGATGCATGGAGCATGTCTTTTTGTTAGCTCATCATTTGGGAGGGCTTGTCTGAGGTCTTGAGTTACTGGGACTTGCTTTTTGGCAAATACCAAATACCAGAACTCAAAGGTGTCTCCTGAACACCCAGGAAGGCGGCATCAACTTCACTTAAAATGTTGACAGCATTCCTTTAAAACAGCATGCTTTGCCTCTGCTCAGCTCAAGAGATCTTTGGTGTCTGGAAAGCCTTTCCCTTGAAAGAGCCAAAGAACACATAGGAGCAGCCCTGAGAGCTGGAGAGAGCTAGGCTTTTGGACTATGCTGCCCCAGCTATGCTGTGTATAATTTTAGTTGGCAGTTGGCTCCCTTTTCCAGGGAGAGAAAGGAGCTGGGTGTGGCCTGGGTTCCATCTCACTGTGTTGGGCTGAGAGTGATGTGCAAGCCTTATGGTGAGGCAGCAGGGCTGAGTGAGCATGGTGGAGAGCAGCTCTTCCTTCTCCTCTCTCTGCTGTGGCTTGTTCAAAGCAGCACCACTGGCTTGGGGAAATTGCTTTACCTCCAGCATTGCAGCGGAAGAGCTTAATGAGGGGAGAAAATAGGAGAAAACCTCAGGATTTCTGGGGTTTGCAAACATATTGGGAGGCTGCTCCCAAGAACGAGATTGGTGCATGCAAGCTGCAGGAGCTGAGGTGGGGTGTGTGGAAGGTAGGGTCCCAAAGGGTGCAGGGAGTCCCGGAAGAGAGGGAAAATGCATTGCCATGAGTGACAGCAGTGCAGGATGGGCTCTTCACAAATAATGCAGAGTATTCTAGAACAGTCTTGACCCAAGTAGGGCCATAAACCCTCAAGGGAACACTTTATTTCCTTCTCTCCACCTCAGCACACTACTACAGAGCAGAGATGAAGTTTACTTCTTGTGTTGCCAAATCTCTTGGAAATGTGTTCAGCACCTACATTTCCTTTATTACTGCTTTAAAGAGCTGTTTGTTCGGTAATTATGTGTGCATGTGTACCTTTCCCTTCCCCTGTGGTCACAGCAAGTATTTGTCCCTTCCTAAAGACCCTGAAGCAACCAGTGCCCAGCCTTGTGCAGCCGTAGCGTAGAAAGGGGAACTCTGCCACGGGATCTGTGTTGCCTTCCTGAACTGTGCCTCTGGATTTTTTAGTTATGTGTCTGTGCCTTTGAAGGGCTTTGAGCCATTCTGATGCTCTTCACAGTTTTCCCATTTGCAGTAAATGTAGTTAAAACGAAGAAGGTGACGTTTTTTTCCTTGGAGCAGATCTCCATGGCACCCTGCTGTGCTTTTCCCAGGACAGGGGCCTGAGTGCTTGCTGCTTGCAGTGGTACCTGATGTGTTAAAAGTAAATGGTTTAATCTGAGTGGGAGGTCACAGATGACTGAGCATTCAGGTCTTCCAGTGTTTGTGTGCCTTGTGTCAAATTTCACGGAGTACTCAAACAAATCAGCATGGGGGGGGTTTGCTGCCCCCTTATTTCCCTTCCAGAGATGGATTTAAAAATATGTGCATAGGATCTGTTTATTAGAACATCTCAGGGGACCCTGGTAAACAGCCCTTGCAGTCACTTTTTTACTCTTTTGTATTTCTAGAAAGCAGGCAACGTGTGTGGGGTGAAGTGGGGGTTTCAAAGCCCCTGTGAATTAGGGGCTGAAATCAGACTCAGACCTGAGCAATGGCACATTCAGCGGCTGACCGAATTCCCTCTTGGCTCACAGTTTTGCTAACGGATTGTAAATGAAAACTACTCCTGAGAGATATGTTTTGTTTTTCTCTGCTGTTAGCCACCTTTGAGCTCCTGTGGTTTATCTCCCTTTGTTTTGTTTGCAGGTCTGACTGCCTTATTAAAACAATTCGGTCAGAAGGATACTTTGGCATGTACAGAGGTAAGTAAAGCTGAGTCAGGCATGGCACAGCTTTTGCGTTGGAAGCACTGTTCTGTAAGTGAGAGGATAAGTCCATATTTTCTAGCTTACAAAGCAGCAACCTAATGATATCCTAAGAGGCTGAAAAGTGCAACTGTTTGTGAAAATATACTCCTTCATACCAAGTGTCTGCTCAGCTCTCCAGCATTGAGGGCTTGAGTCCTGTCCGTGGCTGGTTTTTGGTGTTAAACCTTACCATTTACTAAGTTCAGCTTCACTTAAACTGCTAGGAAAGATGATAGACTGTGTGTGTGTTTCTCAGCTTGAGCGCAGTAACTTTCGGCAGAGAGGCCGTAGCAACCCGCTTAAAGTGGCTTACTTTGTGGTTGATGATTGAATTTATGTCAAAGCCCACCACCATCATGGTCAGTCTAGTCCCATATAGTTGGTAGCTTTTCTCCAAAACCAGCTGTCTCTCAAGCATGCCCCAGTGCTTTATTCCAGTATTAAGACAAGCTGCAATTTAAAAAAAAAAAAAGTTAAAAGTTACCTGCCCCCAGAAAATACTCCTTTGGTGTGGGGTAGGAAAATCAGAGGTCAGCTCATCGTGGAGCTTCATCTTTTCAATCATTGTGTGCTAACCTGCTAGAAACCTCCTGGCTCCTTGGATTAGGCCATCTGTTGTAGCAGTGAGTTCCTCAGTCGATACTGTACTTTTTCTAGTTTTAAACACAAAATGTTTGAAAGTTTTCAAAGATTTTGAGGAGCAGGCAACAGGCCAAATTCTGGCTTTACTCATAGCAGAGGAAAATGTGGAATACTTGCTTGACTTTCAGCACAGTCAAACTGGCTTAGTTGACACTGACCTCCAGCTGATTTTATCAAGTGATATTCAGTTGCCTCAATGTGCAGTTTTTATCTCTGAGGCATTCAGATAGCATTCTTTGTGGCACTCATTCACTGATAAAGACTGATTAAAGTACTGCTTTGATGAAGTGAGTCCTTGCCCTTTGTTTTTTCAAGCAGGAGTCCAGAAATGCTGGCATCTTACTGTTGTCGCTCTTGCCACTTCTTCTGTAGCTTCTAAGGAAATGCAGAGTGCAGCTGAGTGGCCTGGGAGCAGGCACTGGCTGTTGAGGCAGTGTCTGTTGGCCCAACTTGCTGGTGGGCGTTTCAGGGGAGTGGGGTGGATGCTGGGAATGGATTGGCTGCTTGACATCAGCTTTCCTGGGAGTAGGCAACAAGACAAATAACCCTGAGGAACTCTGGCAAGCTCCATCATCTATGCTAACAGTGATGCATTCCCCCTCCTCTTTTCACAGAAGCGAGCTGTTTCTGTGTTCCTAGCCAGGAACGGAGCCTGCATTAACTTTGGCTGTAAATATGCAGTGGCAGGCTGCTTGCAGGGAGCAGAAGGAAGGAGCTGCTCCTGGAAACTTATGGGGGAGACTGTAGAACCCATCAAGGCTTTTGGGAGAGACAGCTTCCAACTGTAAGGTGTAGGATGATGGAGGTGTTGCCTTCATTTTCCGAAGGTGTGACCTGGTTCAGGAATGGTACGGTGGCCCCACCCCAGCCGCTCGGGCCATCAGCTCACAGACACCAGTGTGGTGGATGGTTAAAGGCAAAAGGCTAATGGCTAATGGCGTTTATTGATAGATAACACCGGCTTATATAGCCAAGGTCTACGATGCCACTTCCGTCTGCTTACATCATCAACTAAACACCATTGGCTAATGGGAGAGGGGCCCTATCTTTCCGTACATCGCGAGATCTTCCGGTCGCCGGACCCTAGCTACCAACATGGAGGGGATGTGCAACTCCAGGCCACTTTTCACTCTCACACAGAAAACTCAAAGGTTACAGAGGGTTTTGCATAGCTCTGGCTTTTCCCAGTCATAATGAGCATGGTCAGCTTGGTCCATGTCCCACTAACTTTGTACCCATTCTGTTCAGGTTGCTGATGGTGACTTGAATTTACTTGTCACCTCTGACTATTAAATGGGCAGCTGGGTTTGGAGGGCTTTTGTGAATAGCTCCAGCTCCTTCCAGGAATTCATAGATATTTCAGCATGGCCAGGGTGCAAAGGTGAGTCCTCCACGTACAGCAGTCCTGGTCTCTGTGCCTCAGTTCTGTGAGCTGGCATTACCCGCCCTTCCCTCTCTCTCAGGGAGAGAATGAGTGGTAAAACACATCCAAGATTTGTGAAGAATGTGAGTGCTTTTCTGCTAAGGAGGAAAAGAGACAGCTCAGCCTTGCGAACAGGGGAAGGTGGAAATCAGATGGTGGAATTGGTTCTTGCTCCCTCCATCTGTCCCAGTTCTCCAGCAGAAGTTGCTGTATGACTCAGAAGCTCTTATTTTCAGCCTTTAAGCTGAAATTGGAAGGATTCTATGTTAATGTGCTAAAGTGGCAGCTGCTGTGCCCCGTGGAGGAGTCACAAGCACATCAGTCATCCCTGCAGGGAACTTGGCCCCTCTTGGAGAGCAAAAAGGGTCTGCTTGGGTGCAGCCATTCCTACTGTGTGTCTCCTTCATATATGAGTCAAAGCTCCTCAATGTGGAGACATGAGAGATGCTTTTCTGCAAATCACCTCTTAATGGGTGCGTGTAAGATGGATAGTCCTTACTCTATATGAGTGAATAGTGATGTATAAGGCAATCACAACATTTCACTCAAGTTCTTCTCTAAAAGTTACAGGGATTCGGGAGTTAGTTTGGGGGAGGAGGAAGAAGATGGTTTTTTCCTCATGTTTTTTTCTGTAGCATCTAGGTGGCAGCAAGGCCTCAAAGCTCTATAGTGCTGCCTGGTCCTGTCTGTGTTTAAGGGATGATGATGTGCTGACGTGATGTCAAGCAAATGAATCCATGGCATCTGTGGGCATCTGGACCATGTGGATGCCAGTGGAAGGGGACTGTGGAGAGGTGTTCTCTCTACTCCCTGCTGCAGTTCATCCAGAAGCTGTCTGGATGAAGTTCATCCAGATCCCTGCATGAGTTCTGGGAAGTCCCACTGCTGTTTACAGACCAGCAATTTAGCCTAGCTGGTAGGAGCTAAAGGCGGGGGAAATGCCCTTTGCTGTTGATGATGTTCAGAGGTTAGCAGCAGTTAATTTAGCTAAACAGTGGTGTGACAGCCTTCCCTGACATTTACTAGTACTCCCTCCCATGTACGCCAGTGCTGCACTGGGGATTACTCAGTCCCCCTGTTATGTAGGTTGCTGGTGGTATGTAAGGGCTTCTATGATAAATGTGTTTTAATAACAAAACCCAAGGCTCAGTGAGAAGAGGACTCAGTTGGCAAACAACTGGTTTTGCTTCTGCTTGATTTCATCCTTCTTAGTCATTTTGTACTTCTTTTCAAAATAGTTTTTTTTTTTTAATGATTGCAATTTATTTTTGCATTCTGTTTGACTGCCATCGCTTCTGGTACACAGTCAAGGTTAGCTTTAATTAGGGAAATAGTCATTGGTATAGCTGGAGTTGAAGAGCTGTGCAGTTCTGTAAAAAGGTAGAAAACACTGTGGAAAGCATACAGCCAGCAGCTGAATTATCTAATTTCTCCTCCTCCAGTGAATAGAAGCTGTTATGGATTATTGAGGACACAGATTATCCTTCCTTTGCTGAGCAGCTTTACTGAAAACATCAAAGATGTAGGAGAAAACCTAAGTTCATTAGCTTTTCTCTGTATATCATGTGGGTTTACCTTCTACTTTATTTGCAATTGAAGGAGAAATTGCTGTGAAAGCTTCTTGGTTCCTGGTGGGAGGTCAGCATATGAAGGTGTCCTTCTTGCTTACCTTTCTTGCTTGATGGTTTGGAATTCATTTTATTTCTTTCAATGAACCCTTTGCACTGGTATTACAGTAGCAGATTTTTTTTTTCTTTCTCTTACTGTTTTTCCAAGGAAGCGGTAATTCAAGCTGCGTGTCAGTAATGTACATGTGTTTTACTTTCTAGCCATGAGTAATGGAATTGAAGTCTTCAACTTGGCATTTGAGGAAACACTTCACAGGTAGCCTCTTCCACTTACGCAGGCTACGTGGATTTACTTTGTAGATCCAGATATAATTGGCATTAAAAGGTGGAGGTAGAGCATGAGAGTCATGTCTGTGTGGCTTCTCATCACATGCAAGAGCTGTGGCAGAGGGACATGAAGTATAGGAAGCACATTGAACCGAACTGGTACACTTCAAAGTTTGCAAAAGCCCAGGAGTGAGAGAGGGCTGCCTTGCTCCCTGGGTGGTTAATTTGGCTCGTTTAGAAGATAATGTCATTTATTGGATGTCATAGCTAGCATGGAATGGGTGCATTGGCTTAGCTTGTATTTTCCACAATATCAGAACATAGCAATCAGAAGAGGGGAAAACGCATTGGGCTACCCAGCCCTGCCTAGCAAAGGCTGTCTGTTTTCTTGCTGCATAATGGAGATGTGTCTTCTAAGAAGAGGATATGAAGCCAAGGATTCCTGTGTCCTGGTTCCAGTTGTATTGATCCCAGAAGATCTACTTGTGACTCTGCTTCCTAATCAGAGGAAAGTCCCCCTAAACCTACGTCTTTCCATGTCTGGTTTAGGAGCTCTTTAATAACTTTTGGAGGGAGGGGTTCCATGTTGAGGAACAGAGGACTGAGTAGCCTGTATAATTTCTGTCAACTTGTGTTCAAACCAAGATGAACCCCTTCAGGTCTCTGGAACCTGTTGAGAGTGCAGACTTCTCTCTGCTTCTCTTTGGAAAATGAAGCTTTTGGACAAGTTGTTTAAATCTCTACAGAAAGCATAAATGCAAAAAGGTATACCTTTGTATTTGTCCTTGCAAAGGTGTTTAAAAGCCATTAGCAAATCTCAAGCAAAGCTGCCCTGGAGGGATTGGAGCTCAGTATGCTTCAATACAGGCAGGGAGAGCTTGTGGTCACCCACTGGAGGACTTTTTGAGCCAGAAGACTTAAAGAGAGGAGAATATTCTGCAACATTAATCTAATGGTGCAAAACCCAGTATGCTCAGAAAGGACTGGCGCTCCCCTCACTCCCATTTCCCCCAGGGCAGCTTCAAAGCTACCTCTCAGCCACTGTGTTGCATTAATGCCTATGTCCATGGCCCACAGCAGCTGCTCAGGCCACGCAGACCTTTCATTGTGGCAGGCACAACAGAAGGATTTGCTGTTTGTTGCTCCTAACAAAAGGGCAGTCCAGGGACTGCTGAGGAAGCCAGGGCTTTTTTACACCCCAGGTTCTCCAGCAAGCCATGGTGCTTGAAGGGAATTTCTGCACACTGCAGCTTGTGGTGGACAAAAAGCCACTTCAACTGTGACTGTTGTGACTGTTACACCCAGTGGTGATAATACAAGGGAAGCCACGTAACTCCAAGGACTGGTCTAGAACTGGCTGCTTTATTTGCAGATGAGCCAGTTGACTTCAAGCAGCCTCCAAGTCTTTCAGTGACTGCCTTTTCTGGGCTGCCTGTTAAGCAAGCTGCTCTGCTTTTGGTGCTGGTAGGGCAGGGACAGTAGCAAGAAGGTGTGGGGCTTTTGCTTCTCAACATCACAAAATATTTTTGTGGGAGTTGGGACTGGTTATTAATTCAACTGGTACTCCTTTCTTGAAGATCTGATATTCACCCTTCTAGGGATGCATCCTTGGATTAGAGAAGAAGATGCATGTATGCATGGTATGAAGTAGTAGTGAAGCTAAAGAAATTACAAAAAACATATTGGAAATGAAATAGACATGCATCAGGGGATATTTTCAAAAACCCAAATTGCTGGGAGGCAGAAATCCCATAATTTCCAGTGGTGTTTCGTGTTTCTAAACCCCTTTGGTGCATTGGTAGCTGTTCTTCATCAGTCCAAAGTCTTGAGCAGGAGTTACAATGCATTCCTGAAAGATCGATTTCTCGTTCTCCAATGCACTTCTCTTTTCCTTGCCTTTCCTTGCAGGGGCTGCAGTGAACCTAACTCTGGTGACACCCGAAAAGGCTATCAAACTGGCAGCCAATGACTTCTTCCGGCATCACCTCTCCAAAGATGGGTGAGTAAGGGTTGCAGACCTTTCATGTTCAGCTTAAAGGACACCAGCTCCTGGGACAAGTCTGGTGAAACATCAGGGCAAAGGTGGGATGAGGTGATGTGATGACTGAAATGTGAGTTGACCTTGAGCAACTCAGCCAGTGATTATTCAGGCTAAGGATGTAATGTCTAAAATGGGAAGTGAAAAGCGCTCTGCTGGATGACTGCTTTTTATTCAAGCTTCTAAAAATAGTACCAGATCTAAGCCAAGGTTAGCAGATCCAGAATTTGTAGACAAAATATTTGAGAGGAACCCAGTGGCACTGATCACTGCTCAAACAGCTGCTGGAAGGACCCTTGTCCTCAGCATCCTATTAGTTGATGTTACGTTCTTTCTGTGTTGAACAGATGACAAGCCAGGTTCTGTAGACTCCAAATTTAGCATCCCTCTTGTCCTTTTGTAGCTTGAAAATAGTTTTAGGTAGGTGGTGAATCTGAATTGAGCAGGTCTCTAACCAAGTCTTCTTGGAACATTGAGGGTTCACCTTTGCAGTCTTCTGGCTCAGGAGGCTTGGAGCCCAGAGAACATCTTACCTTACTATTAAAGACTAAGGCAAAGAAGGTGGTAAGTACCTCTGTCTGGTCCTCATCCTTTGTTACTACCATTCCCCTTGCATCCAGTAAAGGAGGGAGATTCTTCTTGGTCATCCTGTTGTTAATATACTCAAGAAACATTTCTTATTGTCTTTCACTGAGCAGGTCAGTTGAAGTTCCAGTTGGGCTTTAGCCCTTCTAATTTTTTGCCTACATGATCTCACCTGCTCCATGTAGTCCTCCCGAGATGCCTATTTTCCTCTTTTTCCTGAGACCAACACAGAGCTTTCTGTTAAGCCAAGCTGGCTTTCTTCCCTGCCGACTCATTTTACGGCACACGGGGATGGCCTGCTTTTGCACCACCAGAATTTCTTTCTTGAGGAGCATCCAGCCCTCATGGGCTCCTTAGAACTCTCTCCTACTGGACTTTATCAAGCGGCCTTCTAAACAGTTCAAAGTCTGCCCTCTGGAAGTCCAAGGTGACAGTTCTGCTGACCGCCCTCCTTACTCCTCCAAGAACTGAGAATTCTATCATCTCGTGGCGTCCTCCAGGCGTCCCAGGCGTCCAGGCGTCCAGGCGTCTCCAGGCGTCCTCCAACAGTCACCTTCCCCACAAGGCCCTCTCTGTTCACAAACAGTAGATCCAGCGGGGCACCTTCCCTAGTCGGTTCACTTACCAGTTGTGTTAGGAAGTTATCTTCCATACACTTGATGAACCTCCTAGACTGTTTCCTTTCTGCTGTGTTATACTTCCAGCAGACATTGGGAAGGTTGAAGTCTCCCACAAGAACGAGGGCCAGCGATCGCGAGACTTCTCGCAGTTGCTCATAGAGGAGCTCATCGGTTTCCTTGTCCTGGCTGGGCAGCCGATAACAGACTTGCACCATGTCTGACTTACTGTGGGTTCCACTAATTTTAACCCACAAGCATTCAACCCTATCGTTAGCATATTTTAGTTCAACACAATCGAAACTTTCTCTAACATAGAGGGCAACCCCACTGCCTCTCTTTCCTAGCCTGTCCTGCCTGAAGAGTTTATAGCCACCCATGGCAGCACTCCAATTGTGCAAATCATCCCACCATATTTCCATGATGGCAATTACATCATAGTTTTCTAGCCTTATAATGGCTTCCAGCTTCCCTTGTTTGTTGCCTATGCTGCGTGCGTTAGTGTAAATGCACTTCAGTTGGGCTGTTGTTTCCATCCCTTTCCTAAGTGGAAAAAGCTCGAGTCCCGATTGTCTACTAGCAGTGGTTTGTAACTCACTGATAACCCTTGAATTTTGGCTGCCACCTGGAGTGCTGTTCTCCACTTCAACTGAGGTGGCAGACCAGGGGCTCTTACCACCAGACAGTCCCTCAGAGCCTGAGGTGCCATTTCTATGGTTTAATCTATTGAGCCCAGTGATGTCCCCCTCCCCCTTCCGATCTAGTTTAAAGCCCTCCTGATTAGTCCAACCAACTTCTTGGAGAGTGTCCTTATGCCCTTATGCGATAGGTGTGCCCTGTCGTTTGCCAACAGGCCTGGCATGTTGGCCAACCCATTGTTGAAGAACCCAAAGTTTCCTTCTCTGCACCATGTTTGGAGGCAGTTATTCAGTTCCTGGCTCCTCCCATTCCTTCCCTCACCCTTTCCTATGAGAGAGGAGAATACTACCTTACTACCTGTGCATCTGATCCCTTTACCATTTGACCTAAGGTCCTAAAGTCCTTTTTAATTGCTTTGAGGTTTCTGGTTGGTTTTTCATTATTACCCACCTGGAAAATGAGTAGTGGGTAATGATTTGTGGACTTTTGTCAAGTTTTAAAAGTTGTCTTGCCATGTCACCAACTGAGACCCCAGGTAGGCAACAGACTTCCCCGTGCAATGGGCCCAGTCTGCATATCGGACCCTCTGAACCTTTCAGGAGGGAGTCCCCAATGACAATGACCCTCCTCTTCTTCTTTAAAGAAGCCGTCTTAATTGGTGGCTTTGGATGTTTCCAGGCTCTGAGAGTTGTCGGTCCTTGGAGTCAGTTCCACTTGCAGACCTTTGTATTTATTCTGCAATGGAACCTGCAGGGCCTTGTTAGTAACAGGGGATATTCGCCAATTGTGACGAGCAGAAACCTGTTGTCATTCTGTTCCTTCTCCTAAATTACTTACCTTAGTTGAGTAGATATGGGATGGGGGGTCCTCTTTGGTACAAGGCTTGTCTGCCTGTTGGGGCTATGATGGGGAGCATGATAAGTTATTCCAGTAATCAATCTCCCTCTCACATTCCCTCATAGTCCTTAGCCTTGTTACCTCCTCCCTGAGTTCAGTAACCAAGTGGAGGAGTTCTTCTACCCGAACACAACCCTGACAGGTGACTTTGCCACTGGCATCTTCTACCAGTGCAGGAGGGGGGCATGTCCTGCAACTTGGTACCTGGGTGGCAATGTGCACCCACTGGGGTTCAGTCTGGGAGGCTGCTGCAGTCATGGCTGGAGCAGAGCTGGGAGGTTTCTTGTTTTTCTGGAGTGTGGTCACCATGGTGTTCTGTTTTTTGTTTGCGGTGCTCTGGGTCGTGGTGCTCCCTGAGGGAGTCATTTAAATCTCCCGCGGTTCCTTCCGGGAACGCCCCCTCCCTGTCAGCAGCAGGGGCTACCAGTTCCCAGCTGATCTCTCAGCAGTGCCACGCTTTTCCCTGGCTTGGGAAACCCTTTTTTCCCCCTCGCCACATGCACAATCCGCGGGACTTAATGGTACCACAGCTGTGCTCCTTGCCGAGTCAAGGACACTGTCTCCAGTCCTCAGTGACAGCAGTTAGAGAACAGCCTGCTTGGGATACGATCCTGACTCTTGTCATCAGCAGTAATGGGGTGAAGCCTCGCTGAAAATGCAGGGCTCTGCCATGATTACTTGGTTTAACAACTTCCCATAACGCACCATGTCAGTCTCAGCTGCTGCTGATCAGTTGCTAAACCACTTCAGTGGAGATTGTGGACTGACAAAAGTTGAGGATCTAGTTTTTCCATGAGCCTATTTTTTTTTATTCTTGAGTCTTTTAAAGTAGCAGCTGACATGCGTCTGTGTGACTCATAGGCTCACAACTGTTTGTGATTCTGTGTCTCTTCTCTGCTCTACTCAGACTGTGGGTGGTAATGGTGTCCTCGTTGCTCCTTGCTTCTAGCAAGTGGTGGATCTGATTTGTGCAGGAGACAACACAGCAGGCTCTGGCATACTGCAGTAGACTGGGTGCTGAGCTGCCACACCCTGTACCTCCTCTGAGAGAGTGGCCCATGGAAGAAATCAGACCAGCCCTGCAACTTATTTGATGGTTTGTAAGAACAACCACTGCTGTGATGCTCCAGCCATTAAAACACAACATGCCTGTCATGACATACAGTGAGAGGTAAAGACTTCCTTATGAGACAAATATGTGTGTCTGCCTCCCACTGCTGAGACAGGCTTTGAACAAGTGTTTGGGTAGGTTGGATGCAGCAGTTTCCACAAGCAGCTGAGGTCTTCATGCAGACCTCTTCCAGTTTGACTTCTAGGTTCCTGGCTGATAGACACATGACATGGATGATCTTCTGTGCTTGATTTGGAATAAAGGAGCTTGAGAGTTTTTCCAAGAATAAGACACCCTGTTCTCCTAAAATACGTGCACCGATGGGACTGGCACTACAGTGTCCTGGAGGAGGAGTGTGCTACCACTTGGGTAGTGGGGAGTCGAGAGTTGAGACACAACAGCTTTTTTACTCCTTTAGAGAAATGTGAGCTGGACAGAGAAGCAGAGCCATGATGCTGCTGTGGTAGATAGTTTAAGGCATTTCTAGCCAGAAATAATCAGTTCAAGATGTGATGTGAAAGAAAATGCCTTTCAGGTTGGTTGTGGCTAGTATAGCCTATGGATCTGGAGTCTAGCTGGAAGATCTGGTGCATGCTGTGACATTGGTGCATGGGGAGGAGGGGTTATGTAAAAGGCCATGACATGACCACTGAGGATAAGGGTCCTTAGAAACTGCAGAGCAGCTGCTTATTGCAGGATCCTTTTCCTCCGTGCAAGGGAAATCCCATGTCTGGGGATGGAGCCTGTAAGCTGCCAGAGGTCGTGTGCCTGGCCATGCTGCAGTTGTGGCATGCTGCCTTGCCTTTGGCAGTGCACAGGGTCTTTTCCCATGTGTAGCCTATGGCAAGGGGCCATTTCATTGTTTCATGAAGCTGTGTCTCCCCAAGGCTTTGCCTTACTCCTGCTCCCTTTCTCCAAGCTATTTGTAGTCTGCAGGTTTCTCCCTTGAGTTGCTTCTGTCCCTTCTTCCCCAGTTGTCTTTGTCAGACAAGGCAGGATTGGCAGTGCTGGAATCCAAATGCCTCTCTTATCTGACACAAAACAGGTTACATACCTGCTAGCATGCAGCAATGCTAGGCCACCTATTTCACAACTCCAGTCAAAGCCTAGGTATGAACAACAAAATAGCCTGAGGTTAGAAAGGTGAAGATACAATCTGCCTGGCATGTCAATGTGGTTTCATTTTTGTATATGTAGTTCCACCAGCCAAGGTGTTATATGGAGTAAAGCACAGCTGAGGTAGTTAGGCTCAGCATAAGGCTGGAGGCTGTTTTTTCATGATGAGCCACCAAGATCTTGGTTCAGCTCCACCAAAGTCCTTTTTGCACAAACCAGACTATCTGCTCTACATTCATAATATACTGTGCTCTTAAGCCAACATCCCAAAGGATGCTCTAGTGCTTTTCTGACTCAAAGCTGCAAAAGTCATCTAGACTTCTTTGATGTTGAATACCTTTGTTGCTAAACTTCTAGCACTTGCCTTGGTTGAAATGTATTATGTGAATTGGAGATCCTTGTCTGATAAAATGTGCATATTCTGTTCGTATTTGCTGATTAAAGTAATGTGTGTCCTCAGTGTAAGAAGCATGTGTGGACCAGAAAAGAGTGTGGCAAGTCCAGCATGACCCAAAATAGCCTCAAGTTACACAATAACTTTTAGTATGCATTAGTGGTTTTTTTTTTCATCCTTTGCAAAGCTTCTTGTTGAACTTGCTTTTAAACTGCTAGGAAAAAACATGGCATAAAGCCTGTTTTTGAAAGGCCAGGCTGAAAACAACACGGGTGGCATAGGATGCTCCTGCTGCAAATTGCTAGAAGAGTGTTTGGGGGATGTATCACTGCAGGTTTGTGCTGGACTCCCTTTTCTCTGGCTGTGCTCCTGCATACTTCTGGAGGTCGGGTATTGGAGCAGCAGGACCTCATGTGGGACTCCATGCTCTGTTGGAGCACCTATCTCCTTGAGACTGGAAACGTCTGTTCCTGCAGCCCTCTCCACCCTGGGACTGGCTCAGGGGGCACTCCTTTTGGTGCAGGAAGGATGTGTGCTCACAGGCTAGGGGACTTGATTTCTGCTTCTTTGCCTTTTTCTACTTTGCTGTTGAGAACATTATGACAGCCTATTGCTACAGCTTCTTGTTTCATGAGAAAACAAAACTGCCCTCCCAAGCTGTCCTGGTCAGGAACAAGGGAGGACTAGGGGAGTTTTGTGAGTGCTGAAAACCCCCTTCAAATGCTATGGAGGAAAGGAGGAAAACCAAGGTACTGAAAAACCTGAAGGAAGCCCTATGACTCTGGTTGAGGAAGTCAATAAGGGTCAAACATTGTCCTGTGATGATTTTGGCCTGAGGGCCTCTGCAATTCCCAGGAGAAGTAGAAGAGGTCACCCATAGAAGAGTCTTCAGGCAGGTTCTTATTCCTGTGGCACTTTGTGCTGGCTGGACGACATGGTTGGGAAAAGGCAGGACTCAAGAGAGACGAAACTTCCAACCTTGGGGCTGCTGGAAGCAGGTGGGATTTTTTTTTCCTCTGGATTTCTGATGCTGGATGAGTTGAAACCCATAATCTCTCAGCTGCTGTTGAATTAGTAGCAGCTTCATTGTCCAGAGCAGAGGATGTGAGGAATCACTAAGGCTAAGTGTAAACACTAAGGTATGAAGCAAAGAAAGCAATTTAAATTGGTAGGGAATTTTAAGTACCCTGTTGATTTTTGGGTGCTCAGTGTGTGGGGCTTCTTTGGATCTAAGTATTGTGCTTTTTATGTTCTCTTTGAATTTGGGTGTTAAACACTTCATAAAAAAGTCAACGTGTCCTACAAGGTTTCGTGTTTATCTCTGAAATGTTGAGTGCCACACAGTGAGTGTGTTTGGCATGTGTTTGCCAGGTTTTGTTATTCATTTTTCAGGTTCTTTGTTGAATATTCTGCCTTGGCTGTGGTAAGAACTGTCTCATCGCTTCTTATAAAAGAGATTTCTTGCTTGTAAAAACACTCCAATGTCCCTGGATGAATTTCCTGCTGCTCTTCTTCAAGGTGTGTTATTCCCTGAAGTCTACTGTATTCTTTAATCTTGACCTTTGTTTTGTTTGCTGTTCTGGAGCAAAAGCTGGCAATCTGCTGACTTAGGAGTTTAGATTCCTAGGAAGACCAGCGCAATCATGTTAATTGTGTCTTTGCTGATGCCAGCAAATTTTCTTCCTTTCTGCTTCCCCTTGCTTGTAGCTTTTCTCAGAGAAGAGAAATAGTCAGGAAATAATCCTGAGACAAGCAAGGCACTTTTCCCTCTAACCCATGCAGATGGGGAGACTGGAGCTTGTTGTCCATTGCCTTCTCAGCTGATACCTCTACCCAGGGCTTCTTCCTTCGTCTGCTCCTCTTTCAGGTTCTCCTAAAATACTCTGATCATCCTTTCTGTGACATCTGTTTAAGTAGCCATTGCATGGTCTGGTTGATCCTTGAGCTGCATAATGCTCATAGACAGGCTGTCATGTGAGGCTTTTGATTTAGGAAGGGGGGATGCTGCTGCTAGTCTTGCTGCTGAGCTTCTGTGTCACCCTGCACACTGTGCTTTGGCCTTCTTCTGGGCTGGAACCTTTGTGGGCCAAAGTAGTATCTCCTGAGGTTATCCACTGGATGTCCAGACACTTTAATGCAGAGAACCCTCATCCAGCCCACTGGGAGTTTTAGGTGGGGGAACCCAGCCCTTCTCCTGGAGAAAGAAACAGTTAAGTGCCGATAATCTCACTGTGCCTATTCAGGGATAGCTGTTGGGCTTGGGAACGTCTCTTTTTATATAGCACACAGACTTAGGGAATTACAGTGGGTTGAAGTTGTAGACATCAAAGGTCAGCAATAACTAACCTTTTTTCAACTGTTAATCTAGAGAGAGCTAGAGATGGGCTATTTAATCACAAAATACACCTGTGAGAACAACCTTGCTGTTGTCTGCATTCTAGGTGCCTGTCTTGACATGACAAAACATGGGTTGTGTCAATGTCCAACATGCCCAGACGTGTTTTCCCCTATCCATTGTTCAGTTCCATAGACATTCTTGTTGAAACAAACACTTGGGATCTCCTGCCAGGGCAAACCCGATGTAATGGGTGCCAGCACAGAGTCCCCTTCCTCTTAACTTACTCCAAACACGCAGTACAGAGCTCTTGTAGCCAAACGTGGGTTGTACCATACCTGGAGTCTGCCAGAGCAACATTTAATCTGATGGTCTGATGGTGTTACTTTGAGGTGGATCTGTCTCACATTAGTGCTTTGTTTTCCTTATCCGAGGCATTTTTGAGCTGCCATGAGAAGCAAGTGGGAGCTTATAATGGGAAATTTCTTACTTCTGAAGTGTGTGTTGTTCCCTCTTGGAAGATCAGAGGTTAGATTCAGGGGGCCGACCGGCACTTTGCATGCACATCCCTGTGTGGCTGTGGCTCCCCTTTGAAGGGCAACTGCATGTTAATCCCCTAATCTATATCAAAGATGTACTGTTTAAGTTATTTGACTCTCTGATTTGAAACTCTTGGAGAGCTTTGTATGATCTGTTGAGTTGGCAGACCAGAGACAGACATTAATTTCTGAGTGAGGAAGGTGATGTCCAGGCTGGGGACAGTAGCCTTTTGGATTGCAAATAGAAACATACAGCTTTGTATGAATGTTTCCTTAGGTCAAAGATTTCATGTCATTGGAAATTTTTTCATCCTTGTTCCAGAGTGTCTGATTTTGGTTCTTGCACAAGCACAGTCAAGTCCTACACAGTCAAGATTTTTCAGAAACTTAAAAAATATCCTACTCTCCTCCCATGCAACATCAATATACCAATGCTTTTAGAGATATCCCGACTTTGGACTGATGCATTGCTCTTGAAAAGCCCTTCATAAACATCTAGTTCCTGCTTTTTGACTTTCTTATTTTTCAGCTCTAGCTTGAAACTCTAATTTAGATCAAGCATGACTCTTCTCCCCTTCCCTTTTAACATTGTTGATTTCTCACTAATTAATTGCATGTCAGTTAAAAAAGTAGAACGACTGATTTCTGTTGGTACAGAATTTGGGGCTGTTGTGTATATATTCTATCTAACACCTTCTTGCTGTGATAAAAGATGGTTTTTGCGTTTGTAGGACCAGACCCTTGCTGATGTTGTGGCTTTTGAAGTTAGTTGAGATGTGCCAGTTTTTAAACAACTGAGGGTAAGGCCTGTGGTACCTTCAATATTTAAAGCCCTTTGTGATCTAGAGATGAACCATTTTCAAACTCCTTTTATGTGCAGACTGGTGAGGTTTTGCAAAGGGTTTTTGACCACTGTATGGCAAATTTTAAACCTCAATTTGCTTAGACTATTTTTTTCTTGGACTCCCATTGTTCCCAGGATATGCAAACCAAAAGCTGAAAGCCCTTGTTCTAGATGCTTTTGGTGTATCTCACATCTCTAAAGTACCCCTACACACATACATCCTTCACTGGATCACACTGGCATAGCTCCATGGAGTTCTATCAAGCCAAGCAGACTTTTGTTGTCTGGCATGATGGTCCACACAAGAACACGTAGGGCAAATCTTCCTGATTTATTCGAACTGAGTATCAAAGTGGTTGGCCTGAATGAAAGCCAGGAGACACGTGCTACAGGCTAAAATGGGGGGTGCTCTGCTGTGCCATAAAGGGGGACTGGCAGACAGCTTCTTTGGGTAGTTTGTTTCCGGTGGCCAGGGTAAAGTTGTGCAGCCTTGTTACTGACTGTATCCAGCCACACACAGACTGGCACCTACAGGTGTCAGTGCTAGAGGAGATATCTAGATTTGCATACCCTGCTACCTCCAGGAAAGCTTACTGCGCACACTTCAGAGCCCATGTGAGAAATGCCATGGGAGGGACTGTTCTTTTCAGCTTCTCATATATGGGGGGAATTTGTAAAGGGGAGAGTGTGAAATGTTCCTCCCTTCAGTCTCACAGGAGAGCTCTATATTTAGTCACTAGTAATCTTTGCTGTGGCTCTGTGCCTCTAATCTCCTGGTCCAATATCCTCCCTGGAAAAGATGAGAAATTGGTCTGGCTGACACAGTGGGCCAGCAGGATTATGGCACATCTCCCTTCTCTTTCCTATAGGGTTGGCATTGAAATTTCTTTGCTGGCCCACACTGCCATAGCTGTGCTCTATGTGTGTGCATATGAAAGCCGTTGTAAGGTAGTGTGTCTTGGTTTTGCAGCAGAATAAGCATATCACCGTGGGAGCATTTTTGACACAGTGTGGGGACTTGCCTTGAGTAGGTTAAGATGAGGTATTGCTGCAGGAGCAGGGCTAGGGGTAGTACTTGCATTCAAAACACACAAAAAAAAGGGGCTGTTTCCCTTTGGCTGTGATGTATTACTTTTTTACAAAAGAACAGATCAGAGACTTTTTTTTTTTTAAATCAAGTCAGTGTGTTCTTGTGCTAAGAGGTGAGATTTTTTTATGGGTCAAAAACTAATAAATTTCTGAAAACTGAGGCTTTCTGAGCATTTCCATCCTGAGTTCCTCTTTTTAGTCTTAGCTGGGCTGTTTCATGGCTTTGGGCTGGAGGGAGCTATGAAATGCTGCATTTCATTAGGCAAGAACATGTTGCTGATAAACCATGCTCTCTAACTTAGAGGAGGCACAAAGCTGCTGTGCTGGGGATCCATCCTATCCCTTTGTCCCTCAGGCAGGACCAGTTTAGTGCCAAGGCTACTTTTTGAGGCGTCTAACCATGGGGGAGGTCCCTTCCTGACTCTCATGTTTGCTGTTTATTTATTTTCCTTTTGTTGAAGAACTCCAAAGCAGCAGCAACTCAAATATTTCACACACAGGCCCCCTTGCTCTGTGGTCTCTGTTTGTTTGTGGGGATTTTGATGATGTTTAAAGGACTAGGCTGGCAGAAGAAAAGCTGCTTATCCTTCTTAATGCTCAGCTCCTCTGCTGCCCTCTGAAGTGATACCCTTTCTGAAGGCTGTGCCCGGACTGGGGGGCAGCACTGGTTTGGAAGAGAGCTGCAGCATTCTGTGGATGGAGAGGGTTATGTGCTCCCATCTGGGGCTGTTCCGGCTGGGCTTTTTTTGTGGCTTTTTCTGAATGTTTTGAGGCAAAATGGGTCTTCTCCAGATCAGGTGATGCCAACAGAGATGCCTCGAGCACCTGCACCGAGCTGCCCCCATGATCCTCCAAGCCATCTCTTCTAACTGACATTCTCTTTTCTTCGGGCAGGAGAAAGCTGACACTGCTGAGGGAGATGCTGGCAGGCTGTGGCGCGGGTACCTGCCAGGTGATTGTCACCACTCCCATGGAGATGCTCAAAATCCAGCTGCAGGATGCAGGGCGAATTGGTACGTGAGCTTCTCTTCCCTGTGCCCCGAACAGGCGGGGGGAAAGGACTGGGAATGGGCTGTCAAGGCAGAAGGGAAGGGAGTGAGTGGAGAAAAACATTTTCCTTCCCCCTGCTCTCCTAAGCCAATGGTATCTCAGGCTGCAGCAGAAGTTTCTCCTCTTCTTCCCTGCTCAAAGTCCCCCACTCTTTGCTCACCTAGCTTTGCAGAGGCCCTTGCAGTTACAACAGATCACGAGTTTGTTTTTTTTTTTTGCTCAAAGCAATAGGCTTGGCGAGTGAAACAGCAAATGCTGCTGGGTGGTCAGCTTGTGAGTTACAGACAACTTAGTTACTGTGCACCCAAGAAGGAATTAGCATCCTCCAGTGCTTTTCCTGTGATGCTTCCTAAATCTCCGTGTTTTCTAATGTCTATTATTTCTCTTCTACCCCTCCTGTAGGGCATGTCCCTTCCAAAGGACTTGTCTTGCCTCTTACTCCCCATTTTTTCCTCCTGACAAAAGCAGCTCAGATGAAACAGTAAATAAAATTCTTCTGTCACGCTGAATTTGTCCACAAATTGATTGATCTCTGAATGTGCTGGGGGCTTTGGTCTGAGTATTGAAGACATTTGGGTCAGGCTGTCAGGGCTGTGGATGGGAGCTGGCAGGCAGAGGCAGGAGAAAGTGTGAGCCATTTGACTGAAACCCTGGGGGATGCTTCTGATGAGAATGGAGACCGGAGTCTGATATGGAGACTATGGGGGAAGGATCTGTTTGCTGTTTCCTTAATTTCTTCCAGAGGTCAGCCCAGGGAATGGCCTCATTGCCCAGGAGCCCTGCATGACACTCATTTGTGGCCCTTCCTGGAAAATGGGCCGATTTGTCCTTTAATCTCTCCTTTGATATGACGTTCCTGGATAATCATGGATTTACTTTTCTGTTCCTCTCTTTGCTGTTTTTAATGCAGACCTTATCCTCTTTGTGCATATTATTTTAAAATGCTTGAAGGAATTAAGCCATGGTTTGGGGTTTGGAAGAGTTTTTTGCTGCTGTGAAAAGACTGTCCTCTGTATGGCAGGAGACCTGTCATGTGCTGGTGGCAGCCAGATGTTGCCTGCAGGTTAATGTGCTCTCCATCTTTTGGCCAAAGAGCAGAAAGGCATCAGGTTGAAGAGGACGGGTGAAACTAGGTTGTGTTTATAAATACGGCTGAGGAACTCCCCAGGTTAGTGATTGCTTTCAAGGGAAATAAGCAAAGAACAGAACTGCTGAACATCTCTCATTTATGAGCATCTTTTCTTTGTCCTACTGGAGGCTCTGGGATGTAGCTGGAAGCAGGTACTGTCATCTGCTGCACACTAACTGTTTTTCTCTGCACCTCAGAGGTAGTGCATGACAGGCGGCTTCTACTTAGGTAAAACCAGTCAGTAGGCGAATGCAGCAGACCACGTTGTGGTGTGGCAGCAGCCAGCTCCAAGACTGGGACAGGGTGGATTGTCTCAAGCTGAGGGAGATGGGCAGACTGAGAGCAGCAAAAGCTTGCAGGGTACCTGGAGATCTACCACTTCCTCCTGGTCCCACGGCATGAGGCAGCAAGAGACTGCTGTTGAACATCTTGCAGACTAGTGCCCTCTGCTCCTCCCCAGCGGCACAGAAGAAGCTGATGGCAGCACAGGCCCAGCTCTCCTCTTCCTCTGTGGCGGGAGCGGCAGAGCCAGTGGTGGAAACACGCACCACAGCAACACAGATAACAAGGGAGCTGCTGCAGAGCAAAGGCATCGCGGGACTCTACAAAGGCCTGGGGGCCACACTGCTAAGGTAGGATGGCATGAGCTTGCGCGCAGGGCACCAGTCTTGAAACTTAAGTGCCAGCCATCCAAGGGATGAGCCTGCAAAGGAGGTGTTGGCTTTGGAGGTGTGTGTGTTTGATTTAATTTGGATTCTATGCACAGATTTTGTGCATTAAAGAAGGGAAGGTGAGGGAGGCTGTCTTTTTGTTCCTAGAAGATTTAGTTCAGCTCCTTTCTGTGGAAGGCTTTTGTCTCCCAAATGGTCCATATTTTAACATTGTAGAGAAGTCCTTGTGAGCTAGCACAACAAAACTGGCAGTCTGCATCTTCAGAGTACCCATAGAGCATGTTGGATGCCAGGACTGGTGCCCACTCTGAAACTTTAACTGAGCTGTCACAGAGTGACTCTCCTGTGCTTTAACAAAGGCAGAGCTAAAGCAATGCCCACTGGGATGAGAAACAGGATGTGAACCTCTTCCAATTAACAAAAGTGGACAAAACAATTGACTTCTGAATGTGCTGGGGTTTTTGATCTGATTGTTGAAAAGTCAAGATGAGGCCATTGATTCTGCAGGGCTGCATGCGTCTCATAGGCCTGTTTTCCGTTGTGCAGTCAGTTTTGCCCCTGCTTCTGCTACTGTCTGCATTGCAGTCGCAGAACTGGGATGTGTGTTTTGTACTTATGACTGTGCAGCCAACACATGATGCTTGCAGCCCTTCCTTTGATGCTCAGTTTGTTGGTGTTCTGGTCTGACTTTGCTCATCCTTGTTCATCTTTCTTCCTCCCTTCCCGCTGCAGGGATGTTCCATTCTCCATTGTTTACTTCCCGCTGTTTGCAAACCTAAACAAGCTGGGACAGAAAGACCCCAATGTCAAAGCTCCGTTCTATGTGTCCTTCCTCTCCGGATGTGTGGCTGGCAGTACGGCTGCGGTAGTTGTCAATCCCTGTGATGGTGAGTGCCAAGTAGCTTGTGCTGGTGGCCTGGCACCAAGCAACAGGAGTCAGAGGCCCACAAGTGGGCTAGGTGAGGAAGAGTGTGACCGTGCCAGCCTCTTCATGAAATGAAGGTACAGGAGGGGAGCTTTGCTGTCTGAATTGCCTCCAGTTGCTGTCTGAATTGCCTCCAGTTCAGATGGTGTTTCCTTCAGCTTAGTTATACCTTTAGTCACAGCTTACACAGAGGTTTAAGGTACTCGCTAGGTAAGTCAGGAAGATGGTGTCATTCTTTGCAGGAATGGCTGTGAACATGTCCCTGAAAAGGCACGTTCCCTTGTGGAGTGGTAGTATGCAGCCTGTTTACATGCATATGGTCATGGACAACCCGGGGGGGGGCTCAGATCTGTGGCCTTTTCTCCTACTCAACAGAATCTGCCTTAAATACCACCTTGGTTTCTCTGCTGTGAAAAACTCCAGGAAGTAACTCCTCTCTTCTCAACATTACACACTCTCCAAGGTGTTAAGAACTGTAAAAGCAGCACTGTATATTTTGGATACTTCTTCCAGAAGGGGCTGAGTATTTGAAAATCAGTTCCCACTGCAGAAAGATATCTAAATTCGGAAGGGTTTAAAGCTTAAATCAGCCTTGGAAACCTCAGTTACAGTGAGGTGAGGGAGTTGTTTTTTTCTGTGGCTATGTTTTTCTTTTATCCATTTGTAAAGGTTACTCATATTTGTTACTCATAAATATATGAAAATGATCTGTGTTCTTGGTGATCTCTTTTTTATTGTGTTTCAAAGACATTAGTCTCATTACTGCTGAAAAGCATGCTACATTCCCAATGCTCAACACTGTCTCTCTTCTCTCTTTCTGCCCAGTCATCAAAACGCGGCTGCAGTCCTTGCAGAGAGGAGTGAATGAGGACACCTACTCGGGAATCCTGGACTGCACCAAGTAAGGCTTCTCACAAAGCAGGCCACCACACTGATGCACAGCATCTGCTGCTGCCAGGCAATCAGTACAGTTTCTAGACCTAACCATGTCTTTCAGGTTCACTCTAAACCTGTGCTTTTATCTATCTGTCTATCTGGATAGATATATGCTGTTCATATATATAGATATATACCTAAAGGAGAACCTCTTCTTATTTTGAGTAAAGTAAATGTGGCTTTTGTGTTCAAATATTTTGTCCAAATCCCAACAATCATAGCACTGAGCTTTTATTTCTGCAAAGGGAGGCAATGCTGTGGTTGTCTCTCCCAAGGCCCAGCTGTCTGAAAATCCTACAGGATTGTTTCCTGTCTCTGCCAGGACTGTTCTGAACAGCAGCTGCAGAGTGCTCTCTGAGTGGGCTGTCTCGGGCTGTACTAAACTGTACTCTGGCTGCTTTAAAACATGCAGGGAGTTTCAAAACACCTGTGCTCTGCTTCTGTATTGCTGTTGTAGCCAGAGCTTCTTGGCATCTGGCCATCTGCCATACTGAGGGTGGAGATGGCCCCAGCGTTTGAACAGGGGAACCTCTTGATGCAAGTCCAGGGTTGTCCTAGCTGTGCAGCCCCAGGCAGATGCTCCTGCTCTTGGCCAGACATAGGATGAGGCATTCACATGGGGGATGGTGGATGATCAGCTGTGGAGGCAGTACCGGGTTTAGTCTCTGGAGGGAGACAGAAAGCTAAGGCATTGCCAGAGGCTCTCCTGGCATGGTAGAGGAGTGGGATGGATGCTTACCTGTCTGTGCCATTTCTCCCCAGGAAGATCTGGCAGAAGGAAGGGCCTATGGCCTTCCTGAAGGGGGCATACTGCCGAGCCCTGGTCATTGCTCCTCTCTTCGGCATTGCACAAGTTGTCTACTTCATCGGCATCGCAGAGTTGCTGCTGGACATGCTCCCCAAGCACCAGGCTTAGTCCCAGTGTGCCCTTCTACCCTCTACAGTGCTGAATTCATCCTCGTGTTCGTCATCCGTGTCAATTGATGTCAGAGCAACAGCACAAAGGGTTCATGCAGGGGACATGGTCTCCTGACACGGAAACACAGGGAGGGAGAGAGTCCATTTTCTGTCTGTCTGGAACCTGCCCCTTCCCGCTTCTGGTTCTTCCATGGACAATACCTAGTTATACATTTGATTTTTTTTCCCCCTTTTTTTTTGTTTTTTAAATTGTTGTTCTTGAGGACACTGGTAAGCACAGACTGGGCTTGCAGACCCAGAACTCTCCTCCCAGCCTTGGGAAGGAAGAGGGATGGGAAAGAAATAACCTGTACCCTCATCAACCCTAGTACCCCTCATTCTTCCTGGAGTTGTCAGCTATCTGAGGAGGAGTTGGAGGAGCCACTGTGTCCCCTCAGTCCCTCCTTGTTCTGCTGACTCTGGGTTGAGAGTGGGTACTGTATAAAGGGGGCTCATCCATTGCCACTGGAGGCATGGCAGTGGGGGTGCTGGGTCTGGCAAGTTCCTTGGCCTAGAAGTCTTCATCCTTCCATTCTCCCTTTCTCAAAAATGAGTTGGACTTAGATGAACTTCCTGGAGGTCAGGAAAGAGGTTCATTACTATTGATTTATTTTAATTATTTTTGTTTTAAAGCAAAGGGATGTCCCCCCTCCTGTCTAGGTGTCGGGGCACATCTGAGTGAAATGCAGAGATGAGATGTCTGCTCTGTAGAGAACATGTCGGTGGGATCACAGAAATGTCTGAAGGTGCTTCACTGCTTGGCTACAGGCAGGGGAGGGAAAGGAATTTGGGATCAAGTTATTTTTGTTTGTTAGGGGTGTGGTTTTTCATTCTTTTTTTTTAATGCAGGGGTTGTGGGAAGGGAAAACCAAACAGCAAGAAACCACTTACATTCCTTCAGTCTGTCCACCCCTGAGTTGAAAAAGCAGTGGACACTGCATACAAGTGTAGATTAGCTGACTTTTTTTTTCTTCCTCAGCCTGGCCCCTGGTGTGTGAAAGGAGGCACCTGCTTTGTTTGTACAGTGCCCAACCTTGGGGAGCTGTGCTAGAAAGACATGCCTGTGTGCTCATCTTGCAAGGTGAAAAAACAAGGTCTAGTTGTGCTTTGATGTTTGACTCAGGTATGTTTAGAGCCAGCTAGTGTTGAAGAGGCCGAGGGTTCCCTGTTCCCTGATTATGGAGTTGAGTCCTTTGGATAACAAAATCTTGTCATCCTGCTCGCTTCTTGGGCTGCGGCTCCAGCTAACATTGCTAAATGAGGACCTCCTCATTCAGTACTCTCATGGGCTGTGTTATTAATTCTAGTTTAACACATGTGAAGTGCGAGACTTACTACCCCAGCTTGATCTTCTCCCTAATTTATTCTGTTTGATGCAATCCACCTGACTTTGGTGTTTAAATTAAACTGGTTGAATTCACTTTTCATTCCTCCTTCTTTTTGCTTTGTTCTCCAGGCAGTTGCTTGGTGTTTGTGTTTCAAATGTATACTTAAATTATTTTTTTTTAAATCCCTGGTTTTAGTGTTAAAAAGAAAACCACCTCTGTTTCAATGTCCTTGGGTTAGCTTTTTGCTAACCTATATGTTGAGGGCCTTCTTCCTTGATGCATCCTTTTTCTCCTCAAAAAGGTTGTTCTGTGGCTGATTTGTTACTTGTGACTTTGTATATGTGAATAATTTTCTTTATTCTTTTTTTCTTATGACTTCCGTTTGTATCTGCAAAGGAATCTGGAAAGACAATGATGTGCTGCATGTAGTGCTGTGATCCTGATTGTGCTCTGGATTTCCCTTGGATGGATTAAAAGAGAAAGATTCTTTTATTTTTTTGGAGATGCACCATTCCTTGCTGCTTTGTGATTTACAAGGAGGATCCCCAAAAGAAACCTGCCAATAAAGCTGTTGGGGTTTCTGCTTGCCTGTCTGCCTGCAAGGATTGCCCCCTGAAGCTGGCTGACTTGTGGCAGGGGTGTGGGGTTACTGTAAGGTTACATTTGGAGGAAAATTTGGTGTGGTGAAGGGAAAGTTCTCCTTGTCCGTTTGGATTCTTTCAAAAATGTCTCTGTAAAACTGACTTTTCCTCCTGAAATCTCTAGCTCCTCTTCCACCACATTGGAGCTGGTGACCTGAATGGGGCTGACTTTCAGCTGTTGGGACATGTCCCTGAGTCAGGAGAACATGAGGAGGTTGGCAAGGCGTAGCGACTATGGCCCTGTAGGAGCTCCCAGGCAGGCAGAGTGCCATTGCCCCCAACAATGGGAAAATTCCCATCAACTTAATTAACAGAATCTTCTAACTTTGACTGCAGTATTAAGGAATAAAAGTCCCCGCGGGTGTCACTTTTGCCCTGGGCAGGGGACAGCAGCTAACATGGGGTCAACTCTCTGTTGATCCTACACTGTTCTTCTTGGTACAGGGTCCTCCACTGACCCCAGGCCTTTTTCAGTCATAAGCTTGTCCCCTGTCAGACCTGTCCCTTGCTCCTGTTCTGACCGTGAATCTTGTAGCTCCAGTTTGTTTGGGTTTTGTGGTATTTACTGCTCTTAAATACCTTTTACCCCTTTCATGAGTTCAAACAGGCAGGTAGGTTTTGGCTGGTGGAATGTCCTGAAGGCCTGCAGGGAAATTCCTACAAAGAAAAAGGGAAATTTCCTGGAAACCAATAGGGGGAGTTCCTGAAAAGCAAAGGAAAACCATCCTAGACAACTACAGTAAAGTATCCTGGGAAACAAAGGGGAAATTTACTGCAAGACAATGTAAGACTTGAGAGCACTGGGGGAATTCCTCAAAAGCAAAAGGGGAAATGTTCTGGAAATTTGTAGAAAGCAGAGGGGGAACATCCCAGAAGGCCGTGGAGGGAGTTGCTTAGAAATCAGAGGAGGAATATTCCTAGAAACCATGGAGGAAATTTCCTCAAATACCAGGGAATTCCTGAAAAGTAAAAATAGCATTTCTGAAGAAAGTAACGCTGATATTTCCTAGAGGGGAAATTTCCCAGAAGCCAAAGGAGGAACTGCTGGAAATCATAAAGGGAAATTTCCTGGATGGGAAGAATGAGGTTTCTTGGGAAATAATTTATTGCTTCCCAGGGGAAATTACCTAGAAAGCAGTAGAAGGTCTTCTAAGCAGAGAGGAAATTCCTAGAAAGTAATGGAGGTCTCTAGAGAGCAGCAAGGAAGTTTCCTGGAGAGAGATAGAAGATTCTTAGGAAGGAAGGGGGAAATTTCCTGGAAAACAAAGGGAAATGTCTGAGAAAACCATGCAGGATGACTCACTAAAGAGTAAGGGGAAGTTCCTGTAAAGAAAGCGAAGTCTCCTTGAAAACAAGAGCTGTAGAGGGAAAGATGCCAAAATGCTGTGCTTCAGTCCTGATGACCATTCTATCCTTGGGTAATAAATTTGTCAAACTCCTGCAGCTCTCAGGGTTTTGTGTTTGTTTGAGCTCCCCGCAGAGCTCAAACAACCTCAAGGAAGAGCAACAAGCATGAAAGTTTGTGCTGCACATGCCCTATCTGATGTCTTGGTTATTTGTTAATTTTCTCTAATTAAATGCAAAAAATTACAATGGTCTTGAGGTGCAGATGACCATTTTCTATCTTGGGCAGCCATGCCTAGGACCTGTGTTACTGGAAACCAGCTGCAGTCCTGGCTGGGTGCCACTTCCTACTTCTGGGGTAGGGACCATGTGGCTGTGGGCCACCAGCCACTGGGTCCCCTCTCTCCTCTTTGCTTTTGGAGCCTGACATGGCCGGTGGGGACCCCCAGGTTTCATCCCTGTGCAAGGGTGATGCTGGCCCTGAAACACACACAATGGGGCTGATACGTGACTCTGGGGTTGATTTTCCTCCTTTTTTCCCTCTCTTTCTTTACATAAAGCTGTGGTGTCACCACACCAGCAGCACCAGAGATGCTCATGATGCCAGTTCAGCATCCTGGGCAGCCCCCAGAAACTGCCTGGCCTCTACCCAACACCCACCTGTGCGGATGTTCAGCCGGAGCAGGTGCGGTGCCAGCGGCAGTGCCAGACCCATGGCAGCGCCCTGGATTTACAGGAAAGGGAGTGCCAGAAAAACTGCTTCCTGGAGACGCAGAGCGTGGCCTATGCCCCACTGCTTTCCTGGGGGGGTTGCATTTATTGTTTAATTTTCGTAGCACAGTAACCAAGGCAGTCTGAAAGAATCACAGTCACAGAATGGTCTGGGTTAGACGGGCCCTTAAAGATCATCCAGTTTCAACCTCCCTGCCATGGGCAGGAACACTTCCCACTAGACCAGACTGCAAAAGAAGAAGGATTAAAATAAATATAATTAATTAATAAATGAATAAGCCCCAGAAGTTTCCAGCCCCGTGTGTCCCGCGTGCCGCTGCTGCAGCCTGGAAAGCCCCGGTGGCCGTGGGTGCAGCTACTTTGGGGCGAGCCTGAGCGTTTGTGGTGTCCCCGCCGCCGGGTGCAAACCTGCACTGCTCAGTCCCAGCGCTTCCAGCCCCTCTCCCCACCAGCTCCTGGGGAGCCCCCCAGCGCGGGGCCCACCCGTTCCCCTTGAGCTCCGCGTCCTTCCCCGTGCAAAGCAAGGTTCAGTTGGGGTTGTTTTTTGTTAATTATCGTTAATGTGGGGAGAGGGTGCCCTCCCGAGCACCTCGGGACCCGGCGGGGCGGGCGCGGTAACATCGGCGACACTTTCATTTTCGGCGGGGTCACACGGTTTCCAGGAAGCAGGCGCGGGGGGTTGCGAGAAAAGTGACTAGCGGAGGCGGACCAGGGTTCCCCGGAACCATGGCAGCGGCGGGCAGCGAGGGGTAAGCATCAGCCCCTCACCACCCCCCGTGTCCCCCCCCGGGCTCCCGGTGGCGCCCCCGGTGACGGCCCCGCGCTCGCAGGGAGGCCCCGAGGCTGCGGTTCGCGCCGTGGCTGCTGAGCGCCGTGAGCAGCGGGAACTACCGGGGGCTACGCTGGACGGACCGCACCCGCACCGCCTTCCGCGTCCCGTGGAAGCACAACGCCAGGAAAGACCTAACCGGCGGCGACCTGGAGGTCTTCAAGGTGGGTGGGATGGGAGCTGGTTAGGAGTGAGCTTGAAGTCTAAGGTGAGTGGGATGGAAGGTTCACCAAGCAGCAACCTGGTGGTCATCAAGATGAGTGGGTTGCGGGTGACCTGCAGCAACTTTGAAGTCTTCACGGTGGGTTGGATATGGGAATTGGGGAGCGGGGGGAGACCAAGCATCCCTGAAACCTCCCTGCCTGTGTCCCCCAGGCCTGGGCAATAGCAAGTGGGCGGTATGAGGGGTACCCCGAGGACCCAGCCAAATGGAAGACCAACTTCCGCTGCGCCCTGGCAAGCACCGGCATGTTCAAACTGCTGGAAGACAACTCCAAGTGTGGTGATGACCCGCACAAGGTCTTCTCCATTGTCCCAGGTGATCATGGCCCCATGGGGGCCTGTGTTGGAGATGAGGTGAGTGATTTCAGGGTGTCCTACTCACACCACTCACCTTCCAGCTGCAGCACGACGAGGAGGGAGATTTCAGCAGCTCTGAGCCTGTGGTGGACCTACACCAGTGTGGGGGGTCCTCCCAGTACCACTGCTTGGGCATTGCATCCCAATATCCTTGGGATGCTCCTGAGCTGGGACCCACTACCTGGCCACAATGTGGGGTGGGGGAGGCTGGGTGCCGCCATCCACATTGGTAAGAAACCATCCTGCTTCCCTTTGCAGCTGGAGATTAACCCGCAAGATGTAGCCCCAGAAATCACATCATCAGGTAAGCACTAGTCCCCCAATTTTTTGGGAGGGCCTCCCCAGTAGGCTCAGCCAGGGCTGGTTTTGGGGTTGTGAGACCTCCCATCCACTGTTCTTCCATTCAGGCAACACCGACCCCACACAAGCCCCAGTACTGAAGGACCTGGAAATGCTGCAGCAGGTGCTGCAGCTCTGCAACATCTCCCCTTATGATCTAGGGCCCCTGATCCCATCCTGGGTGCCTGCAGGTAAGACTGGACCCATTTGTGGGGTGTAGAGTGGGTGACCCCCAGCTCCTTCCCACCGGTGATTTTTCTGCAGGGGACACCCCTCACCAGGACACCCAGCTCCAGCCTCACCCAGATCCCAGCCAGAACAGATGCCTCCCCCCACCAGCAGTTCAGCAGTGGGTGCCCACAGCAGAGCTGCCCCCCTTGGGTGCCTTTGTTGCCCCAGAGCCCATGCTGCTGGAGGAGAAAGGTGGGTGCTGTGGGGTAGGAGCCAATCCTGTCAATGGAAAGCTGTAACAGGGTGGGAAGAGGTGAGGGTGCCACTTATGTGCACCCGGTGCCAAAGCAACTCCCACCCCACTGCAAGCCAGATCATGATGTCAAGGTTGCTCATATCCCGCTACAGGGGCCATGCCACTGCCGTGACACCCACCAGGCGTCATGGTCCCTGTACAGTCCCCAGGGGAGGCAATGCTCTTTGCCCCCCCAACCAGTCCTGTGCCACCACCAGAGGACAGCACAGGGGAGGGTTATTAATATCAATAATTATTATAATTATTAGTAATAAATATTATATACAATTATAAGTTATTAGTGCTGGGCGGCGGATGTGGGGTGAGTGATGTGGCTGCTGAGTACTGCCCTGTACAGATGGCATCATGCCTATCCTGGACGTCAGCATCTACTACCGGGGAAAGCTCTTCCACCAGGAGGAGGTGGGGTCCAGCCAGTGCCTGCTGGTGTACCAAACGGCTGACCCAGCAGTGGCTCTGCGCCCGGGCCACCTGGTGCACTTCCCCAGCCCCGCTGAGCTGGCTGATGGCAAGCAGCGGCGTTTCACCGAGGAGCTGCTGTGCAGCGCAGGGCTGCAGCTAGAGCAACGTGCCCGTAAGCTTTTTGCCACCCGTCTGAAGAAGTGTAAGGTCTTCTGGGCCCTGTCCCAGCAGCTTGAGGGCATCGGAGACCCCCCACCCAATCAGCTCTGCCGGGACCAGGAAACCCCCATCTTTGACTTCAATGAGTTTTGCACAGGTAGGCAGGAGTGTCCCATGTATCATTCCCCACCCCACCACATCTTGCTTTTGGGGCTTGTGGGAGCCAGCTCAAGGATGGTACAAGCATATTAATTCCCTGGGCTCACACCAAAACCAAGCCTTGTCTCCCCTTGCAGAACTCAGGGACTTCCGCAATGGCCAAAGGCAACGGTCCCCTGACTTCACCATCTACCTCTGCTTTGGGCAGTCCTTCTCCAAGCCCAAGCCCAAGGAGTCCAAGCTCATCCTGGTCAAGGTGCAGGGGCCAATGACTCACCACTGTTGCTCAGGGCAGGGGAGATTTTTGGAGGCCAGAAGAGATGGGGCTTTGAGTGCCCAAGGAGGGGTGCTTTGGGGATTGGGAGAGCTGGAGATCTGGATACTTGAGGAGGAGGAGGACCCTCTGGGGCCAGGAGAGACAGGAGTCCCTTTAGGGCTGGGGAGTGACACCTTCAGGGGCCAGGGGAGATGAGTGTCTGGGTGCCTGAGGAGAGAGACACTTGCTGTCCACATGGGGGTCTGGGTGCCTGAGGAGGGAGAGCCTTGCTGTCAAGTGAAGATAGGTCTAAGAGCCCAACGAGAGGGACCCTCAGACACTCAGAGATGAGTGTCTGGGTGCCTGAGGAGAGAGACACTTGCTGTCCACATGGGGTTCTGGGTGCCTGAGGAGGGAGAGCCTTGCTGTCAAGTGAAGATAGGTCTAAGAGCCCAACGAGAGGGACCCTCAGTATCTGGGGACATGAGGGTCTGGGTGCCTGAGGAGGGAGACCCTTGGAGTCCAGGGCAGATGAGGATCTGGGAACTCAAGTTTTGAGGGCTGGGAGAGATGAGGGAACTGAGTGATAGGGGATGGGGACCCTTGGAGACCTAGATATTCAAGGAGCAGGACCATTGTGGAGGGGACCATAGGGTGCCCAGGGTGGGGAACCCTTGGAGAGTGGAGGAAATATTGGGGGGGGCAACTGCCTGGGGAGGGGACCCCTGGGGGACAAGGAGTCCAGAGAGGGCTATCCTAAACAGGGAGCAGCTGTCAGGGGGTATACTGGGAGCTGGGCAGGGTAGGGTGGGAGGCAGCTGCCCAGGGATGGGGACACTCAGGGTCTGGGGGAGATACAGGATGCTCCACACACCTTGTTCCTCCACTCGAGGAGGACAGGGCTGTGCAGCCACATCAGGCAGCTGCTCATAGCCCTGCTGGTTTGCTTCCACAGCTGGTGCCCAAGTTCTGCGAGTACTGGTACGAGCAGGTGCTGCAGGAGGGAGCCTCCTCCCTCGACAGTGGCACCATCAGCCTGCAGCTCTCTGACTCCTTCAGCCTCTACGAGCTCATTGAGCAGTACAACATGCAGATGGACTAATCGCCTACTCTCCCGCTCCCTGTGGCCCCCCCCAGGACAGGCACCAGCCAGGAGGGGACCATTGAGGACCACTGCAAACCAATATCCCCCCAGGAACACAGTGGTGAGATGACTGTGGTGCAGATTTCTGTTTCACCACTGCCGCCCCCATCCCAAGGACAGCTTCACTAGCCGGTCCTTAAGCTAATAAGTTGCTAATGTGGTTTTGTGGAATGTGGTCATTTACAGATTTATTTTCTTAAGCCTTCTGAGTTTAAATATATGTGTATAAAAGGTGCTTCCTGCTTGCTGATGTTGCCCAGACATCTGCCCCTGCTGTCAGTCTGAGACCTTCACCCCACCCCGACCGACATCCTCCAAGTCTGTGGCAGCAGCCCTGTACCTGAGCGCTTGTCAGCATCTTCTCCCCCATACATTTATGTAAATTAAGTGACTTCCCATGCAGAAAGGAATGTATTTATTGATGCATTTATTCTCATGCATGAAGGCAAACATGACTTGTGAACAAAGAGGACAACTTGGCTTTGGCTGAAGAAAAAGAATTCTTTCTTTGGTGAGCGCCGCCCTGCTGGCCCAGAATTACACATTGGAGACGTTCTGGAAAAGTAAGGCAGTAACTACAACAGTAAGCTCTCTGAGCTCATCTCTGAGTTGGAGTGGTGGTGGTATCGCGGGGCGGAGCATGGTAACCAGTGTGATGCTCAAATATGGGCTGCCCCTTCCCCAGGCTGGAAGCAGCTGCAACCCCCTCATTTCAAGAGCAAGGGGAGAGGGTAAGCCTGGCCATGGGGAGGACACTGGGCACAGGGAGGTGGTAACCTCCTTACCTGCTGATTGACATGGATGTTGCTGGGCCCAAAAGTGGTGGTCCCATAACTTGTCATGTAATAGTGAGCAGAGGGCTGTGCTGGGGGCTCCTCCAGCTGCCTGGGCACTGTGGGAGCAGGGGGACACCATCAGCACCCCACCTCTCCTCCCAGCTGAGCACTGTTGCAGTACAAACCTAGAACCATTTGGCTCACCTATGGGCAGGAGCAGTTCTGCACAAAAGCAGTGCAGGTTTTAATGTCTTCCTTTGTCCTGTGGAGGAAAAAGCCCCAAGAAGAAAACAGAGCAGGAGCTGCCCTCAGCACTTCCCATGGAAGATGGTGCCATGCTGATGGAAGAGGCTTCCTCTTTCTACCCTGAAATCCTGCCATCGGTGGGACGACTGCTGTCTTCCCAGGTCCCTAAGCACCTTCACCTCTTCATGAAATGGGGAACATGTGGTCTCTTGGCCAGAATGGACATTATGCGCCTAAGCCTCAGCGTCTCAACTTTTTCACCTTGCTTTCTTTGCTTGAATTTCCCACACAAGTGAATGCTAACACTACAGTGGGACATGGGCTGCAGTGTAGTGCCCATCAAATTTTGCATGGGTTTTAGATGCTTGCCAGGCCCACCAACATTGCAGTAGCAACCACCAACTGCAGACCTCAGCTTGGAGGGATGCAGCACATACTTACATGGCATTAGTGCCATCCACGCCTGGCCAGATGAGCTCTGCAGGGCAGCCAGCTGTTCAACACAGGGTCGTCAGACACATGTGCAGCCCCAGCCACTTCTCAGCAAGCTTCTGAACAATAAACACAACTGCCATGAGGAAGTCCCAAGCAAACTGGAAACCTTCCAGGTAAAAGGAGAATGTCTCACTTACTTACTCACAGCCACCAAGAGATGGTCGCTTCCTGCCTGCCAGACCACAGCCAGAATGGTTGGACCATCTCCATTTCTCAAGTTAACCAAGGCCCATCAGCATTCAAGGGGAATTTAAAGATATGTTGGAAGAACTCCCCAACTTCAGTGGCCCTTTTGCTTGTCACTTCGAGACCCAGCTTGAGACTACTCTGCTGGGATATTAGGAGGAACAATGACCCATTCTCTCCATGAGAAGACTAAAAACCTGTCTTGCCACTTTCATGTGATGCCTTGTTGAGAGGAATTCTGACCAGGTTGTATTGAGAAAGGGAAAAATCTTTAATAGAACCCTAGCCAGAGTATGACATGTGGCAGAGGCTCCTGGAACTCTCTGCCTAGAGGGTTGTGGTGGGAAGCTAAGGAGAGACGTGTGGTTGGGATTCATGAACTAAGGATCAGAGATCCTTACCTGTCCTTCCTGCTGGCTTTCTGCACTGGAGCTCCAGGTAGCTGTAGGCCCTCTGGTTATTCTCTTTGATCAGTAGAGGTTTGCCGTTACATATGAGCAGGCAGATTGCTTTGGCCACACAATGCGTAGAGTAGAAGGAGCAAGCTTTCACCAGGAACCTGCAAGGTGATTGCCCTTCTTTTCTCTAACATTGGGAGGAAGTGTGGCACCAGGTGGACTTGAAAATGTAACTCAATTTCAGCAGAAACAAAGGCAAACACAAAATGAGGACCCTGCCCTACTGACAGCTCAAGAAGCAGGAGCAGCCTCTTAAGCCCAAAGGTGCTTCCAGAGCTGGTCATCAGATAAAACTCGACACAAGTCTAGAGAAACACACAAGGACAGGAGACCTTCCAGAATGCCTGGAAGGAACCGTCCCAGCACCCATAGAAATTGGGTGATCCTCAGGTTGACCTCTGACTGCCTAGATGGGAACAGAATAGCCAAAAGCCACCTCAGATTAAAGGTGAACCAGGAGGAGTGTGGTCCTTGCTCACGTCCAGGCAGCAAATACCGAAATGTTTCATCCAGATCTCTGTATGTCTGTGGCAGAGCTGAGAAGTCACCCTGGTCTCCTGAGTCCTGTCTTCATGCCCCAGGGAATATGATCTCAACAGCTAAAGGCTTGCTGACAGTCATACTGGTGCTGCGCTGAGCAAACCCTGAACATATTATCTCATTAAGGGCTGGAAACCACTGCTTACCTCTGGAAGAAACCCTCAGGTATTTCAGGTGAGAAGCAGGTAGGGATGTGGAGATCCTCCGGGTGATCTCCCCGCACCTCAGAGACCTCTTCGGTCTGGTTCAGATAGGTTGGGAACCTATCGCCTTGGCCCCATGTTGTCTCCCATGGCTTCCCAAGCACAAACTCACTGGCCTGGGGGTTGAGCACTTCAGCGTGCCTCACCTCCAGGCAGAGCTCAAAGTGCTCCAGGAGGCTGAAGAGCTTCCCTCTCCCTCTGTGGAGCCTGTGTCCCATGATTTCCTCAAACACGTCCCGCATCCCTTCTGAGCAGAGCTGGTGCTTCACCAAGGCACACACAGCCTGGTGGCACAGCATTGCCTTTGACCTGAAGGTCCACACCCAGTTAGACCTGTCTCTGATGGTGGCATGTTCCCCAATCAGTGTGTCCACGGAGATGCTCTCGAGCTGCTGGACTAGGCAATACCTCACGAGGAGCTGGGTGAAAGAGAAGGAGAGAAGAGGGAGTAACGAGCGGAGCCCAGCAAAGTTGCAGAGCTTGGGCTCCACAGAGAAGATAGTCCTGATCCCCCCACTCACCTTAAACATAGTTATAAGGAAACTACGCTGGAGAAAAACAGTATTTTCCAAGTGCTTGATTTCCTTGTACCACACAACAAGCCCAATGCAGTGGAGGTACCGCAAGACATCCTGGAGAAGCTCTCTGCCCAGGCTGGACAGGTGCTTATACTGGGAGAGTTTGCTGAGCAGGTACTGGAAGTCCATCATGCCTAGAGGGAGACATGGAAACTCAGCACACACCTCTTGGAGACTAGCATTCCGAGGCAGACACTTTAGACAGCCAACAAACACCAGCAGCACCCAATATCACCCATGCTATCCGTGGGGAAGCACCTGGGACCAGCATGATGCTCCATGGCTGTGGCCCAAAATCCTTTGCCCATCCTCAGCTGTCCCTCTGCCACCCTGCAGCCCCCATGATCTTGTCTTGTCTCAGTGGTGCCAACCGCCTGCCAGAACCTCAATGAAGCATCTAAAAAAATGAGGCTAATACTGAGTTTTTTCATTGTTTGCAAGAGCAGGTTTGTTTCCAGTCAGAAAAACCTATGTTTGCCAATTAAACCTCAGATTGACATTTAGTCATGCAGCAAGACAGGCAACAAAACCTGACTTGTTTCCACAAAAGAAAAGCATTTACTCCTCCTCTAATCCTACAGAGGCCAGGGGAACCAGAGATGACACCAGGTACTGGTTGTGATCATACCTGCCTTAGGTACATAAGTGAGGAGCCAGGAGTGCCTGCTAGTTCTACTAATTCACAGGAGACACGGAGAAGGGGCTAAGGAGGGGGTAGGGGCTATTAAATAAAGTTAGGAGGATGCAGAATTTTTAATTGCTTATACAGGACATTGGAGAGAAAGAACTATGTTACTGGAAATAAGCTAACGAGACAATGTGGCTAGCTCAGAGTACCTCCAGCCACAAGTTGGTAGATGTTGGCAGAGCCTCCTGGTGAAGACCCACTTGGTCTTTCTTCCTATGCTTTTCCCTAGGCACCTGCCTTGAGGGCAGTAGCAATTAATGCACCAGCAATAATCCTGGAAGGTCTTTAGAAGCAACCCCATCAACATGCAAGCAGGCCAGAAAGTGCAGCAAGCATTGAAGAGCTTGTCCCAGCCACAGGACAACAGGTCCTCCCACAAAGGTGTGACAGGGATGATGGATCACACCATGGTCTGCCATCTCTTTGCTCCGTGCAGTATCTACAATGACAGCTTCCACCTGCCTGTAGATGGGAGGCAGCACTCAGACAACCTTGGGGAAGAGCTCCTTGTTCTTCACATGCTCCAGAATAGCAGCCTCAAGCTTTTTGATATCAGTGATCCATGCAGTTGACAGCAAATAAGTTTAAAATCTGGAAGAGAGAAAGCACACATCTGCACATCCAGAGGAATCTTTAAGTCTGAATGGCCAAGGAGGTCATCAAGGATGGGACACACTGTTGGCTCAGCTTCATGTAGCACTTCCTTGACACCTTTGTTCTGCAGCAGTTCCTGGAAAATCACCTAGGGATGGTAAATGCCCCATCACAGTCCTCCCCAGGCACTTGCTAAAAGCCACTGGAGAAGCTGCTTGACACCAAGCACAGACAAGGACCCAGCAGGTCACAGGGTTATACTGTGATGCTCTTTCTACATTCAGGGAGCATCGTCAAGAGGGCTCATAGAGGTATTTCCAAGGTGGAAAGCAAAGCCATTTAGATGGGGATCAAATGTCACCTAACATTGCTCATCTAACCCCTCAAAAGAGAGGACTTTTTGGTAAGGTAATGACAGATCTCGTGACTTAATTAGAAGAGTGATCTGCAAAAAAGGGGGAGAGGGGGAGTGAGCTACTCCAGCAGCAGGGAGACCAGGCATTGAAGTCCAATGGAAATGGTGTGAGCCTACACAGGGGAAAGCTTTCTCAGGCTCCTTTTTCTTCTCCCACTCCTCTTTGAATCCAAACCAGCTCAGTACTCACACGTGGAGACTTATGACAAGAATGACAAGTGCCTGTGGGGTGATGAAGACGTGGCGAGTCATGTAGCACTCCAGCTGGCCAGCAAAGTCCCAGAAGAGAAACGTGAAGTCCTTGATCTGGAACTCACTGATCTCTATTCCAATGGTTCACTCTTCCTTGGGCACGAGTTTGGCTTGCCCTTGCTTCAGGCTTTTGCAGATGGTGGACTTCCCTGCCAGTGAGGCCCCCAGGAACACGGTTTTGACCCTCTTGTCCTCCTGCCCCAAACTGTGCTGAAGCTGGTTGAAGTAATTCTGGATCTGATGGATGCCACCAGCGCACACTTCACTGGGTGGCTCCCGGAGAGGGCTACCATTGGCCTTAAACATATTCAGGGATTCCCCCTGGAAGAGCTCCTTGAGGAGCTGGCGAAGGGCATTATTCTGCACGTGGAGCACCTGCAAGTGGGCCAGCTGCAGGACAGGCTGGGGGAAGGTCCAGAACAGGTTGTTGGAGATGTTGAGGTACTGGAGACTGTCTCAACAAGCAGCCAGGTCCCTGGGGAAGGCACTGAGACCATTGTTCAGCCTCTCAAGCCTGGGGAGATGGGAGAAACCCCCCTCTGGGATGGCCCGGATTTGGTTCTCATTCAGCTCAAGCTTTTCTAAGCAGAACAGACTTTGGATTTCATTTTGGAAAGTCCACAATCTCATTCTTGGACAATATCAGCTTCTTCAGATTGCGAAGCTTAGAAATGCCACTGATGCTCCTGAGCTTGTTCCTGTCAAAGTCAAGGCTCTCCAGTGCGGGGTTGCTCAGGACTGCTGGAGGCAGAGCACACGCAGCGTCTGGGTAGACAGAGCCACTTCACGCAAACCATCCTCCTGTTCCTGACCTGGACACATGAGAGAGGGAAGGTGGTTAAGAGAGAGTTTCACCCTTTGGGTTGCAGACTATTTTTCCCTTAAGCTCTGCATAACTTTGGGTTCATTTTGGCCAGCAAGAAAAAGCAGAGGAAAAACAGAGGAACTGGTTGAACAGGATAACCACAGCTGCTGCTTCAGCAGGTCCTGTGCCCTCTCAAGAGAAACTAAAGCTGAGGCACAGGATCTAGCTGGGCCTGAAGACAAAGGAAGAAACAGTGCCCACTGGATGCTGATCTGTAGCTCAAGCACCTTGCCTTGCTCTCATTAAAGCACTGTGAGAGCTCCAGCCACAGATGCATCTACCCTGAAACTGGCAGGGCAGAACCAACATCAGGAGGAAAGCTGGTCACCAAATAACTTGCCCAGCCCACCCCCAGCTCTCAGCCCAGTCAGGGAGATGAGTGGAAGCCAGGGCTAGTGAGTTCACACACACCCTCTCTCACATCCTCTCTTCCACTACAAATGCATGCTGTAATTCCATGCAAAGACACTCCCAGCCCTGAGGGACCAGAGAAATAATGCAGGAACAGTGGGATCCCCTGTAGCAGAGGGTGCATGAAGGTATTTGAGGGTGGCGAGAACATGCGCAAAAGGAGAGTGTTTAGAGCAGAGAAGTTTCTAGACAAGATGAGCACCAGAGGTAAGTGGCAATGGGGATCACACAGTACTAGAACAAAACATGGTCTGATTTGCTTTCCTCTTCCTCATTTCACTTCCTTACCATATGATGCCTAGCGTGGCATCCCCTTATGCAAGACACTGCTCAGGACCGACTCATCATCAGTTCTCAGCATCACCAGCTAAACGTCGGACAAGCCCAGCACAAAAGCAAGCTTTCACCCTCTCCCAAACACCTGGCCCCTCCTCCGGCACCATCAGAAAGCCAATCTAAAGGGCTCCCTCCATCACTCTGAACCAGAGAAGCAAGGAGCTGGGGCAGCTACTCAGGCTCTGGGCTGAGCCATGGCCCTGAAGCATGGCATCACTGGATCCTTCCAATCGTTCAGCCTCTCCCTTCCATTTCCTCTCTCATTTTGCTCCCCACCTCCCGAGCTCTGCCTGGGAACACCACCCTCTCTTTCTTCATCCATCCTCAAAGCAAATCCCAACAACCCGAGCATCTCTGGCCACATACCAGTGCCATGGCTAAGTCCCAAATGCAGCTCTGGAGGTAACCTATGAGAAAAGACTGTGGCAGAGTATCTCCTGAGTTAACTTCTTAAAGTAACATCCCTGCCTTTGCTAAAGGAGCATTTGGTGTTACTACTGTTGCAGAGGAGGGAGAGGACACCAACAAGAGGTTATGCTACTACCAAACTGCTGCACATGTTGAATAAAACAACATTTCTTTCCTCAAACAGGTGGCAGCACCTGATCCAAGATGTTCAACCAGAAATAAAAAAAAATAAAATGCAAGTAGTGTACAGAGTATACTACGGTATGCCAGAAGAGGTATTGCCTCTGCCAGGGTGCAGGTTACAATTTGATAGATTTAACAGTAGATGGAACGAAAGAACCAGTGTTGTCCTTCACGTAACTTCGGAGGAAAACGTGCAGAAGGTATAGTTTTCAGCTTCATGGCTCCTCCAAGCAATGGCAGGTGCAGAGGTAACTGAAATGTAACAGTCCTTACATCACCTTACTGCTAATTCAAGGCTAACGCCAGGAAATAATTGAAAGCAGCAAAAGAGTCTGAGGAGCAAAACAGAGACACTGGTTTCCTGGTCAACAGTGTAGTTGCTTCTATTACTTGCTCAAGCTTTGTTTTTCACACCACCCACCCTTTTTCACTCATGCAGGCAGGTTATTCCAGAATTGTTCCTCCAATATATACAAAGGTGTCCACTTTCAAGCCTCAGTGTATTCATAACTAGAATTACATTCTCTTGTTCTTGTGCCAACAGTGCCATGAAAGTTTCTGAACTGTATTTTGTCAAGAGATCTATCAGCAGTGTTTGTATTTACAACCCCACAGCCCTCTGCTAGGTATATATTCTAGTTTAATGTTTAGATATAAAACTAAAGCTTCTCTTCCAGTTAGTCTTTTGCAGAGCCTTTGTCCAAAATCTTCAAAGAAAGCCCAAAGTTATCCCTTATACCCCTTTCAGGATGCATTTTCAAACAGGAAGCAAACAGAGCCAAGGAAGATGGGTCCCGTCCTGTTTAATATCTTTATTGACGATTTGGATGAGGGGATTGAGTCCATCATCAGCAAATTTGCAGATGATACCAAGCTGGGAGGAAGGGTTGATCTGTTAGAGGGTAGGGTGGCCCTACAGAGGGACCTGGACAGATTGGAGAGCTGGGCCGATTCTAATGGGATGATGTTTAATAAGTCCAAATGTCGGGTACTTCATTTTGGACACAACAATCCCATGCAGAGCTACAGACTGGGGACAGAGTGGCTAGAGAGTAGTCAGGCAGAAAAGGACCTGGGAGTGCTGGTGGACAGGAAGCTCAACATGAGCCAGCAGTGTGTCCAGGTGGCCAAGAAGGCCAATGGAATCCTGGCCTGCATCAGGAATAGTGTAGTAAGCAGGACCAGAGAAGTTATCGTCCCCCTGTACTCGGCACTGGTCAGGCCTCACCTTGAATATTGTGTCCAGTTCTGGGCCCCCCAGTTTGGGAAAGATGTTAGGATACTGGAATGTGTTCAGAGGAGGGCAACGAAGATGGTGAGGGGGCTGGAGCACAAGCCCTATGAGGAGCGACTGAGGGAATTGGGGCTGTTTAGCCTGGAGGAGGCTCAGGGGAGACCTCATTGCTCTCTACAACTACCTAAAAGGAGGTTGTAGTCGGGCAGGGGTTGGTCTCTTCTCTCAGGTGACCAGTGGCAGAACCAGAGGGCATGGACTTAAGCTTCGTCAGGGAAAGTTTAGACTTGATATGAGGAAAAAGTTCTTCACTGAAAGGGTGATTGGCCATTGGAATGGGCTGCCCAGGGAGGTGGTGGAGTCACCGACCCTGGAGGTGTTTAAAGGGAGACTGGATGAGGCACTGAGTGCCATGGTTTAGATGATGGTTGGTGTTAGTGTTGGTGTTAGTGTTAGGTTATAGGTTGGACTTGATGATCTCAGAGGTCCTTTCCAACCCTGTGATACTGTGAAGATAAACACCAAAATATTCAGGGCTTATCCATAAACACGCTATAGGATGGTGAATGATGGGAATGAAGTATTTTGCCAGTCCAGACAGTACTGGCAAATACTGCATCTAAATAATAATAAAAGGAGCAAAGGTCTTGCTATTTGTGAGTTTTCCTACATTCGCCAGAAAAAAAAAAAAGGGTAGTTATTTACTTTGTAAAACTCATCCCAGAGAGACTGTTTTCTCTTTGAAGACAAGCAGCAAGACGCTCCTCAAAGAAAGAAGTTCCCAAGTGCACTCTAAGAGGTTAAGAAAGCCCTCACGTAAGATGTGTTCTGCCATCTGGTCCAATAGGTCATATACATTCAGTTACTACTGAAGGGAAAGCCAGTTTCTAAGTTGTAACTTACTGGTTCTCTCTCCAGCTTCCCCTGTTAAATGTTTTCTCCCTAACACCATCAGATGGGGAATGATGTTTCTGTCAGGTTTGAGGGTGCTGAATATGTTTGTCAGTGACTGTAGTTCAGATGATTATTTAAAAGATTTCAGCAGATGTGGCCAAGGAGTGCTTTTAAAGAAAGCAAGATGAAGTCAGTACATGTGCTGGACTCCTTTGCTTCTTGTTAGCAAAACCAGTCCTCCTACAGATGAAGAGGAACAATTACTAATCCAACCTCAATTCTCTTCTAGAAACACAGTACTCATTACACAAGAGACAAGGATGCAGGTTTAAACAGAATTGCCAGAGGAAGAGGCAGCTGTAAGAAACAAATGACACCTGCTATGGGACTAGAACCATTCAAAATAACTTTATAAGTTCTGTCACATTTCTGCTTTGTACATCAGTTCAACCCTATCCCTCCCGCTTGTTCCTGGAAATTCACAATGTTTTGGTTTTTTTTTTTCCTGAAAAGCAGACACAAAACCAGCCATCAAGTGCATTATTTACGTAAGTGCAACAGTCTCTTGTTCTGAAATTAGACTGTTCACTTAACAAGATACTCCAACAGAACGTAAATAAACACCACAGCTTGAGCAGTGTTTTTGAAGTCAGTTTATAAAGTTTAGCTCATTTCTCCAATCCCCAAATGAAAGAGCGAGGAAAGCTTCGCTCACCATCAAACATGCTAAAAATACAAGTATTTCAAGTATTAAATCAAAAGTTTCTAAAGACAACTCATATTTTGATAAACACAAAGTATACAGTATACAGCTCTAAATATACTGCATATGAAAAGTGGTGTCCAGTTTCAAACTTCTAGCAAGACAGGTGTACAGCCCAAAAATGTGATCAAAGTAACCCCAAAAGCTGTAGCAATGCAGGAGTCCCAAACATTAATCTCTTCTGTGTTTCCCCTCAAATTACTTTGCTGGTCTGAGGCATTTCATTGTTATTTAGTTCTGTATCTGTAGGTAATCAAAAAAAAAACCAAACACACAAGTTCATTCCCACATGGAAACAATTCAAAAGAAGGTTCCGCAGATAATTCCTATTATCTCACTTCTCTGTCCTTTATTTTCAATAAGAGGTAACTGAGATCCTATTATTCCCTCTGGCATAGCATTCATAGCCACAATAAGTTCAGCCCAAGCCATGCTGCTGTAGCTTGCTCTCAGTTTTCCACTTCACACGCATCTTCACCATCAGACTTCTTATGTTTTCTCATATGCTTGTATTTTTCCACATATGCCTTCACTAGATTAGCTACCTTCATAGGGTTGATCTCTCCGCTTTTGCTGTGGCAGATCTAGGGGATTAGAAAAGGCATTTGGTCAATTAACAGCATTACAGCAGTTCAGGCAGGCAATGAACAAATGACAGAGAAGCCCTAAGCTTCCCAGGGGACTGATTCCCACACACACCCTCGAGTCTCACAGCAGAATAAATAAAGAAGAAAACTCAACAAGCATAAGAGTAATATTTTACTTCAAACATTCCAGAAATGGCTCAGGACTTATCTACTGAGCATCCATTGAATGCAGAAGCATCTTTGAAAGCAGAATTATTCATTTTTACCATAGGCTTTTCCATTCCATCCATCCAGTTTTACACAATACATGGTAACCAAGAAGTTGGTTTCCCATTACTCTGATGATTTTGAGGAAGCTATACTCAGATTAAAAGAATCTGCCAGTTTTGAGAGTCCTCTTTGAGATATGGGAGAAAGAACACAGTATACAAAAAAACTTTATCAGTGTTCAGAGAAAAGTTAACAGTGACTTCAGAAACAATCGGTGTTGATCACGTGGGTCATGTAGAAGATGTGAAATTCCAGCCATTATCTAAGGAATTTTGATTTTTGATGGAATTCCTCAGTGAAAGAAAGAACACAGAGTAGTGAAAGAATACAGTCCCCCAGGGCATAATTTAACTGCCTCGACCACAAGAGCAGTACTTACTCTTACAAGACAACATTTACCTGCCAATTGGGTCTTTTTAAGCCATGATCTGGTCAGCAATAAGATTTGAGACAAAGTCAACATCAGCCAAATTGCAAGGCCCTCTTTCAAAGTTCAGGGACATCACAGATGCTCAAGAAATTAACATACAAAGTATTTTCTTAGTTTACCAGAAATAGCCTGACTATTCTGGTTTAGTTCTTTAATAGATAAGATTTGACCATTCTCACACAAGGCACATGCTATGTAACATTTCAGCTTACCTTAGCAATGTTTTGGACCACTAAAAGCATTATCTTCTGAAATGAACAGTCTGGCAGCTCTCATCATTGGCATCACTCAGTCCTGCTTAAAGCAACTACTGCTTCATCACTGTAGAGTGTGAGTCAGAGTCCAAAGATTTTCTACTCAGTTACAGCATGTAATTGTTGAAGTTGGCAAGAGCAATCCAAAGTACTGTCAGTTACTTAACTATATGCACAGCTCCTCCTCCATTTCACCATCACCTCACCTTTTGCACTGCTTTTCGAAGAATGCTCTTGTACTCCTCCTTTGTAATCTCCCTCTTCTGGTAAAAAGGTTTAATTGCAAGTTTCACTTCTTCCACAGCCCTTTCCTGCATGTGAAGCTTCTTCATATACTGCACAGCAAAGAAGTTTATTACCTTGAGCTACCTTGGGAATGGTTTCTAAATCTATTTTTCTTAGTAATACTCTAACAATGAAAATGCTCATTTCATAATTTCAACAATCCAGATAAAAGCCAGCCTCAAAGTAATTTCCTTTACTGCAATTTGCAGTCTTGAAAAAAATGCCAGTTTGTGCTATATGGAATTGTTTTATATGTAACATTTATTCTGCATCTTGGAGAACACGTTTTAAGCAAAGGACTACAATATTTGCTTATTAATTTTAGTCTCCTCTTTCCCTTCAAACAGGTCTGAAGTAAACATATCCATCAAAAGGTATCAAATTCTAAAAGCACCGATAGTGGCAGATATAAAGCTTCAGATCGTTCTAAAGGCATTCTGAAAATTGCAGAGTGGCCTATAAATTAAGGATTACAGATGACATCAGAACATATTCTGTCAAAACAAGTTCATAAAAACAGCTGCTCATAAAAGTATGCTTGGTGGGAAAAGTATCTGTTTGGTTTTGTGGTGGAAAGTAAAATAATGCGCTAAAAAATTCTTGCATTAACACCCACTATGCTTAGAGTAGGTGGTTTGTACAGCAAACCCAAAACTCCACAACAGGGACTAGCACTGCAAAGTCTCTGAAGTATTTAACTATCTCCACATTTTCAGTGCTGATAAGTAGCAAGATGCAGTCCCACCTCTCTATGGGACTGTTACAAGAATTGAAATTAACTTCAAAGCTGGAGGGGAAAGGAGAAAACCAAGTGTTTGGAGAAAACTGGACATTCTGGCTTCTGGGAAGAAAAATGAAAAAAGTTCCAGAAATTTAAGAATGCATTTTAGATGCTTTAATCCCTCTCTGTCTTATTGCGATGAAGCTGTAGAAAGCCAAACCATCAAATGGAGTAAATCGCAAAAGAATTCAAAGAAAGGACTGCCTGCTGCTGCTGGATTAGCACAGTCAGTCACCAAAACCACCAGCGACAATAGGGGCTCGAAAAACACAGTACAGAGAAAGGGAACCCCCCCAAATTTCAGAAGTTCAAATAAACAGCCCGTTAGTGTTACGCATTTGCTACTTGATAGCATTCACTCACTTCCTCGTTTTTCATTTTATCCACTGGAGGCTTGAGAGCTTTGATCTCTTCTTCTGCGTTTCCAAGAGAAGGGGCTTGGATTCCTGATTCAGATCCAGTAGCCAGGCTGCCCAGCTTTGGAGTCAGGCTCTGTCCTGCCATGCAGCCAATCACTGGAAGACTACCCTGCATGATAAACTGAACCGTGGGCTGGCTGACGGGGCTGTAGGGGGGAATGCTTGAGGGCAGAGATGGCATCAAAGGTGTATTTTGACAGTACACCTGTGAAACATAATTTCGTAAATGCTTGTACTTACAAGAGAGCATCAGATCAGGGCTTTCAGAGTAGCTTATATCCACTCAAACAGGCACATATTTGCTAGTTTAAACCAAGGAGGCTAACATCCCTGCCTTCAACTAGGTCTCTGTGCACAAGGAGCTAGCACCATTCACATTTTAACTGTTGGACAGCACAGACTTGATGGCACAGACCAATACTACCAGGCCCATTTTTACAGCCTGATCAAAATCAAAGAGAAGCTCACAGCACTGTCTTCTGCTTCTCAAACAACTCCACCTTTCCACAGGTAACTGCTGAAAACAGAAGCTGCATATACAGTGCACAACTACAAGAAAATGTGCTTCTTCAGCTGCAACAACCACCTAAGAGTTTAAATGACTAGAGGATTGCTGAGGTGTATGAGCTATATGAAATGTACCACAAGCAGAGGAAGGCAAACTCTGCCATGAGAGGAGGGTGTTGCACAACAGGGGCATAGATGAGGTGGGATGCCTTCCATGACACTTGGGAGCCAGAATAGGAACCAACCTGAGAGGAATCTAGATCAGGAAACATAGGCTCAGGAATCATATAATTTGTTGGAGGAGGCTCATTTAACTGCACCTGATTTAATGTTTGTTTCAAGTCCTCTGCCTTCCAGGCCCCTTCTTTTGCTCGCTGAAGTTTGTAGAACGGCATCCCTAGGTTCCCCAAGAGAAGGAAAAGAAAAGAACAAAATAAATCTAATGGGTCAAAGATTCACATCCAATTACATTAAAAAAAAAAAGATCTAACAACAAAGCTAGCTAATAAAGGATTTTGTTCGACAGTCAACATTTTAAAGCTTCTGATAATAGAGGACTTATCCCCCTGAGCAATTACTTTTTACTGTGTTTCTATGAGAGTAACCAATGAGACCCATGTAAGAAACTGTCAACACAGAGTACCAAGCCAAACTTTTCTAGCAGCTTTGGCTTAGCAGAGCTCATACTCCTCAGCTCCAACAAATATTTATAAATTCTGAAGGCAAAGCAACCACTCTAGTTAAGTGCAGAAAGGGTGGAACTTGGGCTACCAGTTCAGAGATCAGGTTGCAATACATGCTTCATAGCCAAATAAGCTGCTGCTGGCTAGCTAAGCAGTGATGACAGCATGTCCTTCTCTGATTCATTAACACAACTTGCCTCATAATTTCAAGCAGTGCAAGATGCCACCTCTCAGGATTGGAAACCACAGGACCACCCCAGCTCAGATTACAGAGTTGTTACACTTCAGTCAGGTTTAGCCACGCAACAAAACCCTAGGCCTTAAACAGTCTGCTTCAACTGCTGTTTGTTTTCCAAAAGAAAGACTTACTTGGAGCTTTTCCCACAGCCACCGTGCTGCTGTCTTCCTCTTGAAGATTCCAGGTAACTCTTTTCACTGGTGCTTTTGATTTCAACATAGAACCCTGAGGCACCACCTCTGGTTCAGGCTTGCGGAAATTACTGTTTTTTTCATTTGACATAAGGCATTCATCTTTAACCTCCCTCACACAATCTGCTATCTTGCTTTTGGATGAGCTTTGAATTGGTGCATCCTCAGTCAGAGCATGCATGATAACTTCCTTCTTTGGGGGTGGTTCCATCAGAGATGGACATAATGCAGTATTTTCTATTTTAACTGTAATCTCAAGATTTGCATTGCTACAGCTACGAAGCACTGCTTGATTGCTACTAGTCATTAATTCTGTTTCAGCAAAAGAATCCACATTGCCAACTGGAACACTAACATTCATAATCTCTGGCATAGGGAATGCAGTTTCACTGCTCACTTCTTGACATGCAGGCTCTACCTTTACAGTTTCTTGGACCTCTCTCAGTTGAAGTGGGGTCTCAGCCTGCATTTCCTTTAGTTTTACATTTGGCTGAATGGGTATGGAAAGCTCTTCTAGTACTAGCTCCTCCTTGTGGTCTTGTTTGAAGGAATGGGGTTCCTCCAGACACCTGGACACATTTTCACCCAGAGACTTTTGAACCTTTTCTGGCAGAGAAGGCAGAGAGGTCTCTTTTGATGTGTGTTTTCTTTCTTTGGAATTTGATCGTGGCCTTTTCTCCTTTGATTTGCTGCTTTTGTGTTCCCAAGATCGAGACCTCCACTTTCTCCTTTCCCGAGACCTGGATCTTGATCTCTTTCTTGACCTCCAGCTACTATCTATATCATGCCTCTCATAGCTTTTGTCTCTCCTGTGCTTTCGTCTTTTAGTCTTTTCAATGCTACTCGATCGGGAACGTTCCCTCCATCTTGATCTTGATTGAGATGGTCTTTTCTTCTTCCTATTTTCATAACACTCAGAAGTACTTCCAGGACTACCTGAACATGACCTAGATTTCCTTCCCTCCCTAGACCAAGAAGTTTTTGCCTTTTTATCCTTGGTTTTATCCTTTTTTTTTTTTTTAGATTGCTCGTGACTGCTAGAACGGTCAGTAGAAGACCTCTTGCTCTTGAGTTTCAAAGTGTGTGTTTTTCTATCCTCTTCTCCGCCTGACCAAGAAATAGATCTGGAGCTTCGGTCCCTTGAGCGTGTTCTATCCATAGATCCTGATCTGGACCTCTTATGCTCTTTGACATGTATCTTTTTCCTTTTCGCTTTCTTGTTTTGGGAGTTCGAACAAGATCTGGGACGTGATTGCCTCTCTGTTTGTTCTACGTTTTGGACTTTCTGCTGCCCATCATTTTCTAAGGGACTATCTGGTTCTTGTTTCACACTAATGTTAGGTCTAATCAATTCTTCAGTATTAAAGAACACATTAGGGCTCTCTCTGCTTTCCTCCTTTAAACACTCTGCATTAGAAATCTGCTTAAGAGCAGACAAAGTGCAAGGACTGCTTAGAAAGTCTTTCTCATCCATGTTGTCTTGTTCCTCTGTATCAGAGATCTGTTCTACAATCCTGCTTTCTACCATCACGGCATCATGAGACACTGTGTTATTAGATGGTACATCAGAGTCAGCCCCAGATTCAAATACATTTTCTACCATGTAAGGGGTGAAACGACGGACAGTTTGAAGTGTTTGAACTTTTGGATTTTCAATGGAAATAGTCCTGGTAATATTAGTTAGCGAGACCCCTGAGCCAAGTCTTTCAGGACTGCTGTTTGCTGAACTCGAGTCCGACCCTGTTGGCTCAAAGGGATCATATATTTCACTTTTGACCTGTTTTTTCTTAACTAAGAAAAGAAGTGGAGGTCTCTCTTTCTGTACCTCTTCATCATCCACAGGGCGGAAGGTGTTACAAAATCCTGGGTTAGACAGCCTGCTCGGATGCCCTGCATTTCCAGGAATATTGATTTTAAAACTCTCAAAAGAGCTTGGGCCTTTGCTCCTTGAGGCACCCAGTAGAGATAAACTGCTATACACTCCTGTATTCGTAGAAAAAGACACCATGCTTGTATGAGATTGTTGCTGAGATTCCTTGGCATTTGACTTTTGACTTCCCACCTTGCTACCCTTTTCTGGCTTGGTGCCCTCTTTGCCAGTCAACTGGGTTATACAGGAGCTGGGGATATCACAGCTTTGGCTTCCTGTGGGTTCACATTCCACCTGCTTGCTGCTGGTTTCCTTTTTGATCTTTGGTATTCTGGGAAGGTCAAAGATGCCAATTCTCTTAGGAGGTGGTTTTAACGGCTGCCTCACAGTTACAGCTTTAGAGCCAGAATTCAAGTTACAGCTCAAGGACTTTGAAGATGAGTCACTGGGTAAAAAGGTCTTAGAGTTTCCATTAAATCTGGGCATTTCATCAAACTTGGAGCCATGCCTGCTCAGAGCAGCTATATTTTGAGTCTGAACAGACTTGGGTGTCATTGAATATTCTGATTTTACAGTTGATTTTTCTGATGTACCCTGTGCAGCATTTGCTGCAGGTTCAATCATGCTCAATGAGGGTGAAGGCGATAAAAACAAACTTGAGGCAGGATCTCTGGTGTGAGTGCTCAGCCACAAGGAAAACGAAGGTTCAGCAACAGAGCTGCTTGCTGTGGTCCCCGAGTGTACTGTACTCAACTGGGTGTTATGTCCTGAGCCATCATCCACTCTCCAGTCATTCACTGATTTTCTATGAAGTGGAGCTACAGCATACAAGCAAACAATTGAGATTTACAGCACGCATTTAGACATTTTGCCCAAACTTTAAAAGTACTGAGCTAACTATTTTGAGTTCCGCTTTGGTCTGCAGACATTCCACACAGTAATAAGGCAGTCTGACAGCTCTTTTCACCAGAGGCTCAAGGTTTAATGCCAGACAACTGCATTTTTGAGGTAAATACTAATGCTTCGGAAAAATTATTGTTTTGTAGCTATCACAGGACTAGTCTTTATTATCCTGTAGTCACTAGTTGATAAAAATGACTGTAACAGAGGATGTTATAGGTACTTATTTAAAGAATAAAGCTCCAATTTCAATTTGAAGAGATTCTTCTGAAATCATACCATGCCAAGGGAAGACAGGGATGAAGATGCCAGCATGTATTCTAGAACTCTATTTTTGCAAAGAAACTTCTTGCCAAGGTCCTCAACACTGCTCTTCAAACCAGTTCACAGACATGGCAGCAGTGCATGACAAATGCCCCACAAAGGGGATCCTAAGATCTCTGCTCTATCCAGTCCTCTATTTTTTAAAACAGAGCATGAAATTACAGTGCAGCACTTATGAAAGAAGAAAACTACCTATTAAAACAAAACTCTCCAGTAACATCTTAGCTCCGCAATTAGAACATAGACAAGCAACACTATTTCAGATCATAAGAATCTTATTAGACAAATTATGGCTGGCAACTACTGAATCTGTGCTACATACTCAAATATTCAATAAGAGTGTGTGAAGCTATGCAGCCTGTACGACCAGGGAAAACATGGATGAAACAAACACGCTAACTGCACTATGAAGTGCCAAACCCTTACCTGCCTTCTTTGCCGACAGTGAACCATCTCTGTTGATGACCACATCTGAACTACTCATCATGAGAAAGCTCTGTCCAGACAGGATACTTCCCAACAGATCGGGCACAGGGGCAGATTCTGCTTCTTGATCAGGACTCAAGGCAGGTACACTGCTTCTGCATGTTTCAGAGGGTTTATATTTCCTTTACTTTTACAGTACTTGTTCTATAAACACACATTACATTAAAAAGAAACCAAAATCAAGGGCATAAAGAGAGGTCAGCCAGGTAGGCTCACTTTGTAGTTTTGGCTTCACCAGATTCATTCAGCTCCCATTTCCCTCTGACAAACAGAAGGTTAAGCTTTTACTGACTACCCACATGAATGTGACAGGATAAGAAAGGGTGTAATCATAACAGACTTTTAGTAAGTAAATGCTTTGGATCTTGAGTCACGTTCACTGTGTTGTGTATCAAGATTAACTTTCCAGTACATTTAAGATGTATTTTTGAAGCATAAACCACTGCTCAGCACTTCAGCGATACTTCCATTCCAGCTGCCTCTCTTTCCCCCACCAAATCACGATCAGACCTACACTGTTATCTTGAAAAAATGAAGCATTTTGAACCAGTGTTTAGCACCAGCCAGAATACATGTAGGTGCCTACTCGCAGCGTAGCTAGGAGCATGGCAGAGGAATTGTGTTAGTACATCACTCATCTCCTCCTCTAGATATGCAATTAGATTCCCCCAGTACTCTCAAACAAGTGATTTTTTAAAGGTTAATGAGACTTGGATTTAAAACTTACTAATGGGGTTACTAAACAATCCCAAAACAGAAAGCCAGATCAGTGTGGAAAGACCAATTTGAAATTTCAGTGCAACAGAGATTTTATGAAATAACAGGCCTGTGACCTTCAACACAAAAAAAGAATTCTTGTATAAAATGCTGTGGTTACTTATCTACACATGTGCAGACATACACACACACTCTTTCAAAACATTCAGAGTTAAACCAGGATGATCGCCCAGTTCACTCTTTTGTTAGGGTCATTGGACAATTAAGAAAAATAAAATAACTTCATGAGTTTTCACCTGGGAAGTCCCACAGAAATAGGTCTAGCTACAGGACAGTGAGACCTCAGCGCTGACTGCGAGAGAACTCTTCTTTTGACACTGACTGGTGAACGTGGATCTGCTGGAACCTCTTCATTACTGTGGGCAAAACACACACAGACACACAAACACTGACACTGTCTGAATGTTTTCCATGTCAAATAGATGAAGTAGATGATGCATTCTAACCACATCTGTCCTAATAGTACTGTTTATTTTATTATGACACACCCAAATAAAGATTTGTGCAAAATGCTTTTCTGTGGCTATATAAATGGAACAGCGTAACTCAGCCAGAGACTGAAATGTAGAATTTTATTTTTAAGTATTAAATGGGTAATTTCCTTTTATGAAAGGATCAAAAAGACACATTCAGTGAGAAGTTTACTGTTGACAAAATCCCTCCCTAAAATCCAAAGCTAAGAAGTGACACAAACTATGGCACAGTAAGATTCCGTCAGAATATAAAGTACCTGGAAAAGTGAAGATAGCAAAAGGAGAAACATGGAAAATTCCACAGGTCTGTTTAATTCTGTGTGAAGTCACTGTTTATTGTATATCAAATACTCTTAACTATCTTCACTTAAAATAAAGAAATAGGAAATTACTGTTTAGGATCCAACTCCTTCAAATTTAACCCTTTGAATAACCCCATAGATCTTACAGGTTTTCACGATGTTTATTATGTCAGCAAACCTCTTTAAAGAGGGCTGATTCTTTCAGAGCTCAATAACTTGCCCAAGAAGGAAAGAAAGAACAGGCTGATGTGTTGTTATAAGCTACATATTCAAAGCAGTCTTCAGATCTGAGATTTACACTCTGCAAAGAGTCATGTGTACAAACAATCTGACACATGAAATTACCAGGTCCGTGATTATAGTCCAGAGGTACTTTACCTTTCAAAAGGATCCAACTCATATGGATCTCCAAACACAGAGAGAGAAGCTGCACCAATATCTGCTCTCATCAGACCAAGAGAGGGCTCTGTTGGTTTGTATATGGAAGGAATCGAGGCCCCATGCACAGGTTTACTAAGACCAAGAGTTCTTGCAATACGTGAACGAGAAGTAACCTCATTTTTCACCTGCACAGACAAAGAGACATTGTTATTCGTATGTTTGGGCAGGTACATACCGTGGGTTTAAAGCCTCAGATTCTTCCCTTAGGCTAAGACCTGTCATCGGGTCATTACTATTGTTTGTAGCAGAAGTGGTGTGCATTTGTCTATATTTTTTAAAGCATTTATTAAACTTCTAACTATGGCCTAAATGTCACTTCATACAGAGGCTGCACGTATCAGATTTAAGTGATCAGATAAGTTTCTAAAAATCTTCAATAATGTCAGCCAAAATTGTCAATTCCTTAATAAAGGCAGGAGGGACAGTTCTATCTGTAAGATGTAAACTCTAATTTAAGGCAGCCGAGGACAAAACCCAAGTTGGGGCAGCATATTCAGTGCTGTTCACATGAGAACACTATCCACAACTGAAAGATTTGAGAGCTCTTATGGCTGGTTAACTACATTTGCAACAAGACAGACACAAAAGTCCATAGTCTATTACAAAGAATAAGCGGTGGCAATTTTAATTGAGATTGCCAGTACCAAGTAAACACTACAGCTGAATGGCAAGGCATTACAAAGTGTGCAGTGTGATCCTTCTTGTTGAAGTAACAGTATTTGTCAGCAAATCCAGCAGGCCTGCCTGTAAGTTGCAACTAGTTTCCATGTACAGCGTATTTCTGGAGGACACTGGACACATCTTGCACATACTCCCACCAAAATAAAATTATCTGCTATCATTATAAAGGAGTATTTTTTCCACTGTATCCCACATTACAGCGCTTTTACACATAGCTGAAAAATGGTAGACACTGACACTGGTGGAAACTCACATTTGATCTTATTCTCATCTTTTTGCCCCTTGTCTTCTTTATCAGACGCTTGCGTCTCTTCATTTGTGTCCCTGAACTCTTCTTCCTGGCAGAATATTTTGTCTGAGTTCTTTTTTTGCCTCTTACTTTCTTCCTCCTACCTGATAGGACAAAAGACAATTGAGTTTCTGGCTAAGCAATGGCACCACATTTTACCCTGTACTTTTTTCATTCCCCCATGGTACACAAAGCACCTCAAGCAGACCTACAGTGAGCTGCATCACTTTAAAACAGCAGAGCAGAAAAATTAAAATCATTAGGATTTATTTAAAAGCAACCTTCAGGACATTTCTGGGCAGGTGGAGTATGGGGAAAGAAGAAAATGCATGTTTTATACTTCTGTGGCTGCACAGGTGTGGCAGCATACAGCTGATCTGAAGTATTTTGTATGATTCAGGCTTATCTTCCCAAAGCTTTTGTTCTTGCAGATTGGAAACACAGAAGGCGTCCAATGCCCTTACCTGTTTTTCTTTTCTGCATAGTAGGAGCCCGTGGTGTAAGAGAACGCTCGTAAATGGTTGTGTTTAGGCCTGCTACAACTGTTTCAATTGTTTCATCCAGAAGAGAGGACATGAGGTACCTTGGCACATGCTGCATGGGGGATAAGAAGTTACATGATACATATATCTAAAAGTCAGTTATAAAGCCATTCATTAAAAATGGATTTGAGATTTGAATGAGAAGCATTCGTGTCACCTAGCTGCCAGTTAAGCAGTTGTCATCTTTCTCACCTACTGACTGTCATATTAAGGAGAATATGACCTTGCTCTTCAGCCTCCCCAAGTCTTACAAGCCATGGCTAATCTAACTGATTCTTTAAACGAGAACAATCCCCGAAACTGACATTTCCTTAGTGAGAAAGCTCACTTAATCTTCCCAAATCCATCTAACTGACCTCTGGCTCATCACACTGCAAAGAGCGATGAGCAAAGACTTAAAAAAAGCCAACATAGTACAGGTCCCCTGTCTTAAAATCCTCATTCTTTAGCATTTGGATTTACCAAATGCTGTGAAATTTGAAATGCTGAGGCAGCATTTCAAACAGACATCTCATGGAACTCACTGAAATGGCAGGTGTGAGGCCCCCTCCACAGCAGCACTTTGTTGCAATAAGCAGGGGCTGCTCCTATGAGGTTTGAATTCTTCTCTGTATTCAAGGGTCAATCACAAACACATGTGAAGCACATGGATTCTGAACCACGAGCTTCAGAATATGAACTCAAAACCTCCTAGCAGGGCAAACATAGCACAGGTTTGTTCCTTCCTTTGGGTGAACAGACATGAAAAGCAGGTTTCTCTCAACACCTATGTTGAGCTAGTCATGCCCACATCAACCATATTCCTAAAATGTCATAGCATCATAGAATTGTTTGGCTTGGGAGGGATCTTTAAAGATTTAGATTTAGAGACATCTTCCCTACCACCTCTGCTTTCTTCAAATAAGTGCAATGTATTAAGACTTGACAAAATTTCATAGGTGCACAGCAGATACAAAAAGGTCTCTGATGTTACTGTGCTTACTTGCTACCAGAGCACATGCTTGTACACAGATGAAATGTGGAGCATGCACTAGAGGAGAATGGCTTTAGAGCATCTTGCAGAGGCACAGAAACTTCAAACTGCAAAATGTTTGAAAAAAATACATCAGAAATACATGCTTTAATTCATCTTACTATGAAAGTAATTTTTTTTGCTTTCTGTGTTAGTGTCACTAATGCATGCTCCAAACTATTTTACTGAGCTATTTTTATCAGCATGTCATTGTTTTAAGTATCATGGGTGCAAATAAATACTATATAATGTTCTCTAACTTGCAGAACAGGATGCAGTAAAGAAAGCCCTGAACATTAGCCTAAACATTTATTTTTCTAGAAGAGCTAAAATAGTGCATCTAGTTACAACCACTACTTCAGGCACCTACAGAACAACAGATGAACTACAAAACAAGCTGCCTCTCCAAATACTAAAGCTTTCAAGAATTTGAAATCACCATCTCGCTACACTTTGAGGACGATAGCCTGTGTGTTCCTCAGCTATTGAAATTAAGCTTCAGTCAACTCAAGGTACAAGCTAGACTAGCACTTTTATTCAGAGACAAAGGGAATAAGCAATAGTGCCTTTCTAAGCATAATTTGTAATAATCTCCACAGAATGAAAAGTGAAGGTAGGAATGGCTTCTTAAATGGAAAGTCTTGGGCTCTCAAGCTTATGCTACTAAGCAACAGTAAAGTCCCCAGGCACCATCTCTCTCATCTGCAGGATATAGCTACATACTATTTCTAAAACAGGTAAGGAAATAAAAAAGCACTAGCAGTTACCTTGTCCGGACTTTCACCTCAAACAACACTTTTTTACAGATTTTTGTTTTACCAAACAGCCCTAACAACTCAGATGTCATTGCTTAACATCAATGCATCAAACATTCATCAAGTTTCACTATTTTATTAATTCTTCTAAAGTTGAAATTAAAAGGCCTGAGTTTGGAGACAGCGGGGTTGACAGCCAGATAAGACTACCTCCACCGTGGAGGACATAATGAATTTAAGGGCTGCTAATGCAGACTCTGGGAAGTCCTTATATAAAGGGAAAAAAACATGATAAAAACTTAAGGTGAGCTACATCTTTGCTCATGGCACCTATTTCAAGCCATAATTACTGCTGTAATTCAGATGATTTGGGATTCACTATAGATTTCTCTCCTCCCACTTACAATGATTTTGATGAGAAATTGAACAGGTAAACTCTGGGGAGCTAACTAACAGTAGACTGTTCTTTCCAACCAGCAAAAACGTAAGACTAGGGGAAAACGCAGAGGTTTTCCATCGATTTTGACACTTTGTTTTGCTTCCCTTAAGCCTTTATTTACCTTTATTTCTTCTGCCTGATGTTATAGAATATAAAAGTGTAGCTCATGAATTTGCACTTCAAAAATCTCAAGTCTACTTTTTCTTTCTCACCTGACCTTTAATTTTCCTTTCTAATCCAGCTGTAATCTGCCAGATCTCCTACCTCACCTCCAAATCAGTCTCTTCCCAGTCCAAGGAGAGCCTTCAGAACAAACCCAACCTGAAATTCACAGCCAACTGACTAACTTAAAGAAATACTTAGTTTTATCCACTCTTCCCTTCTCCATCTTTTCCAAATTTTCCTATCATTGCAAAAAAAAACCACCAAAACCAAAAGACATAATGCAATCAAAACCAAACTGGTATGTTACTGTCAGACGAAACCAAGTTTATTTTCATAGAATCCCCAGGGAAGAACAACTTTCCTTAAGTCAAGTCAGCTACTCCTCTTCCTTTAAAGTTGTAGAATTTCACACGTATCTACCAAATCTGATATCAGCATTAATGAAGAACCAATTAACATATTACTAGTCCCACAGAGGTTACTTATAGGCTCTGCTTCCACACTAAGTCACCATATGCTCCTATGCAATTTAAGGCTTTTTATATTTATGCAAGCGACTGGTAGAGTGCTTTGTCTAAAGCCAGAAAGCGAAGCAGGGAGGCAATCCCCAAGTTTGAAAGTTCTCAGTTTGCAGCATATTAATTGTCACCTAAAAGATCTTAATTATCCCAGCCAACAGAAACATCCAGAAACACCTCAGCTGCAGTCATCTTCAGCAAATAGTTCAGTGAGTAAAGGACTTGAGGGACTTTGGGTATTTGGGACACCTTCTTGCATAGGTTCTCTGGTACTCGTTAATGTGGTTGAACTCACCCAGACAGATCACTGAAGACAGAAGCATCTGGGGTTTTTCTCTTTAATAAAAAGATGACTTTCACAAACATAGAAACCTTAAGAATACTGACTTTTTCTCTTCAGCTTGGATGAAAGTGGTCAACAGGTTTTACTGCTAAGGGGAAAGGGGTAGGAGGACAAACAAGCAAATACACAAACGTCAAACAAACATCCCCTATCCCAGCAAAAAAAGTATGCTAAAAAACCCACAAGTGGTTCACAAACTGTGCTTTAACAACTACTGAGTATAAAAACACAATTTTGCTCACAGCTGAGGTGACAAAAATGCAGCTTAAGAGGAAGCTACTGCAGATTTCAAATCAGAGTCTTGGTTATGTGCTGCATTCAATTTGCACATGTTCTACATCTCAGTTTAAGGGAACTCCATAACTACTAACCTGTGCAGTTACAGATAGCTCAGCTACTTAAAGGGGGGGACTTGTTTCAACTTTTCCACAATGTTCTTCCAGAGGTTCATTAGCAAATACTCCTAAATACCTGAATTTGTTGCGCTGTTGTTATCCGGTTTCTGTTCACTGTTGCCCTAACTCGTTCGCTCTGCCGAGTTCTGGCTATAACTCTGGTTCGGACTTGAGGGCGCAGCCTGCTGGTGGTAGGAATAACATCAGCCACAAGGGCAGCAACCTCTTCTTCACTGACATGATCCATATCTTGAAAGAAAAGATGCCCAGATCACTTGACTTTCTACAGGTGAAAGTAGTTCAAGAGTTTTGGACAAAAAAAAAAGACTATTCCCTTTCATAAGCTAATCACCTCCAAAGGCAGACTTCATTCTCTCAAAAGGAAATGAGCACAACTGCTTCAGACTGCTACACAAAAAGGCAATTTTCTATGTAACAGAAATTGCTGCTACCTTGGCAATCTGAGGTCAAGATTCTAATAAATTCTTTCCAGCATAATACAATGCCATTGCACTAAGGTGCTGGTCTTGCCTCAGGAAGTTTAGAGTGCTTATAAGAAGCAGCTCCACAGGTTGTAATCTTAATAAACAAGATCCTCTTACCAGTCAAGAATTCAAGTCAACTCTTAAGGTTTAAGAGAGAATGCCTATCAAAACAATTACTTAAAACAAATAAAACCCAGGGTTAAACATATCTTCAAAACAGCACATACTTCACATTATCTAAGTCAGTAGAAAAATATTTACTTTGACTGGATACAACAAAACCCTTACCTGCAACAGGACTGACACCCATGGGGGCACAGGCTGGACAGAACCATTCATCAACAGGGACTTCACTCAGAGGTGGATTAAGACATTCCATGTGATACCTTGACAAAAGGGGAAAAAAAAAGTAGTAAAATAAACCCAAACACTGTGCTCCTTACCAAAAGAAGAGAGCCTTTCACCTCTATCTGCACACCACATACGGCAGACATTTTCTTAAGCTTGAAACTACGGTCTACATATCTGCTTCTAGCAATCTCCAGAGAAACAGTATCAGACTCATTTAGGTTAGAAAATACCTTTAAAATCATTGCAATGATGCTACGTGATAGTTATATAAGGGTCTTCAATCTAGATGGTATTTTGATCGATTTAGACTCAAAAAAAGCTCAGAGAAGTGACTGTTCTTCCCCTGCGTGTTGTATCACTTGCCATTTGAACTCAAGCCACAAGAAACATGCAGATCCAAAACTGATGGTGGCAAGGAGAAAGCAGGGAAGTATTGAGATGTTGGGGAGACAGGCAATGGGGAAACAACAAGTTTCCTGCAGACCAATGCAATATTAAGATTACTGGTACTTATGAACATTTTATTTTGCATGACTAGACACAGGTCAACTGCAATGCCTTGTTATGCTGAATAAATGCATTGCATCCCACTCTTACCTGGCAATATTAAGATGACTGGTGACAAGGACTTCTGTGTAATGGCACAAGCTAGGCTGCAAAGCATTGGCCAGTCACTGTATTCAGAGGTGCTTGCAGGCCTGGAGACTAACCACACTGACTTCCACACATCATCTGACTGAGAATCAAGTGTTCATCCTTACCAAATCTCAAGCGGAAAGAAGAGAGCATGATGCCCCCTTAGGGAGGACTTTTGAAGTGTTCTCTGCCTCACAGGTTGAGCAGCTAGACTGAACAGTCTCACCAACCACTTACAGAGAAGCTACCCAAGAAAGCCTTTCAACAGTACCCAACTTGGGTTCCAGAATTTATCCAAATCCATTTTCAACTGAAATGCTGCCAAACTGACATGTGGTAGTAGCACAGAGACTGAAGAGAGCAGCAGTGGGCAGCCTACAGACTGAGCAGTGCCTGTGGACCAAACACTGGCCAGCCCTGCAGTGTAATTCGCAATCACACCGGTGCTACACTCATTTCAACCTTCCTTACCCTGCATCACAGCCATCACACAGCAGCAGGCGATCCTCTCTGTCACTTCTGCCACACACCTCACAGAAGGTTGGATCATCTTCTTCATCATTACCCTGAATTTTTGGGCTCTCAACAGGAATCTAAGTAAAAGAAGGATTCACATTTTATGCAGAACATGGCACTTGTTAAAATCCATTGTCAAATGAACAGTACTTGAAGCACAACCTAATTCCACGTGATCAAACACTTGAAAACTTCTACCGAATGTGTCTAGACACAAACAACTATAGAAAACTGCTTTATAAGACAAGTGCAACCAAAATTCCTGAATAAGTTCAACAGTAGATAATCAAAAAAACCCAGAACAAAATAAGAAAACAAGTACAGCTTTCCCCCAAACATGATTTAAATGCTAATTTGCACTTGTTAAAATGCAAACACTTAAATCATCAGTTTATGAAAATAGAGCAAACTCCTCAATGTCTCCTGAAAACAACCATGTTTCTGATATTTATAAAGGGTAATGACAGCTTTTCAATATTCTTTTGTGAGACACAAACAGCACACACAACCTGCACCTTTGTAAGAGCTCTACTATTGCCTCCTGTCCCTCTCCTGTTACAAATCCAACTGTTACACAGTATAGCTGCTAGCAGGACATAAGGAAGGTACCACATATAATCTACATTATTCCCATACATACTGTAGCAGCACTTGCAGTACACAGGACATTTTCCCCATGTGGACAGGCTTAGAGACAAACGTCCCTTAAGCAAAAGGACCAGTTATGAAAACTACCCTTCTTGCCATCAGCAATGATGGCAGGCTTCAATCCACACACAATGCTGTATGAAATGTGGTTAAAGAGGAAGAAAAATTCTAACAGTTGCTTAAAAAGCAATCTCAAAATAGAATCATATCCCCAGCTTTCCTGTAGGCCTGCTTTAAGCACCGAAAGGCTGCTGTAAGGTCTCCCCAGATCCTTCTCTCCTCTAGGTTGAGGAACTCCAACTCTCTCACAGCTTGTCTTCATATGGGAGGTGCTCCAGCCCTCTGATCATCTTTGCGGCCCACCCCTGGACTCACTCTAACAGATTCATGTCCTTCCTGTACTGAGGACTCCAGACCTCAATGCAGTACTCCAGGCAAGGGCCCACAAGAGTGGAGCAGACAGGCAGAATCCCCTTCCTCAACTTGCTGGCCACACTTCTTTTGATGTAGCCCAGGATATGGTTGGCTTTTTGGGCTGCAAGTGCACTTTGCCGACTCCCACTGATCTTCTCATGCACCAGCACTACCAAGTCATTCTCCTCAGGGCTCCTCTCAATTCATTCTCTCCATAGCCTGTAACTGTGCTTGGGATTGCCCCTGATCCAGGTGAAGGACATTGCAGTTGGCCTTGTTGAACATGAGGTTCACACAGGCCCACATCTCAAGCCTGTCAAAGTCCCTCTGGATGGCATCCGTTCCCTCCAGAGTGTCAATCGCACCACACAGCTAGGTATCATCAGCAAACTTGCCAAGGGTGCACCTGTGAACGTCTGCAACAGAGACATTAAACAAAACTAGTCCCAATAAAGATCCCTGCAGAATGTCACTTGTCACCAGCCTCCACTTGGACACTGAGCAATTGACCACAGCTCTGAGTGCAATCATCCAGTCAACTTCTTATCCGCTGAGTGGTGCATCTGTCAAATCCATGTCTCTCCAATTTACAGACAAGAACACCAAGCAGGACATTCATCCATACACCAAATATCAGATAAACATGCTAAAAATGTTAACCTTTGAACAGCTACTTTGTGACAACTGACCTTGATATCTGCTACTGTAGAGCCCTTACCTTTTTTAAGATTTTACCACCATAATGTGCCCGAATGCTGATGTAGTTAAAGAGGATTCTATCCACTGGACAGGAGTTTGCATTCTAGAAAGAAGTTTTCATACTGTTAGCAAAGGAATCTCGATTCAATTTTTAAAAGTGAGGGCTTCAATTACTAATTAAAATGCTTATTACATTCATGTAGTAATCATTTTAACAGCTATTGGTCTTGACATTTTAAATATTTAAATATGACATATCTGATTTACAATCAACCTATTGTATCAGAGAAGACTAGTATTTTTAGGAAAGCATTTATTATACCAAAGTAATCGAATTGTTATTCAATTGTCAAAGCAATATCAAAGTTCTTCTAAACATTGCCTTGAAATAGTGCTCATATTTTAGGGCATTTTCTTTCTTTTGGATAAATAAGCAACTGGAAATTGTTTGCAATTCAAAGTAATTTTTATATATTTAATTACCACTACTACTGCTGCAGGCACAGTAAGTTTTGTTGTAATTCTAACTCATGATTATGATTATCGGGATCTACACAGGTGGCAATGAACTCTGACTGAAAACTGAATTCAGAGCAAACTGCTGATTTAGTCCATGTCCTTTTAAATCTTTTCTGTGTTTAAATGTTCACTGCTGCAGCAGACCCCCATCCAATGCCATAACAATAGATTCACAGAGAAATACATACACAGAAACCCAGTATTACTGGTGTCTTGACTTTAAGAAAATAATTTTAGATGCCTAGAAATACACTTGCTTATGACATTACAGCTTTCAGAGAACAGAACAGATCATGATGAGTACAACAGAAACAGACCCACACTTCTCAAACACAAAACCTGTCAAATACAGCAGTAATACAAGTCTGCGTAAAAAAGCTTAAAAAAGCAAATATAAATATTACAGTGTTTTGATCTCATTACAGCAGAAGAGCATGATCAGAGGGGAGAGGGCAGAACACACCAGAAGGCCACAGGACATCAGGGACAAAACAGCTTACCTTAGACCACTCCATAATGCAGTCCAAGCAGAAGTAATGGGAACAATCCTCAGGAGTCCCAACAGCCTGATCCCTAAATGTGTTGAGGCATATGGGACAGTTTTCGCTGTCCTCATCAGAGGAAATGCTCACTCCGTTTACGCATGGCTCTAATTTCAGAGAATCAGTCACTACCTTCCCAGCCACCTCAGTTTCTTCCTCCTCTTCCTCTTCATCATCGTCTTCACAGTCTTAAAAAGCAAGAGATGAAAACCTCTTGTGTGCTGCAGGGCTTCAGCAGCAAGGGCAGAGAGTTTGGGCAGGATAGGGTACCAGTCCACAGAAAATTCCAAAGAAGCTTATTTTATGGGGCTACAAGGGCAAAGCACAGCCTCCTCAGTTTGAGGCAATAATTTTTTCCTGTCTTTTTTCCTAAATCCCTTCACTAAAAAGCAATGGATTACTCTGGCAAATACTAAAGCCTGATAACATGCCTACTCTTGCAAGGGACTAAAAGAACAGCCAGCAGAAAAAAAACAACAGATTATCAAAACAAGAGAGTAGGGTATGTCAGATTACCACTGAACAGTGAAATTAAACAATAAACTTACCATGTAGTCAACATATGTTGGGTTTTGTTTGTTTGTTTGTTTTAAATAACCACTCCAGAGGACAAGAAGCATCGTGCTCACATGCAGAATAAAAGATTAAAAATTTCACCAGCAAACCATGATTTCAAGGGTCAAAGGATAGGGTCCCTACCTGGAGACTGCTTAAAGAAGCTTTGTTTTGAGTAAAATTAATTCTAAACACTCAGCACACATTGTTGAAAGCTGATTTTATTTTTAGTAAAATAAATACAGAGATGTGTATTAGTCTTTCCCCAAAACCTGTGAATGATACTGACATTTTTGAGAAGCAGTGAAAAGCTATGTGAAAACCACTCATTTTTAGGGGCGTGGCTGCTGTTGTTCTGTTGACTTTTTTATTAATAATGAAAAATGAGGCCTTTGTCTTTTGTATTTTCTATTGAATTTTCATGTCTGGACATAGCAGAGATGACTCAAAATGATGGATTAATTAATCCTTTTGGCACCTAGCATCAACATTTAGTCTGTGTTCAAATCACTAAAAAGTAAAACTGGGCTCTTGCCTTTCCAACAAGCTTTAAGATTGACAGGATACTATTTTTATCTATACAAATAATAAGTTGAGTTCAGCAGTTGCAGAAGTACATGCACCTACAGAGTACATTTTCAGCAAAATTAAAAAATCCAAGTAACATTCAAGAAAAACTAGTCATCTTCTGCCTCCCTAGGCTTAACAGCAATAGTAATTTATTTCCAAAGCTGTCCACCACAACATTCACTTTAGAGTCCCATGCCAAAGCAAATAAACAAAGATGCTTTTCATAAATGAAAAAAACAGCATAAACCATTGCTGCAATTTTGATTTTATTTTTTTTTACTCTTGCTACAGAAGAGTTCACGCTTATTGACTTTAACTATAACACTTTAGCCAGTGGATAGTCTTCAAACACAAATGCTTTAAAAACTTAGAAATCAGAGAATATTACTTGTTTGTTTACTACTGTAGGATCTGGGCATCTGCTTGACACAGCAGCACCTGTGGATTTACATTTATGATTCATGGTTAATTTCTAGAGGAAAAGCTTTCATCCCACTCTTCCTCCAATTTTAAAAAATTGTCTTCTAATGCACATTAACAGACCTACCTTCTAATTCTTCATCTTCACTTTCTTCTTTGTCCTTCTCACCTTCCTCTGAGTAATCTTCTTCCTCATCACTTCTGGTATCATCTTCTGAATCACAGCTATTTCCACCATTGCTTTCTTAAAAAGAAAAAAGATGAAGAAAGGAAATACCTATTTGATACAGACAGGCAGAACAGTGAAGGATACTCTAGAATTCCTGCTCAAGACATCATACATGAAGCAAAACCCCAGATTTCCTCAGTGGTGTCAAAGCTGCCTGTTCTGAGAAATTCAAAGGAAGCATGCCAGCAGTTCTAGATACATAATTCACGAAACAAACTGAAAAATTTCCCATGGAAAAGAAACAAATGGTCACAAATGTATCTTTACCTCTCCTTGGAGGTCAACATGCACATGCAGAGAAGATGCTTTTACCTGTTTCACTCAGAAGTGCAAGACACTGTCTTTTTCCCTTGCCTAGTGCAGCGTTCTTGTTTCTCTCTTCATCCTGGTTGTCATCATCCATGACAGTACATTGGGAATCCGCTCCCTGCAAGAAGGCAGACTTCAGTGAGGCAGTGCACCACCTATGCAAGCAGAGCAGACGTCAGTCTGGCAAAGAGCATCCATGGAAATGTGAACGGTAGAAGGAACATCACTCTACAGCAAAGGCTCCTCACATCATAAGCTCTCCCAGTTTCAAGTCAAAGGTGGCTACAGGTAACATGAAACTTTACCTCCTTACTGAGCTAGATGAAACCAGCTGCAGCTATTCCTTGGTCTTCTGGATGACAAAGGTATAAACAGAAATCCCCACTGAAACAGAAACCCCACAAACAGCAAAACAATCCTGTGGACTAGCAATAAAACGCCAAACTGAAAGGAACCAGAGGCCCTTTGAAAAAATGCTTACCAGGATGACAATTCGTTTCAAATCAAAATATTCTACCTTGCTCAACTGAATAGAAACAAGAAATATGATGTATTTTAGGTGTTTTAAATGGGCCTTTTCACAGCTTTGTCTTGAAATAGAGAAGTCTTAGGCCTCACAATCATTATTCCACAGAAAGGAGGACACTTGTTTCAGTGCATATTAACACAATCACATTAATTGCTGTGCATAAGCACAGACTGGCAACAAAACTGACAGATAAGACGGATGTCTAATGACCCAGAGACGTCTAATGACCCAAATTCATAATGACAATAAAATCAGGGCTTTTAATATATAATGCTACAAAACAGTCGGAAAGACAAATCCCTGCAAGCTTCCAGAAGCAAGTCATGACAAAATACAATTAACTGACACTTCATAAAGCTAGATGTCGTATATGAATACAAAAAAGTAATTGCATTCTTCTACAAGTGTGGCAAAGAAGTTTCAATCAGGTGCTTTTCTCCCCCTCTCGATGCTCCACATTATATATCTTGCACATTAAGAGAATTTTTGGAACAAAACATTATTCAAGTGCTCTTGACATATATCTTTACTTGCACACTCCCCTTTTTGAGCCACGTAGCACAGCTCTGCACTTAAACGCCTTATAAAATGCAGGCTTTGCAAGACCAGACAAAACTGCAAAGGAAGTCTTCAATGCTCAGGGTTAAAAAAAAAGCTAAAAAGAAAAAAGATGAAGCTTCTCCACAACCAAGTTCTTCAAAAAGACTTCTCCTAACTTCAGAAAGGATCTTGCCCAAATAGTTTAAAGGTTTAAACTTTTGGATAAATTAGTGGCTGTGAACAGGAGTGTGTTTAAAAGCAATTTATGCTGGCTGAAAAAATGCAGACTCATCAAAAGCCAGTAACTCCATGACAAAACTGAAAAAAATAGGAAGAAATGTTAAGAATTTTTCAGCAGTGCATATATATGAATTATTCAAACTCAATTATAACACTCTTCTAAAAGCAAAGTTAGCTATAGGAATGCTACATTCATGGCTATGTTACAGACAGGATACATTAGGGCAGAGACTGGAAGCACCAGTCTGACCGCAGAGGAGTAGCAGGCAAGTTTGTTACATACATAGCAAGAATTTACATAGTGTATTTAGATTTTATGCAGAACATCTGCCTGTATCACCTCTCCATCGCCAGGCTGTACAAACCCAGTCGATTCCTTCTGACCTGTTACTACCATGTCCAGCAAGCTATGGCACTCCTGAGCCATTAAGGACAACAAAGTCCAAAGGCATTGCAGGGGTAAACCCATGGATAAGCCTCTACTTTGCCATGGCAATGACCTACATCCCCCTTCTCCCTAATTCTCCTTAAAGCAAAGCAATAAACACAGTGAGAAAAAAAAAACACAGAATCATAGAGTTGTGTTGGAAGGGACCTTAAATATCATCCAGTTCCACCCCACCTGCCACGGGCAGGGACACCTCCCACTGGATCAGGTTGCTCAAAGACTCATCCAACCTAGTCCTGAACACTTCCAGGGATCAGGCAACCATGACTTCTCTTGACAACCTGTGCCAGTGCCTCACCACCGTAACATCTTCCTAACAGCTAATCTAAATCTGCCATTTTTCAAACTTAAAACTTTGACCTCCCATCCTATTACTGCACACCCTGATAAAGAGTGCCTCACTAGGTTTCCTGTAGTCCCCTTTAAGTACTGAAAGGATGCTATAAGGTCTTCCTGGAGCCTTCTCTCCTCTAGGCTAAAGAGCTCAAACTCTCTCAGCTTGTCTTTGTATGGGAGGTGCTCCACCCTCTGATCATCTTTGTGATCCTCCTCTGGACTTGCTCTAACAGATCCATGTCCTTCCTTTGCTGAGAACTCTAGACCTGAACACAGTACTCCACGTGGTCTCACATGAGTAGAGGTTGCAAGCACACTTTGCCAGCTCCTGTTGAGCTTCTTATCCATCAGCACTGCTGAATCCTTCTCCTCAGGGCTACTCTCAATCCATTCTCTCCATAGCCTGTAACTGTGCTTGGGATTGCCCTGATCCAGGTGAAGAACCTTGCACTTGGCCTTGCTGAACATGAGGTTCGCACAGGCCTGCCTGTCAAGTGTCCCTCTGGATGACATCCCTTCCTTCCAGAATGTCAATCGCACCACACAGAGATATCATGCGCAAATTTGCCAAAGGTGCACTCGATCCCACTGTGAACGTCTGCAACAAAGATGTTAAACACCAGTTCCAGTACCAATCCCCATAGAATGCCAGTCGCCACCAGTCTCCACTTGGGCATTGGGCTGTTGACCACAGCTCTTTGAGTGTGACCACCCAGCCAATTCCTTAGACATTGAAAGGACTGTTTTATTTTTAAAAGCATTTCCCACAAACCAGTTCTAGCCAACATATACTTAACTACATTTCCAAAAATCACACATTTCTTCACTGCTGTGGAATAAAACACGCCCATGTTATTCACACCCCACTACCCCATGAAAATATATCCTTTAAGCACAGAGGCAAACAAATCAGCACTTTTGACTTGACAATCTGACATATTTACGCTGCAAATGCAAGCTTGTACTTTGCTCAGAGGCAAAATTCAGAGTTAAGGAAAATCTGGTATTGCAGCAAACAATCAAGTCTGCAAATCTTGTCAGTAAAAATAAGTGCTTTGAGGATAGTTGGGAAGAGACAAGAAGAAACCAGGAAAGAGTGAGTGAATTTGAGGTTTTAAGCACATCACAAATCTTACTTTACAATCAACCTTTTCCAAACCAGACAACTGCTCTTACAGAAAAAAAAGGAGGAACCCAAAGTTGAATGGCCCTAAAGGCCATTCTACTGAGGCAGCTACAGCTACTTCCAGTTTTGGGGGTGCCAAGGCTCTTCCCTTACCACTGTACCCCTCACTGCTTGCTCACTTTGAAAATCCCATGGCATGCAGTACTCTTCATGTTGCCCTTCAGCAGTGAAGGAACTGCCAACTCTCTTCAGCACCCCACTTTGAAGACTTTTTAGGATATGACCCAGCAGACAGCTTGCAAACACAGAGGCAAAGTAACCTGGACAGAGGCTTCTTGTCTTTGGATTCAATATCACTAATATAAGGCATCACTGCTTATATCAAAACCCACATCAGTTGCCTGGGCAGGTTGCATCACTTGCACATTTGAAGTCTTTGCACAGAACATCCAATATTTGAATTACAGGTTGCACACTAGTTCTGCTAAAGGCAGACACTGTATCCCTCCTTGACATCCCCTGTTTTTAAATTCTCATTTAGAAGAACATCACAGAATTTTAATAAAACATCTAACTGCAACAATGAGTGCATGATAGGCGTTCAGTCACTTTGAACATGCACCAGTGGTCTTCCCCACCCCTAGGTTCCCTTCAAATGCGCAACCTCATTAGGGCCAAGTCACCTTAGCAATGAGCACCATGTGCCTACCACAGCATGGACTCTGCTGCAGCTTAAATTACAAGCCTGGCTTTTGCTTTAAGACATTTTTAGGTTGAGCTGCCTTAAGCCATTTTAACCGTACAATCAAATAGCAATTATAAATATCTTCTTCAAGCTGTATTAGCAACAGGAGTTTTCTGTTGGCTTTAAGAACAGAGAAGATTAAGAGTTACCACCAGAACAAGTGTTTATCAAACAAGCACCTAAATAAACTAAGATCCTTATGCATTACCACAAATCAGTACTTTGGTGTATTGCGAGTATGTTCCAGCTAGAAGATAAGTGCCGGTTTTTAACATGAGAGGAGGCTTCAGTTCTCATTGGCATATCTCTTGTATTTGTTGGGTTTTTTTTGTTTTGGTTTGGTTTTTTTCCAAATTCACCAAACAATTCAGTTCCCTCTGGAAAACCAACATCATAAACCAGAAAACATTTGGCTTTGTTTCCAATTTCATATGCCACATTTAAAAAAAAAAACAAGAGTTGTAAAAATCATGGTTGTACTCGGTTGGAAGGCATCTGGATATGGTGTGACAAGTATCTGCCACAGATAGAACTAACAAAAACTAGGCAGGAAAAGTTTCAGATTAACAAGAGAATCCTACAGCCTAGTGCCATGCAGTGCCAATCTTGCATGCACAGTGAGCACTAAAAAAACCCTTCTAAATTTAAGTCTAGATACAACTTCCCCTACTTAAGTTACAAAAATATTAACTTTTAAATACCACTATCAGAACTGCATGCAACAATATAAATAACGGAAGGGCCTAAACACCTAACAGATTAGGCACAGAAAATTAATCCCCCATCCTGGCCCTGCCTTAAATCTAGCCACTCTAAATCCCAGGACCAAAACTGTCCAGCATAGATTCCCCAAGAGCTGACACTGCACTCTTCGGGGAGTTTGTAATGCAGACAAAACAATGCGCAGGACTTTGCAAAAGAAATTTTGAAGCATGGCATCGTACCCAGAGGAGCAGCTGTGCATTTTGTACCTCTTTACTCAAAGCAGCATCCAAACTGTGCAATATCCAGCAGCCATTGGCTCCATTTCCAGCTGTGAATCAAACTTTCAAACACTGCACTGCTTCCTGTTTCTAAACAGGCTTCTTTTCTTAGGAAAATTCACCCTTACTGGTGAGTTGCCTTTCAGCATCCCCACATTTAACTACAGATTTCCTTGCCATTTATGGGCATTGCTGGAAAATAAAAAAAAATGAAAAAAAAAGCAAACAAAAACTCCCACAATTCTTTTTCACGCACATCCATAACAAAACGTACCAGGAATTACTGACCTTCAAGAAAGTAAATAACACAGTGAACATCTCTGCAACACATCAGCAATGCACCCATGCAACAAGCAGCAGGAAAAACAATAACTAAAAGTACAAAACGCACATCCACCCATCCCAGTGTTATTGAACATAGTGCATCAAACTAGGGACTTAAAAAACTGTCAGTAAGCACATGTCCCTCAAGGCAAACTTTGTAAGCCTAGGCTCACATTTGCAAGAAGCTAACATGCATTAAATAAACGCTTGCACGACACCCCCGCTTCTACTCGTTAGCCGAGAGACTTCACTGCAGAACGCTGAAACAGCTTAAAACTTCCTCAAACACGCTCACGCGTGCGCCACGAAAAACGTGGGTGAAGGAACGCGCCAGGGACACTTGGGTTTACTTACGGACGTTCTCGGCAGCAGCACGGGAAGCTGTCCGCCCTGCTCCCCGCCCTGCTCCCCGCCCAGAGCCGCCCCCGCGGCACCTGACTGCTCGGCGCTTCACGTCCCGCGAGACCCCCGGCTCCGGAGGGCCGGCCGGGAGAGACGGCCGGCTGCCCCGCCCGCCGCCAGACAGCGCCGCCAGCGCGCCCCAAACGCGCAGCGATAAACGAGGGCTCTTACAGGAAGGGGGCTCAACAAATTCACGAAAGCCGGCGCGAGAAGGAAGCCACAGTGCTCACCTCACCAAGCCCGGACAGTGACACCGGCTGCACAGCCGGAAATCCCTTCGTCCCGGAAGTGCTACGGCAACACTTCCGGGTCGCGGAAAGGCCGGCGCAGCGGGCACGGCCGCCGGACTGAACCACTGCGTACACGTGCGGGGGGGCGGAGTGAACCATTCAGGGAGTGGGGAGAACGGCCGCGGGACTGAACCATTGGGGGAAGGGGCGCGGGGCTGTACCATTGCGGGCCCCGGCAGGTCCGGGCTGGGTGGGCTGCGGGGCGAGGGCTCCGCGGCTCCTGGTTGCCCCAGAGAAACGGAGCTGATAGTGGAGCCCCGACAACACCAGGGGCTCGCAGTCCTTTTGCCCTGTGTTCGCAAGTTTTGCGAGGCGTGCGGGGGCCGGCGGGGCTCGGCGGGACTGCCCCGTCCGCCTGCTTTGCGCAGCCCCGGCCCCCTCGCACGGCGCAGCTCCTCCGACCCTGTCTGCCCTGCATGGGGCAGCTCCTCCAGTCCCGTTCCCCCTGCAGGGGCGCATCCCCTCCAGTCCCATCACCCCCGCACGGGGCAGCCCCTCCAGCACCGTCCCCTCCTCACGGCGCAGGCCCTCCAGCCCTCGCTCGGGGACGGGGCGGCTGCCATCCCAGCCAAGCCGTAGGGAAGGTGGCCGGCAGGGCTTTCCCGCTCCAGGCAGCGCAGACGGGGTCGGCGCACGCTGCGCTCCGAGGAGGAAAGCCGTCAGACCTTGGATCAGTTTAAATCTCTCTTTAAGGCAACGCAGGTCGCAGCTAGGTTGTTTGTGGTTTTTTTCCCCTCTAACGAAGCGTGGCTGATCCCAACCCAATGTTCCCGCTCCTCTGGGTGGCCGCCGGCACGTAAAGAAAGAAGGGTTGTTCTCCCCCTGCTCTGCCCGGGGCTCGGCTGCCCGCCAGGCAGGGGAGCGCAGGCCTGGCTCCGCTCGCAGAGGGACGTGACTGAGAGCTAACGCGCGTCCTCGCAGACACTTGGGCCATTGTCAGGAATCAGACGGGGGCCGAGGGGGGAGAAAACAAGGTCCTTTTCCTGAAAACACAGAACGGGGAAAAACCTGCGCCAGCCTCGCTGCTGCCTGCCAGATCGCGTCTTTGGGAGAGGGGCGAAGCGGAGTGGGTGGGGTTGAAACCCTGGTAAAGCTGCGGCCAGTAATTACAAGGCGCATCGTGTTTGAAAAGGCAAATTCCGCGCTTGGTTGCAAGGGCAACTTTTAAACTGCATATGCTTGGCTCCCTGGGGATAAGATTGAGGCTTCTACCCCGAGCCCGCAAGGCGCTCCGCGCTGCACAATGGCACTGCTGCTGCGCCAATACAGGCAAGGAGGGCCGGCAGAGGAGGAGCAGCCTGCGGTGCCCTCCTGACATCAGGAGATGCGGGTCCCTGTCACTGTACACATTACGGCTTTGGCAGCATCCCACCGCCATGGGAACTGAAAGCCAGCTGGGAACAAAGGGAAGAGCTGCAGGGCTGGGATAAGCGGCGGCTCTCCCTGGGACAGTATCAGCCGTGTCAGCAGAAAATTTCATCCCAGAGATCAAGGGCTGAACAACGAGCTGATTCGGAGTGGGAGCAGGGGCTGAGGGCAAACAGTACCAACCAGTGTTGCTACAAATCCCCGTGGCCCAGAGTCTTGCCAGGGAAATGGCAGACCATCCTCTGAGCGTGGGGCAGTCTTGCTGTTCTTTTAAAGACATAAAGGTGGCACCTCCAGTTTGAGCACTCATTGCACGCTTCGCTCAGTCTGCACGTGAGTGCTTTGCCTGCTGCAGCACAGCTGCCTGCCTGCCCACCATGCTGCTCGGCTGGCACCCCTCCAGCTCTGCTCTGTGCTGGACAATTTAATATGGCACCCAAGGAGGTCTGAGCATGCAGGGAGCCAGCTGTGCAAGCACTGCTTTGAAACACACTCCTCTTCCTGTGTGCTTACAGTCTGGGGAAGAAGGATTTATTTATTTACTTACTTACTTACTTACTTATCTTCTGGCAGATACTTCTTTTCCCCCCAAAAAGGAAGCTGGCACCCAAGTAAATGGTTGAAACACTGAAAATTCTAGGGTGCCTCAACAAAGATTTGCTAAGCACCAAAGACAGTGCTTTATGGATGAGCATTACACTGTCCTGCCAAGGCAGAGAGCCTTGTTTGGAGACACTACCAGACACTACCTGGAAGAAGAGGCTAGGGACTTGTTGGAGCACAGCAGCTGACAGCACATGTGCTCCCATGCCCTGTGGAGCAACCCAAAATGACCAACCTCCCATGCCCCGTGGAGCAACCCAAAATGACCAACAATGCTGGCAGGGAGGTGTTGGGCAGTACTCAGCCAAGTTACTACTCAGAAAATACCTATTTTTGAACAAGTCAAGTATTTTCCAAGGCCATGCCTCTCTTTTTGTGTTGTCACCCCAGAGGATGCAGGGGTCAGCATGCTCCATGGCTGATTTTGCTGCGATCTAGGAGCAAGCCCTGCAGTGGACATGGAAAATATGTGAGGTTTTTTCCCTACAACTGCTGGGTTAAAATAAAAAACCCTGCACGGCACGCACACAAAATGACAAGAGAGGCTGTCATTGTGCAGGCTGTCACGCAGAAGACGGGCTGTCTCTACCTCCTCCCTCCACCAGCAATGGAGAGTAGAGCCACAAATGACTTTGCTCCAGCAAAACACGTAGGGAAATCATTTCAGTGAGTAATCACCACCAGCTATCAGGGTGTCTACACTAGATTTTACTTCCAAATCTTGCACCACACCTTGCAGGAAGAGCACCAGATTGCAAAACAGCCATCAGAGCTGCGACAGCTGATCCCGAGGAAGTTTTCACAAGGGATGCAGAGATCGTGTCTTTTACTAGACAGTGCACATCATCAGTTCAGCAGGGATGGGATGCCTGGCCACTGCCATGTTTGCACCCAAAGTGTTTTTGTTCCTGAACATCAGCAGTATGGATGAAACAGGGGTCCCACCAAATGTGTCCGCTCCCCTAGAATCACCCTAGTTTCTGGTCTGTTTCAGAAAGGTGTGTGGCTTCGAGCAGATGGGAGCCAGATTGCTGGCTCAATGCCTGACTCTCGGATAGTCTCCAAACAAGGCTCTCTGCCTTGGCAGGACAGTGTAACGCTCATTCATAAAGCACTGTCTTTGGTGCTTAGCAAATCTTTGTTGAGGCACCCTAGAATTTTCAGTGTTTCAACCATTTGCTTGGGTGCCAGCTTGTAGTAAGTGACAAGGAGCTCTCGCAACATGAAGGTGTGCACAGTTACACTGAGGGTGTCCAGAAGGCCTGCCCTTTTCTTAGGGAAAAGAAGTATCTGCCAGAAGACTGCTGGGTGTCTGGGCCCTCACCCCTCGAGGCCACCACTGAGGGTAACAGTGGGGCTTTACAGGCTGAGGGATGCCCTGCAACACCCTTTGGTGCAAGGAACCATCTCTGTTGCCTGGCAGTCTGAGGGGCACATGGGTTTTCCATGTACCCAAACCGTCGGGGAACAACAGGGCAGGATATCTATCTGTAGAATCACAGAATGGTTTTGGTTGGAAGGGACCTTAATGATCATCCAGTTCCAGCGGCCCTGCTGTGGGCAGGAACACCTCTCACTAGACCAGGCTGCTCAAGGCCTTGAACACTCCAAGAAGGGGGAAATCACGACTTCCCTGGGCAACCTGTGCCAGTGTCTCACCACCCTCATAGTGAATAATTTCTTCCTAATGTCTAATCTAAATCTTCCCCACTCCTGTTTAAAGGCATTCCCCCTCACTCTGTCACTACTTGCCCTTGTAAAAAGCCCCTCCCCAGCTTTCCTGTAGCCTCTTCAAGTACTGGAAGACAACTTCGATAAAGCTGGTGAAGGGGCTGGAGAACAAGTCCGAAGAGGAGCAGCTGAGGGAACTGGGGTTGTTTAGCCTGGAAGAGGCTGAGGGGAGACCACGTCTACAACTACCTGAAAGGAGGTTGTAGTGAGGTGGGTGTCTCTTCTCCCAAGTGACAAGTGATAGGACAAGAGGAAATGACCTTGAGTTGCACCAGGATGTACCTAGACATTAGGAAAAAATTCTTCACTGAAAAGGTGGTCGGGCGCTGGAATAGCCTGCCTAGAGGGGTGGTTGAGTCACCACTCGTGGAGGTGTTTAAAAGACAGGTGGACAAGTTTCTCAGAGATATGATTTAGTAGTGGTCAGGTATGGTTGGACTCCATAATCTCATAAGTCTTTTCCAACCAGGTGATTCCATGATTCCATGGAAGGCTTCTATGAAATCCCCCTGGAGCCTTCTCTCCTCCACCCTGAACAACCCCAACTCCCTCAGCCTGTTCTCACAGCAGAGGTGCTCTCTCTCGACCTCTCCCAGTCTGCCTGTCTCCCTGTCTTGTCTGTCTCCAGTGGAAGTGGCTACCCGCAGCACCCGCGCTCCCGGTCGGCCAGCGCCCGCCCCTCGCCCCTTCACCTCCCCCCCCCCCCCCCCCCCCCCGCCTCCGGCCCCGCGTGCCGCCTACGTGCACCCCGACACTCCCCTGATGGCCTGGCCCGGCGGGCCGTACCACAGGCCGGGTTGCGGCGGGGAGGGGAAGGGACCGAGGGGAAGGGGGAAGGAGGAGGCGAGGGGAGGTGGGGCCCAGGGGCAAAGGGGCTCCCCGCGGGCGGCGGCGGGGTCAAGGAACGCCGCCGACAGCCGCGTGCGAAGCGGGGAGGGTGGGCAGAGAGGGGGTCGGCTGGGCGGGGTGAGCGGGAGGCGGACGGCCGTTCAACAGGTACAAATGGTTCCTCCCCGCAGCAGCGACGTGCAGAAGCGAACGCGCCGCGCCCGGCGCTGTCACCGCCGGGGGGGCGCGCGGGGGCCCCGCCCCGTAGCCGCGGCCGGCGGGCGAGGGCCGCGTCGCCATTGGACGCCGGCTCGCGGGGGCAGGGCCGGCGCGCGGGCAGGCGGTGGCGGGATTGGCGGACGCGGCGCAGTGGGCGGGGCGGGGGCTGCGGCGCAGCGCGAAGTTGGCGGCGGCGGCTGGGGCAACGCGGAGCGGTGGTAGTGCAGGTGAGCGGTGGCGGGAAGGGACAAACCCGCGCACGAGGGAGCCCCTCCCAGGGTGGGCGCACGGGGCCGGGGCGCGGCGCGAAACCGCCCATCCTTTGACGCTGCCCGGTATGTTCTGTGCTGCAGGTGCCGCGCCGCCCCCGTCCCCTCCAGGAGCAGGTGAGCCACTGACTAACGCACATTGTGCTCTCCGCGACTCCACTGTGCGTGTGACAGCGGCTAAGCTGCTCCTCGGACATCACTGTGCGGCGCTCCGCCCGGACCCGCGCCCCCGCCGCCCAGTGGAGCCGCCCCGTCCCGCGCCGCTGCCTGCCCGCCTCCCGCGCTGCGCGGCGGAGCGGGAGAGGAGTCGGTTCTCCTTGCAGCGCGACTCGGCGTGCCCGGGCAGCAGAGGTGAGGGCAGCGGGCTGTGACGGTGCGGGGACGCAGAGAGCCGGTGGTGAAGCTGCACGGGAGGGCATGCGTCCCCCTCTCTCTCCTCCCGTGTGCTTCTCCACAGTAAGTAAGCGCTAGCGGACGCGATAACAAGTTAGAGACGCTCCATCCTAGCTAGTGACGTCTTGATACCTAGCCAGTGACTAACTGAGCTGCTATTGCCAAGGGTGTGTTAGAAGAGACTGTGCCTGATATTACCCTGGATGAGTCACCTTTAGAGGGAGACTCTCTGATCTGCTTAGCGAAAAGCAGAAACGAGCCTTGCTTTCCTTTTTCGTTGGTTTTGTTTCCCATCCTACCCCTCACTGTTGCTTGCTGCTTTCCGCTTCTTGTGCGAGGGCTCTGTCGGCACCTCGGCCCTGGCTGGATGCTGGTGGAGTTGCCTTGCGTGATTGTGCTGCCGTTCCACAGAGGGGACTCTGACTTCATGGGCTCGAGGAGCAGGAAGGCGAGCCAGGCAGGGATGCCTATGTCGGCCCAGGGTGGCTGTCACTAGAAAGGAAGTGACAAAGCAGATTGCTTCTCCTACAAAGTTGCCTCTTGTGATTTTTGGGCCAGTGAAGAAGTTGAGTAGTTGAAAAGTGTTGTTTTTTTTTTTTTTTTGAAGTGCAGCACAGCTTTATCAGCAGTTAAAGCTCATAATAACCAGATAGGACTCGCCTGCAGCTTGTGGTTCCTTGAAAGGGCTCAGGTATTCTCCCTCTTGCTTGGGCTGCTCATGTGTACCTGTGGACTGTTGTAAAGGCTTGATCTGAAGGAATCAGTTGTACTCTGGTCAGTAACTAGTTAACTGCAAAGAAGGCAGAGCAAGGTCCTCTGCACAGATGAAGTCTCTCACAGACAAATTTTGCCTATCCCCATCTTTCTTGCCTGTGCTCATTTGTTGTTTCTTCCTCTGAGTTCAGGAGGACATCTGCTTTTCCACAAGACAGATCAGCACCCTCTGTGCCCTACACAGACTGGGCAAGCTCAGTGTGCTCAAACACTCTGGAAACGCAGGAAAACCACCTGAATTTACCAAATCTGTTTTCATGCTTGTTCAGAAGCCAAAAGGGCATATTTTGGATTTGTGGTGATGGGGAAGAGGCATGGGGGGGAAACCCAGGTTCTCAGCTTTTTCAGCCCGAGAAGGCTTTCCTCCACCCTGGCTGCACCTACAGCATTTTCCCACTACTGGTCCTGAGCAAGCAGGATTACATTGTCGCAGCATAGCAGGTAGAGAGGGGAAGCTGGTGCAAAATACATCTGTGTATGAGTGAGTCTGCAAGCTGAGAATGAAGCTCTGCAGGCCCCTACCATCCCATTTCTTAGGTGACCATTCAGGTAACAAACCTGTATCTGAAAATGAAGGTGCTTTGTTTCTCTTTGAAGAAATAGCCCTGCATTTGGGATTGTGCCTGATGACTAACCCCTGGAGGTGACACTGGCAGAAGCAGCTCCATAGGTCGCCTGGCAAGACTTGTCCCAGTTCCCATGAGCAGCACCGTGACATGAACACTTCCAGCTTCTCACTACCTGTTCAGCTCCACTAAGCAAAGGCAAGGGTTTGAAGTGAGGTTTGTTTGTTGTTTGTTTGGTGGTTGATTTTTTTTTTTTTTGGTGTCTCTCTACAGTAAGCTGGAAGGGGGAATGGAAAACATACAGCTCAATTCCTGTTTTTGACATTCTTGTGGCATGATTAAAAACTAACCTGCTGTGATGTCACCTGAAGTCTTCAATAAATAGTGCAAAACCAATGTTTAGGTTCTTATTACTGTAATCCAGTGTGCCAGACCAGCTGAAGAGGAAGGCCGTGTCTTAGCGACACATCTGATCGCATTGCATTCCTCGTGCCTCCCATTCCTTATTTTGCCTCTGTAGCCAGTTAAGGTGGCTTGAGAATGAGAGTGGAATGGTACAACCTGGTTATCTGTCAAGCAGAAACACTAGCATTGGTGCCTTCATCCCTGCCCTAGCTCAAGAGCGCTCCTGAGCAAAGAGAAAATACACTAGGGCTAAGATGTCCCTTAATTTCATGTTTATCAGTAGCTAATAAACAGATTCGTAAGGTGATACTTAGCCTGGTAACAAGAGTAGTCAGGTGCTAAAAGCTCTCACTCAGAACTGACGCTGTAAAATTTTGGGGAGAGGCAGGGGAAGCATTCCTTACAGGAGGGGAAGATGCTGAATATCAGACCCACTAAGGTAAAGGGACTCTATTCTCTTCAAAGATTTTTGTTCTCGTTTCCATGCTTTGCACAGGGACATGAGCAGGCCTAATACTTCAAGCACCACATGGGAAACACCTCTTATGTTCTGTCTATAACGTGTGCCAGTGGCAGGTCCTCATCTACATGGTGAGCCTCGCTGAAGTGGCAAGCTGGCCTGTGAGGAATAGAAGGAGTTCATGAATTGTTTAAGAGGAAGTCAGTTAAATGCAAGCAGGGACTTACATAACACATCCTTTAAAAAAAAAAAAAAATTATGCTGGCAGGAGGTGGGAGAGAAACTTGCTCATCCATATACAAGAAAATTTCCCATCTTCCTCTAGTGCTTTATGATTTTTTTTTTTTCCAGGGCAAGGTAGAATGCACTTGGTCTTTACCTTGAGACAGAGAAAAGGAAATCATCATAGGGAGAGCAGATAACCCTCCCTGCATGGACAAGTGTGCCAGTTCAAATACTTTCTCTTCTCCATCTGCAGTGAACTACCCTTGCAGAAGCTGTGCACCCAGGTGCAAGCAGCAAAGCATCTGCACACCACTTGGGGAGCAAAACCAACAGACGTTTTCTCCTCCAGTCATTCACACCTTTCCTTATGTAACTAGTGCTGAAGCATGTGCTGTAAAAACTGCTTGCAAAATCCAGGGGCTGTGAGGCAGCACAAATGCTGCTAGCACTCTAGATGAAATTTAGGGAGGGGAAAAAATGAACCCAAACACTGAGGAACTCATACAAATCCATTACTGAGCATTGGGGGTGTTTCAAGTATTTGCAGATATGTCACCTTTGAGAAACCGTACTGGCCTGGGGTGGTGCTGGTGTCCTGATCACCATCTGCAGAGTACACCTGGCCTAACAAGTCAATGCAGTCCAGGGCAGATGAGTGAGGCACTGGGAGCCATTTTTCTTATGCAATATTAAAAATATATAGACAGTGCAGAAAGGAGAAGAGCCCCAAGGAGGCTGGAGTGGGCTGAATTACTGTCTTGAAGGGTGTGTTGTGCTGACAGCCTGCAGGTAGCTTGCAGAATTATTTTTTTACAAATAAAAATTTAAAAAGCTGGGACTGTTTACCACTGAAAAGTAGATATATCCTCTGCTTCACAATTTTTGGGTGGCACTGGAGCTGGTGCTGAGAAGCATCCAAGGAGGGAGAAGTCCTGAAGTCCATTCCTGCCCACCGCAGGGAAGGAAGAAGCTGCCCTGCAGTGCCCAAGGGACATGGGGGCATGAGTCCCCACTCACTCAGGCACAGCATCCTTGAGCTACTCAGTACGCTTGGATCCCTGCCTTGTCTGCGAGCCAGTTATTCCCCCTCCAGTACGTGCAGCTTTTGGTTTGTTTTTAAGGGGAAAACACCAATAATTTATTTGCTTTGTTTTAATCTCATAAAAATGAGTAATTCCTTCCTACCGTTCTGTAGTGGCCTAGAAAAGGACAGCATCGTCTCCACTGTAGCAAGAAGGCTTCTCCCAGGACATAAAACTTTAATTAAGAACAATCATACAGCCTTGAAATAGGAATTGCAAGCAGCAAAAAAATCAAACCATCAATAAAATATTCAATAGCAGAAATGTATTATCGACACAGCCTTTACAGCAGATAAAAGCAGAAAGGCAGGGGAGCCAGACCAAGTATCAAGCCTTGCTCAGTTAAATAACATACAGGGACCTACACACTCACTGTGCCATTGCACCCCCCCATGTTGGGAGGAATATAGGTCACCCATGGGTGAGGAGTTTCCTAAGGTTCTAAATGAGTTTGATTAACATCTCTCCCCTCACCACTGCAGTGTGCACAGTGGCAGGGGACAGGTGTTAATCAAAGTAATTTATTACCTTACAAAACACCACTGCCTTTGCAGGAGCTGGCTGATGGTTTATAGGACAGAAAATGAAGAAATGCTGAGCTGCAGTGGTACCTCGAAAATCAGCTTTGAGAGGGGCATGTCCCCAGGGACCACAACCCAGCAGAGCCTCGGGATATTCTGATGGAGACCAAGAGCTGATTTTCTCGCTTGTGGTTATCCAGGTGCAGATGGAGGGGCTTGTAGGCAAACGGATGGTTTCCCCCTTATCCTGCTCCTATCTGCAGCTAAGCACCATCCCCTTTGCTTCCTGTCCTAAAATGCTCTGAGCTGCTGTGCATTATTAAAATGCTGCCACGTTTCATCCCAGAGATGGCCACCCTCTCACTGGAGACAAGCTTCATCTGCTGGTTGCAAAGCACTTTGTGATTTATAAAAAGAAAAAAAAAATAGAGCAGCCTGTGCATGAGATTCATTCGGTCATAAAATACTTACAGCTTTAATTCAGTGAATGGAAATAGATGGCTGGGAAATGAAAGAGGTGGCCGCAGGGTGCGCAAACCATTCGGACATGCCTGTTGGGCACTGGACCAGGAGCTGATGGGGACAGCTTACCCTGGGCCCCAGCAGCATGCTTACACTCACTTTGCTCAAATACTTTTCCAAAGATTTATTGAAAACTGAAACTGTGGCACACAGGATTACAATTGTATGAGGAAAGCAGGGGTTTATTGCAAACACTGTACCCGAGTCACATTTTTTGCATATGATGCATTGAAAACAGGCATGGGGACCTCCTGGACAAACCAATCCTCTATTCAAACCGCTTTGTTTTCACAAATAAAATACAAGATGACCCACTGGGACAGATAAACAAAAACTGAGAATAACTATTGGCCATCACGCCACCACCAGGGAGGGGCTCATTCTGCAATTTTTTTAATTTTAAAACCAAGTTGAAAAATTATGTGTATTTAAGAAAAAGAAGTCCCCACTGTGTTCCCTGCTCCCCTGAAGTCTGATCCATGGTACCATGGAACGGGGGTTTCTACTACAGGTTTCTCACAAAACAAAGGGGGGAGGGGCAGAAATTTGTCTTAAAGCTGCTCTTGTGCCTCCCCTGCAGCCAGGGAAGAGGCTGTTTGTCAAGACCCCACTAGCTGCAATGAGATGCTGTAAAACCTGTTAACTTTCTCCATCCAGTCAAGTGTCCAAGCAGGTCTCTACTGTAGCTTCGCTCCTTGAGTCAAAAAAGTAAGGACTTTGCTGAATGCATAGTGGGTCTTCTGAGGAAGCTACACAGAATGGGAGTGCTGCTGTTTTCTGTTGAATATAGAAAACACTTTAAAAAATAGAAGAAGGGGATCACTGACATCCACAGGGGAAGAGGGTTGCTTTGTGTTTTCTGTCTCTGTTTTTACTTTATAGTCTGTAAAAATACTCTGTCTGGCCATCCACATCCCTTCGCAATATAAAGCAGTAAAAAAATATATATGTTTTTAATGGTTTATATATACAGTTACACTTGCAAGGCAATGGATCCTCTGCTGGCTGGGCCCTTCTACCTCCAGATGCTCTGCCTGGTTGATACAACTGCAACACAAGACAAAACAACCTGAACAATCCCATCACAGTGGGCAAGCACTCACAAAAAAGCAAGTGGAACAGAAAACAGGATGCACATGAATGCAAAACCTGGACTGAGCAATGGATTTGCAGATGCTGCAGCATCTGTTGAGATGGGGATGGACGTTTCAGGCTGTGAAAGGGATGTAATAGGGTTTTGCTGAGGGGATGGTGGTGTGGGTGGGAATGAGATGCTGGAATGCAGGCAGCATCGCCAGGGTGGGCAGGGACATCACAGCTTGGTTTTGCTGCACCCAAAACCACGGTGCAAGGTGGAAAAAGGGTCACAGAGGGTGGAAAGGGTATTGGGGTGAACTGGTCCCCAAGATGGAAAAAAAACAACTCCTGTAAAAGATGGAAGCCAAATCCTCCCTGTCTTAGCCCTAGCAAGTTCTTAGCCCTGAGGGATGCAGGGGAGCATCTCCACAGCTCCCAGCAGGGCAGACAGCCAGACCGCCAGCGTGTGAGCCCCTGGCAGCAGAGCAGAGGCTGCTGGGGTGTAAGCTTTGCTCTTCCTAATGGCATCTATAAATAGCTCTCGCCTCCTGCTTATAGCACACGCTTGCTCTCTACAGTCTGTTTTGGGCAGCAAAAGCCTCTCCCTCCTTCCCATGCATCTTCCCTAGGCTGACTCGTGCTCCTGGGGTCCTGCCAAGACGTACGCACCCTCAGGATTCAGGCTGGACACCAGGGACTCCGGCAGGGTCCTGGGATGGCTGAGGAGCTGCGTGGTGCTGGCCCGGGGAGGTGAGTCAGTGCCGGTGGTGGGAGGAAAACCTAGAGGATGGGGAGATGTGCCTGGTTCAGACAGGGCTCATGCTTCCTGTGCTCACTAGGCACAACTACTGCAGTGCCATAGGTCAGCTACATCAACCTCTCTGTGTGCTCCACAGCAGAAATGACCAGGTCCCTCTTTTCCCCCATCCCCTTCCATGAGAGCTCCCCACCACTCCCTCTTGTTCCTGTGAGAATGTGAATGTGGTCCTGGGCACCATGCTCACCCTTCTCTCACCAAGCACAAAGAGCATTGGTGGCCAGAGCCATCTCCATCAGCCCACAGTCCCTGGGAGCTGACCCTGGCCCTCAGCCAACTGCATTGTGCCACCACAACTGCACTCCCTGCAGCTGTCCCACCCCCAAAAGCAGCAATGCAGAATCTGACCCCTGAGCATGGCTATGAGCAGCACTGAGGCTTCAATAGGGAGGAGGAGGGAGCCCATGGGCTGGTAAGCCTGAGCCTCTCTGGGGTGGTGAGCAACTCTCATGCCAGCACTGAAAATCCATCTCTGCTGCCTAACCTCAGCACCTGGAGCTGACCTGGCCAGTCTGGGGGCACTCCGACTCTCTCCGTGGGGGGGGGTGGGGGTGGGGACAAGGATCTCCCAGAGCAGTCTCCATGGCTGAGCCAGCGGTAGCGTGCTGACCTCCGTTTCTCTGGCAGGCTGACAGCTCACACAGGCTCGGCTCCAGCTGGGCATCCTCCTCGGGCCTGGCCTGCAGGACGGTCACCGTAGACCCCGTCTGCTGAATAAACTGCTGCAAATTACACTGCCTCAGCTCTTTATTTAACTCCTCCAGTTCTTGGGTCTGGGCCTGCAAAACACACACCGAGCATGAGGGCAGAGTGAGCCGCATGTGCCCTCCATGCTCCAAGATCAGCTGCTGTAGCCCCTGAGGCTGCTCCCCTGGCGGGGCTCACCCCACCACAGCCAGGATAAGGGACCCTGGGGTTCTGCGGGTGGGCCGCGCCTCTTTGAGGGCGTGTGGGAAAGGGGTTGACCGAGCGATGGGAACAGCCCTGCTTTGCTGCATCTCCACAAGAGGGTGCGGGAAGCTGTCAAACAGCGGCCGCCGCGGTGCTGGAAGACGCTGCACGCTAAGGAGATGCCGGAAGCGTGGCAGCCCTACGGAAGTGCAGCTACCACCACTTAGCTGGGCAAAAGCTTCTCCCTTTTGCTCCACCGGTGGGCAGAGGGTAGGTGTCATGCAGTGCCTGGACCCTGTGATGCTGGGGAAGGCGGGACCAGGACAGGCAAGCTGGGAGGTATCATGATTCAGCCCCACAGCTGACATATCCACACTTCACAGCCTCTAGCAATGAGCCTGAGCCCCTGCACAGCTTTCACGGTCAAAAGACTTGGTGCACAGGCACCACGGGGACCTATGCTATCCCCCTTACCCAAGACGATATAGACTCTTGTGCCAAGGCCACTGACACCACACATGGACCGTTTGCTCCAGCACCATCATCTGTGCTGGAGCGGGATGATGCTGCGCTCCTCTTGCACCAGCAGGCAGAAGTCCCGGCCCAGATGCAGCTTGCACAGAGTGCACTGGGTGTTCGGGTAAGAACCATTGGTGTCCCCCTCAACAGCAGTCACTGCCACCGAGCCACCTCTGTGCATGCAGCCCCATTCTCACCAGCCAGCTGGGGCAAGACCAACCCCACTCAACCCACTGGTCACATGCTGCTGGAAAGCTGGTCCCATTCTCTTTAGATTGTTCCACCACACCATGGGGCTGCTCAACTCAGTCCTACCTACCTGCAGGTTCCTTTCAGCTTCCTCCAAGGCCTTCTCCACACTGGCCAGGTTGCTCTCCAGCTGGGTGCCTTGCTTGACTTTGGCCTCCAAGTCCCTTTTCATCTTTGTGGCCATGTCCTCCAGCTCTGTGGGACTGGGCACAAGGGTCTCCTTCCCCCTCTTGACCCTCTCAGCCATCTCCCATTGGATCTCCTCCTGCAAGGCTTCAGTTCGGGCACTCAACTCATAGATCCTCTGGGTGTACTCCTCCAGGCTGGCCCGAAGGCTCCTAACCCGCTCTTGCCGCTCCCGCTCACACTCCTTCTCCAGCCGGAGCTCACTCTGCCAAAACTCCTCCTCGCCCAGCTCCGCCTCATTCCTCCGTACGATGTGCTCCAGATAGACGATCTCATCCTCCTGGCTAGTGAGCCGGCTGCACTCCCAGAGCCTTAAGTCTGTCTCCAGAGCGTCCCTGTGGGCCTCCAAGGAATGTAGCTGCTCCTGCTGCAGCAGCACCTTCCTAAACAGCTCCTCCTTGGAGGGCTGGACAATCCCACCACCCCCCAAGTCCATCCCTTCTCGTGTTTGGTGCCTCCAGCAGCTCATGGCAAACAGGCCACTGGAGCCTGTAGAACCCAAGTTGAAGGTCATGGATTTTTTTGGCTCCCGGAAATGGGGTGCACCTGTGCCAGCAAGCCTGGGCTTGATGGGTAGGCTAGCCCGGATAAATGTCCTCTCAGGGGCTTGGGGAACACCCTCCGAGGAGGGCCGCTCAGCCACGCTGGGACCTGTCCGCCGCAGGACAAACTGCACATCATTGGCATACTGCCCGCACTTGGCCAGTGACTCCAAGGGGCACTCCAGTGGCAGTAGTTGCCGCTCCTTCTCCCGCAGCTTCTGCACCAGAACATAGCGGCCTGTCTGACCTGCAGGAGGATGTGAGCAGGTCAGATGCGGAAATCCATGACTAGCAGTGGCACGCTAAGGCTGCTGCTCCATGGGCAGCAGCTGGTGACAGTCCCACCACCCCAGAGCAAGATCCCCATCCACCTAAGGTCTCCTTTTCCCTGGAAGCACTTGGCAGATAAGAGCATTCCCTCCGCAGATGCCTCCACCCGCAAAAGGGCATCCCTCCAGCAGATAGAGATGGCTCACCAATGGCCCGCGCCAAGGCGATGACCACTTCTTGGCAGGTGGTTTGCTCTGAGACACCACAGACAACCCTCTGGATCCCATCCACCCAGACCTTCAGCTCCATCCCTGTGGCTGCTGGGCCTCAGGCGTGAGGCGTCATCACAGGACAAGCTGCCTGCTGGGAGAAAAGAAACCAGGTTTCCATCCCAAGCTGTTAATGAGAAATACAAGACATTAAAAGCAGCAACAATAAATCATCTTTAAAACCGTCATCCCATAAGGTGCATCTTAGACCAAACAGTTGCTCACTGCGGCCCTCCATCCATCTCTGCAGCTCCTTGCACAAGGCCTGCATTTTTTGTTGATATCACTAAAACACTGATGTTCATCTGTCAAAAAAAAAAACCCACAAACTTTTTTTTGTCTCCTGTTTGGGCAGTGGGTCCAAATCTTCCCATGGTGGGAAATGATGGGGTTTGTGTGCCTGCACAGTGCCCAGAAGATGATGCCCAGGTTGTTTTCTGCTGTGAGTGCAGACTTTTAATGAGTTTCCTGGACTCTCACTGCCATTTCTCTAACAATTTGGCAGTGTGACACCAGAGGATTCTCCAAACAATATTAGAAGAGGCGGAGAAACCGCCAGCTGTCCACCCTCTCAAGGGGATATTGAAGGAAGGTGAAGACAATGCTCATTTTAATCTATTTACTTCCATCTCAATTTATCAGAGAGGGATTAAGAAATCAAAATAAAGCCTCTTTCTGCACAAAAACATGGCCAAAGGTGGAGTTTGGGAGGGGCAGCCAGTCAAGAATGCCCACGGTGAATCCTGGGCTCCAAGGGGATGCTCTGCCCAACACCAGGGCATAGCCCAACTCCCACCCAGAGGTTACTTCTCTTGCATTAAAATAACATCTATTAACCCAGGCGCACCAATCTCCTGCTTCTTCCAGCAGCTCAACAACTGCAACAGTCTTAAAAAAAAAAAGAAAAAAAGAAGCAGAAGCTGTAAAGAACACAAATGTTTGAGCTTCCAGTGTTTTCAAACACTGTGCAAACAAAGATGTATCTTTTTTCCCTGTATAATGTTTTTTTCTGGTATTTTTCTGGTATCATTTCTGTCTGAAATCATCAGGCAGACAAACACACATAGGAAATTTCCTGGCCCTCTGTCCAAAGGGTCCCAAACCACTTTCCCAACCTAATCCAGCTGGTCAAAGCCTTTCCATCCCTCAGCTGCAGCTCTCTGCAGTGGCAAGAAAGCTTGACCTCAGGTTAAACTTGTTTTCCTTATTTTTTGTTGCCTGCTTGAGTAATCAAAGGAGGGCTCAAAGGGTCCTGCTTCCAGCAACATGGGATTCTAGCCACAGTGTGAGAAAGGCAAGGAGAAACCTGGAAAGATACAGCTTGGTGAGACCATTCCCTATAGGTGCCAGGTTCCTGCTGGTGTCACCCCTGAAACGTGGGCTCAGAGCGGTTGCTGCAAATACCTCAGCGCTGAGATCATGTTTGCCTTGGCTGGATGGCTGAGGAAAACTGGAGAGGGTGCAGGGCACCTTGGGCTCTGCTGACCTCCAGGGGAGACCTAAACCATTAAAATTTGCAAAGTCTAATCCAATTTTTTTTCAAAGCTGGGTTTTGGCACCACTCACCCCACCTTGTACATTCAAGGCTGCAACCAGCCCCTGGCATGGGGCAAAGTCTAGGTGCCACCATGGCACCACCCAGGTCACCCCGAAGCCACCATGTTTTCCCCACCCAAATTTGGGGTGCCAATACCTCCCAGAAAACACTGCCTCAATCCCGGCCTGAAACCTGGCTAGCACTGACCACAGCTTGCCTTGCCTGGACCGACGGAGAGGCCAGCAGCTTAAAAATAAATAAGAAAAAACAACCCAACCAATCAAGTCATGTCGCACAGCCTCAACCTTGACCCAAAAAATTCAGCAATGGCCAAACACTGCTGGCTGTGGGAGCAGGATGGCTGCTGGTACACCAGTCCCAGGCACCTGTTTGGGTTCAAACTCAGCACCAACCTTCGGCCCCACCTTGGCTGGCCACCCTGGCAATCATTTACCAGCAGCCAGCACACAGCACACCACTGCCAAGGAGGTGGGAGCAGTAGTGGCCAGCTTTTCTCCCAAAACGGGAGAGCCCCCTCCAAAAAGCAGTTGGCACATCACTCCCTGCTGCATCCCCCAGCATCCCAAAATCCAGTCGTTTTCATTATAATTTCCTTAAAACGTTTGCAAGTGCAGGGGGTGTCCATTAACCGAGTGCTTGTTGTAACCTGTGGGGTTTTTGGAGGCTGCTATCCCAAGCTTGCTGCTGGATAGGGGATGTTATCTGCTTCCTTGCAAGGGTGTGGTAAATAGGGTTTGGAGCAGCTCCCTCTTCTGTCTGCCCTCCTTGTCCCTTTACCAGGGCTGGATCAGCTCCCCCAGCCCACCCAAAACCAGCCTGGCTGCCCCTCTTCCCCTAAAGCTCTGAGCTCATGGAGGAGCTGACGGAAGTAGACAGCTCATCCCCATCTGGAGGACTCTTTGCTCACCCCGTGCCTGCCTGGGACACACACCACAACCTGCATGCAGCATCATGTCCTTGGTAGTCTGTCATCATCACGTTGGTTAAAAAAAAAACCAAAACAACCTAAAAGCCACCAGGCAATAAATCCTAAAACCTCTACCTTACCCCCCCAGCATCACATATGCTGTAGCCGAGCCACCCCCCAGATCTTTACCATCACTCCTGAAAAATTCAGCAGCTGCAGGGCAGTCTCATTGCTCCACTTGTCTCCCCAGCTTCACTGCAACACCGGTCTTTAATTAGTGTTTGCCTCCATTACACCACCAGTAGCAAAAAGGGCTTTTTCGGGGGAAAGAATTTTTTTGGCGTGGAAAGAAGCGATTCTCACCAGGAGGCCGGTTTCCAGCTGCCTGTTTGTATTCGCCCTAGGTCGTCACTTTGATCACGAACCAGAAGCACAGGCAGCCGCCAGGCCCTGCCAGCTGCCCTGAAATCAGCACCGGGAAGTGAAGAGGTGGCAGCAGGCACCCGGCCATGTGACAGCCACTCCCAAAAGCCACGGATTTTATTCTTATTCCCCCACCCCACTATGGATTTCTAAATAATTTCTATCAGAAGTAGATTAACAAAGTGACTAATTTCTGCTCCCTTCCCCATACAATGGTCCTAAAATCGAGGGTAGGGATGACTCATACCATGACTTCAACAAATTTCCTAACTGGGAGTTCGAATTTCAAGCGCTGCTGCTGCTAATAATAATAACAATAATAATAATAATCGTCATCTCAGACCTCCTGGTTTTATTTTGTTTCCTGGTGCTGCCATCTCCCAGCCTCCCTGAAGCTGTTGGGCTAATGGAAAAGGAGACGAAGAAGTACTTCTGCACATGCAGGAGGATACGTGTTTTGTACAGCTTCTGCAAACCACCATCCTGATGGCTGCCAGGACTTGGAAGGGTTCAATGATCTCCCTGGACGTGAAATAATACATGGCCAGCCAAGAAAACTGTCCAGTCACCCTCCTTACAGAGACAAGACCTGCCACCGATTTGCAGGGACTTCCAACACAGGAAATCTCAGAAGCTGAGACAGCACCTTTCAGCCAAGGATTGCCAACACTTTGCAAGTGCCTCTCTCCCACTTTTTGACACATACAAGAAAAAAAAAAATCTGGTTAGGAAAAAACCCACCAATTTTGCACTCAAAAGCAAGGCCAGCTGCACCCCAAACCCCAAAGTCCAGCTGCACTCCAAATGCCTGTACCACAGCGCCTAATAGGAATAGTCTGGGAGCAGTGCAAAGGTTTTGAGTCACGCATCCTGCCAGTGACAAGGTTTCACCTGTTTTAGGGGTTTGCTTGCCTCCGTTTCTATGTCCACCGCCTGGCAGAGAACTGGGTACATGGCTGGGCAGGCAGGAGAGTAGCAGCACAGGGAGAGCTTCCTAGCAAGCCTAATTAAAACTGCAAAAAGCCAGATGACTAGACTTTTGGGTCAGAATTTAGGCTGTGGTAGAGTTAGAAAGACTCAATAAATAAAGATACATTTGTACTTGAGAGCAGGCTGTAGTGAGCCCACTATGCAAGGAGGACCAAGGTGTCCATGGAGACCAGAGGCTCTGCATCCCCTTGGATGGAGATGATGCAGATGCTAGCATACTCTCAGTCATTTTATTCCTGCTTTGAACCTGATCCTCTCACTCTTTTCCTGCATGATGAGAGAGGGGTACTTGCCTGAGCTGTGTACAGATACAAGTTAAAAAAAAAACCCCAAACACTACATGAGTAAACAGCAAGCAGTAACGGGAGGAGTGGCCGTATGCTGCCATCCTGGATGCTGAAGCACCAGCAGGCTGGCCATGACTCACCGCACAGTATCAGCTGCTGTGGTGACACATCCAGCAGCTATTTAATACTTCCTGAGGTTCCTCCTTGCCCAAAGCTCCTGGGCACCAAAGGGAAGAGATGGTACTTGCCCATGTGCTGAAACCCTCCAATGGGACAGAAGCCTTCCCTTTACTTCAGGGTGAAGAGGATCCATGAGGAGCAAAAGCCTCCTGATGGTACTCATCTTGTAGCAGGTTGGACAGGTCAGGCTGTGGCTCAGGTTCCTCCTCCAGCTCCTGCTTCGGGTCCATCTTTTGGAGTGGTATCATCTGCCCTGGTTTGAGGTGTAGCAGAGATAGAGCAAGCTCTGCTGGGCTTTCCATGCCACGTCTATCCCAAGCCATGAGATGCTGCAGCCAAAGGCTGATTCTGTGGCAAAGGGCTGATGCTGCTGGCAGGTCCAGTGCTGGGTGGAGATGATCTGCCATGGCAAGTTTGATGCTGTGGCTCTCTTCCTGGGCTGGCAGGTCCTGCTCTGGGTGAAGATGATAATCGAAGGCTCTGAACATGCTGTCCATGCAGCAGACTCTGGTGACTGATGGTCACTGCCACTGCAGCAGCGAGCACCAGGCAAAGTCCTGCCAGCAACCACATGGTGCAGGACATTTTCACAGTGCCATGCTCATCCTGAGAATGCTGGCCCCAGGATCCTGAAGGGACACCATATTCCTGGCCTGGTGCAAAACAACCAAAAGGGCCACCTACCAAAGAGGCATTGTCCTCTCCTGTTAGTGCAGAGGCCATCAGGGTGCAGGCAGGACACAGGCGCAGGGCTGGAGCCCAGGGCAGCAAATGAGTTACTTCAGCCTGGTGTAAAAAGCTGGCTCAAGAAGTGACAAACAAATCCTACTAGAGCAGTCACAGCCCAGAGAGGCAGCTCATCATCCTTCCGCCATCACAGGGAGGGTGTGCAAGCTCCCTCACCCCCCAGGCCTATTGAAGCCACCAGCTCTTATGCAAGGCAGCCGCACGCAGCCAGGAGCAAGGAAGCATCAGACAACATGGCTCTAATTCACACCTGAGCAACTTATTTAGGGGCAGCCACAATTCTTGGTGCACGCACCATGACCTGTCAGTTTTCTGCTCTGTCATGGCACGCCTGAAAGCAAGCCCTAAAAAGCAGCAAATTACAAATATAAGCAATTTCAAAGCCGCACAAGAGCTTTGTGGACTCTGTTTTTCTGTCCTCCTTTGGCTGGAGAAACTCCAAGTGGGGATGGGGTAACCACTGCAACCACTACCCTGAAGACACAGCTTTACCAGAGATGTGCAGATGGATCCCAGCCCGCGCACACTGCCAGGCTCTGTTGTGCTTTGATAGCAAGTGGCTTTTGCTGGAGGTGCCTTACGATGCATATGCACACTCAGCATCTGCAGAAGTTACATTCATGTTTCAAGGCTTTTTGCACCCAAAGGACCAAGACCAGCAAAGTCCTGTGGCACCTGCATTGCTCAAGAGCTGAAGAACCACTTGAGCCTGAAGCCACAGAACACTGCCAAAGTCCCCCACAGCACCCCAAGGGAAAGTCAGCAGAAAAAATGAAGGTTTGCAAGGGAAACAGCAGCAGCAATGCTATTGCTGTAACCACACCATCAACCCCAAATACGTAATTGAAGAGGGATTTCATGAAAACAGCTAAGAGTAAATGAATAGTTTCTTCTCAAGAAGGTGAAGCAAAATCAGCAACAACATATAGATTAGAAGGGAAAGAGGAAAGGCTCTTGCGTTGCCACACTCCTATTTTCTTGTGCAATTGAACCCACCCAGATACAGAGCCCAGGATGGCCTGGGGAAATATTCAGGTGCCCGGCTCCCAGCACAGGGGGGCAAGGCTGGGTCTAGGCACCTTTGGACTCTAGACTGACCTAGAGCCTTGAGGATTAGGGGTTGGACTCAGAAACCTTTCAGGGTTGAGTCTGCCTCCTAGTCCCTAAAACTACTGCTGTTATTTTTAATTAAAAAAAAAAATTGGTGCTTGCTCTTCAGCTGTCCACACACCACTGTATCTGCAAGCACTGCCCAGCTGTGAGCCTTAGCGCAGCAGCACCAGGATGCTCAAATGCCTGTCATTTTTAGGGGAGGACTTACAATCCAGCTCTTAAAAACCAAACCCTGAAGGTTATCAGCCAGAAGATTCACACACAAATACAACCCTGGCACACAACTGCCAGCACCTCTGCTATGTTCACCTTCCATAACAGTCATCAGTGAAAGCATGATGTAATTTGTGAATATTCCCCTTTTGTTATACATGGCCCATTCTCTAAGCCAGAAAAAAAATTATATTTCTCATCATGCAGAACACAGGTGGAATGCTGCAAATGTGGAGATGCAAGAGCCTGTTCAAGCCTTGGAAATACTCTGAAGTACCCAAAGTACTTGTTTTCTCCTTCCCAGCCAAATGGGAGGAGAAGTGTTTCAATTTCCTCCAAATTTCCATCTTCCCTCTCAAGGGCAAGACCAAAATGAGGAAAACTCAATCAACATGCTGTTTCTCCCGATGCCTCCAGAAGAGCCAGAAACGACCCTCAAAGTGCAGCTTCCTCATTATGCTCGCCTGGTCCAGCCCAGAGGATGAGATGCACGTTGGCCACCAACAATGCAAGTGGAGGCAGGCACTGACCTGCTGCTCTCCCCATCTCATCTCAAAGCAATGAAGGATTTAATTTCCACAGAATTATAGGAAATTTCAGGCTGGGCACCTCTCCTCTGAGTAGGACCAGGGACATGAAAAAGCTAAATGACCTATAAATATTCTCCCCCTAACCTGCCTTCCAGCCTCCTTCAGTCACCAGCAATCCTCCTTCCACTCCAATTCTCATCCTAGGGGAGTGGGTAATTAACAAACTAGCAAATGCAAAACTGAGGACAAGCCTTCCAGATTTTACTTTCCATGTCTAGAACAACTCACAGTTCCCTACTCAGCTTTGGAAAGCAGCCACACACCAAGGACATGCTGCTGGGTCTCTGGAGGAGAGGATGAACTGTGCATGCTGCCATAGATATTTATTTATAACTTAGTAGGATTAAAAAGGCCTTTAATGACCATTTGCTGAGAGCTAAAATAATTTATTTCTTTCTCTCACACACACAGATGCCAAGTCAAATAAATGAAAACCCAGAATTAATCTGAACTTAAACCTCTGATAAAGCACTTGAGTATTTTAGAAGTCTCTGCTTTCACACTACCTGGTACATGATTCATTAGGTGAAAGTGCTCAGACATGATAAGCTCTTTAAAGCACTACAATGGAGGCACATCTCTGGAGAGGCAAGTCAATCCCTTATCTATCACAGGGACTACAAGTAAACTGCATCAAGGAGTATAAGTCACTATTCTTCCACAAGTGATGGAGATCATGGCTACACGACCAACTTCAGTACCTGAAAACGCCTTTCTGGGAGGCAGTAAATGTCTGGCTGAAGGGGTTTCGATGCCGGCAAAAGCCTTTATCCCCTGTTCCACACATGGGTGTCCTCCTCCCAAACGCAGAGTGTGAAGGGCTCCTCTGGCATACAGTTGTACCCAAAGGACCAAGATGGGATAGGAAGCGGTGCCAGGGACTTCACCAGCCTTCCTACCTGCACAGAGAGTTTGAGCACATGGCTCCTAAGACCAAGAGCTCCAGCAGTTCCTGCACTGCACCAGGGTTAATGAAGCAGCAGCAGAAACCTTCATAAATTCAGCCAGTGTTGAACTGCCCCAAAGTTTCCTGCTTGGGGTTCATCCACTCATGTTTTCGGGTAAAGGGTGTTGCAGAGATTTTCTTTTTTTCCCCTTTTTTGAAGCAATGAGTTATTATAGATGGCTAGCCTGGGGTAGCTGGAAGCACCCCAGACCTCAAGAAAGTATTGAATCTAGCACACAGAAAGCCAGATGATCAGCTGCTTTTAGAAGCTTATGAGCTTGTCGTCTGAAAAATGGAAGGACAAAGTTGTTAGTAGTTATTTACAATAATGAGATTTTGTTAAAAACCTTCCATGAAGACATGCTTATGCCCCAATTGGACTATTCAGGTTTACAAGGGTAGAGAGGAGTTAGAACAGATCGAGGAACATCCTTTAAGAAGATACTTTTAAAAATGACACATGTACACAGAACTAACACTTAAAATGTTTCTCATGCCTTTATTTAAACTTGGGCACAGAGCAACCCACCATCAAGCAACACTTGACTTCTTCCTAGCTCACTACGGCACATGACATCAGGCAACTCAAGGAAATACTCTGCTTCGAAGCCCTGGCATCCACATCACAGCCTCCTGGCCAAAGAGGATCAACATCTCATCTGAATTTGGTCCCAAAGCATCACCCCAAATTCCACTTAGAGGGATAGCAGAACATGGGCTTGGGTCACCTCCAATCCACCACTGGAGGTTTTTCCCATAGCAGAACACACAAACAGGACTAGGCAGAAAGATGTTGAAAAACATGGATGAAACGAACCAGCATGGATTCTAGCAGATGCACTCTGGCAATATTTCTCTGCAGTATGTGGAAATGGTGAAAGCAACCATGACAAACACCTCCACTGGGGAGGTAGACAACACATTTTGCTGGAACAGACCAACTCCCTGTCAACCCCATTTTACATCCAGTCCCCAAAATACTTTGGCACAGAAGTGCCTCCATTTGCTTGGTCACAGTAAATCCCTGTATTTTCTGCAACTACACCATGCTCAAGTCATATTTCAAAGGGCGGGGGGGAAGCAGTCTGTTATGATTCAGGTCAGCCATCTCTATACCACTTCAGCCAGCTGCCACCTATTGCCAAAAGATTTGGTCAAACCTGGAAAGATCCCAAGCACGCTCACTGGGGCCTGCAGCTATCTAGAGGTACCAAGAGCCCGAGTGCAGCTGTAACTCACTTTTCTTAGTTTTATTTTTTTTTTACGCTTATACCTAAGTCTGATTTTATATCTTGGAGCTAGACTGCTGCTCAGGTTCCCTCCCTACCTTCAAGCCCGGAGTAGAGATAACTCCCACATCTCTCTTACACTGCAAATGAGTTTTATTTTTTAGGAAAACCAACATCCCCTTTCTGGGAAATATTAGTGTAGGACCTCCTGGACACACAGTGCTCAATGCCAAGGGCTGCCAGCCACTTGCAGGCACTGCAAGACACGCTCCCCAGCCTCATAGCGTTCTATGAAAAGGTGGAAGAAAGGCTTTAGGAAAATATGCACTCGGTGGTAGGCCTTTCAATTTCCACGCTATTTCTTCCAAGAAGGTGCAGGGAAGCCAGAACAGCTATGCTGAGAGGGAGGCCAGGCACCATGCTCAAGCTCTCCCAGCAGATAACTGGGATGCAGGAGGATTCCTAGCATTTCAGCAGTACCAACAGAAAGTAAGAACAGCTTCCCTTCCCCACAGTCCCTTCCTAAGCAGACACTACAGGCACTGCCCAATAAGGAAGGCAAGCAGCATTCAGATACATTTCCCAATCATAACGTACAGCCTGTGTAAACACACATTTGCTCTCTTCTCCCTAAGAAGAGCTGCAATTCTTTCTGCATAAGGAGCGTGATACTATACAGCTACCCTGCAAGGTGAGCAAACAGGCATGTGTAGCATTGCTGCCTCATCCCAGCTGGATCCAGCACCCTGCCATTTGACAGCTGAGCTCCGGCATTCGTGCTGCCGCACGTTCCGTGGGCCCAGTGCCTGCCTGGCAAGTCTCAGCAGCACACCGATCCAAGGCTAACAAGCACAATGTTAACACCAGCATCCCTGTAAGCCAGCCCTGGCTTACTGCAAGGAGCAGCCAAAGCTCCCATCTTGCCTGTTTGGAACATTTCTCACCCATTTCCACCTGCCTCTTCCTAATTTCTCCTGAAATCAGCCATCCCGAGGGGAGTTCCTCAGGCTGTGCTAGAGGAAACTGCTCTGAGCGAGGGGTGCATGGCCATGATCCTCCGTCCCAAATCACCATGGGCCTCCGTGCCAAATCACCCTCAAACCCACATTTGGGGTTTTAACCTGAAACTGTGTTTTTAATATGCAATTACAAGGGCAAGATCGAAAACGGGTAGAGGAGTTTACTCTCCCACCCGTGGTTGAGCAGAATTACGAAACGACCTACCCAGTACTGTGGGACTTCACTGAAGGCATCAGAAGTATGCAGCGAGGGGCAGGCTCTTATCGAGGAATTTAAACTCTCTCCTCGGGGAGCCAGAGACGTCTCTGAAGGGAGAAAGAACAGACAGCTTCTTTCACTGGATGCAGACCTTAACTTGAGCAAGGGGAGGCTCCTGGCGTGGGCAGCGGAGACCCCGCGCCGCTTCAACGGCTCCTCCGCCACGGGCTCCGGCCACTGGTTTGTGGTGCGAGGTGGGACCATGATGCTGCTCCTTCAAGCAGGGCCTGGGTGGTCACGCTGGTGGCGGGTGGCAGGAGCTGCGGGGACGCCGGCGGCGGTGCCCGGGCGGGAGGCAAAGCTGGGACACGACTAGTACAAGCGTAAACAGCACCGGGGCTCGGGGCTGGGCAGCACCGAACCCGCTCTCGGCCATCCCCACTCGCTACGCCACCTGAGGCTCCTGCTGGTGCTCCGCCTCCGCGCCTGCTCGACCCCTGCCTCGCGTGCCCGGGCGGGTCACTGCCCTTCGCAGCCACAAACAATGGGGCTGACCTCACCGCCGGGGTGTCCTGCCAGGCGGGGAGGGCACCAGCCGCACAAGGGGCCCAGGGCAGCAGCCCTGCAGGCCAGGCCACACCCCAGCGCTGCGCCGGCTCTCCGCAGGGAAGCCGAAGCCCAAGCCCAGCCCCCACCCCGCGGCGCACCCACCTGCCGCCGGCCCTGCCGCCGGCCCGGCCGCGCCGCACCGCACCTCCCCGCTTCTCTCCGGCTCCTCTCCCCGGCCGCGCCGCCCCTCTCCGCAGCGCCACCCCGCGCCGCCCCGCCAGGTGAACCCCGCGCCCAGGAGCCCCACCCACAGCCCCGGCCTGGCCAGGTGAGCCCCGCCCCCTCCAGCCGCCCCGCCCATCTGGCCCCAGCCCCACCCCGGTGACCCCCGCCGCGCCCGCAGCCTGGGCCGGGCCAGGTGAGCACCGCCCCCACCCCCCGCGTTTGCCTCGGGTTTGGAATGAAGTCTGAAATTCCCCTTTTAAAAAACGTCTCACAGTCATCTACTTTTTTTAAAAAAAACCCTTACATTCTTTTTTAAAAAAGTCTTAAATTCTATTTAAAAAACCCCTAAAATTCTCCTTTTAAAAAAGTCTGATATTATCCTATTTTTTTTTTTTTAAAAAAACCTTAAATTCTCATTTTTTAAAAGTCCCTTTTTGGAAAGAATTCTTAAAAAAAACTTAAAACAATTATTAAATTATCCTTTTATTTCTAAAAAAAGGATCTTAAATTATTTTTTTAAGAATGTCTTAAATAATAATTATTTTTTTAAAGGAAGTCTTAAATTATCCTTTTTCAAAAAAAATCCCTCTCTATCCCCCAGCTCCTGGTGCTGTGGAGCCACGCAGGCAAGATTACCCTTGTCTGGAAGCTCTCAGCTGTGCTGTTGGATGGCCCTGCCTATGGGAAGGTAGGTGCAGGTGCCTGAGTGGGATGAAGAAAACAACTCCTTTTCAGAGAGAAGGAGCTCGGCCTTGCCTAGGAGGCAGGCACAGCGCCTGCACCCCATGCCTGTCAGCCATCCGGGATTCAAATGCTCCAAAACCGCAGAGTGGCGACAGGAAGGAGACAGGTTTGGCTGGTTTGGGAAGAAGCAGCAGGTGCCTGCTGCTGTGCTTCGGAAACTCCTCACCATATCCCTCTGCCTACTTTTCCCATCCTAGCTCTCAAAAAAACCTACCTGAAAGCTCCCCCACCTTGCATGCTGTCTTTTTTCTATGGCCTGCCAAGCAATGATGTGGCATCAGTCTCAGCATCCCAATCTGGTGGTCTCCATCCACAAGAGACTCCAGCCACGCCTGTGCTGGTGCAACCCTGGTGCCAAACATCTCCCTCAGTGGGGTGGATGCAGAGTTACCTTTGTATTTCTTTATCCAGAAACCCTTGTGAAATGTCCTGCTGCTTATGAGACTACAGGTCCTGAGGTGGCTGCTCTAGAGCCATCTCAGGGCTGCTGCTCTGTCATGAGACGTATTAATTTTTACTTAGAGTCAGAAAAATCCCCATCTCGTGTGGACCCTGTCAGGTTTCCAGCACTCTTAACTACTCGCTTCTCCACATCTGGACTTAGCTGCTGGGATTAGGAGGTGATGCAACACACTAATATGTAGCTGTCACTCGGCAGCTTTAATTGGATTTTTAAATTAAGTTTTCTGTTGTTCTGACATATTCCTCATACTTATGATCTCCTAATCAGATAATACATCTGGTGCTCTAACATGGGCCATCCCCTGGAGACCTTACGGCACCTGGGGAACAAAGATCTATATAAGAAAACAACAAAAGAAGTTCTCAGGAGATACACATCTTATTTGTTAGCTTGGTTATTCCTCTGAGATCCTAATCAGACACAAACTGAGCAGAGGTTAACTCGCTACTAGTGAGGAATGTTGTCTTTTTTATTAGAAGACATATTGAGTATTAAATCTTTCTAACTTTAGCAGCTTGTAAAAAGATCAGAAATCTGTTTTCACTTGCAAAGGTAAAGGTATTACTGTGAAAAATAAACTTCTAACGCTGCACCTGCATAACTGTGTCATCCCTTGATTTCCCCCCACACCCTACAAAGACTTCTCTATGCCTTCCATCAGCCAAAATGCATGAAAGTGTCCCAGGGGTAGTTTTATGCTGCTGAGCTCTTCCAGACCTCCTCATGGACCAACCCTTGCCGTGTCTGCCGAAGCTCCTGTAGTGCTAAGGCCATCTTCAGGGACTGACCCAGGAATAGCAATCAAAATGAATTCTGGGTTGGTGCTTGCTAGTTCTGGGTTTTCTTAAGATGGGTCTTAAAGATTTAAAAAGTCACGTTCTCATTGTACATGAGCCAAGCTGATTTGGGAGGGCAGTGGAACTATCTCAGAATCCTGAGAGGTCGAATTATAGCCAAGCAAGTCCTTCCTACTGCATATGAGGTAGTTTTCCCAAAGAAACCATCTTGCTGACGTGCTCAGGAGGCTTCTTAAGATATACTGTGTTTGCACACAGTAACCCCTAATGAGTGCAAACATACCACGCACTAGCAGCAGGTCATCTTTTGGTGACCAGCTATAGCCTCCTCAAACAGCACATCTCCACTGTGCTACAATGTGGCACCACACGTCAGGTTGGGGTATGGGGAGAAACAGGGATTTGAGGTACTGGACCAGAGCTGTCTCTTTGTGCTGAAAGCTAAAACTCTCTCAGCTGTTGTTGAGAGGGGAGAGTTGAGGAAAGTTTCTTTTTCAGGCCCATCTCCAAAAGAAAAGAGTGATAAGTCAGATTTTCGTAAGTACACTACATCCACAGGAGCTGGATGCAGACAGCATCACATGTCTTGCCAGCCTGAAGGTCATCTTTTATTTCACTGTTGCCCACCAGGCATTGCTGGAGGCAGGAGCTGCAGGGCCCTTCCTCCTGGGATACAAAGGCTGAATGGTCCCCATGGTGCTTTCCTGTCCTTCTCCCCTTGCTGTGGACTCCTTGGGACCCTAGGAATGTGCCTCTGGACCCAGCAAGCTTCAGGAAATTTGTCAGTCACTATCATTTCCTGACACAGCCACAACATTTCACGTGCCACGCAGAAATTACCCAGTGTATCCCTTGCCTGGCTCAATACACAAAAGGGTACACTTCCCCCAGAAGATGAATTTCCCTCTCAGATAAAGAGAACTGCCCCCAAAATCCAGGGTTTTCCAGGGGAGCCCTGACACTTGAAAAGTGTTCAGTACCATATGGCACATTGACTTTCTCTTATAGCAGACACCCCCCACCTCAAGAGCTGTAATTCAAAGCCAGAAGTGAGGACCTACACATATAAAAATATATATACAAAATATACAGAATTATAAATATAGATTTTTTTATACATATATAAATATATACACGATATACTGGAGGAGGAGTACCGCCTCCTGTTGGGAACTGCCTATTGACCATTTCAGCACTCTTAGGACTTTAGAAAAGTTTGGAGGATGTGAAATTTTTCCAGGTTTATTTGGAAAGTTTTGAACCCACAGTTGTTTTTCTGGCAAGGGTTTTATTATGCAACCACACACTGTTTTTGTAAGAGATAGAAGATACGGCCTTGAGAGTAACAAAACGGCTTGTCTGGAAGAATTTCTTCCTCTGTTTCTAGGACAACAACAGACATGGGAAAGAAAAGATGCTGCAGCATCACAGGAAAGCTGAATTGGGGCTCAGCACTGCAGAGCCACTGAAGCTGACTGACAGTGTCCCATTGACCACATCCAACTCTTCCTAACCACAACCCTGCTTTAGTTAGGGCTTGCAGGAAGGAGAGACCTTGGTCTGGAGGGAAGACTAGCCATTCCCCTTCAAGAGCAAGCCTTATGGCCTCTGAAACTTGATATATTTCCTGTCCTCTTGCTTGATTCAATGAAGTATTCATTCTGCTTCTGCAGCAATCCTGCAAAAGTTACTGAGTACTTGTCTCCTGCAGCTGCAACAGGAATGGGGATGCTGAACAGTAGCCTGTAGGACTGCAGCCCTAGACAGTAAACCTTTTGCTACATTGGTCGTCTTATGTATTTGCATTGCACCTCACAAGCATACAGCACTTCTCTAAAAATGCTAAGAGCAGCTGCAGTGTCTGTGCATGCCTATCTGCTTTCCATACTTACAGAAGTGGAAGCGTGAAGGGAGACAACCTGCAAAGAGTCTTGTGAAAACTGATGCCCAGAAAACTTACAGTTAAGATGAGTTGGAGCCAAGGAGAAAAGCAGTATCGTAAAAAACTCACGCAGTGGGGTCAGACCCAGAAATCTCAGGTCCCTTACATCCTCCAGAAACCTGTGTTACCTTTTCTTTGTTAGAACAGCTCTTGCAAAGGGTCCAAACCAGCAAAATCTACCTTCAGAGTGGAAGTGAATAACTCAAAATGGGGCAAAGGGCTTTCACTAACCCTTTTTGTAATAAAAAGTAGAAAAAAAAAACATATGGGTTGGAGCTCCTGCATTCCTATCCACTGTCCCCAGGACAGAGTACGGCTTGGTCATTACAGCTTCATTGCCATTCCCCATTTCAACAGCAGGTTGAGCCATGAGACATAGAGAACAGATATGGAAGACACAGCCGAAATAACAGTGGATGGAAACGAAGAGAGAGAAAATGGATGGGAGAAACAGAAAAGGGAAAGGACAACAGTGTCAGGAGGCAAAAGGATACACAGAGTAAATCCCACAAGCTTTTTTTTCCTGTCCAGGTGCTGGGTAGGACTCTCAAGATCTTTCATCTAGGAAATAGCCCCATTAAATATGGCTATTCAGTATGGGAATGCTACAGCTCTTTTCCTTTCCAGGACTGGCGGAGCCTGTGATCCAAGCCATTTGGATTTCCCAAGTATTTAGCAGTGTGGTCATGCTAATTTAGTGTGATTTTTCAAAGGCTTGCCAGGAAAAGTCCTCTCCTTCCCAGAGGCATTGAAAGTTTTGATCTCCTGACCCCTCTTTTACTAGGAGATTCAAAAGCAGCAAGGCAGCTGTTAAAGTTTTCTTCATGCCTCAGTGATTCTCTGGTGGGGGACCAAGCTGGTGTTTATCTAGGCTTCACCTCTCTTCTTTGGGCCCAGATATGTCTCTCTCTGGGGATACTACAGGCAGGGCAATGTTGGAAACCTCACTGCATGCAAACACGCTGGTACCTATTACTAATCTGTCCCTCATCAGGAGCTGGGGTTCCCAGCAGTGATCTCATTTGTCCCTCAAGATGCAGATTAATTTTCATTTAATTCACTGTGACTTGTCCATGAAACATGACCCTCCTCCTGCTCTGATGCTGGCATCCATTTGGCTTCCAAAAGTCAACTGTTGGTTTCTGACAAAAAAATGTAAACCCCCTCTTAGCATGCCACATTCCTTGGGTGTCTCATCCCCTTCCCCACTGCCAATACTCACGATTTTCAACAGACATCCTCCCCTTAATTTACATCTTTGTCACACACTGCAAAAGTGCCAGACTACCTGCTCCTTAAGGACCAAGATCCATCAAAGCACTTGAGCACAGTTTTAACCTCAAGCATCTTGTTTCGGGATGGCACTATGTGTGTCACATCTCCAAGCTAAGATGTTGGAGGTGGATGGTAAGATTCATCAGAGTTGTATCCTGGATGTTTACTCATAGCAGCTTGATTTCCAAGGCAAGATAGAGGTTGATGCCTTCTTTGCACAAGTGCCACCAGCCCATTCTGGCACCAGAGCATTAGGTTAGGATGAAAAGTGAGGTGTGAGGAAGTCAGAGAGGAAAAGTTTCTGAACCACCAGTCCCTAAAGCGGTGGGATTAACCACATTCACACCAACAGATTAGGGCCATTAACATAGTAATTAAAAAAAAAAGGGAGAGTTCTACGGTGAATAATGAGAGGTGTTTCATGCTGGCAAGTACCTGGTCCCAGTAGTGGAAACTTACATGTGGCAAGATAGTGATAAGCACTCTGTTACAACCATCTCCAAAGTAGAAGCAGCCCTAATGCTTTTTAAATCTTTCCTGCCACCTGAAAACAGTGGTAAATACAGAAACGTGCACAGCTGAGGGTCCAAATTACCCCGGATTATGTCCCCAGTGCAGAGGCTGCAGAGCCCTCTGCAGAAAGGTGCTTGTGGTAGAAGCTAAGGAAGGGGTCTGCTCTCTGAGCTTCTGCATTTCTGCTCAGTTATTATCTCCTTATGTAAGCTCAGCTTTCCCAGATGCAAAATGGGTATATTTACTTTGCTTGCAGGGGTTTGGAGGAATAATTAATTAATGTTTATGAAGTGCTTTCAGATCCCTGAAAAAGAGGGGTGAGATAAGCAGCAGTTTCATGAGACAGGCGCACAGCATTATGATAAATTATTGCAATTCAAAGGTAAATTATTGTTATTGCTGCTTAATAAACAGATACAGCCATTAGCCTCAGACATTTTATTTCTAACTCTGTTAGTTTCTTTTTTTCCTTCTTCTACGCAATAGGACCATGGTTTTATCTCCACTACTCACATCTACTTGACTATAATAACCCTATAAATCTAATGGGTCTGATTCATCTGGTCCAGCTTCTGGTGGGAAGGAAAAATATGGTGCAGCTAGTCCTGGTGCTGGCATGGATGAGACCTGCAGTGGGGCAGCTTCAACTTGCACACTGCCATGAGCTTCTCACCTATGATGGCATCTGGAGGATGCAGAAGGCTCCTCCTTTGCAATGGAGAGCATCTCCAGAAGCTGACTCCCACCCAGCTTCAACCAGCAGACCTGCTGGGTGAGCTGTTTCAAAGCCTGTTGCAAGTCAGCAGGTGTGAGTGCCTGGATGTGATCCCACTGCTTTTGGTTACCACCCCTAAAATGGGCTGGAGAACATGCCCATGTGCATGGCCCTACACTAGCATTTGTTTAGAAAAGCTTATATCCCCGATAAGACTTTGCAGTGGTGATGGGTTAGACAAGCATAGGGGCAGTGACACAGCAAAAAGGCACGTTGGAGCTCAAACCTGCCTTAAGCTGGGCTGAAAACAGTCTTTAGGCAGTTTGGCCATCTCTGCCTTGAAACCAAAGCAAACTTGACCTGTTTGAAACCAGCGTGAGTAATGTGAATCCCAAGCTGGCATGGGCAGGTTTTTCTGGTTCTCATTGCAGTCTTTCCCTCTCCTTCCCTGCCTGAGCTTTCAGTTTCACACTAAGAAGACATATGAACCTGGAGCAATCCTTCCACCCTTCAGGACACTTTTTTCTGCTCTCTAGCCATGCTGTTCCCATTTGTCCCAAATTTCTTTATCCATACCATGTCTCAGAAGCCACCTGCCAGCCTGTGCTCTCAGAAAACCCTACATTACACACAGCCAGCCCCAAAGTCCTCTCACACCCCAAAACCAGCAGCCCTCTCCCACAGCTTCACTCTGCTATGGTTGCTGTTGCCAAGTGTCAGAGCTCACCATAGTCCTGCATCAGCTCTGTGCCTTGGTAGTACCCAAGTGGAGACCTTGGGCAGAAACAAGGAGGGTGCCAAGCCTGAATTGCATTGCTTATACATTAAAGACGACCTCCAGACACAAGCTTGCAAAAGACAGGCAAGTTCCCTAGTTTCTAATTGTCCTGTATTATTTTTATACTCTAAACATTTCCTGGGAAGACCAGGGTTATGTATGAAGACTCCAGTTCAGCGAGACAGTTACACCTGAACAGGAACCCATCACGAAAGACTTAAACTCCTGCAGGATTTAAGCCTGGGTTTCAGTCCTGTGAGTGCCTCCCTGGAAACCCCAGTGTGGTGGGGAAGTATCCAGGCAGCTGTCTCTCGTATAAGTACAATGAAGATAGCAATAATTATCCTAAGTTAATTCAAGTCTAAGTGGGTCCTATATGCACCTGAAACACAGAAAGAATAATATCTAAATAAAGAGGAGCAGGGGCTTCCCCCCCCCCCCCCCTTTGATAAAATTTTGCAGTTTTTCTTTTAATTTTAAAACCAATTGATATTATCTTCAAAGGACTAATTTCTTTTTAGTTATTGATTTTACTTGAATATACTCTTTCTTAGGATACTTTATTTGCTCTCCATATCCATAGTACATGAGTAGGCTAGGTAATGTATATCAGACAACAGAAATTCACTTGGAAAGCCAAAAAATATATATTTTATTACCTACTATGCTAAGAATAAATAGTACCTGATGCCTACAAAGTATTGATGTATTCTTAACTCAAGAGTTTCCAGTAACTACATAAATCATACAAGCAACATTGCTTTTCCATTTGTATGTTAGCAGTACGACTGAAATAGAAATATTATCCAACAGATGCGCATTCAGCATGTATCTTCCTTTCTATTGGGAAGTCAGTAAATTGGCTTTCAGTTCCATAATGCTGAGCTCTTGGCAATTTTGAGCAGAGCCATACTCAGCACAAGGCAGGTAGCTTTAATAGCAGGCAATACAAGAAAAAAGAAGGAATTAGACTGCCCTTGTTCACTGAATTTTTCCACCTCTTAATAGGCAGGATTTGCCTTCAGGCTCCAGCTTAGTTAAGGGAAACCCAACACTGAAGGGGTTCTGCAAAGTGCTGCTCGCTTATCATTTCTTACCAAGCATCCCTCCCCTTTATCCCACCAAACCTGGGAAATATGCCTATCTGGCATTCAGAGACAGCAGAAAACCATCAAACAGCCAGAAACTTTAGACAGGATGAAGCCCTGAAGCATGTTGCTCAGGGAATTTTAGGAAAACATCATTTAGAAAAAATTTTAGAAAACATCACCTTTGTGAAACCAGAGAGAGAAGACAACACAGAGCCTGGAACAGGCAACTAAATACGTATGTTCCTAGGACCTCATCCAGCCCTCTCCAGCCATTGTACCTCTTGCCTTTGCATTCAAGGGACGAGGGATCCCATCCAAAAAAAGACCTATGGGAACAAATGTAGCCCTGGCAACCCCACTCAGGGCAAGGAGGAACAAAGGGGACATCATCCCTAGCTGAACTGGTTTCCATTTTTAATCCTTATCTAAACCCACCACCCCCATGCATGAAAAGAGGCTCCTGAGCTGTATAGATTTGCATTGCTATGGGAGTTTGAGGTGATGAAACATTCGGCCTGCCCATTCAGAAGCAATTAGTGATTCAAAGAAGCCTGAGACATCTTAAAGGGGCCTAGTTTTCCAAGAGACAGGTGCTCTGAGCTGACATCGGGGGGCAAACAGATTTTTGGAAAAAGGAATTCACTGGCTGCTTGAAAATATGGTTCCTTCAAGTCTTAGTAGGGAAAAAATATTGCACAGAAAATTCCAGTTTAGGTTGGTAAAATCTGAGAGGAAGTGGAGAAAATGCTTTAATTTATAGTGCTGGTAGAAGTAATGCTCTATTTATCAATTGAACACATAAATTATATATTCCTTTTCTGGGTTAAGGATTTCACCTCCATCACCAAAAGTGATGCAGGTACAGCCATCTCCTACTAACCCTTCCATCCCAGCATCCCTGTCCCACCACAACATCATTCCTGAGCCAGAATTTCTCACCCAGATTTCTGACCAAAGGAGGAGGTATTTTTTTTGAGCATTATTTCTCTTAGACTTTTAAATCTACCTAGGTAAAGGGCAGCCTACCAGCCTTTAGTATGACTGCAGGGATCAGCACATCCTTGCTGCTGCTGTTGCAGGGCAAACCCAGGGTAGGAATGACACCTGCACCACAGCCCGTGCTGTTAGTCTCTGGCAGGATGAAAAGCCCTAGAAAGGTAGCTCAGGGATGACCAGCTCTCCCTAGAGTAAGGCAGGAAAAGCCATGCTAAGGGAAAGCTTGTCTGTGCAGAGACATCAGTATGGTACAGAAATGTCCAATACAAAGGAGAAAGCGTCCACCCTTCCCCTGAAGGAACCGTCCTATATTGTCCTCCCCTTGGAGCTCCTTTTCTCCCTCTGTAACAAGGAGATAAAAATAGGCGCCTGCAAGAGGCAACGAACGGAGAGCAAAGTGAGGCTTTTGCTTGATGTTTCAGAAGCTCTAGCTCCTCCCTACCCCTACACCACCAAGTTGTGCTGATGCAACTTCTGAATTACCAGATCGAGAAAAAGGGGAGGAGGAGATCGCTAACTTCCATCCATAGGCGTTTTCCCCTCCCCACTGTACTGTGTACAGCAGCTGAGCTGCCTGCAAAAACATTGCAGTCACAGTATCACAGTATCATAAGGTTAGAAAAGGACCTCTGAGATCATCAAGTCCAACCTATAACCCAACACTAACACCAACACTAACACCAACCCATCATCTAAACTATGGCAGTCAGCCAAAGTTGTTTCCACTACACGTGCCACGTTGCTCAGAGCTGCTGCTGGGACTTTGCCAGGCAGAAAACAGCAGGAGAAGACTGTAGGAAAGGGTCAGAAGTGAGTTTAAAAAAAGAGGATTTCTTCAAGACAGCACTCAAAAACTTCCAGGGCAGAGGGCCACAGATGGCTGGGGATGCATCTTCAACGTTTTTTAATCTGAGAGCAGACATACCCATCACAGTCTCTAACATCTGTCTGGCAAGTGTGATGGGTGAGGGCAATATCTCTCAGGCTGTTACACAGAGACTAGGAGAGAAACCAGGCAGCAGTTAGATTTGGCACTCCTTAAGTGATTTCCAAGGCAAAACCCCAGTTGCAAGTGGGTGCTGCTTGGCCTTGCCAAGTAATAGAGGAACACCCAGGTTGCGCAGATATCCCCTTCTCCCTGTAGCACTGAGGGACTCAAGTGCTCATTGGGGAAAAAAATTTCCTCAACTGCACGCAGCTCTGCAAGGTTTAGAGACCATCTCGGGCTGTTCAGCTCCACAGCTGCTTTTGTGTGATTCAGTAAAAGTCTCCTGCTGAGACAAGGGCTTGCAATGTGCACTTGCACACATGCAGGAACATCTTTTACCCAAGAAGATTTCAGGCCGGAGAAGACTAAAAAAAAGGAGAGAAAAAAAAGATACTTCTTCCTATTTCCCAAACAGAGAACAAAATCCTCAGAACAACCTTAAAGCAAAATAAACAGCATGCAGACATCGACCTGCATTTTTAGGTACTTACATGTCTTCATGCAACTGATCCTTGCTGATTTTTACCCAAGCTACAAATTATCAAAGGCAAAGGCATCAATTGCAACAACTTACCCTGATCCCAGGCTGCTAAACCTGCCTTTCCCTGCTCACGCAGAAACTGCTGCCATACTTGGCCAAAACAAGGGGGCAGACCTGCAAACCTATCCTGTATGCCCTTCAGAGGGTGTTATGCCCGCAAGAATAACTGAGATTTTGGACAAGGTCATAAGTGTATGTGAAACACAAGAAGTGGCAGTGAGGAAAGAGTCACAGACATTGCAGAAGAGGACCAAGCCACCTGGCTGGGGCTGATCTCAGAAGATCCCTCAGCCCTCATAGCATCTACTGTGCTTCTTGTCACCCCAACAGTAGCTGGTTATGTGGATATGTCACTTTTCTTAGCACATACACACGCACCATCAGGTTTTAACTCCCACTGTTGCAAAGACACGTTGGAAGTGTGACCCAGAAATGCTGCAAAGTTTCAGAAAGCAAAGCATACCCACAATGTACTTCTTCAATTTTACACTTTGGGTCTGTGCTGCTTTTAAAGTTGATAAACTGGTGCAAGATGAACAGAGTACTAAAATACAAGAGATTCCCCTCCCAAATCAGGTGTCAGACAGGATAAATGGTAGTCTAACAGCAGCTACAGGAAGGACCTTCCTAGATCCTACGGGACCCTCAAGATCATATAGCAATCACTTAGAAAAACTCACCAGACAAGAAAAAAAAAGAAGAGATACAGCAGAATCTGTATGTCCAGGAGACCATCTCCAACCCACTGCTGGCACCCCCTTCCTCCCAAAGGAAACTTCTGGCCATTCCATTTCACTTCTGTGACAATTTTTTTCTCCTTTCCACCTTTGCTCATGTGTGACTGTGTCAACTGTTTTTCAGCCAAAAGGATGCTTCACGCTGAGGGGATCTGGAGACAATTCTTGTAATTCGGAGTCGGCTGCCACCCACCTCCTTCCTCATTTAGCCTGGTTGATGCATAGCCAGGTTTGGCTATATTGCACATACAAGTTATTATTTGTGCATACTGCTTTCCCCCTTCAAAGCACTTAATCAGGCATTTTTCAAGTTTCTCCCCAACCTGTATGTGACAAAGGTTTTGGAAAGGGGATAGAAGGGGAGCAGGGCAAAGGAAAGCTAAGCATTTTGCCTCAGGACAAAATGAGTTGGGAACAGAGCCAGGATCAACACTCAGCAGCTCCTGTCTTTGAATCTTGTGCTCTGATTATCAGCTGTATGTCCCTACCTTCAAGTTCAAAAATGATATTGTGAAGCCTGGACTTCTGGAGGGCAGGCTTTGGACTGTTTAGAAGGCTGCTTGATAAAGTTCCTTGGGAGGCAGTTCTAAACAACAAAGGAGCGCAGGAGGGCTGGATGCTCCTCAAGAAGGAAATCCTGGCGGTACAAGAGCAGACCATCCCCATGTGCCGTAAAACGAGTTGGCGGGGAAGAAAACAGGCTTGGCTGAGTAGAGAGCTTTGTATTGAACTCAGGAAGAAGAGGAAAGTTTATGAGCTTTGGAAAAGGGAGTAGGCATCCCAAGAGGACAACAAGGGTGAGGTGAGATCATGTAGAGAGAAAATTAGAAGAGCTAAAGCCCAACTAGAACTGCAACTGGCCAGTTCAATGAAAGATACTAAGAAATTTTTTTCAAATATATTAACAAAAACAGGAGGACCAATGAGAATCTCTCTCCTTTACTCAATGCAGGAGGGACACTAGTGATAAGGGATGAGGACAAGGCAGAAGTACTTAATGCCTTCTTTGCCTCAGTCTTTAATAGTGAAATGTCATTGGGATACTCAGCCTCCTGAACCAGAAGACAGTGAGAATGAAGGTCCAATGATTCAGGAGGATTTGCTTGGCCAACAAGACATACACAAGTCTATGGGGCCAGATGGGATCCACCCAAGGGTATTAAGGGAGGTCCTTGCCAAACCCCTTTCCCTTATCTACCAACAGTCCTGGCTGACTGGGGAAGTGCCACTTGACTGGAGACTGGCAAATGTTACACCCATTTACAAGAAGGGTCTGAGGGAGGATCCAGGGAACTACAGGTCTGTCAGTCTGACCTCGGTACCAGGGAAGGTCATGGAACAGGTCATCTTAAGTGCTATCACACAGCATGCACGAGGCATTTGGGTGATCAGGCCCAGCCAACATGGGTTTATGAAAGGCAGGCCCTGCCAGACCAATCTGATCTCCTTCTATGAAAAGGTTACCCGCTTAATGGACGAGGGGAAGGCTGTGGATGTGGTGTATCTGGACTTTTGTAAAGCCTTTGACACCGTTTCTCACAGTATTCTGATTGAGAAACTATCTGCCATTGGCCTGGACAGGCACGCCCTCTGCTGGGTAAAAAAAATGGCTGGATGTCCAGGCCCAAAGGGTGGTGGTAAAAGGAGTTAAATACAGTTGGAAAACAGTCACGAGTGGTGTTCCCTAGGGCTCAGTACTGAGTCCAGTCCTGTTCAGTATCTTTATCAATGATCTGGACAAAGGGATTTAGTGTACCCTTAGCAAGTTTGCAGATGACACCAAGTTGGGTGGCAGTGTTGATCTGCTTGAAGGAAGGGAGACTCTGCAGAGGGATCTGGACAGGCTGGATCGATGGACTGAGACCAATGGGATGAGATTCAACAAGACCAAGTGCCCAGTCCTGCATTTGGGACACAACAACCTCATGCAGCATTACAGATCTGGGGAAGAACGGCTGGAGAGCTGCCTGTCAGAGAAGGACCTGGGGGTGTTGGTTGACAGCGGGTTGAATATGAGCCAGCAGTGTGCCCAAAGTGGCCAAGAGGGCCAATGGCATCTTGGCCTGTATCAGAAAGAGTGTGGCCAGCAGGACAAGGGAAGTGATTTTGCCCCTGCACTCAGCATTGGTGAGGCCGCACCTCGAGTACTGTGTTCAGTTTTGGGGCCCTCGCTACAAGAAGGACATTGAGGTGTTGGAGCCTGTCCAGAGAAGGGCAACGAGGCTTGTGAGGGGGCTGGAGATAAAGTCCTGTGAGGAACGGCTGAGGGAACTGGGGTTGTTTAGCTTAGAGAAGAGGAGGCTTAGGCGAGACCTCATCACTGTTTACAACTACCTGAAAGTGACAAATGATAGGATGAGAGGAAACGGCCATTAAGGTGTGCCAGGGGAGGTTTAGACTTGACATTAGGAAAAATTTTTTTACTGAAAGGGTGGTCAGGCATTGGAACAGGTTGCCCAGGGAGCTGGTTGAATTGCCATACCTGGAGGTGTTTAAAAGGCAGATAGATGAGTCTCTTAGAGGTATAGTTTAGGAAGGGAACAGGTATGGTTGGATTTGATGATCTCAGAGGACTTTTCCAACCTATGATTCTATGATTCATCTTGGTACCAGAGAGAATATTTCAAGGGTTTTGCTTCAGCTCAGCACTCTTGTGGTCACAGTCATTGGATGAAGTTGTCCTGGACAAATGATTAAATGAAGTAATTTCAAACATCTTACAGTGGTTAGTAAAGCCACAATCAGCACTTTTCCCTTAATAGCACCACAGGAAAGAGAAGGGAAATGATCCATCCATGACCTCTCATCCCCAGCTGTTGTTTCGGACTCGGTAAAGCAGGCAGTATTGGCCATGTGCTGTGCCCTCCGTCACACCAGTGCTACTCAGTGCAGAGAACTGGCCCAATTGTAGAAAACACCCAGAAGAGAAAACAATTATTTTTTTCCTGCCAGACTGTGCATCTGCATCAAGCAGTGAGAAAAACACTCATGCCAACAAAGGAGAAGGTGGAGGATTGAGTGCTGGGGGATGAGAAATCTTAAGCCCCTTTTCCCATTGTTAATCCTAGTAGTAGAGCAGCTCCAGGCATGTTGGTAGAGCTACAGCAACCTAGACAAGCAATATAATTTGTATTGGCCTGTACCTGGAAATATCTGGTCTAGTTGCCCAAAATTCACAATATATTGATAATCCTGCCACAGCTTTACCATCAGCACTCCTGATTTGCTCAAATCATTACTAGGCCAAGAGCAGGCCCTCTCCCAGCTGGTCCTGAGCCCATAAGCTACTTATTTTCTTGCCATTGCTGGAACAATCTTGTACTGGAGACTCTTTTGCTGGTTTTCCAGCAATTTTTCTTTCACTACACAGAGAGAGGAAAGCTCATGAAAACAGAGAGAAGAGACACACTCCCTATCTTTGTCTCTTAATCACAAGGCAAAATGAAAAGGTTCTAGCAGGTAATGAGCCACTCAACCAGAGCATTCCCAGTACCAGACCCACCACAGCAGAACACCACTATCAGCCCCTTAGCTCTGCTGGGAAAGCCCCTACCTAAACCTGCTGTTTGCTGTCCTCCTGGCACTGTGTTAAGGCTCTGCCCCTTGCTTTGCTTTCATCCTCCCAGCTGTAAAATACATGTAATGGATCTCTCCCAAAGCCCTCCAGGACCTGCTGATGAAGACTCCAGAAGCACTACACAACTAGTGTCACCATTGCTTTGGGGATTACTCCTTTCTGGGGTAGGAGAGAGTAGCAATTATGGAAATTGAGTCTTCAGCTCTCTTCTCCTTGCAGGGAGGGCAAAGCAATTTGGACTTCTCCACTGATGGCTATACAGAGTGAACAAAACCAAAATGCCAAGGCTTTAGATCACAGATGCTGGAGTCATGCAGAGCTGAAAATAGCCCAGATGTGAAGTCTAGGTTAGGAATACCAGTTCGGCATACACTCAGGCTGAATAATATCCCAAGGAGCCCAAACGTGCATGGAGGTGGCTAGGACTTGGGAAATCTTGCCTAAAGGCCAATGGGACTCTAGCAAGTGACGACACAAACTCCTGCAGATCCCACATACATTAAAAGTAAAACTAGCATCTCCCTTTAATAACCTCATTAATGATGTCTGCTCTCCTAGGAAACAGGATTACTTGAGGCTTGTGTCTATGGAGAAGATCTGAGCTTATGCGGAAGCCTCCTCATGACTGAGCTCTGCTAGGGTCCCTCTGCTATGAAGACCCCCTGGTGTCGAACAAATATTGGATCTGTGCTAGGCACAGTGAGTGAGTCTCTCTGTCTTTCTCTTTCCTCCCCTCAAGACTCATTTTTGGAACACTTGCAGATGTACCAAAGCAGAGCATATCTACTTCTCCACAGGGTTTAAAGGTAGTGAAGTGAAGAGAAGGAAGGGCACAGACAGGGACACAAGTCTTACAATGAGTGTTTCTTCTTTGAGAAAGCAAGACAAAAGAAAACAGATTGAGTGTTATTTGGAGAAAGCATAATATCCTGGTCATGATTCAGTGCTGTCATATGGAATCAGTGACTGTCTTTCACATACCTCACAGCTTTCCCTTTAAAACACCACTCATGACAACACACCTCTCCAGCTAAAGTACAATTACCTGGGAGTTTACTAGCTCTTCACTAGCAATTACCTGACTGTCTTGTGTCCCATCAACACAGTCTAATCACTACATCATCTCTACAGCCCTAAAATTGGTAGCTCCTACAGTAAACAGTATTGTTAAACACCTGGGAATGAATTTACCAGCCACAGAATGACTATTTGCTGGTGTCATCGCAAACATGCAAACTGAGCAGAAGGAGTGTTACAAAATATGATCCCACTCAAATGAAAGCAGATGCTATTAGGGAGCAACATGCAGTGTTTATTCCATAAAACACCAGGGAAGACAAGTTATTTGATGACTATCTGGTAAAGTCCTGCTTCGCTGGGACTGGTGCTCCCTCTTCACAAACTGCCTCATCAGAACTGTTGCGAGGTACAGAAAGAGCTGAATTTATTCCCGTGTAAGGCCTGAATTGGGTTTCAGATTGATATTACTGCTCATGGGTTTAATTAATCCTTTGCCAAAGCACATGCCCTGTGTCAGGTGTACTCCCAAAGGATTTCTGGACAAAGCTTCCAAATGGTGTTTCAGGGATGGAGCAAATCATATGCCCCTTGGCCCAAGGATCGCCCCTCCTGCTCCAGTTTTGCTTGACACACCTTCAGCAAAACACCCTCTGTTCAGTTTATGATGGCCCTCTGACTTTCCCTGTCAACCGGATGCTGAGGAACTGCTCTTCTGCTACAAGCTAGGAGGGCAGTGAATCAACAAATGCAAGCTATGGGAGCTTTACAACCAGGCCTTCCAAATCCTGCAATGTTACCCACAGGATGGCATCTTTTAATAATTGATTTAAAAGACTGCTTTTTTACAACTACACCCTAATGATACTCATAGATTTGCATTTACCCTACCAGCTATAAATAGGGAAGGGCCCGATTTGCGATTTGAATGGACTGTATTATCTCAAGGAATGAAAAATAGTCCCACATTATGTCAATTATTTGTTGATGCAGCTTTAAAACCTGTTCTAAAAGCGTGGCCTCAAACAATTATTTATCATTATATGGATGACATTTTACTTGCTCAAGAACACCCTTTCACAGTACTACAAGAAAAGTTTTTACAACAGCAACTTCAAACAAACAATCTTGTAATCGCAGTAGAAAAAATCCAACGGTCCCTAGAGTGGAAATACCTTGGATGGAACATCATGGACTCAAAAGTGCGGCCACAAAAATTAGTCATTCACTCAGAAATACACACTCTAAACAATATACAGAAATTACTAAAGACTTACTGGCTACGCCCACTAGCAGGAATTACAAATGATGAACTGGAAGTTTTACATCCCTTGTTAAAGGGAACGGATCCCTCTACCATTGTTACATTATCTGAATCACAAAAAACAAAAATTCAAGAACTCAGTACTCATATTGCAGATCGTGCAGTTGATCGCATTGACCCAGAATTGCCAGTGGACCTTACCATTTTACATGGACTCAAGAACTTTATCAGTGCACTTACACAGTACAAAAAGCAAAAGGGGGAGACTGTGAGAGTATTAGAACGGATCTTCACTAGCATACAACCAAAAACAACAATCCAAGAAAAAACAAAAAAATTTAGCAGAATTAATTCGCAAAGGAAGAACACGAGTCATACAAATTACTGGATCAGAACAAAATGTTGTGTATTTACCAATTCGCAGAGAAGATCTTGAATGGTGGCTACAAAATTCACAGGATTTACAGTTAAGCCTATTAAGTGAGGCCCTAAACATCAAAGTAGAAGCTTTGAAAGCACCTTTGTTGAAATGGATTACTAATAAGGATTGGATAAAGTGGCCAAAACGTAGTGAACGGCCTCTAGTAAATGCTATTACAGTTTATACAGATGCCAGAAAGAGTCACGGACAGCAACAGCAACATGGCATGAGGGCGGTCAGTGGAGACATCAAATCCTCCAAGCCGAGAAAGGCAATTCCTTACAAACATTAGAATTAGCTGCGGTTGTTTGGTCCTTTTTACAATGGATGAACGAGGAATTAAATGTAGTAACTGACTAAATGTATGTAGCAGGTATTGTAAATCGCATTGAAGATGCTCGAATCAAAGAAGTGCAGAATTTAGGATTATTTGAACTGTTACAACAGCTGCAATCAGCCATACAACAACGCACATCATCTTGTTGTATTATACATATTAGAAGCCATAAGTGGGCTGAAGGACTTGGCAAAGGGAATACACGTGCTGATCAACTTGTGTCTGTAGCTGTCCCAATGGATGAATTTGTAAAAGCACGAGAGGCGCATAGTGCTTTCCACCAAAACGCACGAGGATTACACCGATAATTTAATATCACCATGGAAGAAGCCAAGGGGATTGTATGATCCTGTCCTACCTGTAGCCATCATGGACCTGGTCTCGGAATTGGTGTGAATCCCCGAGGTCTTGAAGCTAGAGAATCGTGGCAAATGGATGTTACCCATGTAAATGAGTTTGGCAGATTGAAGTACGTGCATGTCACGATAGACACCTATAGTAAATTTATATGGGCTACTGCACAAACTGGAGAATGAGCACTCCATGTAATACGACATTTGATGAGTTGTTTTGCTGCTATGGGAGTGCTACAAACAATTAAAACAGATAATGGCCCTGCATATATGAGTGCTAAGATGAGGCGTTTTTGTCAAACATGGGGAGTGCGTCATATTACTGGTATTCTAAATTTGCCCACAGGACAAGCTATTATTGAAAGAGCACATCAAACGCTGAAACAATATTTGCAAAAATTCAATGACATTGTAGACGTACAAAAAAAACTTGTTAAAACTTTGTTTCTATTAAATCATTTATGTATTTTTACAGATCAAAAGGAGCCACCAGCTTGGGTGCATAGCTATCCAAAAGAGCATAAGGACATTAGACCAGTTTTTGTTATGTATAGAGAACCAGAAACCGGCCTGTGGAAGGGTCCCGCAGAAGTAAAATATATGGAAGAGGTTATATGTGTGTTCTTACCCCTACAGGTCCAAAATGGATTCCCAGCTGCTGGACCAAAGCTGTTGTTGATAATAATCAGCATGCCAACGCTGATCTCAGCAGTGCCAGCGCCCAGTCGTGTGAAATTATGGATAGCATGGGCAAATAAGACTGGGACACAAGATTTTTGTTTAAGTTTGGCTACAGCAACTGAACCCTTAAGACATGTTTAATAGGTTTTCCTGAAATTATAGTGCAGGATTTTCACGGCTGGACATCAAAGACAATTGAGTGTAACAATGTGACTGTTGCAAATTGTTCAGTACAATTGATAAATGCCTTAAATCACCCTTTGCCTTGGGACCCTCAAGAAGTTGATCTCTTAGGGTCAGAACAAGTGGGAAATGCAACCGATAATGTAACTACTCAAACATGTCTCATGTTTGGAGACATTCGTACTATTTCTCATATTGACGCAAATAACCCACTTGCCGTCTTAATGAAAATACAGCACTTAGTGCCTATGGACAGAGTTATAATGGAACCAACAATGTACTATGGAACAATAAAACGGCCAAGGCTCTTCCACCTGGATATTTTTTTGATCTGTGGGGATCGAGCCTGGCCCGGCATTCCAGGCAAAGCCTTTTGAGGCCCTTGTTATTTAGGCAAATTGACCTTGCTTATAGTCAGCCCAAGAAATTGGGTGAATATTACCACAACAACACATAGACAAAAAAGGTCTATTCATCAATTGCAAGCAACTTGTGATGATAATGTAAAATTATGGTCACACACAGCCAACATATTTGCGTCTTTAGTGCCTGGAGTGGGTACAACACAAGCATTGAGGCAACTCGAAAGCCTAGCATGTTGGTCAGTGAAACAAGCCAACGTGACCACCAAAGTTTTGCAGAAATGGCTCAAGACACAGCTAGTCTACGTCATGCAATACTACAAAATCGAGCAGCCATCAATTTTTTGTTATTAGCACAAGGACATGGCTGCAAAGATATTGAAGGTATGTGTTGTTTCAATCTCTCTGATCATAGTGCCTCAATTCACAGCTAATTAAGGTGGTTACGTGAACACACAAAACGTGTTACGGAAAACGACAATCCTTTTGATAATTGGCTTGAGTCTCTATTTGGAGGATTGTCTCCCTGGTTGTTATCACTGATCAAAGAAGGATTACTTTGGCTTTTGATTCTAGTAGCAATTGTAGTTATAGTGAAAATAGCTTATCACTGTATTTTAAATAATGTCATAAAGAATCATAATGCTTTGCTGGCCCAAAAAGAAAAAGGGGGAATTGTTGGAGAATGGTTGCATGGACATGGCTCAAAGGAGGAGCTCCGTGAATCGGCCCTGACAGAAATCAACTGAGCTGGGCTGTGATGAAAAAGTACTGAGGACTTTGCCAAGTCACGCTGACAAGGAGGAAGGCAGTGAGAAAATCCCCAAAAGAAGGTCAAGAAGACCTTGTGACTGTACAGATAAACAACTTGAGGAAGTAGGCCAGAATGAGATCCGGACCTGAGCATATAGCAGTAACTGCAAGTAGGAGGAGCAAGTAGGAGGAGCATGATAATGTAACCTTTAGAGCTAAGCTAATGATTGCAAGGCCTTTAGAGCTAAGCTAATGATTGTAAGACGAGTGTATGTAAGAGCCAATGATTGTTAGACAAGCCAATGATTGTTAGATAAGTAGACATGAGTTAAGTAGACATGAGTTATGGTATGGACGTGAATGAGCTTTGCAATAAACCAGAACTTGCTTTACCACTCATATTGAGTGTATTGCATGGTTCTCCTCATTCGTTGCAAGTAGTCACAATGCTCCTCTGGGATGGATGTTACCCTGTGGAGAGGGTGTCTCATGAATAGCTCAGACCTGTACTGTCATTAGTGCCAGGCACATTGGTTTTCACATGTGTGGCTCTACCAGTTTTGATGAATACAAAACATGCTGTGCAGAGAAATGCCCCTATTGCAGACAAGTGTCCTCCCCCTCCAGCTCCTCACATCTCTGCTCCTATTTCCCAAGTGGAAAAAGCCCCTTCTTTACAGCATGAACAGCCCCCAATGCTCCTTGCTTCCCTGCACACAGCTGAGCCCTGGGGGTTCCCTTCTTACCCTCCTGGCTCCAGGGGGATGGGCACACAGGCAGGTCATGCTGAGACAATGAGAGCAGCTCTCTGACAGCAGGAGAAGCTCTTTAGTTTCAATTTAAAGTCACCTCCTTCTAGCACAGCTCTTAACCATGGGTGCCCTGCAGTGCTTTCGTGAGTTGGATCAACCAGGTGAACGCCTACCTAAACAGAAATCACTTGCTCCTCGGGTCAAGAGAGCTCCCCACACAGTTTCACAGTATCATAAGGTTGGAAAGGACCTCTGAGATCAAGTCCAACCTATAACCCAACACTAACACCAACCATCATCTAAACCATGGCACTCAGTGCCTCATCCAGTCTCCCCTTAAACACCTCCAGGGTCGGCGACTCCACCACCTCCCTGGGCAGCGCATTCCAATATCCAATCACCCTTTCAGTGTAGAAGCACAACGGTCTGAAGGGCCCTCGACACACTTCTCCCCACACAGCTACTCCATGAGCATCCCTCCTGCAAGCCTCACCGAACAGTCATTTTCAAGACCCCCTAAAAACCCCGTGATTTCCCCTGCCCTCCCCCTGCTTCAAACAAGCTCCTAGGCTGCCGTGTCCATGAGGGAGAATGGGCCCTGAAGGGCGGTACCCGGAATCGGAAGTACGGGCGCTATACGAGGTACCTGGCGGAGGCGGGGTATGAGCTCTATAGGGGGTATGGGCTCTGTGGAGGAGTACCCGGACGGGGGGTACCTGGGGGAGACGGTATGGGCGCTATAGGGGGTACCCGGGCAGGGATAACGGGCGGTATAGGGGGTACCCGGGCAGGGGGCACCTGGCGAGGCATAATGGGCGCTACAGGGGGTACCCGGGAAGGGGGTACCTGGGAGGGTCCGTCCCCGCTCCTCGCTCCCCAGCACCCGCCTCCCTCCCAGCGCGGGGACAGGAAAGTCTGGCTCCTCCGCTTCACGTTGCCATGACACCTCGGCGTTCAAACCCGAGCTGGAACCAATCAGCCCCGAGGCTCGGGAACACCAGCCCCACCTCATCCGCCGACGGCGTTTATTTGAAGGAAAAAGCATGGTAAGCGCCGCGGCGCCCGTAGGGAGGCGTCTTTGTGCGGCTGGGTGCGGGGGAAGAGAGAGGTGCGCTTCTCTCCCAATGCCGAAACTGAGTTTGAAAGCCTGTCCGCTTCTGCTGTGTCCTCGCTTTGCCGCCCGGCTCTAGCCAAGCCCCCGGTAACCTTCTCGCTGAGGAGAGCCCGCGTCGCCTCTGCCCAGGGGCGGAGGAGCTCCTCCAGGGCTGGTGGAAGCTCTTTGAGCGCCCCAGTGCCTCTGAGCGCTTCTGAAGCTCTTTGAGCGCCTCTGCCTGCCCAGCGCTGCCCCAGACGGCACAGCACAGGCCCAGACTCACGGCTTCAGGGATAACTTCTGCCTTAGGTGCAGTCATAAATACGTTTTTTCTCCCAGCCTGCAAGATGTTTTCTGCAGAACCCAAAGCTGGAGCCCTAACCAGTGCAGAGGGAACATCCTTGGTGCTGGCTTCCCTGCTCAAACACTTGCAGCTGCTACCAAGGTGCACACCTGGGTGAAATAAGTAGCCATCATCATTGCTCCTCTGTACCAGTGGTAGGAACTGATGTGTTTTGATTGTCTGCAGCTGGGGAGGGTTAGACCCACCAGGCTCCTTCCCAAGGAGCAGGTCCTGGTTCCTGGGTAGATACTGAAGAGAAACCTCCATGTCGCTTTGGTGATTGAAAGGGAGAATGGATAATAGGGATGACAAAAGGGACTTGGGTGTCCTGGCAAAGCTCTTCTTCTCAAGCCCTTTAAACCCTCCAACCCAGGCATTTACGTAGCTCTCATTCCTGCTCATGGGATAACAGAGCAGATGCTGAGCCTCTGGGATAAGCGTGCTTTTTTTCTGCTAACCCCACTGCCTGTTGTTTATTCTATCCAGCAGAAAACAACTGAGGTTTTGCTAGCTCCCAAGAGAAGATGACCTGGAGTCTGGTCTGAGCACACTGGAGGGAGGAATTGTAGGATCAGCTATGTGTGGTGCTGTGCTTGACTGGCTCCTCCATCATACCAACTCCAAAACACTCATTTCTCTCCTTTAATTAGCTACACTGCCCAGGTGCAATCCACTCCTGTGGCCAGCACTTGGGCTGGTTTGCTTGCCACTCAGTGCTGATAGCAATTAACAAACCCAACCTGGCTCCCCACCCTGCTCTGCTTTGCAGGTGAATGCAGATGAGTTGTAACAACCTTTTCCCAGTGAATCCATGTACAGTAATAGGCACCTGTTACCTGTATAGTAACAGGCACCCAGACTGCCTTCCTCATGTTCAGGCACAATATAGCACCTCGTGAATGAGATCTGGTAGAATTAAGGGCACTGTTTCTGCAGATGGTCCACGCAAGGCTGTAAAGGACTTCAACTCATTCATTTTTCAGGATATAGCTACAGTTAACTTGTGAATTTGTGGAGCAGACCAACAGACAGGGAGGTGTCTGTATGGCTCTGAGGTTGCTCTGCTCATCCTTGGCACCAGCCTCCAGCAGTACTGGTAAGATCACAGTTACAGACATCCCTCATTTGGCTCAGATACCAGATTTCTGCATTGACTCAATGTGGAAGGAGAAGGTGAACAAAAATCAGAGAAAGTGATGGGCTGGATTTGACTTCCTCATTAGCTCCATTATCCCAATTACAAATCTTACGGAGGGTCTCACCTGTCAGGCAGGGCTGCAGCCTCACAAGGAAGGTGAAAACAATGACATTTCTGGGAATCTTTCCAATGGGAACAGACAATGTGGCAAGAGAGGAGGTGCTTATCAGCATGGAGCCAGGTTGGTATGAAGGAACGTAACAGTGCTGTTAGTGCTTTTAATAGCAGGTTATGAGGGCTGAACAAAACTGCAAAGCAGTAAGACCTCCCTTACCTTTTCCCGTCTGTCCCCACCCAAGCCAAAAGTGAACTTACGACCCCCTTACTCACCATTTCTTATCTCAGGTTTTAATGTAGGCAGCTAATCTTGGGTCCCAGACTCCTGCGGAGAATCCCATTCAATGGAAAAAACACACTGAGAGAGTGATTTCTCTCTTAGGTGACTGACAGCCCCTGGAGGTGCCAGGAGCCAGGTATAACCAGGCATAGTTAATTACCTCATGTTAGATGGGAGACAAGTCCTGCCTCCGGGCAAAATCAAAGAATGTGAGACACCAAAATACTCCAAAGGACCTGGGCCTCACTTCTTATCTAGGAGCCCCGCATATTTTTTTCCAGGTATGAGCAACACTGGTGGATTGGGTGGGTGAGTTCATCTCCCTCTTCCAGGACTCACCAACTCTTTCTAGAGCCAAAGATGCTGCTGCTAGCATGGGGAGGGAGAACAAAATCCCTTTTGTACAGCTCTCCTGCAAATGAGCTGTCAGCAAAGCTGTTGTTTTGCTGGACAACAGACAGCCATTTAAAAAGATGGGACATCTGACCATGGACCCTTTCAAAGGGTTATAATGGAAGAGGATCGCAGCAGAAATCTCCTCCACTGTGTTACTACAAGTGTCATCATGTGACAAGGCTAAAGGATAGCAGTGACATGGTAAACTAATTCAATAGTGAGACATAGTGGACTCAACTAGTTAACCATCCAAAGCAGCAAGCAGATGGTCTTTTCCAGGGTTGAGTGGCTCAGTTTTGCCCCTTCTTGCTTCTCCAATCAAGACCTGCTCTGACTGTTATCAGTGCAGATGTCCCATCCACAGCCACACAACATCACACGCACTGATACAGTGGCACGATGGGATAAGAACATATCTGGATGGAGTAGCACAGTGTGACTACCCTTCAAGTATGGGAGCTGCCCAAAATCTTCAGGTAACCATCATGAGGTCTGGTGGAAGGAGAAAAATAAATAATCTGTTTCTGGAGGGGTTGGAAGAGGTCCCAACAGCTGTTGATTCAGTTCTTCATTCAGTGCATGTTTGAGTGAAGCAATTCAGAACTGTCCCATCAATTCAAACTTGCGTAATAACAACAGCCATAAAACTCAGGAACTCAGGCAGAATAAGGAGAGGCTGAAGTCACTTGCTCTGTTCAGCCTGGAGTAGAGGAGACCGAGGGGGGACCTCATAGTAATTTATTGTTTCCTCACAAATGAAGGAGGAGGAGAAGGCGCATATCTCTTCTCGCTGGTGACCAATGATAGGACTTGAAGGAATGACAAGGAGAAGTGTCAGGGGGGTTTTGGTTAGATATTAGGAAGAGGTTCTTCACCCAGAGGGTGGTGGAGCACTGGAACAGTCTCCCCAGGGAAGCAGTCACAGTGCCAAGCCTGACAATATTCAAGAAACCTTTGGACAATGCCCTCAGACACAGGGTGTGAACGTTGGGACTGTCCTATGCAGGGATGGGAGCCAGACTCAATGATCCTTGTGGGTTCCTTCCAACTCAGGTAATTTTCTGATTCTAGGCCACCTTTCCTAGCAGATCCATTATTCTGAATCAGCTTCTAAGTAATAACAATAAAGTGATCTCAGCCTGATACACCAAAGCCAAACTCCTTGAAACCCTAAAAGCCAAAGATTTTGCTATCACTTTTCTCTGGACAAGAATACTCTGTGGAAATGTGCCAAAGATCCAATTCTCTATTTCCCCCTTATCTCAAATAAATAATATTATTAAAAAAAAGCATTAAGTAAAATTAAGAAAAAATTGTATATTTGATAAGTACATCTAGAAAAAGAGAAAACCTGCAGACCCCTTTAGCACTCAGATCAACCGGAGCCCAGGAAAATGCCAGGGCTGATGGCTGTTTTGCTACTGCCAGTGCAGGAACAGTGTACAGGAAGGGAAAGGACTTTTCTACATGGACACTGCATCCTTAGAATAGACATAGCTTCAGTTCTTGGTATTTTCTCAGTTCAATAATGCCTCCAACAACCCTGTGCCAATCTCTGCCCTCCTCACGTCACCTGCTTTAATCTCTTCTTTCCCATATTTTGGCTTAGCCTATGTCTTTTTGAAACAAGCTCTGCCAAGGTGGTGTTCTCCCTCTCTTTCCATTTGTCCTGAAATGTTTTCCTCTCCCATCAGATTTATTTTTTCAATGTGCCCAGAGGGAACTTTAATGAAGGTAAACATGCGTATTCATACAGGACTCCATCTTTGTATCTGTTCATCTCCCAGGTAAGATGCAAACTCTGCTGTGAATAACATCTTAAACCATGGCAAACCACTCCAGCATCAAAAACATGAAGGCACTGGGGCTATAAAAAGGCTGGGAAAAAAGCATGAAAGGAGGGAGGGAAAAGGTCCATCAAGGTCTGTCAAAAGCCAGGCATTTGGACCTGGTTTGAATAGCCAGAAGCAGGGATGTTGGCACTCCTTCTCCTCCGTTTTCCTCCATTTGTTCTTACATCTCAGTGTCTTGCTAAGTGGACATTTTATTCCAACACCTCTGCAGCCACTGGTCTTGATTGTGCTGGAGTAGAGGTTACTTCACTGTGCCCTGAACTGTAATAAATATATGCTACAAGCAAAGATCCCAGATGCTTGAAAACAACAGTGCTGCATCACTGTGTGACTTGACAGAAAAAGCAGACCAGTTGTCTGATGCCATCATCTCAGCTCCATCCTCCTCTTGTGAAATGAGCTGCACAGCTCAGACTATGAAACCAAAGAGCCCCTTCTTTGGATATGGGATACCCAAATCCCCTCCATGCCAGACATCATCACCACGTCACTCATGCTCGTAGGACAGTTTTGACCATACCTGACAACTGGATAAATCAAACCACAATTTTCACAGGTTTGCACTGATTTACTTGTGGAAAGGACAGAGAACACTGCTGGCATGGAGGGCAGAGATCATTGTAGGCATACAGAAAGCACCTGCAATGCAATTGGCTCATTCTCGTTATGGTTGAAGCCTCCAGTGAAGACCCTGCCCCTGTTGCATGAGGTACTGCATAGGCTGTCCTGCACAGCTTGTAAGACAAAGAGGCAAGATTGATGGGAAGTAGAAGACAGTATGTTTCATGACCTGCATTTTCAAAAGAGGATATACAGGAGTGAAAGGTCTGAGTCCATGGCAGAGCCAGAAGTGAACGCAGCCCCACTTCTGTATCAGTCACCTGTATTGTGGCTGCTAACACTCTTCAAACACAGCCAGAAACACAGGACTGACACCTGGTCTTGCAAGACTGATCTCTCTCCTCTAAGATGAATCTGGATGACGCAGAAGCCTTTTGCTAGCCACAGGTAAAATGTCGTAATTTCTGGATGATTTTGGCCTTCAAATGATCTCAGACCTCCTTTTAAAGGATGATGTGGGTTGTTTTGCTTATTGGTCAAAACCCAGCAAATCTTTGCAACCTGCAATGAGTGAAGGAGATGGTGATGAAGCACACTATCTACAGGCACTGAGACTGGAGATGACAGCCATTGCTTAGGTAAGTTGTACCCATGCAAATCAGGGTAAGATAAATCAGGGCAACATGGGGAGAGAAGCACCTGAAGGTAAGCAATTAGTGAGGCAGAGGGGTGCTGAAGGGTTAAAGGGTTTTACTGAATGCACAGAAGAGACTAAATGGATCAGAGAGTAAAAATAGAGTTAGGAAATCTAACAGCAAAAAGGCAAGGCCTGAAACAATAAAGATACTAGTTTTAGCTACCAAAGAAAGGATTAGAGCTGAGTTATGAGAGCAGATTTGTGGCGGAACCAAGAGGAAGGAAAAATTGCAGCAAATAACGTAACATCAAAAAATAAAGAGTTACTTTCCTCAAGACAGATTCACATTACAGCATTACTTACAGCAAAGTTCATCTTGGCACCCAAACCGTGGGGTTGGTTCTTGGATTTATAATGGGCTGAATGTCTTCAAAGACTTGAAGTTACAGTTTGAGTCCATCATTGACGTTGGCATGAAATAAACCAGGAAAGAACTGACCACAGTGTTTTTTTTTGTTTGCTTTACTATTCTATGTTGTCTTGTAAATGTTTTACCTGGAGTAACAGCAAAGAGAAGGATCTGGTACAGCACTAAATGTATTTCCTTCAGCTCTTAAGCTGGCTCTCACCTATGGTCCCTTACACATCATGGTGTCTCTGCAGGAAAACCAAGCAGATATAACACTGTGAGGTTAGCTTTGCAGTCCAGAGACGGCCCAATGCTCATAAAAACACCCAGACATCACCTCTGCTCTTCAGATGAAAAAAAGTTATGCTGATTATGCTTGGTATTCTGAGCCAATTACTTAAGCAAATGGGATCACAGGAGCTGGCACAACCTGTGGCCAAGAAGCGACAACATCTGAAAGGAGCAAGAGCTGTGGGATAGTCATGCTTGCCAAGCTGTTGTGCTAACCTGTACCCTAAAATATGCCTCTTTACAGCCTCAACCCCAAAACTTAATAGGGAAGTGTGGAGAAAGGAAAGAAGGAGGATCCAAGGTCTGGAGATTTCTTGCAAGTAAAGACTTGTGCATACCAGAATCCCTTCAGTCACGACTGAAGAGTTTATGGTAGAAGTCTACAAAATCATGCATGTCTGAAAGATAGGGATCAGCCTTGCTGCCTCTTCCCAGTGCAAAAACTGGGGCCAATGTCAAAGCATGCAGGTCCTCATACAGTGGGAGACAGACTTGGGGATCTCCTTGCCCAAGGATGCTGTTGGTTGTGTGAATTTACATGGGTTCAAGATAATATTGGACAAGTTACTAGGGAAAAAAATCATCTGGATTAATAAACAGAGACACATGCTTCTGAAAGGAACTATGTTCACTTGTGAACTATGTTCACTTGACCTGCGTTAGCAGAGAATCATGAGGGACCTTACAGGCCTCTCTCTGCCATGGTGGATCTCTCTCCTGAAGGAAATCACAAGGAGAGGAAATAGAGGGGGGTAATAGGCAGTATGCTCTTGGGAGCACCTACTGCTCTCTGAAAGCTCCCTAGGATGCTCTGCAATTCAGATCCTAGGTCTGACTTAGCACAGGGGTTTCTTCTTATTCATGGTTAAGCAACCACATAGATTCCAGCTTAGTCCCATTAGGTGTTCCAGGGTCAGATCTGTCCTACAGCTTAGCACCAGGAAATTCTGACAGCAAGTGATTTCTTTCTCTAGTTGTATGTTCTCAACTGCTAGCCAACATCAAAAAAAAAAGCAAGCCACAGCCTCAAACAGCTTACTGCTAAAGGGTGATTGTCATACTCATCAGAAACAGAGGTTCTTCCACTGAATCCCACCAAGCCTAGAGAGTATCATTCATCTCTTACAGGGTTGAAGCTCCATCTCCAAGATTGTGCAACCCTATTCAGCCCATGACCATGTTTCTCCATCACAAAAATCACACCACTCACGTGAGACAGCATCAAGCCACCCATCTCCCTCCTCCTCATTTGTCAGGCAGCAATACACTCTCACCAGTACCCGCCCCAAGCAAACCCCCAGAAGAGCAGGTCCCCTTGCCAACATCATGTATATTGACTACATGTAATATTTGCTAGCTCAGGCAAATGTAGAGCTGTAATGTTTAATGAAGAAGTGAAGTCTGCACAGGCATGGGGGTAGGAGGTGGCTAGCTGAAGCTCAAGATGCCCATAACCTTGTTGTCCCTCCCATACAATGTCTTACTTGACTTCCTGTCTCTCTGAACTTCCTTTTCTCTGGATACACATGATGAGGGATGTGATGGCAAGCCAGACAATGCAGTCTGGTTTTCATGGCCTCATGGTATCACTAACCCCAACAAGAGGTGCCAAGCATCTGTCAAACCCACGTTTTATCTGTCTTATGCCTGCTGGGAACCACCTCATCTTGGTCAAAAGAAGGACTATACAATCTCACAGAAAGGTCTTTTCAACTTACATTTTGCTAGCCAGTGATCACTTCGGGGACAGCAGCCCCAAAGTGCAGTGCTGCAGAAGCTGTGATAAATGCCTACAGTGCTGAGACATTCAGGGAAGGCAACAGCAGAGGAAAACGCTATTTAAACCGGAGCTGCTGCACTCAGTGCAGGATAGAAATCTTACTTAAGCCAAATATTAATGAGATGGCACATGTTCTAGGCAGGCTTTGTACATTTTTCCTCCCAGATCAAGCAGCAGCATGTGAGCACCAGCAAGCTGCAGGGCTGACAGTTGAAGCTTAACATCAGGTCAACAAGACCTTTTTCTCTGCCTTTCAGCCCCAAGACCCCAAGTCAGGAGTGGTTACCTAAAGCAACCATTTTTAAAATCACAGTTCTCCTTTCTTCCTGTCCTCTTTCCCTTTCTTGTAGAGGAGCTGCCTTGGTTTTGAAAGCCAGCTTGGATGCTGCTTTGGAATGGCAAGCCATGGCTCTTCTCTCATCTGAAGTCCACTGGTCTCTCTTTCCCAGGATAAGCTCACTCCTATGCACATGCAAGTGTCTGCAAGCACCTGAGCTGTGCGCTGAAAAGCAAGCTTCATCTCCTGACTCTACAGCTGATTTCTTGGGTGATGCCAGGGAGGTTGTTCACAGACTGACTCAGCCACCCTTGGGTTTCTTTGTATTGCAGAAATGTAACCTTGGTCTGGAATCTGACGTCTCTTCTCCAAAGAAAGGTCACCACCCCTTCCCTCACCGCCTGCACAGTGTGTGCTGAGATAGTGACATCCCCAGTGAAGTAGTGGTTTCTGTTTGGTGACCTGGGTGGTACCACAATCCAAACATAACAAGTGGGTGGTTTCCTCTGGTTCTGCTGCAGAGAGGGCTGTGGACTGCCCTGGCCTGCACCCCAAACCACCCAGTCTCATCTGGTTGCTGAGAACAGTAGAGTAAAATGTGGTACCTTAAAGATCCTTTTTGCAATGTAGAGTTTGAGGACTATAACTACTACTCACCTTTCCAAGTAGTGACCTTGCAGCTGCAATGGATGGGAGCTCCATCAGCAGAGAAAAGGGACTTGCGGAAACTGTTTTCTAAAGGGATCCAGCTGGGCAGTAAGGGAGCTTCAGAGGGCACCATGGCTGTTCAAACTAAACCCAGTTGTGTGTGCTATGGGGATGATAAGAGGTTCCCCAACCCTTCTCACTACCTCTGTTTACGGGTGCATCAACCCTGAGCATTCAGAGACTACTGAGCACATTGGAGAGGAGGGAGAGGAGAGGGAATGGAAAGAAAAACATCATAAACCACCAATGATAATTCTACTGTTGCCTTCTGGTCACTGCTTCAAGCCTTGTTAGCATTCACAAGTTGCATTGATTTAAAGCTTTTAAAGTAATTAAAGTGGAACAACTTTCCCAGTCATTTTTTTCTCAAATATATATATGTCCCTGTAAAATTAAAGCAGTATCCTTTGCATTAGCATAGCTTATTGTTTCCAGGAAGGATGTACCAGTATAAGGTGCATTTATATCAAGTGTTGCACCCCTTAAAAGACAAAAATATTTTCATTTTCAAAACATCTGCCACATTTATAACAATAAAAATGTCTTATATATTCTTGGAATCTTACAATAGTGGATCTAGATTAAGACTTTTTGTATAGACTTGGGGTATCAAACTCATGGCTCCCGCCATTCTCCTTGCTCCTGCAGCGTAACGTGCATTGCACACGCTGCACATGTGACCAGTGCACTGCCAGGAGCTTAGGGGCAAGGAGCTTGGTGCTGCCACCGGGTAGAAACAAGGTGCTAGATTGGATAAAATGAGGTGGAGGGCCAGATACGGGAACATGAGCAGTGAACACCAGTCCCAGCTCCTTGCACGAGTCTTTGGTTAGGCTGAGGGCAGAGGACAGCCAGGGGAAGGGTTGAGCCCAACCTGTGCCACACATGGGGCTGCGGGAACTTGTGAACCACCCCTCTACCCATAAATCTGCATTAATAGCCTCCTCCTCTTCTCTTATTTTTCTTCTGGTGCCAGACAGGAATACCAGATAAGAGTCAGGGTCTTTCTGCTAGTCCCCATCTCAGCAGAAATTTGGGTGCAAGTATTTGCACCCACAGCACCAGGTACCTACCCGTCGCACATGGTACCCACTCAGGTACATGGGTGTGTCAGGGAGCCAATGACACTGGGCTGGGACATTACAGAGGGATGGATCCTATTGTGCTTCCCCCTGGTCCTTTCTCCCATGCACGACTCTGCTGCATGCTCTTCAATTTGACAGGAGCTGTCAGCTTCTGCACATGAGTGAGGCAGCAGGGGCTGGGGGTCGCAGGTGGTAGCACTGGAGCACCAAGTGCCTGCACACTATGGTTTGGAGGGAGATCACCCAAATTTCCCATCTAGGGATGCTGGCAGCCTATGTCAGTGCTGCATGGGGAGACAGAATTGGCAGCATGAAGCATCAATGCTCATGCTGCCCTCTGCAAGACAAGGCAGGAGACTGCAAAGCCAGAGCAAACACCTGCCCTTAGCATCAGGATAAGCCATTCAGCCCCAGCAAATTAAAGCAGAGCTGAAGGGAAAAGCCTCAGGGACAAGTCCTGGCTGGGACAGCCCGCTCAGGGAAAGGTATGGCACAGAGAAGGGGAGAGGTTATGTGCAGCAGCATGAGTGGGGAATTTGGATGTGATTAAGAGTCTGTAAAGAAAAGCAATGACAGCCTTTCTTAATCACCACACTGCTTGGAAAGCAAACATTGTATCCCCTTGTGGCTGTTGTTATTCTAAGCTTTCATTACTAAAAAAAAAAAAAATATATGTGTGTGCATATATATATATATATATAATGACAACAAGACTTTGGAAACATGGAGCCTCTGGCAGCTGTGCCAGCTGCATTTCACCTTCAGGCCGCAGTGTGGGGACAAGGAACAATGGAAGGATGCTTCTCTCCCCCAAAAAGCCCAGGAAACTTAATGAAGAAAAGTCTAACCATATCTGCTGTGTATTAAATGCAAAGAATTAAATTCACTGTTTAAATGCACAGCCACTGAACTACAAATTGTTGGAGGCTGGGAGAGCATTTTGGGCCCATTTTGGTGTTTCTATGCTCTGTGCAACAGGCATTTAGTTGCAGAAATCATAGAATCATAGAATCTTCCAGTTAGAAAAGACCTTGGAGATCACCAAGTCTAATCGTACCCATCTTCTGCTAAACCATGTCCTTCAAAAACTCATCCACCTATTTTTTAAACACCCTGAGGGATGGTGACTCAGTCACCTCCCTGGGCAGCCTGTTCCAGTTTCTGACCACCAATTTCAGTAAAGAAATTCTTCCTAATATCTAGTCTGAACCTTCCCTGGTGCAACATATGGCCATTTCCCCTTGTCCTATCACCTGTCACTTGAGAGAAGAGATCAATCCTCGCTCTGCCACAGCCTCCTTCCAGGCAGCCGTAGACAGCAATGAGGTCTCCCCTCAATTTCCTCTTCTCCAAGCTAAACAGCCCCAATTTCCTCAGCCGCTCCTCATAGGACTTATTCTCCAGCCCCTTCACCAGCCTCATTGCTCTTCTCTGGACACACTCTAGCACCTTCTTGGAGTGAGGGGACCAAAACTGAACACAGTACTTGAGGTGCAGCCTCCAGTGCCGAGTACAGGGGCTCAATCACTTCCCTGGTCCTGCTGGTCACACTTTTTTTGATACAGACCAAGATGCCATTGGCCGCCTTAGCCACCTGGGCACACTGCTGGCTCATATTCAACCCGCTGTCAACCAATACCCCCAGATTCTTCTCCACGAGCCAGCTCTCCAGCCATTCTTCCCCAAGCCTGTAACGCTGCATGAGGTTGTTATGTCTCAAGTGGAGGACTCGGCATTTAGTCTTGTTAAACCTCATCCCATTGGTCCCAGCCCATCGATCCAGCCTGTCCAGATCCCTCTGCAGAGTCTCTCTTCCTTCAAGCAGATCAACACTGCCACCCAGCTTGGTGTCATCTGCAAACTTGATAAGGGTGCACTCGATCCCTTTGTCCAGATCATCAATACAGATATTGAACAGGACTGAATGGGGCAAGATGGGCAGGAAATGTTACTTGTCCTGTTCCTGTGCTCTGATAGTTTTCCCTGGGCATCTGCTACTGGCTACAACCAGATATGACAGAGGACCAGAGGCGTGGGGTTAGGGTTAGGAAGTTAGCTACGATTTACTCTGAAGAAATATTCTTATGCTCTGTTATATTCACCTCACTCCTGCTTTTGAGCTGTATTCATTTTCTGCCTGCTGTGCCTCCTCCTTGACAATATCATGAATATCCTGAGAGCAGGTGAATTGACACCTGTCTGCTTACCTAGATCAACACCAGTGTATCCCTTTGTCTCTCATACCAAGCCAACCTGATTGTCTCACAAAAAGCCTGGTGAAAACTGACAACATCTGCCTGAGTAGGAGATGGGGAACCCTGGACTTACTGGGTCTCTGTGTCAGTACCAATGTACATCACTTCCAGACTGAAGCCAAAAGCTTTGATTGATGCCTTCTGGAGGTGGGCAGGACATAGGTGTAGACAGGTGCTGAGCAGCTGCTAGTCCCATGGGAGACTGGGAGGCACCCTTCAGCTCCAATACCCGAATTGGACGAGCAGCATGGGCATCAATGGTGCTGCAAACAAAGCCATAGCAGAAGCACTGGAAATAGGACAGTTCAAACTCCATGATCTAGAACACAAATAAATCACCTATGGCAGGCAACAGCCCCAGCGCCCATTAAATAAATCAGCCAAACCCTGCCAGCATTCCGGGATCCTTGCCAACACAAGCACGGTGCTTGGAGAGTGAAGGACCAGCACTGCAGCTAGCATGTGTAAGCTGGCCTGGGCAAAAAATCGGGGCGGCAACTCCAGTTTGCACCAGCTGGAAATCTGGCCCAATGCTTTGAAAACCACTGGTACTGCCAGAAGGCCTTACCCTTTGCCCCATGTGCTGTTCAAGGGCTTGTCTATGTAACACATCTCAATGGGTAGAAGAAAAGGACTTCTGCTGCTTTCCTGCAAGACTTAAATGTTGCTTGACCACTGATGGAGTGGAAGTGACCCAACAACACAACTGAAACTGGAGGTGCTCCCCACTGCATCGACACCTCAGAAGAGAGGGAAGCAGTGAGGCTAAGATTTACAGGGCTGCTTAGTCCTCATCTCCTCTGTCTGCAGTGACCTAGAGCTGCAGCAGGGCAGATGGAATCTGGGGGAAGGACACAGCTTGGGTATCTCAAACGAAAGGATGGAGATTCTCACAACCTTTCTGCCAGAGCCTACCTGGGAGATTGTTCTGGCTCAAGCATCCAAAGGAAGATAGAAATTCTACCAAGAGCTGCAAATGGAGAAGGAGTGCCTTTGCATCTCTTCTCACATCGGCCCTCTTCTCACAGTGGCTGAGTTGAAGTGATCAGGGTCTTGCTGGCTAAGCCCTCTTGCAGCCTGACACCCCCCTGAAGCCCTGGTTTGACCTCCCATATCCTTCACTCCTGGCTCAAGACAGGGTGACAGAGGTGCCAGGACTGCTGCCATCAAGGCTCACCACGTGTCAGGAAGCAGACACACTCACACACACAAAGTCCCCCTCTTGCACTTTTGGCCACCTTTCCAAATGCCAGAATGATACCAGCAGCCCCTTTCCATCCCTGTCCATCTGTATCAGAAACATGGCACCCTCCCAATTAAGGCTGCCAGCATTCTCATGCAGGCATCCCATGTTCCAGAGCCTGAACACATGGATGCATCATCCTTAGGAGGTGGCACTGTCCAGCACAGGCTGAAAAAATGTGTAGTGCTCCTGGAGCATTGGCCACCAGTGCCTGAGAGCTGAGATGGGCATCCTGGCTGCTGAGCTGGGGATTGAACAGACGCCTGCTCCTGCTGTAATCATAGGAGCACCCCGGTCTTGTGTGGATAACCCCCTTCCTAAATGACTCAATGAAACTGGACATGGCAAGAGACAGGATGAAGATACAAAAGGTTCTGCCATGCAATGAGGGCCTCAGTCCACTGAAGGAGGAAGCACTAAGGGCTGCCCACTTCCAGAAATGTGACCATGAAACATATCTTGAATCCAAGCCAGTTGCCTGGGCAGGCTGTGGAATCTTCATCCTTGTAGGTACTTAAAAGCCATAGTCCTGGGCAACTGGCTCTAGGTGGCCCTGCTTGAGCACAGAGAATGGACCAGATATCCTTCAGAGGTCCTTCCAACCTCAAACAACCTGTGATTCCATGAAGGAGTCGTACTGCTTGCAGGAGAGCTTTGAGTTAGGAGTAAAAGTACCAGAGACCTGAGAAAAAAAAGGGGCTGGACTACAAGGAAAGCAAGAAACTAGGGCCCAAGGTGAGGTGTTCAGCCTCCACATCGTGATCTGTCAGGTAGGCTGGCACACCAAGCTGGAGAAAGTTAGGCTCGGCTCAAATATCACCTATCTTTGCCATGAACCTATTTTCTAGCCCTTTGCCTGCCACCAAGCACAAGAGGCAAAGACAACACTAAGGGAAAGGCTGGGGCAGAGTCCTGTTGGGCACTTAACAGTGATCCCAGCTACCTCCTACTCCATCTGTGCTTGTATCCTGCAGATGGGGTGCTCCTTCTCCCTAGCACCATCACCAGCACCCAAGATTTCTGCTGGGGACAAACAGAGGAGAAGGCCTTGACCCAAAAGCTCAGCCACCCACAAAACACTGGGGTTTTCTGGAAGCTGGTCCCGGGCTGGAGGCCAGCAGCTTGTCTCTCTATTGGTGCGGGCAGGCCTTCATCCAACTGGATTATACCTTGGGGCGGTCTTTGCTCACCTTGCAGTGAGATGCTGTGCACAGCAAAGGTGATGCCTTCTGAGGACGTGCTTATAAAATCCAACATGAATTAGCTGCAGCTGATCCCAAAGCCGATCCTCCTTCTGCTCATCTTCCTCTGTAAATCACTCACAAAGTTGCTTGGTCTTAAGATAAAGTTCCCACTTCTTCTGCATTGACAAGAGCCTCTTCTTTGTTTCTCCATACACTAGCCTAATCCAAAAATTTGTATTTGGATTCCTGCTTTTCTTGAACTGTTCATGATCCAAAGTATTGGGATTGGGCAATGCCAGTTGAAAGGGGAAGGCAACACCTCTTTTTCTTCTTCAAACCCACCAACTGGATAAAATAAAAGGGATAGGGTAAATTGGTGAAAAGATTCAGATTCATTCCCCCCCATTTAAAAATTATTTCATCAATGGTTGTCCAGGAGAAAAAGGTATTTGTGGCTTTGACCCCACAGGTCAAATATTTTAAATTCCTGGTTATTCCTGCTAAGCCCCACTTGGGGAGCAGGAGACATCTCCTGGATGTTCCTAGCAACTCCTGGGAGCTCCTACTTCTGCAGCAGGATGGCGTGGTGCTCCCAACCTGACTGTTACTGCCAGCATGTCCATCTCCCCCCACCCCTGTGCTTCCCACAGCAGCGTGCTTCTTCTTATTCTTTCTGGGTGCCTTCCTCCTGGGGCAGATCTCCCGAAGGTTTCCATTTCTTGCTGCCAGTAGCACTTCTGTTTTCTCTCTCTCTCTGAATCTGCCAACACTGCATCTCCTTTACATGGCAGATAGTGCAGCCACAATGGTTTGTGCTCTCGATTACTGCGTACCCAGGCACAGCCCTAGTCCATATGGGCTTGATCAGCCCAGGGAATGAGCAGGAGACAGCACATGCTAGCACCATCCTCACAGGGCTGATGCATTTTGACCATTGAGGAGAGAGCAGGTACAGTCGTACTCACCTTCAAGCCCCTGTAATGGCTCTAGATGTCCCCTGGGGTGTGGGTGATGCTGGTGACTGGAGCCTGCAGCAAGGTGGCCCAAGGAGAATGGACTGCGTTGATAGTTGCTGTTGGGGAAGAAGGGTCTGATGCTGCCCACACAGCAGCAGTAAGAATCTGGGCATTGATTTTGCTAGGATTCGCACAGGTGGCAGAACTGGCGTAAGTTGTGTAGTGGAGGACATTGAGTCCTTGGGACCATCCACCATGGCCAATGCTGTGAAACCCCTTGCAACCTGCCAGGGTCTCCCAGCACTTGTCTGATTGGATGTGCAGTCACTCACTTCCTCAGGTGCAGCTTTTACATTTATAAACAATACTGCAACTCTCTATCCAGGAATCTGACACTAATTTTCTGGTTTGTTCTGTGCTGTATGGGAGGATCCCCTAGCAAGGCCACCATCCCCTGGCATGCTTAAACGTTTATCTCAATGATTACCTTAATTTTAACATGATTATGCTGAGCTCCAGCTCAGCAGGGGCAGGGGCAGTAAGGTTTTTGATGGCAATGAGGAGAGATGCCTGTGACAGATGCCTTGTTTGAGGGACGTGTCTGACAAGGCCCTCTTCCTATTACCTGGGTAAGACCACACTACACTTCCTCTCAGATCACACAATTTGTCCTTGGGTCATAGAAAACCAGTGCAGACTGAAAAATGTCCCACTGCCCCTAAGGCTTGATCAAGACTGCCACTGGAAGGCTGCATTTCTTCTAGCAACAGCAAGAGATCTCCCAAACAGCTTTTTCACTACTGAGGTCACCTCCCAGATGACTGGATTGGTTTCTAGAAGTCCACTCAACATCTCCCTCTTTGGGCAGAGATGACAGACATCCCGTTCTGTGCAGGAGGTGGACTGTGCACACAGTTGTGATGAGAACGCTAGACAGGGTTAGCATCCCCGTTGGCTTGTACCCAAATGAGGCTTAAGGTCCCTGTGACAGAGTGTGCAGGACTGGGAGGTGAGAATGCAATCCAAGTTTGAGCAGATGCCACCTTCCTCTGTCAGGGCCCATATCTTTGCGTGGGACGCTGTCCCAGCTGCTCTGTTCAGGAGGAGGAAGGGTTAGACACTGAAATACCTGGATGGCTGGCATGCATCACACAGCTTCTTTCTCTGATTATTTTTTAAAGCTCTGGCTGATCAAAACCTTTCAGTAAGCAGAGGAGCACCAGCCACTCCAGCTGCTTGTGGGACACCAGCTAAGTAACACTGAGAGACCTCCTGAATGGACTGTGCTTCTGCTCATGCTGAAGCATCATCAGTTTAGGCCAAATCCCTTTGCTCCAAACCTTACTGTCTGCAGGGCAGCTGCCCCCAACTAACCACCCCCTCACTTAACAGCAATTGTTGATGAGACTTAGCTCTTGGCAGAAAACTCTTCCCTGTGGCATTGATTGATTAATAGTTGAGGGGGGAGAAATTCTCACCCATTTCTCCTGCTTACACACTGGATAGCAATTTGGCAGCCAGCAACAAATCCCATTAAGGCACTGAAATACCTAACGGCATCAACAGCTCCTGGCCCATTACAAGAACAAGGGATTAGATTTTGGTGAGGTACATCTGAAACTGGTTGCATCCAACTGAAAGCAAGTGTCCTATCAAGATATGGATTAATAGAGTCTGCAAAGACAAGGATGTGAATGAGCTCATTCCTTAAACAACTTTACCAATATTCAAGGGACCAACACAGGTTTTTAACAGAGGAAACAGTGACAAGAACATCCACAATGAAACTCCCTATATACTTCCTCCCACCTGGTCTGGGCATGCTGACAGCAGTGCAACTCAAGGCCAAGCACACCTCCCAGATAAGTGTGAGGCATAAAAACCACAAGGTCCATCTGAAAGCAGAGGTTTTGCTTTCCTGTACATAACCTAGAGGTTCAAATGAGGAGAGTGGTATCAAGATGCTGCCCTGAAAACCCACCAGGGCCCCCAGCATCTCCTCTTTCTGATGCAGGACAGTGCCACTAAAGCCACAGCCCTGACACCATCTGCTTCTCTCCTCAGGCCTTCAAGTAGGCTCTGGACTTTAAACCCTCATGGTGACACAATCAGGACACAAAAGCACATGGTTTCAAGCCCATCTTACATACCTATCCCTATTGATACACACCTGAAAAGGTGCTGGATCATCAGCCAATGCAGTGATTGTTAGGTATAGTGGACATCTTCTCCTGTCTCTGTACACACGTCACATGACTGCCTTTGTTAGGCCATCAGGGCAACAAAGTTGGTTACTAAGCAGTGGGTGGCTGTTTTGAGGGTCATACACAGCCTGCATTTGTGAGAGTTATCACTGAGGTACCTGAAGGGAAGTTAAAACAGGAAGACAGTCCCACCCATCACCCACTGATATGACTGGCTATAGAGAAGGGCCTGATTGTCAACCGTGCTGACTGTCAGTGAGGGCTGTAGATTTCAAGCACGCAGGGAAGTTGCACAGCATTTCTGAAAATTATGCAAATATTACCATGACCAGCAGAAATTCTGGGGTTTTCTCTATTATTCTGCTTCTCTACCAGAATATATAAACCAATTAATTAATTAACTCATCATATCATTACTGTTTTATCAATTGATTTTAAAACTTATATCTAACATAGTAACTTAAAGTGGAAAAAAAAAAAGGTGATGATGCTTGGTTTAAGACTGCAACATCAATAAAGGTGTAGGGCACAATCATTTGGAATAGCATTTCACAGTCTGCACTCACTAAAACAGATGTTTTGAATCTCACCCAAATATAGAGCAAACGCCCTATTGAAAACCCAAGAGATTATTCCCTTACTTCCTTGTCTTGTCTTTGCTGCAACATCACTTAAAATTATTCAGTCATATCAAATTGGAAAGTCTATTTGATCTAAAAAACCTAGAGGTGGGATGCCTGACTCTAAACGCACGTAGAGGGAGTGCTCTGACACCTGCTTACAGAGGTTGGCTCTGTTAAAGAAATTCCAGTCTATCCACAGGAAGTGAGAGAAATCCTTTCAAGTAGCTATGGACTAAACAAACGTGTTAATACTGGGATGAGGCGCTTGATTAGAATTTGTTCCCATAGCGATGCTGGCAACAAGAACCTCAGACACCTGCAAAGGGGGTCAATGCCTGTGAGGGCATCAGCTCTGAAATCACCCAGCCTTCCTGGACTCTTCTTTTGGCAACCACCCATTCTGGTCAGCACTTCCTCTGAAGCTCTTTGCTTTATCCCTTGTACGTTAAATATACAGGACTGCAAAAGATACACCATGTGGCTGCTGCTGGGTCGGATGTCTGAGTGTGAGAGGGAATGCCCTGCGTCCCTCACCTTCTACAGCCCACTCCACAAACTGTAGGCTTCACACTCGGCTTGGTTCAGTGTCTCTGCCTGGTTTGCAGATCCGCATACAGTGTGAATGAGAGAAAATACATCAGGACTTGTTCTGTTTTAGTGCATGAAAGCTGCAAAAATATTCATAGTTTTCTGTAAAAGAGATTGATTAGCTCTTCTGTTGATCACTGGGTGCTATTTAAAGAAAGCATTTCTGGACTAGCTGTAGTCTTAATCGAGTCAAATCCTGTCACGTTTAAACTGCTCTACTCACACAGCTCTGCATTTAGATTGCAGAAGCAGCTGAAAGATAGCATTGATTCTTCAAGAATGCACTGTGTACATGGCTCCAACACATGCTGCCACCTAGTGGGTCTGTCTGGCAATAGCCTCATGGCACTGCCAGTCAAGGGCCAAGCAGTGTTGACCAGCAGAAATCTCTGAGGTTTTTTGCAGATGAGCACACAGCTGACTGGTGATGGTCTCTCCAGGACATCTCTCATCTATGACAGGCCAGAGAAAAAGAGAGAAACGTTGTGGTGAAACTGCGCTCTGGATCTGAATATCTGTATTCTCCCCACCAGCTCTGACATCTGCTCTGAAAAACTGATCCAAAAGCTGCCGGTCCTAGCAGAAGCACAAGGCACACCAGCTTACCTTCATAAAGCATGTGATCTCTGCCTATACTGCTCTATAATGACTATGTTAACTTCAAGGCGTAATATCACAACTCCTCAGTTTTATTTCTTTAAAGAAGAAACACAATCCTAATTTTACAGTAAGTGGATTCAGAAATCTCTGTGTTTTGGTGCATGTGGCACTTATCTAGTGCCTACTTCATTTTTCAAAGCTCTTTCTAAAATGAATTAATGCGAGTTTCAGGAGAGGAAAAAAAATGAAGTGGAGTGTCAGGAACTTGTTCTGGGTTTTACCCAAGAACAGTCTTTAACAAGTGACACTACAAGAGCTCTGCAACAGACATGGGCATCAGCCTTTCGTGGGGAATGTGGGAAAGGAGCAGTAAGAACACAGGAAAATTCTGGGATATTATTGAAGAAAAAAAAAAAGATTTCCAATGCCCAAGCTATAAAGGAATGTGAGAAAATGTTTCATTTAGTATTAGACAGACAGAGGTAAATGTCAGCATAAACAAAAGGAGTTCTTTTTACAGAACAGACAGGAGACTGTAGAGACAACCTAGAAGCCTACTTTTTCCTGCCATGAAGACCTTTCTGTTTTACCCAGACACGCTGCACCAGCTGCTAGTCCTGAAACAGGCCTCTGCCAGCTGGTGCTCCCAACAGGCTGGCACTGCCCTCGGGATCCAGAGGCAGCTGATACGCTGTGCTGGCTCAGGAGAGCAGGTTCCCTACCTAGAGGCTGGGCTGAAATTTTTTGATGAGCCCTCGACTGCCATTTCTGTGTCCACTGCCTGTCCTCTTCTTGACTGGATATTTTTAGGCATCTTACCCTGTGGTTTTTAGTTTTCCAGGGTCTTACTGCAACACCCGTTACAGAAGCAGATGAAGGACTTTTGGAGGAGATGGAATTAGACAACAGTTCAGGTTGGAGAACACTGCATCTTCCTGAGCCTGTGACAAACCTGAAATTGGGGGCAGGGGAGAGCAGTGATATAGCATTCATGTTATTCGTAACTGACTGACCCAGTGAGCAAATGGTTTTGGAGAATGCTGTGTGATGGAGCTGGGTAGGCAAATGCATCCCACAGCACACGGCAATGCTGGCATTTTTGAATTGCTTCCTCTAATAATTGGGGTTTGGGTTACTCCCTGCCAAGTACTACTGGTCATATGCCAAGCACTGGAACTGCTCACAAGCTACACACAGATCACCCATCCTCCTGTTATGAGGCAGGATCCATCATTCCTAGCCAGTGTTTGCACTGACACGGTTTAAATATATGGCCTGAGATTCAAGGCACAGGAATAATCACAGATAAGTGGGTCCACTTTTTTTTTTTTTTAAATCAGAGGCAGATGTATTGAGATTAACAATTAGGGCAAGAGCCTGACTGCTACGGAAAATACTGTACTACATGCAGGGCTACTATCTAACTGTTCATATTTTAACTGATGTAATTCTCTGGTGCAACATACAGAGAAGAATAATCTTGTCACTTACTTATGAATATAATGTGCATGCATATATGACTAAAACCATTCTACAGGGATATGATTGCTCATCTTTTAAAAGAACCAACTGTATCTAAGCATCTGATGTGCAAGGTCCAGGGCAGGAACATAATCTAAAGAATGTGCCACCAAAACCCAGGCCCAGGAAGTTCAGCTTTATGGCAAGTAATTGATGGGGATATATTTTACTGCTTAGGTAAATGCATACAGCTGATGTAAAATTTTCACTGAACAATTTCTGTTATACCATATGCTTTAAAAATTCCTAAATTCCATGGGGTTTTATAATTGTTTTTAAGTAAAGACACATCGAAAGACTAGTATGTTTGACTCAAGAGCCTGAAACAACAGTCGATGACTTCCAAGGAGTGCAGATTATATTGATCTGGTACTTCAAACACTTTTACATAAAAGCTGTTTTGCTCAGATTATGTGTCTTTTCCTGGTCAGAAGGATTTTTTTTTTAGCAACAAGTTCTGTGAAAAAAAAAATCACATTGGGTAGGACACACTTCTGAAGTGTTGAGGCAGGTATTTCTTCTGCAAAACTATAGTGGATTGGCTTTTGGATTTTTCAGATCTTCCTTAAAAAAAAAAATGGCCTTTACAGGTCTTCCTTAACAACGGAGGTCAGGATCCTCGGAAGTATTTCATATCTTCCTTTAACATAACACGACATATAAATAAGGTGTAGATAAGGGGGTTCACTCTTCTTCTACTAGGAGGCTGGAGAGCAGGAGCTCCGTTGCTGCTGGTCCTGTCTGGAGCTGAGGCCTGCAGTGGCTGATGTTGTCTGCCCACGAGCGGGGGGAGAGTCCTGGGTTGGATTTAGCTGTCCTGCTTTCCTCAAGGGAAGTGGTGAGATTTTGCTGGTTCTTTACTCTGTTAGTTACCAGGTCTTACAAGAGTGCATACCTGTTTTGTTTTAGTTCCTTTTTGTCCTTCTTCCCATTTTCCCTTCCCCTTTTCCCTTTCTTGGGAGTTTTGTGTTAAGGACACCATTTGTCGAAGACGGCGGGAGACTTAACGACACGCATATGGTGTTTGATTAACAAGTCTCAATCTTTATTAGCAGTACTTCTACCTAAATAGTTTAGTTAATGAGCTTCATACATATTACAAAACTTTAGCTCCTTATTGGTTACAGACTTTATCATTGCATAAGCGTCACATACATTCCTGTAGTTTTAGAAATCCATCTGGTCCGGTGGGAGACATCCTGTTATCTCCCTTGCCTAAGCTTCACTGCACAACAAGGGCCCATTGACCTTGCTGGTCAGTAGTTTTTCACTTAGCTCAGTATTTTTCCACTCAAGGCCTAAGCAGCTTGCTTTTGTCAGGCTCATGTCTGCTTTCAATGAGCCAGGTTTCAGTAAGTCTCTCCACAGTTTTGCATGATATCCTTACTGTATGTAGCTGTTTTTATTTAGAAAATACATATATATATATATTTAGTGTGATTTTGGTTTCTTCTATTGTTTTTTTTCCTTTGAAAGGGGGGTAAAGTTTGGGAAAGAGGCAGACTGAGCGGTTGAAGAGCTTGGGAAAGCTAGCTCAAACCAGCTAAAAAACGCATATGTCTGATAGTGACAGTGGGGAAAACCTACTGTGTTTGTGATTATTTCAATCCTGGCTAACTCCTTGTGATTTGGGATCTGGGTCATCTGCTCCCCGTATCCTTAGGTAATACTAGATGTCAAACCACTCCAGCAGTCCTGTAACCGAATCCTAGCAGATTTTGTTACAAGATGGGCAGATCTATGACCAATCATTCACTTTTATAGTTATATAAGACATGACAGTGGTACACCGTGAGGTATTTGGGGCATTGTCCATGCCATCTAAAAAGATGATGAGATCAAAATAAATTGTACTCAATCTCAAGAAATCATATAAAAACTAAATCTAAAGAGAGAGGTTAAATCTAAAGAGACCATAAGATCATAAACTAAGCCTTCTATGGTCAATGAATAGTAGACCATTCCTTCTGATTTTTCCAAACAGTTTCTGTTCTTGTTAAGGAGATATTGTTTATATTGTATATATATATTGTATATATACACAAAGACTTTGCCAATATGTCCAGCATATGGAGCCGCCTTCAGAGCCCCTATCTCCCTCTTAGTCTCCACTATAGAGCCCTATATAGAGCCCCTAAGTGCAACAGAGAGCGTGACAGGGGCTGTATAAGGGGCTCAATAGAAGGGACATTCAGAGCATGATAGGGGCTCTAAAGTGGACTCCACAGGAGAGACAAAGTGCGAGATAGGGGATCTAGAGTGGGCTCCATAATGCGGGACTTCTCGGCCATGATAGGAGCTCTACTGAGGCTTCCATGGGGGCGACACAGGGCACAATCTTTCAAATCAATAATTAAAATCTGCCAATTTTTTTTTTCGACCAGTGGTTGCACTGCTGCTCCAACTGCTGCAACCATAACAGTGGCTTGATTAGCAAAAACATGTGTTCTGCTGCTTCCAAGAGTGCAGCAGTTCCACAGCCTTGAGGAAGTGTGCTGAGAACCTGCTTAGTTTTGTCATTAGCATTATCAAAAGCTAACATACCTAACATTTTGGCTTTCATATCTTCATGTATATCAGGATGTGCCATTATGGCAGCATGTAATCTATCTACAAATTTTGGAAAAGATTCGTTCGGTCCTTACCTAACAGTAGTAAAACCTGGGCTGATCTTATCATCAGAGACATTCATCATAGCTTTAAATGCCGCACCTTGACTAGCTTGCAATACTTCAGTAGCAAACTGCACTTGCCAATCAGCCCTTGCAAAAGGACCCGCGGGGTGGCCACTAATTGTTCACAAGATAATTGCCAATGGTGAAAAAATTGTAGTTGCTGTGAAGGAGACAATAACATTTGTACAATCATACGACAATAATGGGGTACTAAAAGAATACTCGAAAAAATATGTTGCAAAATTGACTGAGTATATGGAGATTTTAACCCATATTGAGACACTGCTGATTTTACTTCCTTCAAAATTTTCCAGTCTAAAGATTCCCAAATAGCTAATGTGAAGATGTGTAGGGTTAAAGCCTGGGAAGTAACACAGAGAATAGCACAGAGGCCTGCACAGATTTTGATAATGAGCTGAGAACTGGCTACCCTTGAAGCAGTGGAAAGTCCTGAGCAGTGTATAAGGAGGGATTGGGTAAAGAAAAATATAATTTGTGCTACCAATTAAGAAACAGCTCAAGGTGCATGTACAAGTGTTTTAACCCAATCACTGATATTAAATTGGCACGTGGACAATGACCTTGCAAAAAGGTTGTCATAAAAGAACAATTTGTGTTACAAATAAATGATTCCTGCTGAAGTGCTGCCTCCTCCTCGGCCCAAACACCCGCGTGCTGCATATAAATTTCTGTGGCCGACTGTTTTATCTTCTTTTATCAACACCCATGGGGGCAGGGGGGGTTGGAAGTCGATGATCTTTAAGGTCCCTTCCAACCCAAGCCGTGATTCTTCTTTAATTCAGGCCAGTGTGTGTAGTCAGGAACAGCCATAGTTCTTTGCCTACAAGCGGTTTTTCAGTACCTGAAAGGAGCTTCAGTAAAACTGGGAAGGACATGTAGAGATAGGATGAGGGCTTTACTTTCACCTGACACGTAAAAGAGCTTTATGAGCACTGATAAAAACTAATACTCAGTTAATGTTTCCCAAGCTAAACAGATGGACCTGGGAACAGTGGCCTAGACAAACTTAAGAGCAGAAACAAGAGAGAGCGGCTTCTAATAATGACACAACCCCTAATTCTATAGATTATTATTTCAATTATGCCACAAGAAAGCATGTTCAGAGAAGGCCACAAAACAGATCAGAGGGCTGGAGCACCTTCAAGCTGGAAGATGGGCTTAAAGAGTTGGTGGTGTTCAGCCTGGACAACAGAGGGCTGCGGGGAGACCTGAAGTACCTGAAAGCACCCTACAGGAAAGCTGGGGAGGGACTTCTTGCAAAGGCAAGGAGTGATAGGACAATGGGGAACAGCTTTAAATTGGACAGGGGAAGATTTAGCTTAGACATGAGGAAGACATTCTTCACGCTAAGGGTAGTTGAGGCACTGGCACTGGTTGCCCAAGGAGGCTGTGGAGGCCCCCTACCTGGAAGTGTTCAAGGCCAGGTTGGATGGGGCCTTGAGCAGCCTGGTGTGATGGGAGGTGTCCTTGTCCATGGCAGGGGGGTTGGGACTGGGTGGGCTTTAAGGTCCCTTCAACCAAAACCATTCTGTGATTCTATTCAGTGCCACCAGTTTGTAAACTTGATCCTGGTGGTAGCCCAAACCTGTTGCTTGAGGGCGTAGAGGAAGCAGAGAAGCTGTGTGGGCTTGCATTAAAGTAGAAGTTGAGGAAAAATGAGCCCTGGACTGAGTATCAGCAAGCATTTCCAAAGAGTGATTCCTGCTGAAAGGATGGTCTGCAGGCAGGGTTTGTTTGAAATGCAGCTGTCATCAGTGAAGATGGAAAGCCCTGGCTCTGTACAGGGCTGCAGGTCTGTGCAGCAGGAGGTGTCTGGGTGATGTGATGTCATGATTGCTTGTTCTTTGGTAATAGGGACAGATTTAATAGCACAGGAGAGAAGGGAGCGGCACCCTTTATGTGTCAGTGGCCTTCTTCGTCTCCAGCAAGATACCAAGGTGCTGTTACTGTAGCTGCAAACAAAAGACACATACTTTACATCTATTACCTGCCACTATGGCAACTTAAATCTTGGGTTGTTTTTCTTGTTAGGTAAGTATACGCAAGATTTCTGCAATAGAAAATGTATAGGAAAGTGGATGATTCTTAAAAGATGCCAGGATTCAGAAGTTACCGTTATATGATAGGCATTTCTGTAACTCCCGGAGTGGAAACACTTCCATTTGCATTTTTAAAATTATTTAGAGGTATTTCAGGTTTTAGCTGTATCTTTCTGCCCTCACCTCCAGATGCTCTGTCAAAAGCAAGACAAGATTTGTTCAGTATTCCTCTAGTACCTATTAAATGTCTGACTCATATCACTTCTTTTGGGTCAGCAGACAGTAAATAGCTTCTCTTTCTTTCAAAAGCCAGAATCACCAGTTCTCATTCTCTGGCAGATTGTTCATTTGTTTTACTTTTTTGTTGATTTATTGTCCTTTTTCTAAAATGAGGTAAGTTGGATACCAAAAAGTGTTTCAGCTTTTGGGAGACCTTTGTAAGGCAGCCAAAGGTAGTAGTACCAGCAGTAGCGCAGCCTGTTTGATGGGGGAGTTAAATCTGGGTGTCTTGTTGGAAGGTCCTTGCATCACCACCAGAGAACTCCTCCTCAGCGCTTTCTGCAGAAGTTCATCTCTCCTCCTAAGGCTTTGGACTGTCATTTTTAGACTGTGCTTATTGGTCAGCAGATGTTTGAGTAGCACTAAAATGAGCTTCAGTGCTGCTTTTCTTCATTACCTAAACCTTCTTTCCCTCTCAGTCCCAGTTAAAGTGAAGAGTCCTTTAAAGCCTGGGAGAGGGGAGTGTATTGTGTCCCAAACTGTGCAACTCACAGGTTAAGATGACTTGACGTGGGGGTGGAGGGGAAGCAAAATGACATAAAAATGGGCTAGATGGACTTCAAATCTACTGTGCCCAATGTTCTGTTTCCTGATCAAGGTTCTCCCTAGGGCTATGACTTTTTTTTTTCCTGGTAATAAGATTACTTGGATGTCAGCATGCATGATTTGTCTTTGCTCAGGCTGATTCAAGGAGTTGGTATGGGATAACGAGGTGGTTTGCTTTGCATTTTGGAGGGAGATCAAATAGCTTCTAGTGTGCAATCTCCAGCTCTTCGATTTGTTGCCCTATGCACTCCTTCATACATGGACCCACTAGGACAGAACTCAAACTTGCATACCTCTTAACTAGCCTGAGCCTGAGCTGGAAGATATAATTTTCCATAATGGAATAACTGCCTGTTCCTCAGTCCCCTCCCCACTGTGGTGTGCGTGTTGCCTCAGAGCACTACATTCTCCTGTGTTTTCTGCATTTGCAGTAGCGCCTGCCTGGATGATTCACAATGTCTAGGCCTTGCTCATGAAAGGATAGGCGCTGGCATTAAAACTTTTTACCTCGTAAGATCTTTCTCTATCAACCCTGCAAAAAGACAGATAAACAGAAGATCTCCTCTTATTTCCGTGAGCAACGGTCATTTGTTTCAAGTTTGTTCTCAGCAGACTGCGGCTGAGAACTAGGTTTTTGTTGCGATCTGTTAGTGCTGAAATGTGTTGCTTCTTAAAAACGTCCTCTGGTAGCAGTAGCACAGTGACAGTCTAGACAAAGATCTGTATCATTCTTCAAAGCACGTTCTTTTTCTGTTTCCTGCATTCTTATCAGTGCCCGTGTGCTAGAAATGCTTAAATCTGTATGCTCTTCCTACACCAGTACTAATAAAAAGACTACTTGTTCTCTCCTCAGTGAGCAACTATCATCTGTGTCATGTGCATTCTCAGCAGAGTTCGGTTGCAGGATTGTAGATGTCCAGCGAGAGCCCCTTTTCATGCCAGTAAGCCGTTGGAGCGGCTGGCGGTTCTGGGCAAATGCCGACAGAGTGTGAGCTTTCTTCTGTCTCGGCTCGTGTTTTGGTGAGGGTTGCCTCACGGCCCCGCAGCAGAGCAGGGGCACAGCTGGGCTGGGGCACAGCTGGGCTGGGGCACAGCTGGGTGGGTGCCCCACGAGACCCCCTTGCAGCCCCAGCACAGCACAGGTCTTGCTTCCCCCAACAGGGCTGAAAGCAAGTCACCTCCACCGGCAGTGCCATCAAGCCCTCCAGCTGTGCCGCGAGCAGACGAGCAGAGCCCAGCCTCTGGCAGCCACCTCTGCCATGGGCCACTGCCTCGTCGCTCCAGCAGGCACTGTCCCCATGGACACGCCCAAGCCCATGGACGTCAGCCCCAGCTACGGCCTGGATATCTCCGTCCCCACAGATGTCGAGATGTGAAAGGACAACAGAGCACCTCTGGACACATCTGTTGGGACTGGTGTCAACATGGCTTAGGGTGGCACCCCCAGGGCATAACATTCCCCAACAGCAGGGTGTGGTGTCAGCACCCCAGAGCCGCCTGTCCCAGTGTAGGACCCTGCTGGGAAAGAGGCAGCACGAGCTGAAGCAGAGGTCCCAGCCAGAAATCGCGGCCAAGTGCAGGGCTCTGGATGGTGGAGCTGGGACAGGAGGGGGCAATTATGGATGGTGAGGGATTCAAGCTGTTGAGGGGGGGTTGGAATGGGTACGTTGTAGTGACTATGTTAGATTTTCTATTAAAACTGTTAACCAAAACCTTTCCATGCCTGTATGGGATGGGCAAGGAGTGCAGGGGCACCACAAAGAGCCAGAGGGCCAAAATCATCGCCCAATCCCGCATCAGGGCCTGAAAGAGTTCGGAGCCATCCCCAGGGCTCAGCTTCCCCCAGCTGTGCAGGCAATCCTGGGGGAGAGGGAATCCCCTCTCCCCTGCCCCAGGGGAAGCAGTCCTTTGCCAGGGGAGCCAGGACAGACGGGGCCCTGCAGGACTCACGGACACGGCCCCACCCCCAAAGCACTGCTGTCCCCTGTCACCCTGCCCACCAGCCTCCCACCCTGGGCCATTAGCAGGGGGCTCTGGCTGTTCCTCACCACCCCACTGCAGCCCCTTAATATCCCAACATCCAATATAAGCCTCCTCTGACACATCTTCCTGCCGTTCCATCGGGTCCTGTTATTGGTCACCAGAGAGAAGGGCTCAGCACCTGTTTCAGCTCCTTCCCTTGTGAGAAGGCAGTGAACAGCTCTGAGATTCCCCCCCGCCCCAGTCTCCTCTCCTCCAGGCTGAGAAGAGACCAAGTGACTTCAGCAGCTGCTCCTACAACTTCCCCTCCAGACCCTTCTCCAGGTTTGTGGCCTCCTCTGGACACACTCCAGTTTGATGTCCTTTTTATACTGTGGCACCCAAAAGTGCCCCCAGTGCGCGAGGTGGGGCCACCCCAGTGCAGAGCAGAGCAGAGAGGGACAATCCCCTCCCTCGCCCTGCTGGCCATGCCGCTGGGGATGCAGCCCAGGAGACGCTTGGCTTTCGGGGCTGCCAGTACACTTTGCTGGCCCATGTCCAGCTTCTCATCCTCCAGCACTCCCAAGTCCTTCATGGCAGGGCTGCTCTCCATTCCTGCATCCCCCAGCCTGGGCAGATACCGGGGGTTGCCCTGACCCATCTGCAAGGGCCTTGCACTTGGCCTTGAGAAGCTTAACACGGGCCCCCTCCTCAACCTTCTCCAGGTCCCTCTAGATGCCATCCCACCCTTCAGGCGGGACAACCGCACCACCCAGCTTGGGGTGTACCACCCAGCTTGGGACTCAGGACAGATGGGGTTCTGCAGGACTCACAGACACGACCTCGCACTCAAAGCACCGCTGGCCCCTTCCACATTGCCCACCAGCCTCCCACCATCTTGGAAAGCAAGGCTGGGGCTTTAAAAGCCCATCCTGATCCAACATCCCTGCTGTGGGCAGGGACACCTCCCACCAGACCAGGTTGCACAGAGCTTCCTCCAGCGATGGAGAAACCACAGCTTCTCTGGGAAACCTGTGCCAGTGCCTCACCACTCTCAGCAGAAAAGGATACTTCCTTAGAGCTTAGTGGAATCTCCCCGCTTTCAGTTTAAAACTGATGCCCCTTTTCCTGTCACTACAGGCTTTGCTCAGAAGTCTCTCTCCATCTTTCTTACAAGCCCCCTAGATACAGTGAACGGGCACAATAAGGTTTCCCAGAGCATTCCCGTCTCCAGCGATTGCCCCGTCCAAGGTGCAGGACCTTGCACTTGACCTTACTGAAACACATCCTGTTCCCATGTGCCCACTCCTCCAGCCTGAAGGCCCCTCTGGATGGCAATGCCTCCCCCAGAGGAATCCACTGCACAAACCAGCTCACTGTCACCCGCCAACGATCCCACCACACACACCAGTGATGGAGACATTAAACAGCACTGGTCCCAATACAGATCCTTAAGGGACACCGCTCCTATCAGAAGAGTTTTAAGGAAGGCATCACTAACAGTGTTGCAGAAGCAACTCCAGCTTCGGGGCTCGCTCTCTGCTGGCAAGGATCTCTTTCCACCCCAGCTGCCTGCCCTGCGCTGACCCAGCATGGCCATTCAGCAAGGCCAGGGCAGACAGGAAGCTTTTCAACTTCCAGCCCTGTAGCTGACCTGCCAGGAAAAGCTTCCCATTCTTTGGGCTGAGCAGCGTCACAACAGCAGCTCAAACATGGAGCATTGTTCTGGGGTGAGCAGAGCCAGCCAGCCCCTGCTCCAACAGAGCAGAAACTCTGTGCTGTGGCAGAAACAGGGTGAAGAATGAGGAAGGTGAAAAAAAGACTCCTGGCTGGAAGTGGAAGCAAACAGCTGAATAGCACCTACCCCCTGTCATTTCATGGAGAATAAAATCTTTGGGTCTGAGGCCACAGCAGTGAGAATCAGCATTAACAACCCTCAGAGGCAGGAGCCACCGAAAACCCTTGGGGTGAGGACACCCCAGAAACACCATCTTTGGGGTCCCTTACAGATTAATGTGTTTCAGAATTGCCTGGTTGGGAAAGACCTTGGAGACCATCGAGTCCAACCGTAGCTGTCTGGTGGGATGGTACAGGAGGCAGAAAAGGCCTTGACTCTGCAAGCACTGCTCAGCAGTGCTGAAAGCATCCTTCTATTGACAACACTGTTCTCAACAAAAGCCCAAACCATAGTCCCATTCCAGCCACTATGAATATAACATTAACCCTATCCCAGCCCAAAGCAGCATATTCTCCACCCCTTATTCCGCACTATGTCTGTCACGTTCAGGTCCCACACAATCCATTACACCTTCATCAACCACTACTGCTCTTCCCATCCTGTGACAAAATACAGAGCTATCATTTCCTTACTCAATGGACCACTCCTCTGGAATGTCTATAAAACATTCAGAAATGTCACAAATACCCATAAAATATCCATGAGGTTAGTTTAATCCATGATTTTGAGCTCCATCTGTTGGTCAGGACAGGAGAGCTGATGCATTGTGTGGCACTAAAGCCAGCTCAGGTAGTGTCACTGTGACACCTGCGCTGCTTCTAGTAGGGATTGTCCTCCACTGGTGCAGGCAGTTCCACTTACAGTAATTCCTAGAACATGCAACTCATGTCATGGTTTACATCAGTTTAAAGGTGTTTCTGTTACAATCGCCAACCCCTGGTTCTTTTAGGCCAGCTGATAGTGTTGAACGTCACAATGAACTCCTTCCTTTTTTTCCTGCTCCAGCTTGGACTTATCCACAGACTGGACATTTGAAATAAGGAGCATCATGCAAATGCAAATCCAGATCTGCAATGATGCAGAGTTCTTAACTTCTTCCAAAATAGGTCATATTCATTAAAGCATTTTATGAAAAAGAAAATTCCTAAACAAATTATGTCCATTAAAAATTGTTCTTGGGAGGGAGGGTATGGGGAGGGAGAAAGAGAAGGAGGGGAGAAGGAGAGAAGGACAAGGTTTATCATTGTTCTGTGAAAAAGAAGTGGTGAAATGAGCCCTTTGAAATCGATTTTCTGTTCCCCGCCTTTTCCACAAGTTACCAAATTGTAGCCAGTGCAGACTGAGTTATATTAAAGAACAGAGATTAAGCAGGAGTTTCTGATTCTCAGCATCCTCACAGCTCAGCTCCACTCAGCTCAGCCCATTCCTCACTGCTGCAATGCACAGCCCAGCACTGTATGACCTACTCTCATTTGCTTTTAACCTTCCCGGAGTTCATATTGGTATATTCCTCTCCATTGAGAATGGCTGTGAGTTGCTTCATTTTTGTCTAATAAGCTGCTCTTGGCTGACAACTGTCTTACAGTTGGATAGGATATTTAATACTAAAATCATGTTTCATAACGAAATGTTTTAGCAGCCTTAGTTTCCCTGCAGTCTCAACTCTCACATCACTGTGTGATTGGTTCCCCTCCCCACTCCCAACGTAAACAATGTGCAATTCCTGTAATATTACTATTTCTGTAACTTTGGTTTCCCTGAGGCTTAAAAACTGTTTTGACATTTACTGTATCTTCAGCTTGCTCTGGCTTTGAAGGTTTTGTCTAAATTTCACTGAGTTGACTGATTCTGGCTGGATTTGCCTTTTTTGGCTGATTTTTTTTTTTTTTTTTTTGCTTTGCCTTGTTGCCTTGTTGATCTGCAACGTTTCCTGCTTTTCCCTTCTTTTGGCAGCTTTTCTGCATGTTTGGGCTGCTCTTTGCTTGCTTTGACCAGCTTTGGTTTATGTTCCCTGATTTTGGCTTGTTTTGACAGATTTTTCACTTCTTTTGGTTGATTTTGGATAATTTCCACTGATGTGGCTGATGTTTCATTTGTTTTCATTGCTTTTTCCTCGTTTGGGATGGTTTTTGCTTGTTTTGGTTATTTTTTTTTTTGGTTGACTTTCACTGTCTTTGTGCCACTTTGGTTAATTTTCACCTATTTTGACTGATTACTGCTGGAGGGTCCCTGTTTTCGGTGGGTTGTGGTTGTGTAAAATTTTTCTGTGTTTCTCTGGTTTCAGCTGATTTTCTCAGTGGCTCCAGAAGCAGTCGAGCAGCCAGGTGAGCGCCGTGCCCTGCAGAGTTCACCCAGAGCACAAGGTGGGAAAGGCGAGAGCGGGAGAGCCCCTGGTGCAGCCCAAGGAGCCCGCGAGGGGCTGCAGTGCGGCCTCACGGACAGCAGATGGCAGCAGAGACCGCGGGACAGAGCCACCAGTGTCTGCGGTGCCACTGCTGGGAGCCGGTAAGGAACGGGTTAAAGGTTTCCCGCCTCCATCGCACGCTTTCCTCCTAATTCCTCTGCGCTGGGCCGTACAAACCCCGACTCTCCCAGCCTCTCCTTGTACTGGAGCTGCTCCAGCCTTTGGTTGCTCTCCTTCGGATCATCTTCGGATCTCTGGACTTGCTCCAACAGCTCCAGGTCCTTCCTGTGCTGAGGACTCCAGAACTGAACGCACGACCCCACAAACTGAAAGGGGGTCCACGAAAACTGGGGAGGGGCTCTTGTTCAGGGAGTGCAGGAATAGAGCGAGGGGGAATGGTTTTAAACTGAAAGTAGGGAGACTGAGATGAGATGAGATCATAGGCAGGAATATTTTCCTGTGAGGGTGGGGAGGCCCTGACACAGGTTTCCCGAAGTGGAGCGCTACTCAAGATACATTATGGGTGTCAATAGGAAATTACTCAGACAACCAACTTTATCTCCCCTCGTACCTTTTCCACATCAGACACACTCAAGACGAGGAAGATTCAGGTGTTTTCTCCTAAAATCACTGACTGAAAGGGTAGCAATGAATCCCCGTCGATTAGTTTCTGCTCTACCTAGGAGAAAACACGAAACCCTGCAGTTCTGTGAATGTGCTGTGGAATCGCAGCCTGGTGTGGTAACACGTTTCAGCAGAAACAGTTTGCAGAATCTGATGAGAATGCACACAAAATCCCTCGTCCTTGAAGCACGAGCAGATCATCTGATTATTTGTGCTTTAAATATATTGTTAAAAAATGAAATGTCAGGCTAAAACATTTTCCACAGAGCAGGTTTATGGGAGAGCAAGATTTTAGCCTCTTGTGGATGCGCTGTGACGTGATGCTAGAAATCGGAAACGAGTGTTCCTCAGGGAGCCAAGAAGCAGACTGCCGGGATATCTGTGGAACCGCGACCAGAGACAACTTTTTGAGAGGCTTCAGTTTAGAGAGCTAGCCAGTAAGAGAAGGCGCTGTCTCCAGACCAAAGTACTCCTTGCAGCCGGAGCCTGGTGTCAAAGCTGGTGAAACAGTGTGAAGGCTGTTCAACGAAGCAACAACAACTCCTCTACTTGCCTGTATTTGTAAGCCTTCGAGAGAGGAATATCCTATCAGGGAAATGCTTTTTCTTCTAGCAGCTATTCATGGATGAACAAGTCTGGGATGCTTTACAATCAAGTGGTTAGTTTCGGGAGGAAAACCCGATTTTGGGGAAAATGAACCCAGTCTGGGGGGAAAAAAACAGATTTTGGGGAATATGAACCCAGTTTGGGGTGAAAAACCCAATTTGATGGAAAATAAATCCAGTTTGGGGGGAAAAAAACCGATTCTGGTGAAAATGAACCCAGTTCTTAGGGGAATAAGGCGATTTTGGTAAAAATGAACCCAGTCTGGGAGGAAAACCCTATTTGAGGGAAAATAAACCCAGTTTTGGGGAAATACCCGATATGAGGGAAAATGAAGCCAGTTTGGTGGGAAAAAAACCCGATTGTGGGGAAAATGAACCCAGTTTGGGGTGAGAAACCCGATTTGAGGGAAAATGAACCCAGTTTGGGGTGAAAACCGATTTTGGGGAAAGTGAACCCAGTTTGGGGGAAAACAAGATTTTGGGGAAAATGAATCCAGTTTGGAGGGAAAACCCGATTTTGGGTAAAATGAACCCAGTTTGGGGTGAAAATGAAACCAGTTTGGGGGGGAAAATCCAATTTGAGGGGAACTGAACCCAGTTTCGGGGGAAAACAACCTGATTTTAGGGAAAATGAACCCAGTTTGCGGGGAAAAACTGATTTTGGGGGAAATGACCCAGTTTGGGGGGAAAAACCTGATTTTGGGGAAAATAAATCCAGTTTAGGTGAAAAAACCCGATTTGACAGAAGAGGAACCAGGTTTGTGGTGAAAAAACCCGATTTGAGTGAAAATGAACCTAGTTTAGCGGGAAAACCCCGATTTTGGGTAAAATGAACCCAGTTTGTGGGGAAAAAGAAAAGAGTTTTGGGGGGAAAACCCCAATTTTAGGGAACATGAACCCAGTATGGGGGGAAAAACCCGATTTCAGGGGAATTGAACCCAGTTTTGGGGGAAAAAACCCTGATTTTGGGGAACATGAATCCAGATCACGGGGAAAAACCCGATTTGAGGGAAAAGGAACCCAATTTTGGGGGGAATAACCAGATTTTGGGGAAAATGAACCCAGTTTTGGAGTGAAAAACCCGAGCTGAAGGAAATTGAACCCAGTGCGGTGGGAAAAAAACGATTTTGGGTAAAATGAACCCAGTTTGTGGTTAAAAACCAGATTTGAGGGAAAATGAACACAGTTTTGGGGGAAAAAAACCTGATTTTGGGGAAAATAAAGCCAGTCTGAGGGGAAAATCCGATTTTGGCGAAAATGAACCCAGTCTGAGGGGAAAACCCGATTTTGGGTAAAATGAATCCAATTTGGGGGGAAAATGAACCCAGGTTGGGGGGAAAAAAACCCGATTTGAGGTGAAATGAACCCAGTTTTGAGGGAAACAACCCTATTTTTTTGAAAATGAACCTAGTTTGCGGTGAAAAACCCGATTTTGGCAAAAAATGAACACAGTTTATGGGGAGAAAAAATGATTTTGGGGAAAATGAACCCAGTTTTGGAGGGCAATACTCGATTTGAGGGAAAATGAACCGAGTTTGGGGTGAAAAACCTGATTTGAGGGAAAATGAACCCAGTTTGGTGTGAAAACCGGTTTTGGGGAAAATGAACCCAGTGTGGTGGAAAAAATCAATTTCGAGGAAAATGAACCCAGCTCGCGGTGAAAAATCCGATTTGAGGGGAAATGTACACCGTTTGGGGGAAAAAAAATGATTTTGGGGAAAATGAACCCAGTTTGGGGGAAAATGCACGACTTTGGGGAAAATGAACCCAGTTTTGGGAGGAATAAAACGATTTTGGGGAAAATTAACCCAATTCTTAGGGGAATAAGGCGATTTTGGGGCAAATGAATCCAGTCTGGGGGAAAACCCGATACTGGGGAATATGAACCCAGTTTGGGGGAAAATACCCGATTTGAGGGAAAATGAACCTAGTTTAGTGGGAAAACCCCGATTTTGGGGAAAATGAACCCAAGTTGGGGGGAAAAACACGATTTGAGGGGATATGAACACAGTTTTGGGGGAAAAAAACTGATTTAAGGGAAAATGAACCCAGTATTGGGGAAAAAAACCCGATTTGTGGAAAATGAACGCAGTTTTGGGGGGAAACCCCGATTTTTGAAAAACTTACTGAGTTAATGGGGAAAAACCGATTTTGGGTAAATTGAACCCAGTTTGTGGGGAAAAAGAAAGGAGTTTTGGGGGGAAAACCCCGATTTTAGGGAACATGAACCCAGTATGGGGGGAGAAACCTGATTTCAGGGGAAATGAACCCAGTTTTGGGGGAAAAAAACTTGATTTTGGGGAACATGAATACAGTTTGTGGGGAAAATCCCGATTTGAGGGAAAAGGAACCCAGTTTTGGGTGGAATAAGCCGATTTTGGGGAAAATGAACCCAGTTTTGGGGGAAATACTCAATTTGAGTGAAAATGAACCCAGTCTGGGGTTAAAAACCCTATTTGAGGGAAAATGAACACAGTTTGGGGGGAAAAAAACCCCAATTTTGGGGAAAATGAACCCAGTTTTGGGGGAAATACCCAATTTGAGGGAAAATGAACCCAGTCTGGGGTTAAAAACCCTATTTGAGGGAAAATGAACACAGTTTGGGGGGAAAAAAACCCCGATTTTGGGGAAAATGAACCCAGTCTGGGGGAAAATCCGATTTTGGGGAAAATTAACCCAGTCTGAGGGGAAACCCCGATTTTTGGTAAAATGAACCCAGTTCGGGGGGAAAAACATGATTTGAGGGGATATGAACACAGTTGGGGGGGAAAAAAACAATTTTAGGGAAAAAGAATCCGGTATGGGGGGAAAACCCCAATTTTGGGTAAAATTAACCCATTTTGGGGTTAAAAACCCGATTTTAGGGAAAATGAACACAGTTTGGGAGGAAAAACTGATTTTGGGGGGTATGAACATAGTTTGAGGGAAAAAACCCGACTTTGGGGAAAATGTACTCAGTTTTGGGGGGAAAAACTTAATTTGAGGAAAAATGAAAACAGTTTATGGGGAAAAAACCCTTTTTTTGGGTAAAATGAACCCAGTTTTGGGAGGACATACCTGATTTTGGGGAAAGTGAACCCAGTTTGAGTGAAAAACCCGATTTGAGGGAAAATGAAACCAGTTTGTTGGGGAAAATCGATTTTGAGGAAAATGAACCCAGTTTGGGGTGAAAAAACCAATTCGAGGGGAAATGAACACTGTCTGGGGGGAAAATACACGACTTTGGGAAAATGAACCCAGTTTTGGGGGGAATAACACGATTTTGGGGAAAATGAAACCAGCTTGGGGGGAAAGAAAAGGTTTTTGGGAAAATGAATCCAATATGAATGGAAAACCCGATTCTGGGGAAAATGAACCCAGTTTGGGGGGAAAATACTGATTTTGGGTAAAATGAACCCAGTTTGGGGGGAAAACCCCGGTTTTGGGGAAAATGAAACCATTTTTTGGGGAAAAACCCGATTTTGGGGAAAATGAACCCAGTTTGGGGAGAAAAACCCCAATTTGAGGGAAAAAACCAGGTTTTTGGAGAAAAACCCGATTTAAGTGAAAATGAACACAGTTTATGAGGAAACCCCCGATTTTGGGGAAAATGAACCCAGTTCGGGGGGAAAAACACGATTTGAAGGGATATGAACACAATTACAGGGGGGGGAAATGATTTTAGGGAAAAAGTACCCGGTATGGGGGGAAAAAACGGATTTCAGAGAAAATGAACCCAGTTTTGGGGGATAAAACCCGATTTTGGGGAAAATGAACCCAGTTTTGGGGGAAATTCCCAATTTGAGGGAAAATGAACCCAGTCTGGAGTAAAAAAACTGATTTGAGAGAAAATGAACACAGTTTGGGTGGAAAAAAATATTTTGGCGGGATATGAACACAGTTTGGGGAAAAAAAAACAACTTTGGGGAAAATGTACTCTGTTTTTGGGGAATGAGGTGATTTTGGGGAAAATGAACCCAGTTTTTTTTGGGAAAAACCCAATTTTAAGGAATATGAACCCAGTTTGGGTAGAAAAAACTGATTTGAGGGAAAATTAAAACAGTTTATGGGGAAAAATACGATTTTGGATATAATGAACACAGTTTTGGGGGGAAATACCCGATTTTTTGGGAAAATGAAGCCAGTTTGGGGTGAAAAACACGACTTTGGGGGAAAGAAACCCATTTCTGGGGGGAAAAACCCAATTTTGGGGAAAATGAACCCAGTTTGCAGGAAAAAAACCCAGACTTTGGGGGAAAGGAACCCTGTTTTGGGGGGAATAACCCAATTTTGGGGAAAATGAACCCAGTTTGGGAGAAAAATCTGATTTTGGGTAAAATGAACCCATTTTTTTGGGTAAAAACCAGACTTGAGGTTAAATGAACCCAGTTTGGGGGGAAAAAAACCGATTTCATGGGAAAAACTGATTTTGGGGAAAATTAAACCAGTTTGTGTGAAAAAAACTGATTTTGGGGAAAATGAACTCAGCTGGTGGGGGAAACCCCAATTTTGGGTAAAATGAACCCATTTTTTTTGGGAAAAAACCCAATTTGAGGGAAAATGAACCCAGTTTGGTGGGAAAAACCCGATTTTGGGGAAAATGAAACTAGCTTGGGGGAATAACCCGATTTTGGCCAAAATGAACCCATTTCTTAGGGCAATAAGGCGAATTTGGGGAAAATGAACCCAGTTTGGGGGAAACCCCGCGATTTTGTGGAAAATGAACCCAGTTTTGCGGGAAATAGCCGATTTGAGGGAAAATGAACCAAGTTTGGTGGGAAAAAAAAACGATTGTGGGGAAAATGAACCCAGTTTGGGGGAAAAAACACGGCTTTGGTAAAAAGGAACCCAGTTTTGGGGGGAAAACCCGATTTTGGGGGAAATGAACCCGGTTTTGAGGGAAATAATCCTATTTTTTTTTAAAACGCACCCAATTTGCGGGGAAAAACTGATTTTATGGGAAATTACCCAGTTTTGGGGGAAAAACTGATTTTTGGGAAAATGAACTCAGCTGGTGGGGGAAAACCCGATTTTAGGGAAAATGAACCCAATTTTTGGGGAAAAACCCGATTTGAGGGAAAAGAAACCTCGTTTGGGGGAAATCCTGATTTTGGGGAAAATGAACCCAGTTTGGGGAAAAAAAGCAATTTGAGGGAAAAAAAAAGCAGGTTGGTGGAGAAAAATCCTATTTGAGTGAAGATGAACCCAGTTTACGGCAATAACCCCGATTTTGGGGAAATTGAACGCAGTTTGGGGGGAAAAACACGATTTGAGGGGATATGAACACAGTTTGGGGGGAAAAAAAAGATTTTAGGGAAAATGAACCCAGTAAGGGGGGAAAAACGGATTTCAGAGGAAATGAACCCAGTTTTGGGGGAAAAAACCCGATTTTGGGAAACTTGAATCCAGCTTACAGGGAAAAACATGATTTGAGGGAAAATGAACACGATTTGTGGGGAAAACCCTGATTTTGGAGAAAACGAATCCAGTTTTTTTTTTTTTTTTTTTTTTCCAGAAAAATGCAATTTTGGGGAAAATGAACAGTTTTGGGGGAAATACCCAATTTGAGGGAAAATGTGAACCCAGTTAGGAGTAAAAAACCCGAGTTGAGGGAAATTGAACCCAGTGCAGTGGGAAAAAAACGATTTTGGGTAAAAGGAATCAGTTTTGGGGGAAAATGAACACAGTTTGGGGGGAAAAACCCGATTTGAGGGGAACTGAACCCAGTTTTTGGGGAAACAACCCGAGTTTTGGGGTAATGAACCCAGTTTGTGGGAAAAAACTGATTTTGGGGAAATGAACCTATTTCTTAGGGGAATAAGGCGAATTTGGGGAAAATGAACACAGTCTGGGGGAAAATACCCGATTTGAGGGAAAATGAACACATTTTGGTGGGAAAAAACCCGATTTTGGGGAAAATGAACCCAGTTTGGGTGGAAAAAACTGATTTTTGGGAAAATTAACTCAGCTGGTTGGGGAAAACCCGATTTTGGGGACAATGAAACAATTTTTTTTGGGGAAAAACCATATTTGAGGGAAAAGGAACCTCGTTTGTGGGGAACCCCCCGATTTTGGGTAAAATGAACCCAGTTTGGGGGGAAAACCCCAGTTTTGGGGAAAATGAAACCATTTTGGAGGGAAAAACCTGAGTTTGGGGAAAATGAACCCAGTTTTCAAGGAGGAAACCCGTTTTTGGGGAAAATGAACCCATTTTGCGTGGAAATATAGGATTTTGGAGAAAATGAACTCAGTTTGGGAGAAAAATCCCAATTTGAGAGAAAATGAAGCCAGTTTTGGGGGGAAAACCTGATTTTGGGGAAATTGAACCCAGTTTGGGGGGAGAAACCTGATTTTGGGGAAAATGAAAACTGTTTGGGGGGAAAACCCGATTTGAGGGAAAATTAATGCAGTTCAGGGGGATAAATGTGATTTTGGAGAAAATTGACCCTGTTTGGGGTGCAAAAACCCGATTTTGGGGAAATGAATCCAGTTTGCGAGGAAAAAAATGGATGACGAGGAAAATGAACCCAGTTTGGGAGAAAACCCCAAATTTAGAGGAAAATGAAACACAGGTTAAGGGACAAAACCCGATTTTGAGCAAAATGAACCCAGTTTGAGGAAGAAAAAACTGATTTTGCGGGAAATGCAGCCAGTTTGGGTGGAAAAACCCGATCATGGAAAAGAAATGAAACCATTTTGGGAGGAAAACCTGATTTTGGGAAAATAAATTCAGTTTGGGTATAAAGCCCCAATTTTTGGGAAAATGAACCCAGTTTGGTGGAAAAAAATAGTTTTTGGGAAAATTGAACCCAGTTTGGGAGCAAAAACCCTATTTTGGGGAAAATGAAAGCAGTTTGGAGGGGGAAATGGCAATTTGATGAAAACAATGCAGTTTCAGGGTATATATCCAATTTTGGGGAAAATGAACCCATTTTTTTGGGGAAAAAAACGATTTTGGGGGCAGTAAACCCAGTTTTTTGGGGAGGAAACCCGATTTTGGGGAAAATGAATCCAGTTTGCATGGAAAAACCCAATTTGAGGGGAAATGAATCCAGTTTGGGGGAAAAAACCCGATTTGGGGGAAAATGAATGCAGTTTGGGGAAAAAAAACCCTATTTTGGGGAAAATGATTCCAGTTTGCGGGGAAAAAAAATGTGTAATGGAAAAAATGAACCCATTTTGGGGGAAAAAACCCCAATTGAGAGGAAAATGAACCCAGTTTTGGGGGGAGAACCCCATTTTTATAGGAAATGAATACATTTTGGGGGGAAAAAATGATTTTGGGGAACTTTTTGTGAAAATAAACCCAGTTTGTAAGAAAAAACCCAATTTTGGGGAAAATAAACCCAGTTTGTGGGGAGAAACCCGATTTCAGGGAAAATGAACCCAGTTCCGGTGGGAAAACCCAATTTTGGCAAAAATGAACCGTTTGGGTAGGAGAAACCTGATATGGGGGAAAATTAATCCAGTTCGGATGGGAAAACCCAATTATGGAAAATAAATGAACTCATTTTGGGGGAAAAACCCAAACTGGGTTCATTTTTTTCCATAATCATGTTTTTCCACCCAAACTAGTTTAATTTCCCCCAAAATCAGTTTTTTTCCTCCCCAAAATGGTTCATTTTGCCCAAGAACGCGTTTTTTTTTCCTTTAAACTGGGAAGAATTTCCCCTTTAATCAGTGTTTTCCCTCCGAACTTGGTTCATTTTCCCCCAAATCGGTTTCCCCCCCCCCCCCCAAATTGGGTTTCTTTTCCCTCAAATAGAGTTCATTTTGGCCAAAATCGGGTTTACCCCCTGAAACTGGGTTAATTTTCCGAAAAATCGGGTTTTATTCCCACCAAAACCTGTTTCATTTTCCCTAAAATTGTGTTTTCCCCCCAAACTGAGTTCTTTTTCCCCAAAACGGAATTTTTCCCCCAACCTGGGTTCTTTTTACCCAAAATCAGGTTTCCTTCCGAAACTGGGTTAATTTTCCCCAAAATTGGGTATTTTCCCCCCCCAGACTAACAACTTGATTGTAAAGCAGCCCTGACTTGTTCATCCATGAATAGCTGCTACAAGAAAAAGCATATACCCTGCAGGGTATTCCGTCTCGAAGGCTTACGAAAACAGGCAAACAGAGGAGCTGCTCTTGCTTCCTTGAGCAGCCTTCACTGTGTTCCCCCGGCTTTCACGCCAAGCTCCGGCTGCAAACATTACTTTGGTCCGGACACAGCGCCTTCTCTTACCGGCTAGCTCTGTAAACTGAACCCTTTCAAAAAGCTGTATCTGGCTGTGGTTCCACAGACAGTTTGAGGAGGAAAAATCTGATTTTTGTGGAAATGAACACATTTTGGGGGAAAAACCTGATTTTCGGGAAAATGAAGTCAGGTCGGAGAGAAAAACCCGATTATGGAAAAAAAATGAACTCATTTTGGGGAGAAAACCCGATTTTGTGGAAAATGAAAGCAGTTTGGGGGTAAAAATCGTGATTTGAATGAAACTTAGCCCAGTTTCGGGGTATAAATCCGATTTTGGGAAAATGAATCCAGTTTCGGGGGAAAAAAACCTGATTTTGGGGGAAATGAACCCAGTTTTGGAGGAGTAAACCCGATTTTGGGGAAAATGAACCCATTTTGTGTGGAAAAATAGGATTTTGGAGAAAATGAACTCAGTTTGGGGGAAAAAATCCCAATTTGAGAGAAAATGAAGCCAGTTTTGGGGGAAAAACCTGATTTTGCAGAAAATGTACCCAGTTTGGGGGGAGAAACCCAATTTTAGGGGAAAAATAAACGCAGTTTAACGGACAAAACCCAATTTTGCACAAAATGAACCCAGTTTGAGGAAGAAAAAACTGAATTGGGGGAAATGAAGCCAGTTTGGGTGGAAAAACCCGATTATGGAAAAGAAATGAACCCATTTTGGGAAAATAAACTCAGTTTGGGGGGAAAAAAAACCCTTTTGGGGACAATAAACCCGGTTTGTTGGAAAAGAATAATTTTTGGGAAAATTGAACCCAGTTTGGGAGCAAATACCCTATTTTGGGGAAAATGAAAGGAGTTTCGGGGAAAAAAATCGTGATTTCAGGAAAATGAACCCAGTTTCGGGGGAAAAAACAATTTTGGGGGAAATAACCCAGGTTTAAGGGGGAACCTCGATTTTGGGGAAACTGAACCCAGTTTGCGGGGAAAAAGGCAATTTGAGGGGAAATGACCCCGTTTTTTGGGGAAAACGATTTTGAGGAAAATTTACCCAGTTTGCAGGGAAATACTGGATTTTGGGGAAAATGAATTCAGTTTTGTGGGAAAAACCCGATTTTTGGGGAAATGAACCCAGTTTGTGGGAAAAAAAAACGATTTTCGGGAAAAGCAACCCAGTTTAGGGGGAAAACCCTATTTTGGGGAAAATGATTCCAGTTTACAGGGAAAAAAAATGGGCAATGGAAAAAATGAACCCGTTTTGGGTTCATTTTGCCCAAAATCGGGTTTTGTCCTTTAAACTAGGTTCATTTTCCCCAAAATCGAGGATTTTCCCCCCAAACTGAGTTCATTTTCCCCAAAATCGGCTTTTACCCCTAAAATGGGTTAATTTTCCCTCAAATCAGGTGTTTTTTCCCCCAAACTGCTTTCAATCTCCCCAAAATAAGAATTTTCCCAAGAAAATTGGTTCATTTTCCCAAAATCGAGTTATCCCCCCAAACTGGGTTCATTTTCCGCAAAATGAGTTTTTCCTCCCTAACTGGTTTCACTTCCCCCAAAATACGGTTTTTCCTCCCCAAACTGGGTTCATTTTGCCCCAAATTGGTTTTTGCCCCTTAAACTGGATTAATTTTCTCCAAAATCGTTTTTTTTTCCCCAAACTAACTTCATTTTCTCCAAATTCCTATTTTTCCACGCAAAAAGGGTTCATTTCCCAAAAATCGGGTTTCCTCCTCGAAAACTGGGTTTTTTTTCCCCAAAATCATTTTTCCCCCCGAAATTGGATTCATTTTCCCCAAAATTGGATTTATACCCCGAAACTGTGTTCAGTTTTCCTCAAAACGCGATTTTTACTCACCAACTTGCTTTCATTTTCCCCAAAATCGGGTTTTTCCCCCAAAATGGGTTCACTTTCCCAAAAAAGGGTTCCCCCCCAAATTGAGTTCATTTTCCCCAAAATCAAGTATTTTTCCCACCCAAATTGATTTCATTTTCCCCAAATCAGATTTTTCCCTCCAAACTGGGATCATTTTCCCTCAAATCAGTATTTTTCCTCCCAAACGGGCTTCATTTCCCCTTAAATCGTTTTTTTCCCCAAAACCTTGTTTCATTTTCCATTAAGTTGTGCCTTTCCCCCCAAACTAGGTTCATTTTCCCCATTATCCATTTCCCCCCCCGCAAAACGGGGTTCAGTTTCCCTCAAATCGGGTGCCCCCCCCCCAAACTGGCTTCATCTTCTCTGAAATCGGATTTTTTTCCCCCACGCTGGGTTAATTTTGCTCAAAATCTGTTTTTTCCCCCCAAACTGGGTTCATTTCCGGCTAAATATTTCCCCCCCCCAACCTGTGTTCATTTTCTCCAAAATCGGGTTTATCCCCCTGAACTGGGTTAATTTTCCCAAAAATCAGGCTTTTATCCCCACCAAACTGCTTTCATTTTCCCCCAAATCAGGTTTCTCCCCCCAAAATGGGTTAATTTTGCCCAAAATCTGGTTTTGTCCTTAAAACTGGGAACATTTTCCCCCTTAATCGGTGTTTCCCCCCCGAACTGGGTTCATTTTTCCCCAAATTGGGTTTTTGGCTTACGAAAACAGGCAAACAGAGGAGCTGCTCATGCTTCCTTGAGCAGCCTTCACTGTGTTTCCACGGCTTTCACACCAGTCTCCGGCTGCAAAGATGACGTTAGTCCGGAGACAGCGCCTTCTCTTACTGGCTAAGTCTGTAAACTGAAACCTCTCAAAAAGCTGTTTCTGGCCGCGGTTCCACAGACTTCAGGCAGTCTGCTTCTTGCCTCCTTGAGGAACACTCAGTTCCGATTTCTAGCATCACATGTAATTAAAGGGGAAAATTATCAGATGATCTGCTCGTGCTTCAAGGACATGGGATCCCTGTTTTCCTGTGCATTCTCATCAGCCTCTGCAAACTCTTAGTGCTGAAACGTGTTACCACAGCAGGCAGGGAATCCACAGCACTGTCTCTGAAATGCACGGGTTTGTGTTTTCTCCAAGGGAGAGCAGAAACTAACCCCTTGATTTTAAAGAATCCAGGAATGTTCTACCATGAATAGCTGCTAGAAGAGCAGCTAGTAAAACAACTGATTTTGGGGGAAATAAACCCAGTTTTCGAGGAGGAAACACGATTTTGGGGAAAATGTATCCAGTTTGGGGGAAAAAAACCCCCGATTTTGGGAAAATGAAACAAGTTTGGAGGGAATAATCTGATTTTGGGACAAAGAACCCAGTTTGGGGGAAAAAAAAACGATTATGGGGAAAATGAATCCAGTTTGGGAGGAAAAAGCCCCGATTTTGGGGAAAATGAATCCAGTTTAAGGGACAAAACCCGATTTTGGGCAAAATGAACCCAGTTTGGAGAGGAAAAAATGGATTTTGGAGGAAGTGAAACCAGTTTGGGAGAAAAAAACTCATTTTTGGGAAAATGAAACAATTTTGCTGGGATAAAACCAGATTTCGTGGAAAATGAACCCATTTTGGGGGAAAAAACACTTTTGGGGAAAATGAACCCAATTTGTGGTGAAAACCCGATTTTGGTGAAAATGAACCCAGTTTCGGGGGGGGGGGGAACCCTATTTTGGGGAAAAATTAACCCAGTTTTGGTGATAAAACCTGATTTTGGGAAAATTAACACAGTTTAGGGGGATAAACCCGATTTTGGGGAAAATGAACGCAGTTTTCAGGGAATAAACATGATTATAGGGAAAATGAATCCACTTTGCAGAAAAAAAGAAAAGATTTTGGGGCAAATCAACCCAGTTTTGGCATAAAGAAAACTGATAGTGGGGAAAATGAACCCAGTTTGGGGGGGAAAAGCCCGATTATGGGGAAAAGGAACCCAGTTTTGGGGGAAAACCGGATTTGGGGGGAAGTGAAACCAGTTTGGGAGGAAAAAACACATTTTGGGGAAAATGAACCCAGGCTGGAGGAAAAAAACCTGATTGTGGGGAAATGAACCAAGTTGGGTGGGAAAATTCTTATTTTGGGGAACCCAGTTTAAGGGAAAAAACCCGATTTTGGGCAAAATGAAACCAGTTTAGGGAGAAAAACACTGATTAAACTAGTTTGGGTGGAAAATCAGATTATGGAAAAAAAATGGACCCAGTTTGGGTTTTTCCCCCAAAATGAGTTCATTTTTTTTTCCTTAATCGGGTTTTCCCATCCGAACTGGGTTAATTTTCCCCAATATCAGGTTTTTCCTCCCCAAACTGGGTTCATTTTCCCTAAAATCGGGTTTCTCCCCCCCCAAAATGGGTCCATTTTCCCCAAAAATATTTTTTTGGCCCTAAACTGGGTTCAATTTCCCTCAAATCGGGCTTTTTTTCCCCAAAACTGGGTTCATTTTCCCTAAAATCGGGTTTGTCCCGCCAAACTGGGTTCATTTTTGCCAAAATTGGTTTTTTTTCCCCACGAAACTGTACTCATTTCCCCTAAAATTGGGATTCTCCCCCATTTTCCTCTAAATTGGGGATTTTCCCCCAAAATGGGTTCATTTTTTCCATTACGCATTTTTTCCCCGCAAACTGGAATCATTTTCTCAAAAATAGGGTTTTTCCCCCTAAACTGGATTGCTTTTCCCCAATATTGGGGTTTTTTCCCCAAACTGGGTTCATTTCCCCTCAAACTGGGATTTTCCCCACAAACTGGAATAATTTTCCCAAAAATCGGGTTTTTCCGACAAAACTGGATTCATTTTCACCAAAATCGAGTTTCCCCCCCCCCAAACTGGGTTCAGTTTCCCCAAAATCAGGTTTCCTCTCCGAAAACTGGGTTTATTTTTATATTTATTTATTACTGGGAAAAAACACGATTTTAGGGGAAACGAACCCGTTTTAGGGGGAAAAAACCCGATTTTGTGGAAAATTAACCCAGTTTTTGGGGAAAAACCCAAATTGAGGGGAAATGAACCCAGTTTGGGGGAAAAAACTATTTTGGAAGGAAAAATGACCCCCTTTGGTGTTGAAAACCCCGATTTTGTGGAAAATTAACCCAATATGGGGGGAAGAAACCCGATTTTGGAATGAATCAAACCAGTTTAGGGGGGCAAAAACTTTTTTGGGGAGAATAATTTCAGTTTGCGGGAAAAAAAAATGAGTAATGGGGAAAATGAACCCATTTTAGGGGAAAACCCCCAATTTAGAGGAAAATGAACCCAGCTTTTTGGGAAAACCCAAATGTAGGGGAAATGAAGACAGTTTGGGGGGAAAAACCCAATTTTGTGGAAAATGAACCCAGTTTGGGGGGAAAAACCAGATTTTAGTGATCATGAACGCAGTTTCGTGGAGAAACTCGATTTTGGCGAAAATGAACCCAGTTTGGGGAGGAAAAATCTGATTTTTGGGGAAATGAACCCATTTTGGGGGGAAAACCTGATTTTCAGGAAAATGAACCCAGTTTGGGTGGAAAAACCTGATTATGGAAATAAATGAACTCATTTTGGGAGAAAAACCCGATTTTGGGGAAAATGAAAGCAGTTTGGGGGGCAAAAATCGCGATTTGAGTGAAACTTAACCCATTTTCGGGGTATAAATCCGGTTTTGGGGAAAATGAATCTAGTTTCAGGGGAAAAAAACTGATTTTGTGGGAAATAAACCCAGTTTTCGGGGAGGAAACCTGATTTTGGGGAAACTGAACCCAGTTTGCAGGGAAAAACCCAATTTGAGGGGAAATGAACCCGTTTCTGGGGGAAAAAAAAAGATTTTGAGGAAAACTAACCCAGTTTTGGGGGAAAAACTCGATTTTGGGGAAAATGAATCCAGTTTTGTAGGAAAAACTCGATTTTGGGGAAAATGAACCCACTTTGTGGGGAAAAAGCCAATTTGAGGGGAAATGAACCCCGTTTGGGGGGAAAAAACCAATTTTGGGGAAAAGCAAACCAGTTTAGGGGGAAAAACCCTATTTTGGAGAAAACGATTCCAGTTTGCGGGGAAAAAACGTGTAATGGAAAAAATGAACCCATTTTGGGGGAAGAACCCCAATTTAGAGGAAAATGAAGCCAGTTTTGGGGGGAGAACCCAAATTTTAGGGGAAATGAGTACAGTTTGGGGGAAAAAAACAATTTTGGGGAAAATTTGGCGAAAATAAACCCAGGTTTTTTGGGAAAAAAAGGATTTTGGGGAAAATGAACCCAGTCTGGGGGATAAACCCCGAATTTTGGAGAAAATAAACACAGTTTGGGGGAGAAACCCTATTTTGGCAAAAATGAACAATTTCGGGAGGAAAAACCTGATATTGGGGAAAATGAATCCAGTTCAGATGGGAAAACTCCATTATGGAAAAAAAAAATGAACTCATTTTGGGGGAACAACCCAAACTGTGTCCATTTTTTTTCCATAATCGTTTTTTTTTCCAAAAAAATTAGTTTAATTTCCCCCAAAATCAGTTTTTTCCTCCCCAAACTGGTTTCATTTTGCCCAAAATCGGATATTGTCCCTTAAACTGGGTTCATTTTCCCCAAAATCGAGGATTCCCTCCCCCCCGCATCCTGTGTTCATCGTTTTAATCCCCCTGAACAGGGTTAATTTTCCCTCAAATCAGGTTTTTATCCCCCCAAACTGCTTTCATTTTCCCCAAAATCGGGTTTTTACAGTCAAAATGAGTTCATTTTTTTTTCCATAATCGAGTTTTCCCACGAGACCTGGTTTCATTTTCCCCAAAATCAGGTTTTTCCTCCCCAAACTGGGTTCATTTTTGCCAAAATCGGATTTTTTCCACGAAGCTGGGTTCATTTTCCCTAAAATCGGATTTCTCCCCCCCAAACTGGTCTCATTTTCCTTAAAATTGGGGTTCTCACCCCAAAACTGGGTTCATTTTCCTCTCAATTGGGGTTTTTCCCCCAAAATTATTTCATTTTTTCCATTACTCATTTTTTTTCCCCGCAAACTGGAATCATTTTCCCCAAAATAGGGTTTTTCCCCTAAAGAGGGTTACTTTTCCCCAAAATCGGGTTTTATCCCCCAAACTGGGTTAATTTCCCCTGAAGGTGGGGTTTTCCCCAGAAACTGGGTTCATTTTTCCCAAAATAGGGATTTCCCCCCCAAAATAAGTTTATTTTCCAAAAACCAGGTTTTCCTCCCAAAATGGGTTCATTTATATTCCATAGTCGTGTTTTGCCACCAAAATGGTTTCATTTCCCCCAAAATCAGTTTTTCTTCCTCAAACTGGGTTCATTTGGCGCAAAATCGGGTTTTAGTCCCTTAAACTACGTTTATTTCTCCCCTAAAATTGGGTTTTCCCCCACAAAACTGGATTCATTTTCCTCTAAATTTGGGTTTTTTCTCCCAAACTGGATTCATTTTCCCCGTTATCTATTTTTTCCTGGCAAACTGGATTAATTTCCCCCAAAATCGGGTTTTTGCACCCCAAAATGGGTGCATTTTCTCCAAAATCGTATTTATCTCCCTGAACTGCGTTAATTTTCCCTCAAATCAGGTTTTTCCCCCCAAACAGCTTTCATTTTCCCCAAAATCGGGTTTCTCCCCCCCAAACTGGGTTCATTTTCCTCCAAAACAATGTTTTTCCTCTCAAACTGGCTTCATTTTCTCTCTAATTTGGATTTTCCCCCCAAACTCAGTTCATTTTCTCCAAAATCCTATTTTTCCACGCAAAATGGGTTCATTTTCCCCAAAATTGGGTTTCCTCCTCGAAAACTGGGTTTATTTCCCCCCAAATCAGGTTTTTCCCCCCAAAACTGGATTTATTTTCCCCAAAATTGGATTTATACCCTGAAAGTGGTTAAGTTTCACTCCAATCGCGATTTTTACCGCCCAAACTGCTTTCATTTTCCCCAAAATAGGGTTTTTCCCCCCCAAATCAGATTCTTCCTCCCCAAAATGAGTTCATTTTCACCAAAATCGAGTTTCTCCACGAAACTGCATTCATGTTCCCTAAAATCTGTTTTTTTTCCCCCCAAACTGGTTTCACCTTCCACAAAATCGGGGTTTTTCCCCCCAAACTGGCTTCATTTCCCCTACATTTGGGTTTTCCCAAAAAAACTGGGTTCATTTTCCTTTAAATTGGAGTTTTTCCCCTAAAATGGATTCATTTTCCCCATTTTCATTCCCTCATTTTTTTCCCCGCAAACTGAAATGATTCTCCCCAAAAAGTTTTTTCCCCCTTAAACTGGTTTGATTCTCTCCAAAATCGGGTTTCTTCCCCCCATATTGGGTTGATTTTCCACAAAATCGTTTTTTTCCCCCAAAAAACGGGTTTGTTTCCCCTAAAATTGTGTTTTTTTCCCAACAAACTGGGTTCATTTTGCCTAAAATTTTGGTTTTTTTCCCCACAAACTGGGTTCTTTTTCCCTCAAATCGGGTTTTATTTCCCCCAAAACTGCATTCATTTTCCCCCAAATTGTGTTTCCTCCCCCAAACTGGGTTCATTTTCCACAAAATCCTTCCCCTGCCCACCCCCTCCCCCTGAAAACTGGGGTTTCTTTTTCCACAAATCAGGTTTTTCCCCGAAAAAAGGGGTTCATTTTCCCCCCAAGTCAGGTTTCTTTTCCCTAAACTGGGTTCTGTTTCCCTCAAATCCGGTTCCCCCCCCCCAAACTGGATTCTTCTTCTCTCAAATCGGATTGTGTTTTTCAAAATGTGTTTTTTCCTCCCAAACTGGTTTCACTTCCCCCCAAATACGGGTTTCCCCCCAAACTGGGTTCATTTTCCCCATAATCGGGCTTTCCCCCCCCAAACTGGGTTTATTTTCCCCACTATCATTTTTCTTTATGCCAAAACTGGGTTCATTTTCCCCAAAATCTGTTCTTTTTCCTGCAAAGTGGGTTCATTTTCCCTATAATCATGTTTATTCCCCGAAAACTGCATTCATTTTCCCCAAAATAGGGTTTATCCCCCTAAACTGTGTTAATTTTCCCAAAATCAGCTTTTATCGCCAAAACTGGGTTAATTTTCCCCAAAATCTGTTTTGGCACCATAAGCAGTGTTAATTTTCCCCCAAAATGGGGTTTTCCCCCCCGAAACTGGGTTCATTTTCACACAAAATCGGATTTTCACCACAAATTGGGTTCATTTTCCCCAAAAGTGTTTTTTTCCCCCCAAAATGGGTTCATTTTCCACGAAATCTGGTTTTATCCCAGCAAAATTGTTTCATTTCCCCAAAATGAGGTTTTTTCTCCCAAACTGGTTTCACTTCCCCCAAAATCCGTTTTTTCCTCTCCAAACTGGGTTCACTTTGCCCAAAATAGGGTTTTGTCCCTTAAACTGGATTAATTTTCCCCAAAATCGTTTTTTTTTCCGCAAACTGGATTCATTTTCCCCATAATCGGGTTTTTCCTCCAAAAAACTGGGTTCATTTTTCCAAAAATCTGTTTTTATTTCCCCTAAACTGGGTTTAGTTTCCCCCAAACCGGGTTTTTCCCCCCAAACTGAGTTTATTTTCCCAAAATCCCATTTTTCCCCCAAAACTGGGTTCATTTTCCCCATTATCCATTTTTTTGACGCAATATGGATTCATTTTCCCCATAATCGGGTTTTTATCCCCAAAAACTGGGTTCATTGTCCCAAAATCGGGTTAATCCCCCCAAATTGGTTTCATTTTGCCCAAAATCAGAGTTTTCCCCCAAAACTGGATTCACTAAAATCGTTTTTTTCTCCCAAACTGGGTTCATTTTCACAAAATTTTGCAGGAAATGAACACAGTTTTGTGGGAAAAAAACCCGATTTTGAGGCAAATGAACCCAGTTTGCGGGAAAAAATCCGATTTGAGAGAAGAAGAATCCAGTTTGGGGGGGGGGGGGGGAACGGATTTGAGGGAAACAGAACCCAGTTTACGGAAAAGAAACCTGATTTTAAGGAAAATGAACCCATTTTTTTCGGGGAAAACCCCGATTTCTGGCAAAAAAACTCCCCAGTTTTCGCGGGGGGGAGGGGGGAGGAATGATTTTGTAGAAAATGAACCCAGTTTGGGGGAGGAAACACAATTTGGGGGAAAATGAATGCAGTTTTGGGGGGAAAAAACCCGATTTGAGGGAAAATGAATGGAGTTTGGGGGGAGAAACCCGATTTTAGGGAAAATGAACCCAGTTTGGGGAGGAAAAACCTGATATTGGGGAAAATGAACCCAGTTTGGATGGGAAAACCCGATTACAGGAAAAAATGAACTCATTTTGGGGGAAAAACCCAAACAGGGTTCATTTTTTTCCCATAATCGGGTTTTTCCGCCCAAACTAGTTTAATTTCCCCCAAAATCAGTATTTTTCTCCCAAAACTGGGTTCATTTTGCCCAATATAGGGTTTGGTCCCTTAAACTGGGTCCATTTTCTCTAAAATCGAGGATTCCCCCCCCAAACTGGGTTCCTTTTCCCCAAAATCGGCTTTTACCCCTAAAATGGGTTATTTTCCCCTCAAATCAGGTTTTTTTTCCACAAAAAACTGCTTTCATTTTCCCCAAAATAAGAATTTTCCCACCAAACTTGGTTCATTTTCCCACAATCAGGTTTTTCCTCCAAACTGGGTTCATTTTTTTTCCATAATCGGGTTTTTTTCCCCCAACCTGTGTTCATTTTCCCCAAAATGTGTTTTTTCCTCCCAAACTGGTTTCACTTCCCCCCAAATCCGGGTTTCCCCCAAAACTGGGTTCATTTTCCCCATAATCGGGCTTTCCCCCCCCAAACTGGGTTTATTTTCCCCACTATCATTTTTCTTTATGCCAAAACTGGGTTCATTTTCCCCAAAATCAGTTCTATTTCCTGCAAAGTGGGTTCATTTTCCCTATAATCATGTTTATTCCCCGAAAACTGCATTCATTTTCCCCAAAATAAGGTTTATCCCCCTAAACTGTGTTAATTTTCCCAAAATCAGGTTTTATCGCCAAAAGTGGGTTAATTTTCCCCAAAATCTGTTTTGGCACCATAAACTGTGTTAATTTTCCCCCAAAATGGGGTTTCCCCCCCGAAACTGGGTTCATTTTCACACAAAACCGGGTTTTCACCACAAATTGGGTTCATTTTCCCCAAAAGTGTTTTTTTCCACCCAAAATGGGTTCATTTTCCACGAAATCTGGTTTTATCCCAGCAAAATTGTTTCATTTCCCCAAAATGAGGGTTTTTCTCCCAAACTGGTTTCACTTCCCCCAAAATCCGTTTTTTCCTCTCCAAACTGGGTTCACTTTGCCCAAAATCGTTTTTTGTGTCTTAAACTGGATTCATTTTCTCCAAAATCGGGTTTTTCCTCCAAAAAACTGGGTTCATTTTCCCCAAAATCAGGGTTTTTTCCCCCTAAACTGGGTTTCGTTTCCCTCAAATCGGATTTTCTTCCCCAAACTGCTTTCATTTTCCCCAAAATCGGGTTTTCCACCCCAAAATGGGTTCTTTATCTCTGAAATCGGGTTTTTTTCCCACCAAACTGGGTTTACTTTCCCCAAAATCGGGTTTTTCCTCCCAAACTGAGTTCATTATCCCCATTATCGGTTTTCTTTACCCCAAACTGCTTTCCTTTTCCCCAAAATTGGGGTTTTGCTCCCAAATTGTGTTCAATTTTCCCAAAATTGTCTTTTTTTTTCCCCACCGAACCGGGTTGATTTTCCCCCAAACCGGGTTTTTCCCCCCAAACTGAGTTTATTTTCCCAAAATCCATTTTTTTCCCCCAAAACTGGGTTCATTTTCCCCATTATCCAATTTTTTGATGCAATCTGGATTCATTTTCCCCATAATCTGGGTTTTTTGCCCCAAAACTGGGTTCATTTACCCAAAATCGGGTTATTCCACCCCAAATTGGTTTCATTTTCCCCAAAATCAGAGTTTTCCCCCAAAACTGGTTTCACTTTTCCCAAAATCGTTTTTTTCTCACAAATTGGGTTCATTTTCACCAAATTTTGCAGGAAATGAACACAGTTTTGTGGGAAAAAAACCCCGATTTTGAGGCAAATTAACCCAGTTTGCGGGAAAAAATCCGATTTGAGAGAAGAAGAATCCAGTTTGGGGGGGGGGGGGGGGGGGAACCGGATTTGAGGGAAACAGAACCCAGTTTAGGGAAAAGAAACCTGATTTGAGGGAAAATGAACCCATTATTTTCGGGGAAAAACCCGATTTGTGGCAAAAAAAACCCCAGTATTCGCGGGGTGGGGTGGGTGGTGGAAGGATTTTGTGGAAAATAAACCCAGTTTGGGGGAGGAAACACAATTTGGGGGAAAATGAATGCAGTTTTGGGGGAAAAACCCGATTTTAGGGAAAATGAACCCAATTTGGGGAGGAAAAACCTGATATTGGGGAAAATGAACCCAGTTTGGATGGGAAAACCCGATTACGGGGAAAAATGAACTCATTTTGGGGGAAAAACCCAAACAGGGTTCATTCTTTTTCCCATAATCGGGTTTTTCCACCCAAACTAGTTTAGTTTCCCCCAAAATCAGTATTTTTCTCCCAAAACTGGTTTCATTTTGCCCAATATCGGGTTTGGTCCCTTAAACTGGGTTCATTTTCTCCAAAATCGAGGATTTCCCCCCCAAACTGGGTTCCTTTTCCCCAAAATCGGCTTTTACCCCTAAAATGGGTTAATTTCCCCTCAAATCAGGTTTTTTCCCCCCAAAACTGCTTTCATTTTCCCCAAAATAAGAATTTTCCCACCAAACTTGGTTCATTTTCCCACAATTAGGTATTTTCCTCCAAACTGGGTTCATTTTTTTTCCATAATCGGGTTTTTTTCCCCCAACCTGTGTTCATTTTCCCCAAAATGTGTTTTTTCCTCCCAAACTGGTTTCACTAGCCCACAAATCCGGGTTTCCCCCAAAACTGGGTTCATTTTCCCCATAATCGGGCTTTCCCCCCCCAAACTGGGTTTATTTTCCCCACTATCAGTTTTCTTTATGTCAAAACTGGGTTCAATTTCCCCAAAATCTGTTCTTTTTCCTGCAAAGTGGGTTCATTTTCCCTATAATCATGTTTATTCCCCGAAAACTGCATTCATTTTCCCCAAAATAAGGTTTATCCCCCTAAACTGTGTTAATTTTCCCAAAATCAGGTTTTATCGCCAAAAGTGGGTTAATTTTCCCCAAAATCTGTTTTGGCACCATAAACTGTGTTAATTTTCCCCCAAAATGGGGTTTCCCCCCCGAAACTGGGTTCATTTTCACACAAAACCGGGTTTTCACCACAAATTGGGTTCATTTTCCCCAAAAGTGTTTTTTTCCACCCAAAATGGGTTCATTTTCCACGAAATCTGGTTTTATCCCAGCAAAATTGTTTCATTTCCCCAAAATGAGGGTTTTTCTCCCAAACTGGTTTCACTTCCCCCAAAATCCGTTTTTTCCTCTCCAAACTGGGTTCACTTTGCCCAAAATCGGGTTTTGTCCCTTAAACTGGATTCATTTTCCCCAAAATCGGGTTTTTCCTCCAAAAAACTGGGTTCATTTTCCCCAAAATCAGGGTTTTTTCCCCCTAAACTGGGTTTCGTTTCCCTCAAATCGGATTTTCTTCCCCAAACTGCTTTCATTTTCCCCAAAATCGGGTTTTCCACCCCAAAATGGGTTCTTTATCTCTGAAATCGGGTTTTTTTCCCACCAAACTGGGTTTACTTTCCCCAAAATCGGGTTTTTCCTCCCAAACTGAGTTCATTATCCCCATTATCGGTTTTCTTTACCCCAAACTGCTTTCCTTTTCCCCAAAATTGGGGTTTTGCTCCCAAATTGTGTTCAATTTTCCCAAAATTGTCTTTTTTTTTCCCCACCGAACCGGGTTGATTTTCCCCCAAACCGGGTTTTTCCCCCCAAACTGAGTTTATTTTCCCAAAATCCATTTTTTTCCCCCAAAACTGGGTTCATTTTCCCCATTATCCAATTTTTTGATGCAATCTGGATTCATTTTCCCCATAATCTGGGTTTTTTGCCCCAAAACTGGGTTCATTTACCCAAAATCGGGTTATTCCACCCCAAATTGGTTTCATTTTCCCCAAAATCAGAGTTTTCCCCCAAAACTGGTTTCACTTTTCCCAAAATCGTTTTTTTTCTCCCAAATTGGGTTCATTTTCACAAAATTTGGCAGGAAATGAACACAGTTTTGTGGGAAAAAAACCCCGATTTTGAGGCAAATTAACCCAGTTTGCGGGAAAAAATCCGATTTGAGAGAAGAAGAATCCAGTTTGGGGGGGGGGGGGGGGGGGGAACCGGATTTGAGGGAAACAGAACCCAGTTTAGGGAAAAGAAACCTGATTTGGGGGAAAATGAACCCATTATTTTCGGGGAAAAACCCGATTTGTGGCAAAAAAAACCCCAGTATTCGCGGGGTGGGGTGGGTGGTGGAAGGATTTTGTGGAAAATAAACCCAGTTTGGGGGAGGAAACACAATTTGGGGGAAAATGAATGCAGTTTTGGGGGAAAAACCCGATTTTAGGGAAAATGAACCCAATTTGGGGAGGAAAAACCTGATATTGGGGAAAATGAACCCAGTTTGGATGGGAAAACCCGATTACGGGGAAAAATGAACTCATTTTGGGGGAAAAACCCAAACAGGGTTCATTTTTTTCCCCATAATCGGGTTTTTCCACCCAAACTAGTTTAATTTTCCCCAAAATCAGTATTTTTCTCACCAAACTGGTTTCATTTTGCCCAATATCGGGTTTGGTCCCTTAAACTGGGTTCATTTTCTCCAAAATCGAGGATTCCCCCCCCAAACTGGGTTCCTTTTCCCCAAAATTGGCTTTTACCCCTAAAATGGGTTAATTTCCCCTCAAATTAGGTTTTTTTTCCCCCCAAAACTGCTTTCATTTTCCCCAAAATAAGAATTTTCCCACCAAACTTGGTTCATTTTCCCACAATTAGGTATTTTCCTCCAAACTGGGTTCATTTTTTTTCCATAATCGGGTTTTTTTCCCCCAACCTGTGTTCATTTTCCCCAAAATGTGTTTTTTCCTCCCAAACTGGTTTCACTAGCCCACAAATCCGGGTTTCCCCCAAAACTGGGTTCATTTTCCCCATAATCGGGCTTTCCCCCCCCAAACTGGGTTTATTTTCCCCACTATCAGTTTTCTTTATGCCAAAACTGGGTTCAATTTCCCCAAAATCTGTTCTTTTTCCTGCAAAGTGGGTTCATTTTCCCTATAATCATGTTTATTCCCCGAAAACTGCATTCATTTTCCCCAAAATAAGGTTTATCCCCCTAAACTGTGTTAATTTTCCCAAAATCAGGTTTTATCGCCAAAACTGGGTTAATTTTCCCCAAAATCTGTTTTGGCACCATAAACTGTGTTAATTTTCCCCCAAAATGGGGTTTCCCCCCCGAAACTGGGTTCATTTTCACACAAAACCGGGTTTTCACCACAAATTGGGTTCATTTTCCCCAAAAGTGTTTTTTTCCACCCAAAATGGGTTCATTTTCCACGAAATCTGGTTTTATCCCAGCAAAATTGTTTCATTTCCCCAAAATGAGGGTTTTTCTCCCAAACTGGTTTCACTTCCCCCAAAATCCGTTTTTTCCTCTCCAAACTGGGTTCACTTTGCCCAAAATCGGGTTTTGTCCCTTAAACTGGATTCATTTTCCCCAAAATCGGGTTTTTCCTCCAAAAAACTGGGTTCATTTTCCCCAAAATCAGGGTTTTTTCCCCCTAAACTGGGTTTCGTTTCCCTCAAATCGGATTTTCTTCCCCAAACTGCTTTCATTTTCCCCAAAATCGGGTTTTCCACCCCAAAATGGGTTCTTTATCTCTGAAATCGGGTTTTTTTCCCACCAAACTGGGTTTACTTTACCCAAAATCGGGTTTTTCCTCCCAAACTGAGTTCATTTTCCCCATTATCGGTTTTCTTTACCCCAAACTGCTTTCCTTTTCCCCAAAATTGGGGTTTTGCTCCCAAATTGTGTTCAATTTTCCCAAAATTGTCTTTTTTTTTCCCCACCGAACCGGGTTGATTTTCCCCCAAACCGGGTTTTTCCCCCCAAACTGAGTTTATTTTCCCAAAATCCATTTTTTTCCCCCAAAACTGGGTTCATTTTCCCCATTATCCAATTTTTTGATGCAATCTGGATTCATTTTCCCCATAATCTGGGTTTTTTGCCCCAAAACTGGGTTCATTTACCCAAAATCGGGTTATTCCACCCCAAATTGGTTTCATTTTCCCCAAAATCAGAGTTTTCCCCCAAAACTGGATTCACTTTTCCCAAAATCGTTTTTTTCTCACAAATTGGGTTCATTTTCACAAAATTTTGCAGGAAATGAACACAGTTTTGTGGGAAAAAAACCCCGATTTTGAGGCAAATTAACCCAGTTTGCGGGAAAAAATCCGATTTGAGAGAAGAAGAATCCAGTTTGGGGGGGGGGGGGGGGGGGGGAACCGGATTTGAGGGAAACAGAACCCAGTTTAGGGAAAAGAAACCTGATTTGGGGGAAAATGAACCCATTATTTTCGGGGAAAAACCCGATTTGTGGCAAAAAAAAACCCAGTATTCGCGGGGTGGGGTGGGGGGTGGAAGGATTTTGTGGAAAATAAACCCAGTTTGGGGGAGGAAACACAATTTGGGGGAAAATGAATGCAGTTTTGGGGGAAAAACCCCCGATTTGAGGGAAAATGAATGCAGTTTGGGGGAGAAACCCGATTTTAGGGAAAATGAACCCAATTTGGGGAGGAAAAACCTGATATTGGGGAAAATGAACCCAGTTTGGATGGGAAAACCCGATTACGGGGAAAAATGAACTCATTTTGGGGGAAAAACCCAAACAGGGTTCATTTTTTTCCCCATAATCGGGTTTTTCCACCCAAACTAGTTTAATTTTCCCCAAAATCAGTATTTTTCTCACCAAACTGGTTTCATTTTGCCCAATATCGGGTTTGGTCCCTTAAACTGGGTTCATTTTCTCCAAAATCGAGGATTCCCCCCCCAAACTGGGTTCCTTTTCCCCAAAATTGGCTTTTACCCCTAAAATGGGTTAATTTCCCCTCAAATCAGGTTTTTTTTCCCCCCAAAACTGCTTTCATTTTCCCCAAAATAAGAATTTTCCCACCAAACTTGGTTCATTTTCCCACAATTAGGTATTTTCCTCCAAACTGGGTTCATTTTTTTTCCATAATCGGGTTTTTTTCCCCCAACCTGTGTTCATTTTCCCCAAAATGTGTTTTTTCCTCCCAAACTGGTTTCACTAGCCCACAAATCCGGGTTTCCCCCAAAACTAGGTTCATTTTCCCCATAATCGGGCTTTCCCCCCCCAAACTGGGTTTATTTTCCCCACTATCAGTTTTCTTTATGCCAAAACTGGGTTCAATTTCCCCAAAATCTGTTCTTTTTCCTGCAAAGTGGGTTCATTTTCCCTATAATCATGTTTATTCCCCGAAAACTGCATTCATTTTCCCCAAAATAAGGTTTATCCCCCTAAACTGTGTTAATTTTCCCAAAATCAGGTTTTATCGCCAAAACTGGGTTAATTTTCCCCAAAATCTGTTTTGGCACCATAAACTGTGTTAATTTTCCTCCAAAATGGGGTTTCCCCCCCGAAACTGGGTTCATTTTCACACAAAACCGGGTTTTCACCACAAATTGGGTTCATTTTCCCCAAAAGTGTTTTTTTTCCACCCAAAATGGGTTCATTTTCCACAAAATCTGGTTTTATCCCAGCAAAATTGTTTCATTTCCCCAAAATGAGGGTTTTTCTCCCAAACTGGTTTCACTTCCCCCAAAATCCGTTTTTTCCTCTCCAAACTGGGTTCACTTTGCCCAAAATCGGGTTTTGTCCCTTAAACTGGATTCATTTTCCCCAAAATCGGGTTTTTCCTCCAAAAAACTGGGTTCATTTTCCCCAAAATCAGGGTTTTTTCCCCCTAAACTGGGTTTCGTTTCCCTCAAATCGGATTTTCTTCCCCAAACTGCTTTCATTTTCCCCAAAATCGGGTTTTCCACCCCAAAATGGGTTCTTTATCTCTGAAATCGGGTTTTTTTCCCACCAAATTGGGTTTACTTTACCCAAAATCGGGTTTTTCCTCCCAAACTGAGTTCATTTTCCCCATTATCGGTTTTCTTTACCCCAAACTGCTTTCCTTTTCCCCAAAATTGGGGTTTTGCTCCCAAATTGTGTTCAATTTTCCCAAAATTGTCTTTTTTTTTCCCCACCGAACCGGGTTGATTTTCCCCCAAACCGGGTTTTTCCCCCCAAACTGAGTTTATTTTCCCAAAATCCCATTTTTTCCCCCAAAACTGGGTTCATTTTCCCCATTATCCAATTTTTTGATGCAATCTGGATTCATTTTCCCCATAATCTGGGTTTTTTGCCCCAAAACTGGGTTCATTTACCCAAAATCGGGTTATTCCACCCCAAATTGGTTTCATTTTCCCCAAAATCAGAGTTTTCCCCCAAAACTGGATTCACTTTTCCCAAAATCGTTTTTTTCTCACAAATTGGGTTCATTTTCACAAAATTTTGCAGGAAATGAACACAGTTTTGTGGGAAAAAAACCCCGATTTTGAGGCAAATTAACCCAGTTTGCGGGAAAAAATCCGATTTGAGAGAAGAAGAATCCAGTTTGGGGGGGGGGGAACCGTATTTGAGGGAAACAGAACTCAGTTTAGGGAAAAGAAACCTGATTTTGGGGAAAATGAACCCATTATTTTCGGGGAAAAACCCGATTTGTGGCAAAAAAAAACCCAGTATTCGCGGGGTGGGGTGGGGGGTGGAAGGATTTTGTGGAAAATGAACCCAGTTTGGGGGAGGAAACACAATTTGGGGGAAAATGAATGCAGTTTTGGGGGAAAAAAACCCGATTTGAGGGAAAATGAATGCAGTTTGGGGGGAGAAACCCGATTTTAGGGAAAATGAACCCAATTTGGGGAGGAAAAACCTGATATTGGGGAAAATGAACCCAGTTTGGATGGGAAAACCCGATTACGGGGAAAAATGAACTCATTTTGGGGGAAAAACCCAAACAGGGTTCATTTTTTTTCCCATAATCGGGTTTTTCCACCCAAACTAGTTTAGTTTTCCCCAAAATCAGTATTTTTCTCCCCAAACTGGTTTCATTTTGCCCAATATCGGGTTTGGTCCCTTAAACTGGGTTCATTTTCTCCAAAATCGAGGATTTCCCCCCCAAACTGGGTTCCTTTTCCCCAAAATCGGCTTTTACCCCTAAAATGGGTTAATTTCCCCTCAAATCAGGTTTTTTTCCCCAAAAAACTGCTTTCATTTTCCCCAAAATAAGAATTTTCCCACCAAACTTGGTTCATTTTCCCACAATTAGGTATTTTCCTCCAAACTGGGTTCATTTTTTCTCCATAATCGGGTTTTTTTCCCCCAACCTGTGTTCATTTTCCCCAAAATGTGTTTTTTCCTCCCAAACTGGTTTCACTAGCCCACAAATCCGGGTTTCCCCCAAAACTGGGTTCATTTTCCCCATAATCGGGCTTTCCCCCCCCAAACTGGGTTTATTTTCCCCACTATCAGTTTTCTTTATGTCAAAACTGGGTTCAATTTCCCCAAAATCTGTTCTTTTTCCTGCAAAGTGGGTTCATTTTCCCTATAATCATGTTTATTCCCCGAAAACTGCATTCATTTTCCCCAAAATAAGGTTTATCCCCCTAAACTGTGTTAATTTTCCCAAAATCAGGTTTTATCGCCAAAACTGGGTTAATTTTCCCCAAAATCTGTTTTGGCACCATAAACTGTGTTAATTTTCCCCCAAAATGGGGTTTCCCCCCCGAAACTGGGTTCATTTTCACACAAAACCGGGTTTTCACCACAAATTGGGTTCATTTTCCCCAAAAGTGTTTTTTTCCACCCAAAATGGGTTCATTTTCCACGAAATCTGGTTTTATCCCAGCAAAATTGTTTCATTTCCCCAAAATGAGGGTTTTTCTCCCAAACTGGTTTCACTTCCCCCAAAATCCGTTTTTTCCTCTCCAAACTGGGTTCACTTTGCCCAAAATCGTTTTTTGTGTCTTAAACTGGATTCATTTTCTCCAAAATCGGGTTTTTCCTCCAAAAAACTGGGTTCATTTTCCCCAAAATCAGGGTTTTTTCCCCCTAAACTGGGTTTCGTTTCCCTCAAATCGGATTTTCTTCCCCAAACTGCTTTCATTTTCCCCAAAATCGGGTTTTCCACCCCAAAATGGGTTCTTTATCTCTGAAATCGGGTTTTTTTCCCACCAAACTGGGTTTACTTTCCCTAAAATCGGGTTTTTCCTCCCAAACTGAGTTCATTTTCCCCATTATCGGTTTTCTTTACCCCAAACTGCTTTCCTTTTCCCCAAAATTGGGGTTTTGCTCCCAAATTGTGTTCAATTTTCCCAAAATTGTCTTTTTTTTTCCCCACCGAACCGGGTTGATTTTCCCCCAAACCGGGTTTTTCCCCCCAAACTGAGTTTATTTTCCCAGAATCCATTTTTTTCCCCCAAAACTGGGTTCATTTTCCCCATTATCCAATTTTTTTGATGCAATCTGGATTCATTTTCCCCATAATCTGGGTTTTTTGCCCCAAAACTGGGTTCATTTACCCAAAATCGGGTTATTCCACCCCAAATTGGTTTCATTTTCCCCAAAATCAGAGTTTTCCCCCAAAACTGGTTTCACTTTTCCCAAAATCGTTTTTTTTCTCCCAAATTGGGTTCATTTTCACAAAATTTGGCAGGAAATGAACACAGTTTTGTGGGAAAAAAACCCGATTTTGAGGCAAATTAACCCAGTTTGCGGGAAAAAATCCGATTTGAGAGAAGAAGAATCCAGTTTGGGGGGGGGGGGGGGGGGAACCGGATTTGAGGGAAACAGAACCCAGTTTAGGGAAAAGAAACCTGATTTGGGGGAAAATGAACCCATTATTTTCGGGGAAAAACCCGATTTGTGGCAAAAAAAACCCCAGTATTCGCGGGGTGGGGTGGGTGGTGGAAGGATTTTGTGGAAAATAAACCCAGTTTGGGGGAGGAAACACAATTTGGGGGAAAATGAATGCAGTTTTGGGGGAAAAACCCCCGATTTGAGGGAAAATGAATGCAGTTTGGGGGGAGAAACCCGATTTTAGGGAAAATGAACCCAATTTGGGGAGGAAAAACCTGATATTGGGGAAAATGAACCCAGTTTGGATGGGAAAACCCGATTACGGGGAAAAATGAACTCATTTTGGGGGAAAAACCCAAACAGGGTTCATTTTTTTCCCCATAATCGGGTTTTTCCACCCAAACTACTTTAATTTTCCCCAAAATCAGTATTTTTCTCACCAAACTGGTTTCATTTTGCCCAATATCGGGTTTGGTCCCTTAAACTGGGTTCATTTTCTCCAAAATCGAGGATTCCCCCCCCAAACTGGGTTCCTTTTCCCCAAAATTGGCTTTTACCCCTAAAATGGGTTAATTTCCCCTCAAATCAGGTTTTTTTTCCCCCCAAAACTGCTTTCATTTTCCCCAAAATAAGAATTTTCCCACCAAACTTGGTTCATTTTCCCACAATTAGGTATTTTCCTCCAAACTGGGTTCATTTTTTTTCCATAATCGGGTTTTTTTCCCCCAACCTGTGTTCATTTTCCCCAAAATGTGTTTTTTCCTCCCAAACTGGTTTCACTAGCCCACAAATCCGGGTTTCCCCCAAAACTAGGTTCATTTTCCCCATAATCGGGCTTTCCCCCCCCAAACTGGGTTTATTTTCCCCACTATCAGTTTTCTTTATGCCAAAACTGGGTTCAATTTCCCCAAAATCTGTTCTTTTTCCTGCAAAGTGGGTTCATTTTCCCTATAATCATGTTTATTCCCCGAAAACTGCATTCATTTTCCCCAAAATAAGGTTTATCCCCCTAAACTGTGTTAATTTTCCCAAAATCAGGTTTTATCGCCAAAACTGGGTTAATTTTCCCCAAAATCTGTTTTGGCACCATAAACTGTGTTAATTTTCCTCCAAAATGGGGTTTCCCCCCCGAAACTGGGTTCATTTTCACACAAAACCGGGTTTTCACCACAAATTGGGTTCATTTTCCCCAAAAGTGTTTTTTTTCCACCCAAAATGGGTTCATTTTCCACAAAATCTGGTTTTATCCCAGCAAAATTGTTTCATTTCCCCAAAATGAGGGTTTTTCTCCCAAACTGGTTTCACTTCCCCCAAAATCCGTTTTTTCCTCTCCAAACTGGGTTCACTTTGCCCAAAATCGGGTTTTGTCCCTTAAACTGGATTCATTTTCCCCAAAATCGGGTTTTTCCTCCAAAAAACTGGGTTCATTTTCCCCAAAATCAGGGTTTTTTCCCCCTAAACTGGGTTTCGTTTCCCTCAAATCGGATTTTCTTCCCCAAACTGCTTTCATTTTCCCCAAAATCGGGTTTTCCACCCCAAAATGGGTTCTTTATCTCTGAAATCGGGTTTTTTCCCACCAAATTGGGTTTACTTTCCCCAAAATCGGGTTTTTCCTCCCAAACTGAGTTCATTTTCCCCATTATCGGTTTTCTTTACCCCAAACTGCTTTCCTTTTCCCCAAAATTGGGGTTTTGCTCCCAAATTGTGTTCAATTTTCCCAAAATTGTCTTTTTTTTTCCCCACCGAACCGGGTTGATTTTCCCCCAAACCGGGTTTTTCCCCCCAAACTGAGTTTATTTTCCCAAAATCCCATTTTTTCCCCCAAAACTGGGTTCATTTTCCCCATTATCCAATTTTTTGATGCAATCTGGATTCATTTTCCCCATAATCTGGGTTTTTTGCCCCAAAACTGGGTTCATTTACCCAAAATCGGGTTATTCCACCCCAAATTGGTTTCATTTTCCCCAAAATCAGAGTTTTCCCCCAAAACTGGATTCACTTTTCCCAAAATCGTTTTTTTCTCACAAATTGGGTTCATTTTCACAAAATGTTGCAGGAAATGAACACAGTTTTGTGGGAAAAAAACCCCGATTTTGAGGCAAATTAACCCAGTTTGCGGGAAAAAATCCGATTTGAGAGAAGAAGAATCCAGTTTGGGGGGGGGGGAACCGTATTTGAGGGAAACAGAACTCAGTTTAGGGAAAAGAAACCTGATTTTGGGGAAAATGAACCCATTATTTTCGGGGAAAAACCCGATTTGTGGCAAAAAAAAACCCAGTATTCGCGGGGTGGGGTGGGGGGTGGAAGGATTTTGTGGAAAATGAACCCAGTTTGGGGGAGGAAACACAATTTGGGGGAAAATGAATGCAGTTTTGGGGGAAAAAAACCCGATTTGAGGGAAAATGAATGCAGTTTGGGGGGAGAAACCCGATTTTAGGGAAAATGAACCCAATTTGGGGAGGAAAAACCTGATATTGGGGAAAATGAACCCAGTTTGGATGGGAAAACCCGATTACGGGGAAAAATGAACTCATTTTGGGGGAAAAACCCAAACAGGGTTCATTTTTTTTCCCATAATCGGGTTTTTCCACCCAAACTAGTTTAGTTTTCCCCAAAATCAGTATTTTTCTCCCCAAACTGGTTTCATTTTGCCCAATATCGGGTTTGGTCCCTTAAACTGGGTTCATTTTCTCCAAAATCGAGGATTTCCCCCCCAAACTGGGTTCCTTTTCCCCAAAATCGGCTTTTACCCCTAAAATGGGTTAATTTCCCCTCAAATCAGGTTTTTTTCCCCAAAAAACTGCTTTCATTTTCCCCAAAATAAGAATTTTCCCACCAAACTTGGTTCATTTTCCCACAATTAGGTATTTTCCTCCAAACTGGGTTCATTTTTTCTCCATAATCGGGTTTTTTTCCCCCAACCTGTGTTCATTTTCCCCAAAATGTGTTTTTTCCTCCCAAACTGGTTTCACTAGCCCACAAATCCGGGTTTCCCCCAAAACTGGGTTCATTTTCCCCATAATCGGGCTTTCCCCCCCCAAACTGGGTTTATTTTCCCCACTATCAGTTTTCTTTATGTCAAAACTGGGTTCAATTTCCCCAAAATCTGTTCTTTTTCCTGCAAAGTGGGTTCATTTTCCCTATAATCATGTTTATTCCCCGAAAACTGCATTCATTTTCCCCAAAATAAGGTTTATCCCCCTAAACTGTGTTAATTTTCCCAAAATCAGGTTTTATCGCCAAAACTGGGTTAATTTTCCCCAAAATCTGTTTTGGCACCATAAACTGTGTTAATTTTCCCCCAAAATGGGGTTTCCCCCCCGAAACTGGGTTCATTTTCACACAAAACCGGGTTTTCACCACAAATTGGGTTCATTTTCCCCAAAAGTGTTTTTTTTCCACCCAAAATGGGTTCATTTTCCACGAAATCTGGTTTTATCCCAGCAAAATTGTTTCATTTCCCCAAAATGAGGGTTTTTCTCCCAAACTGGTTTCACTTCCCCCAAAATCCGTTTTTTCCTCTCCAAACTGGGTTCACTTTGCCCAAAATCGTTTTTTGTGTCTTAAACTGGATTCATTTTCTCCAAAATCGGGTTTTTCCTCCAAAAAACTGGGTTCATTTTCCCCAAAATCAGGGTTTTTTCCCCCTAAACTGGGTTTCGTTTCCCTCAAATCGGATTTTCTTCCCCAAACTGCTTTCATTTTCCCCAAAATCGGGTTTTCCACCCCAAAATGGGTTCTTTATCTCTTAAATCGGGTTTTTTTCCCACCAAACTGGGTTTACTTTCCCCAAAATCGGGTTTTTCCTCCCAAACTGAGTTCATTTTCCCCATTATCGGTTTTCTTTACCCCAAACTGCTTTCCTTTTCCCCAAAATTGGGGTTTTGCTCCCAAATTGTGTTCAATTTTCCCAAAATTGTCTTTTTTTTTCCCCACCGAACCGGGTTGATTTTCCCCCAAACCGGGTTTTTCCCACCAAACTGAGTTTATTTTCCCAAAATCCATTTTTTTCCCCCAAAACTGGGTTCATTTTCCCCATTATCCAATTTTTTGATGCAATCTGGATTCATTTTCCCCATAATCTGGGTTTTTTGCCCCAAAACTGGGTTCATTTACCCAAAATCGGGTTATTCCACCCCAAATTGGTTTCATTTTCCCCAAAATCAGAGTTTTCCCCCAAAACTGGATTCACTTTTCCCAAAATCGTTTTTTTCTCCCAAATTGGGTTCATTTTCACAAAATTTGGCAGGAAATGAACACAGTTTTGTGGGAAAAAAACCCCGATTTTGAGGCAAATTAACCCAGTTTGCGGGAAAATTCCGATTTGAGAGAAGAAGAATCCAGTTTGGGGGGGGGGGTGGAAACCGGATTTGAGGGAAACAGAACGCAGTTTAGGGAAAAGAAACCTGATTTTGGGGAAAATGAACCCATTATTTTCGGGGAAAAACCCGATTTGTGGCAAAAAAAACCCCAGTATTCGCGGGGTGGGGTGGGGGGTGGAAGGATTTTGTGGAAAATGAACCCAGTTTGGGGGAGGAAACACAATTTGGGGGAAAATGAATGCAGTTTTGGGGGAAAAAAACCCGATTTGAGGGAAAATGAATGCAGTTTGGGGGGAGAAACCCGATTTTAGGGAAAATGAACCCAATTTGGGGAGGAAAAACCTGATATTGGGGAAAATGAACCCAGTTTGGATGGGAAAACCCGATTACGGGGAAAAATGAACTCATTTTGGGGGAAAAACCCAAACAGGGTTCATTTTTTTTCCCATAATCGGGTTTTCCCACCCAAACTAGTTTAATTTTCCCCAAAATCAGTATTTTTCTCACCAAACTGGTTTCATTTTGCCCAATATCGGGTTTGGTCCCTTAAACTGGGTTCATTTTCTCCAAAATCGAGGATTTCCCCCCCAAACTGGGTTCCTTTTCCCCAAAATCGGCTTTTACCCCTAAAATGGGTTAATTTCCCCTCAAATCAGGTTTTTTTTCCCCCAAAAAACTGCTTTCATTTTCCCCAAAATAAGAATTTTCCCACCAAACTTGGTTCATTTTCCCACAATTAGGTATTTTCCTCCAAACTGGGTTCATTTTTTTTCCATAATCGGGTTTTTTTCCCCAACTTGTGTTCATTTTCCACAAAATGTGTTTTTTCCTCCCAAACTGGTTTCACTAGCCCACAAATCCGGGTTTCCCCCAAAACTAGGTTCATTTTCCCCATAATCGGGCTTCCCCCCCCCAAACTGGGTTTATTTTCCCCACTATCAGTTTTCTTTATGCCAAAACTGGGTTCAATTTCTCCAAAATCTGTTCTTTTTCCTGCAAAGTGGGTTCATTTTCCCTATAATCATGTTTATTCCCCGAAAACTGCATTCATTTTCCCCAAAATAAGGTTTATCCCCCTAAACTGTGTTAATTTTCCCAAAATCAGGTTTTATCGCCAAAACTGGGTTAATTTTCCCCAAAATCTGTTTTGGCACCATAAACTGTGTTAATTTTCCCCCAAAATGGGGTTTCCCCCCCGAAACTGGGTTCATTTTCACACAAAACCGGGTTTTCACCACAAATTGGGTTCATTTTCCCCAAAAGTGTTTTTTTCCACCCAAAATGGGTTCATTTTCCACGAAATCTGGTTTTATCCCAGCAAAATTGTTTCATTTCCCCAAAATGAGGGTTTTTCTCCCAAACTTGTTTCACTTCCCCCAAAATCCGTTTTTTCCTCTCCAAACTGGGTTCACTTTGCCCAAAATCGGGTTTTGTCCCTTAAACTGGATTCATTTTCCCCAAAATCGGGTTTTTCCTCCAAAAAACTGGGTTCATTTTCCCCAAAATCAGGTTTTTTTCCCCCTAAACTGAGTTTCGTTTCCCTCAAATCGGATTTTCTTCCCCAAACTGCTTTCATTTTCCCCAAAATCGGGTTTTCCACCCCAAAATGGGTTCTTTATCTCTGAAATCGGGTTTTTTCCACCAAACTGGGTTTACTTTCCCCAAAATCGGGTTTTTCCTCCCAAACTGAGTTCATTTTCCCCATTATCGGTTTTCTTTACCCCAAACTGCTTTCCTTTTCCCCAAAATTGGGGTTTTGCTCCCATATTGTGTTCAATTTTCCCAAAATTGTCTTTTTTTTCCCACCGAACCGGGTTGATTTTCCCCCAAACCGGGTTTTTCCCCCCAAACTGAGTTTATTTTCCCAAAATCCCATTTTTTTCCCCCAAAACTGGGTTCATTTTCCCCATTATCCAATTTTTTGATGCAATCTGGATTCATGTTCCCCATAATCTGGGTTTTTTGCCCCAAAACTGGGTTCATTTACCCAAAATCGGGTTATTCCACCCCAAATTGGTTTCATTTTCCCCAAAATCAGAGTTTTCCCCCAAAACTGGATTCACTTTTCCCAAAATCGTTTTTTTCTCACAAATTGGGTTCATTTTCACAAAATTTTGCAGGAAATGAACACAGTTTTGTGGGAAAAAAACCCGATTTTGAGGCAAATTAACCCAGTTTGCGGGAAAAAATCCGATTTGAGAGAAGAAGAATCCAGTTTGGGGGGGGGGTGGAAACCGGATTTGAGGGAAACAGAACCCAGTTTAGGGAAAAGAAACCTGATTTTGGGGAAAATGAACCCATTATTTTCGGGGAAAACCCGATTTGTGGAAAAAAAAACCCCAGTATTCGCGGGGTGGGGTGGGGGGTGGAAGGATTTTGTGGAAAATGAACCCAGTTTGGGGGAGAAAACACAATTTGGGGGAAAATGAATGCAGTTTTGGGGGAAAAAAACCCGATTTGAGGGAAAATGAATGCAGTTTGGGGGGAGAAACCCGATTTTAGGGAAAATGAACCCAATTTGGGGAGGAAAAACCTGATATTGGGGAAAATGAACCCAGTTTGGATGGGAAAACCCGATTACGGGGAAAAATGAACTCATTTTGGGGGAAAAACCCAAACAGGGTTCATTTATTTTCCCATAATCGGGTTTTTCCACCCAAACTAGTTTAATTTTCCCCAAAATCAGTATTTTTCTCTCCAAACTGGTTTCATTTTGCCCAATATCGGGTTTGGTCCCTTAAACTGGGTTCATTTTCTCCAAAATCGAGGATTTCCCCCCCAAACTGGGTTCCTTTTCCCCAAAATCGGCTTTTACCCCTAAAATGGGTTAATTTCCCCTCAAATCAGGTTTTTTTCCCCCAAAAACTGCTTTCATTGTCCCCAAAATAAGAATTTTCCCACCAAACTTGGTTCATTTTCCCACAATTAGGTATTTTCCTCCAAACTGAGTTCATTTTTTTTCCATAATCGGGTTTTTTTACCCCAACCTGTGTTCATTTTCCCCAAAATGTGTTTTTTCCTCCCAAACTGGTTTCACTAGCCCACAAATCCGGGTTTCCCCCAAAACTAGGTTCATTTTCCCCATAATCGGGCTTTCCCCCCCCAAACTGGGTTTATTTTCCCCACTATCAGTTTTCTTTATGCCAAAACTGGGTTCAATTTCTCCAAAATCTGTTCTTTTTCTTGCAAAGTGGGTTCATTTTCCCTATAATCATGTTTATTCCCCGAAAACTGCATTCATTTTCCCCAAAATAAGGTTTATCCCCCTAAACTGTGTTAATTTTCCCAAAATCAGGTTTTATCGCCAAAACTGGGTTAATTTTCCCCAAAATCTGTTTTGGCACCATAAACTGTGTTAATTTTCCCCCAAAATGGGGTTTCCCCCCCGAAACTGGGTTCATTTTCACACAAAACCGGGTTTTCACCACAAATTGGGTTCATTTTCCCCAAAAGTGTTTTTTTCCACCCAAAATGGGTTCATTTTCCACGAAATCTGGTTTTATCCAAGCAAAATTGTTTCATTTCCCCAAAATGAGGGTTTTTCTCCCAAACTGGTTTCACTTCCCCCAAAATCCGTTTTTTCCTCTCCAAACTGGGTTCACTTTGCCCAAAATCGGGTTTTGTCCCTTAAACTGGATTCATTTTCCCCAAAATCAGGGTTTTTTCCCCCTAAACTGGGTTTCGTTTCCCTCAAATCGGATTTTCTTCCCCAAACTGCTTTCATTTTCCCCAAAATCGGGTTTTCCACCCCAAAATGTGTTCTTTATCTCTGAAATCGTTTTTTTTCCACCAAACTGGGTTTACTTTCCCCAAAATCGGGTTTTTCCTCCCAAACTGAGTTCATTTTCCCCATTATCGGTTTTCTTTACCCCAAACTGCTTTCCTTTTCCCCAAAATTGGGGTTTTGCTCCCATATTGTGTTCAATTTTCCCAAAATTGTCTTTTTTTTCCCACCGAACCGGGTTGATTTTCCCCCAAACCGGGTTTTTCCCCCCAAACTGAGTTTATTTTCCCAAAATCCCATTTTTTCCCCCAAAACTGGGTTCATTTTCCCCATTATCCAATTTTTTGATGCAATCTGGATTCATTTTCCCCATAATCTGGGTTTTTTGCCCCAAAACTGGGTTCATTTACCCAAAATCGGGTTATTCCACCCCAAATTGGTTTCATTTTCCCCAAAATCAGAGTTTTCCCCCAAAACTGGATTCACTTTTCCCAAAATCGTTTTTTTTCTCCCAAATTGGGTTCATTTTCACAAAATTTGGCAGGAAATGAACACAGTTTTGTGGGAAAAAAACCCGATTTTGAGGCAAATTAACCCAGTTTGCGGGAAAAAATCCGATTTGAGAGAAGAAGAATCCAGTTTGGGGGGGGGGTGGAAACCGGATTTGAGGGAAACAGAACCCAGTTTAGGGAAAAGAAACCTGATTTTGGGGAAAATGAACCCATTATTTTCGGGGAAAACCCGATTTGTGGAAAAAAAAACCCCAGTATTCGCGGGGTGGGGTGGGTGGTGGAAGGATTTTGTGGAAAATGAACCCAGTTTGGGGGAGGAAACACAATTTGGGGGAAAATGAATGCAGTTTTGGGGGAAAAAAACCCGATTTGAGGGAAAATGAATGCAGTTTGGGGGGAGAAACCCGATTTTAGGGAAAATGAACCCAATTTGGGGAGGAAAAACCTGATATTGGGGAAAATGAACCCAGTTTGGATGGGAAAACCTGATTACGGGGAAAAATGAACTCATTTTGGGGGAAAAACCCAAACAGGGTTCATTTTTTTTCCCATAATCGGGTTTTTCCACCCAAACAAGTTTAATTTTCCCCAAAATCAGTATTTTTCTCACCAAACTGGTTTCATTTTGCCCAATATCGGGTTTGGTCCCTTAAACTGGGTTCATTTTCTCCAAAATCGAGGATTTCCCCCCCAAACTGGGTTCCTTTTCTCCAAAATCGGCTTTTACCCCTAAAATGGGTTAATTTCCCCTCAAATCAGGTTTTTTTCCCCCAAAACCTGCTTTCATTTTCCCCAAAATAAGAATTTTCCCACCAAACTTGGTTCATTTTCCCACAATTAGGTATTTTCCTCCAAACTGGGTTCATTTTTTTTCCATAATCGGGTTTTTTTCCCCCAACCTGTGTTCATTTTCCCCAAAATGTGTTTTTTCCTCCCAAACTGGTTTCACTAGCCCACAAATCCGGGTTTCCCCCAAAACTGGGTTCATTTTCCCCATAATCGGGCTTTCCCCCCCCCAAACTGGGTTTATTTTCCCCACTATCAGTTTTCTTTATGCCAAAACTGGGTTCAATTTCCCCAAAATCTGTTCTTTTTCCTGCAAAGTGGGTTCATTTTCCCTATAATCATGTTTATTCCCCAAAAACTGCATTCATTTTCCCCAAAATAAGGTTTATCCCCCTAAACTGTGTTAATTTTCCCAAAATCAGCTTTTATCACCAAAACTGGGTTAATTTTCCCCAAAATCTGTTTTGGCACCATAAACTGTGTTAATTTTCCCCCAAAATGGGTTTTTCCCCCCGAAACTGGGTTCATTTTCACACAAAACCGGGTTTTCACCACAAATTGGGTTCATTTTCCCCAAAAGTGTTTTTTTCCACCCAAAATGGGTTCATTTTCCACGAAATCTGGTTTTATCCCAGCAAAATTGTTTCATTTCCCCAAAATGAGGGTTTTTCTCCCAAACTGGTTTCACTTCCCCCAAAGTCCGTTTTTTCCTCTCCAAACTGGGTTCACTTTGCCCAAAATCGGGTTTTGTCCCTTAAACTGGATTCATTTTCCCCAAAATCGGGTTTTTCCTCCAAAAAACTGGGTTCATTTTCCCCAAAATCAGGGTTTTTCCCCCCTAAACTGGGTTTCGTTTCCCTCAAATCGGATTTTCTTCCCCAAACTGCTTTCATTTTCCCCAAAATCGGGTTTTCCACCCCAAAATGGGTTCTTTATCTCTGAAATCGGGTTTTTTCCACCAAACTGGGTTTACTTTCCCCAAAATCGGGCTTTTCCTCCCAAACTGAGTTCATTTTCCCCATTATCGGTTTTCTTTACCCCAAACTGCTTTCCTTTTCCCCAAAATTGGGGTTTTGCTCCCATATTGTGTTCAATTTTCCCAAAATTGTCTTTTTTTTTCCCACCGAACCGGGTTGATTTTCCCCCAAACCGGGTTTTTCCCCCCAAACTGAGTTTATTTTCCCAAAATCCCATTTTTTCCCCCAAAACTGGGTTCATTTTCCCCATTATCCAATTTTTTTGATGCAATCTGGATTCATTTTCCCCATAATCTGGGTTTTTTGCCCCAAAACTGGGTTCATTTACCCAAAATCGGGTTATTCCACCCCAAATTGGTTTCATTTTCCCCAAAATCAGAGTTTTTCCCCAAAACTGGATTCACTTTTCCCAAAATCGATTTTTTCTCACAAATTGGGTTCATTTTCACAAAATGTTGCAGGAAATGAACACAGTTTTGTGGGAAAAAAACCCGATTTTGAGGCAAATTAACCCAGTTTGCGGGAAAAAATCCGATTTGAGAGAAGAAGAATCCAGTTTGGGGGGGGGGGGTGGAAACCGGATTTGAGGGAAACAGAACGCAGTTTAGGGAAAAGAAACCTGATTTTGGGGAAAATGAACCCATTTTTTTCGGGGAAAAACCCGATTTGTGGCAAAAAAAACCCCCAGTATTCGCGGGGTGGGGTGGGTGGTGGAAGGATTTTGTGGAAAATGAACCCAGTTTGGGGGAGGAAACACAATTTGGGGGAAAATGAATGCAGTTTTGGGGGAAAAAAACCCGATTTGAGGGAAAATGAATGCAGTTTGGGGGGAGAAACCCGATTTTAGGGAAAATGAACCCAATTTGGGGAGGAAAAACCTGATATTGGGGAAAATGAACCCAGTTTGGATGGGAAAACCCGATTACGGGGAAAAATGAACTCATTTTGGGGGAAAAACCCAAACAGGGTTCATTTTTTTTCCCATAATCGGGTTTTTCCACCCAAACTAGTTTAATTTTCCCCAAAATCAGTATTTTTCTCACCAAACTGGTTTCATTTTGCCCAATATCGGGTTTGGTCCCTTAAACTGGGTTCATTTTCTCCAAAATCGAGGATTTCCCCCCCAAACTGGGTTCCTTTTCCCCAAAATCGGCTTTTACCCCTAAAATGGGTTAATTTCCCCTCAAATCAGGTTTTTTTTCCCCCAAAAACTGCTTTCATTTTCCCCAAAATAAGAATTTTCCCACCAAACTTGGTTCATTTTCCCACAATTAGGTATTTTCCTCCAAACTGGGTTAATTTTTTTTCCATAATCGGGTTTTTTTCCCCCAACCTGTGTTCATTTTCCCCAAAATGTGTTTTTTTCCTCCCAAACTGGTTTCACTAGCCCACAAATCCGGGTTTCCCCCAAAACTGGGTTCATTATCCCCATAATCGGGCTTTCCCCCCCCAAACTGGGTTTATTTTCCCCACTATCAGTTTTCTTTATGCCAAAACTGGGTTCAATTTCCCCAAAATCTGTTCTTTTTCCTGCAAAGTGGGTTCATTTTCCCTATAATCATGTTTATTCCCCGAAAACTGCATTCATTTTCCCCAAAATAAGGTTTATCCCCCTAAACTGTGTTAATTTTCCCAAAATCAGCTTTTATCACCAAAACTGGGTTAATTTTCCCCAAAATCTGTTTTGGCACCATAAACTGTGTTAATTTTCCCCCAAAATGGGGTTTCCCCCCCGAAACTGGGTTCATTTTCACACAAAACCGGGTTTTCACCACAAATTGGGTTCATTTTCCCCAAAAGTGTTTTTTTCCACCCAAAATGGGTTCATTTTCCACGAAATCTGGTTTTATCCCAGCAAAATTGTTTCATTTCCCCAAAATGAGGGTTTTTCTCCCAAACTGGTTTCACTTCCCCCAAAATCCGTTTTTTCCTCTCCAAACTGGGTTCACTTTGCCCAAAATCGGGTTTTGTCCCTTAAACTGGATTCATTTTCCCCAAAATCGGGTTTTTCCTCCAAAAAACTGGGTTCATTTTCCCCAAAATCAGGGTTTTTTCCCCCTAAACTGGGTTTCGTTTCCCTCAAATCGGATTTTCTTCCCCAAACTGCTTTCATTTTCCCCAAAATCGGGTTTTCCACCCCAAAATGGGTTCTTTATCTCTGAAATCGGGTTTTTTCCACCAAACTGGGTTTACTTTCCCCAAAATCGGGTTTTTCCTCCCAAACTGAGTTCATTTTCCCCATTATCGGTTTTCTTTACCCCAAACTGCTTTCCTTTTCCCCAAAATTGGGGTTTTGCTCCCATATTGTGTTCAATTTTCCCAAAATTGTCTTTTTTTTCCCACCGAACCGGGTTGATTTTCCCCCAAACCGGGTTTTTCCCCCCAAACTGAGTTTATTTTCCCAAAATCCCATTTTTTCCCCCAAAACTGGGTTCATTTTCCCCATTATCCAATTTTTTGATGCAATCTGGATTCATTTTCCCCATAATCTGGGTTTTTTGCCCCAAAACTGGGTTCATTTACCCAAAATCGGGTTATTCCACCCCAAATTGGTTTCATTTTCCCCAAAATCAGAGTTTTCCCCCAAAACTGGATTCACTTTTCCCAAAATCGTTTTTTTCTCACAAATTGGGTTCATTTTCACAAAATGTTGCAGGAAATGAACACAGTTTTGTGGGAAAAAAACCCGATTTTGAGGCAAATTAACCCAGTTTGCGGGAAAAAATCCGATTTGAGAGAAGAAGAATCCAGTTTGGGGGGGGGGTGGAAACCGGATTTGAGGGAAACAGAACGCAGTTTAGGGAAAAGAAACCTGATTTTGGGGAAAATGAACCCATTTTTTTCGGGGAAAAACCCGATTTGTGGCAAAAAAACCCCCCAGTATTCGCGGGGTGGGGTGGGTGGTGGAAGGATTTTGTGGAAAATGAACCCAGTTTGGGGGAGGAAACACAATTTGGGGGAAAATGAATGCAGTTTTGTGGGAAAAAAACCCGATTTGAGGGAAAATGAATGCAGTTTGGGGGGAGAAACCCGATTTTAGGGAAAATGAACCCAATTTGGGGAGGAAAAACCTGATATTGGGGAAAATGAACCCAGTTTGGATGGGAAAACCCGATTACGGGGAAAAATGAACTCATTTTGGGGGAAAAACCCAAACAGGGTTCATTTATTTTCCCATAATCGGGTTTTTCCACCCAAACTAGTTTAATTTTCCCCAAAATCAGTATTTTTCTCACCAAACTGGTTTCATTTTGCCCAATATCGGGTTTGGTCCCTTAAACTGGGTTCATTTTCTCCAAAATCGAGGATTTCCCCCCCAAACTGGGTTCCTTTTCCCCAAAATCGGCTTTTACCCCTAAAATGGGTTAATTTCCCCTCAAATCAGGTTTTTTTTCCCCCAAAAACTGCTTTCATTTTCCCCAAAATAAGAATTTTCCCACCAAACTTGGTTCATTTTCCCACAATTAGGTATTTTCCTCCAAACTGGGTTCATTTTTTTTCCATAATCGGGTTTTTTTCCCCCAACCTGTGTTCATTTTCCCCAAAATGTGTTTTTTCCTCCCAAACTGGTTTCACTAGCCCACAAATCTGGGTTTCCCCCAAAACTAGGTTCATTTTCCCCATAATAGGGCTTTCCCCCCCCAAACTGGGTTTATTTTCCCCACTATCAGTTTTCTTTATGCCAAAACTGGGTTCAATTTCCCCAAAATCTGTTCTTTTTCCTGCAAAGTGGGTTCATTTTCCCTATAATCATGTTTATTCCCCGAAAACTGCATTCATTTTCCCCAAAATAAGGTTTATCCCCCTAAACTGTGTTAATTTTCCCAAAATCAGGTTTTATCGCCAAAACTGGGTTAATTTTCCCCAAAATCTGTTTTGGCACCATAAACTGTGTTAATTTTCCCCCAAAATGGGGTTTCCCCCCCGAAACTGGGTTCATTTTCACACAAAACCGGGTTTTCACCACAAATTGGGTTCATTTTCCCCAAAAGTGTTTTTTTCCACCCAAAATGGGTTCATTTTCCACGAAATCTGGTTTTATCCCAGCAAAATTGTTTCATTTCCCCAAAATGAGGGTTTTTCTCCCAAACTGGTTTCACTTCCCCCAAAATCCGTTTTTTCCTCTCCAAACTGGGTTCACTTTGCCCAAAATCGGGTTTTGTCCCTTAAACTGGATTCATTTTCCCCAAAATCGGGTTTTTCCTCCAAAAAACTGGGTTCATTTTCCCCAAAATCAGGGTTTTTTCCCCCTAAACTGGGTTTCGTTTCCCTCAAATCGGATTTTCTTCCCCAAACTGCTTTCATTTTCCCCAAAATCGGGTTTTCCACCCCAAAATGGGTTCTTTATCTCTGAAATCGGGTTTTTTCCACCAAACTGGGTTTACTTTCCCCAAAATCGGGTTTTTCCTCCCAAACTGAGTTCATTTTCCCCATTATCGGTTTTCTTTACCCCAAACTGCTTTCCTTTTCCCCAAAATTGGGGTTTTGCTCCCATATTGTGTTCAATTTTCCCAAAATTGTCTTTTTTTTCCCACCGAACCGGGTTGATTTTCCCCCAAACCGGGTTTTTCCCCCCAAACTGAGTTTATTTTCCCAAAATCCCATTTTTTCCCCCAAAACTGGGTTCATTTTCCCCATTATCCAATTTTTTGATGCAATCTGGATTCATTTTCCCCATAATCTGGGTTTTTTGCCCCAAAACTGGGTTCATTTACCCAAAATCGGGTTATTCCACCCCAAATTGGTTTCATTTTCCCCAAAATCAGAGTTTTCCCCCAAAACTGGATTCACTTTTCCCAAAATCGTTTTTTTCTCACAAATTGGGTTCATTTTCACAAAATGTTGCTGGAAATGAACACAGTTTTGTGGGAAAAAAAACCCGATTTTGAGGCAAATTAACCCAGTTTGCGGGAAAAAATCCGATTTGAGAGAAGAAGAATCCAGTTTGGGGGGGGGTGGAAACCGGATTTGAGGGAAACAGAACCCAGTTTAGGGAAAAGAAACCTGATTTTGGGGAAAATGAACCCATTATTTTCGGGGAAAACCCGATTTGTGGAAAAAAAAACCCCAGTACTCGCGGGATGGGGTGGGGGGTGGAAGGATTTTGTGGAAAATGAACCCAGTTTGGGGGAGGAAACACAATTTGGGGGAAAATGAATGCAGTTTTGGGGGAAAAAAACCCGATTTGAGGGAAAATGAATGCAGTTTGGGGGGAGAAACCCGATTTTAGGGAAAATGAACCCAATTTGGGGAGTAAAAACCTGATATTGGGGAAAATGAACCCAGTTTGGATGGGAAAACCCGATTACGGGGAAAAATGAACTCATTTTGGGGGAAAAACCCAAACAGGGTTCATTTTTTTTCCCATAAACGGGTTTTTCCACCCAAACTAGTTTAATTTTCCCCAAAATCAGTATTTTTCTCACCAAACTGGTTTCATTTTGCCCAATATCGGGTTTGGTCCCTTAAACTGGGTTCATTTTCTCCAAAATCGAGGATTTCCCCCCCAAACTGGGTTCCTTTTCCCCAAAATCGGCTTTTACCCCTAAAATGGGTTAATTTCCCCTCAAATCAGGTTTTTTTTCCCCCAAAAACTGCTTTCATTTTCCCCAAAATAAGAATTTTCCCACCAAACTTGGTTCATTTTCCCACAATTAGGTATTTTCCTCCAAACTGGGTTCATTTTTTTTCCATAATCGGGTTTTTTTCCCCCAACCTGTGTTCATTTTCCCCAAAATGTGTTTTTTCCTCCCAAACTGGTTTCACTAGCCCACAAATCTGGGTTTCCCCCAAAACTAGGTTCATTTTCCCCATAATAGGGCTTTCCCCCCCCAAACTGGGTTTATTTTCCCCACTATCAGTTTTCTTTATGCCAAAACTGGGTTCAATTTCCCCAAAATCTGTTCTTTTTCCTGCAAAGTGGGTTCATTTTCCCTATAATCATGTTTATTCCCCGAAAACTGCATTCATTTTCCCCAAAATAAGGTTTATCCCCCTAAACTGTGTTAATTTTCCCAAAATCAGGTTTTATCGCCAAAACTGGGTTAATTTTCCCCAAAATCTGTTTTGGCACCATAAACTGTGTTAATTTTCCCCCAAAATGGGGTTTCCCCCCCGAAACTGGGTTCATTTTCACACAAAACCGGGTTTTCACCACAAATTGGGTTCATTTTCCCCAAAAGTGTTTTTTTCCACCCAAAATGGGTTCATTTTCCACGAAATCTGGTTTTATCCCAGCAAAATTGTTTCATTTCCCCAAAATGAGGGTTTTTCTCCCAAACTGGTTTCACTTCCCCCAAAATCCGTTTTTTCCTCTCCAAACTGGGTTCACTTTGCCCAAAATCGGGTTTTGTCCCTTAAACTGGATTCATTTTCCCAAAAATCGGGTTTTTCCTCCAAAAAACCGGGTTCATTTTCCCCAAAATCAGATTTTTTGCCCCCTAAACTGGGTTTCGTTTCCCTCAAATCGGATTTTCTTCCCCAAACTGCTTTCATTTTCCCCAAAATCGGGTTTTCCACCCCAAAATGGGTTCTTTATCTCTGAAATCGGGTTTTTCCCACCAAACTGGGTTTACTTTCCCCAAAATCGGGTTTTTCCTCCCAAACTGAGTTCATTTTCCCCATTATCGGTTTTCTTTACCCCAAACTGCTTTCCTTTTCCCCAAAATTGGGGTTTTGCTCCCATATTGTGTTCAATTTTCCCAAAATTGTCTTTTTTTTCCCACCGAACCGGGTTGATTTTCCCCCAAACCGGGTTTTTCCCCCCAAACTGAGTTTATTTTCCCAAAATCCCATTTTTTCCCCCAAAACTGGGTTCATTTTCCCCATTATCCAATTTTTTTGATGCAATCTGGATTCATTTTCCCCATAATCTGGGTTTTTTGCCCCAAAACTGGGTTCATTTACCCAAAATCGGGTTATTCCACCCCAAATTGGTTTCATTTTCCCCAAAATCAGAGTTTTCCCCCAAAACTGGATTCACTTTTCCCAAAATCGTTTTTTTCTCACAAATTGGGTTCATTTTCACAAAATGTTGCAGGAAATGAACACAGTTTTGTGGGAAAAAAACCCGATTTTGAGGCAAATTAACCCAGTTTGCGGGAAAAAATCCGATTTGAGAGAAGAAGAATCCAGTTTGGGGGGGGGGTGGAAACCGGATTTGAGGGAAACAGAACGCAGTTTAGGGAAAAGAAACCTGATTTTGGGGAAAATGAACCCATTTTTTTCGGGGAAAAACCCGATTTGTGGCAAAAAAAACCCCCAGTATTCGCGGGGTGGGGTGGGTGGTGGAAGGATTTTGTGGAAAATGAACCCAGTTTGGGGGAGGAAACACAATTTGGGGGAAAATGAATGCAGTTTTGTGGGAAAAAAACCCGATTTGAGGGAAAATGAATGCAGTTTGGGGGGAGAAACCCGATTTTAGGGAAAATGAACCCAATTTGGGGAGGAAAAACCTGATATTGGGGAAAATGAACCCAGTTTGGATGGGAAAACCCGATTACGGGGAAAAATGAACTCATTTTGGGGGAAAAACCCAAACAGGGTTCATTTATTTTCCCATAATCGGGTTTTTCCACCCAAACTAGTTTAATTTTCCCCAAAATCAGTATTTTTCTCACCAAACTGGTTTCATTTTGCCCAATATCGGGTTTGGTCCCTTAAACTGGGTTCATTTTCTCCAAAATCGAGGATTTCCCCCCCAAACTGGGTTCCTTTTCCCCAAAATCGGCTTTTACCCCTAAAATGGGTTAATTTCCCCTCAAATCAGGTTTTTTTTCCCCCAAAAACTGCTTTCATTTTCCCCAAAATAAGAATTTTCCCACCAAACTTGGTTCATTTTCCCACAATTAGGTATTTTCCTCCAAACTGGGTTCATTTTTTTTCCATAATCGGGTTTTTTTCCCCCAACCTGTGTTCATTTTCCCCAAAATGTGTTTTTTCCTCCCAAACTGGTTTCACTAGCCCACAAATCTGGGTTTCCCCCAAAACTAGGTTCATTTTCCCCATAATAGGGCTTTCCCCCCCCAAACTGGGTTTATTTTCCCCACTATCAGTTTTCTTTATGCCAAAACTGGGTTCAATTTCCCCAAAATCTGTTCTTTTTCCTGCAAAGTGGGTTCATTTTCCCTATAATCATGTTTATTCCCCGAAAACTGCATTCATTTTCCCCAAAATAAGGTTTATCCCCCTAAACTGTGTTAATTTTCCCAAAATCAGGTTTTATCACCAAAACTGGGTTAATTTTCCCCAAAATCTGTTTTGGCACCATAAACTGTGTTAATTTTCCCCCAAAATGGGGTTTCCCCCCCGAAACTGGGTTCATTTTCACACAAAACCGGGTTTTCACCACAAATTGGGTTCATTTTCCCCAAAAGTGTTTTTTCCACCCAAAATGGGTTCATTTTCCACGAAATCTGGTTTTATCCCAGCAAAATTGTTTCATTTCCCCAAAATGAGGGTTTTTCTCCCAAACTGGTTTCACTTCCCCCAAAATCCGTTTTTTCCTCTCCAAACTGGGTTCACTTTGCCCAAAATCGGGTTTTGTCCCTTAAACTGGATTCATTTTCCCCAAAATCGGGTTTTTCCTCCAAAAAACTGGGTTCATTTTCCCCAAAATCAGGGTTTTTTCCCCCTAAACTGGGTTTCGTTTCCCTCAAATCGGATTTTCTTCCCCAAACTGCTTTCATTTTCCCCAAAATCGGGTTTTCCACCCCAAAATGGGTTCTTTATCTCTGAAATCGGGTTTTTTCCACCAAACTGGGTTTACTTTCCCCAAAATCGGGTTTTTCCTCCCAAACTGAGTTCATTTTCCCCATTATCGGTTTTCTTTACCCCAAACTGCTTTCCTTTTCCCCAAAATTGGGGTTTTGCTCCCATATTGTGTTCAATTTTCCCAAAATTGTCTTTTTTTTCCCACCGAACCGGGTTGATTTTCCCCCAAACCGGGTTTTTCCCCCCAAACTGAGTTTATTTTCCCAAAATCCCATTTTTTCCCCCAAAACTGGGTTCATTTTCCCCATTATCCAATTTTTTGATGCAATCTGGATTCATTTTCCCCATAATCTGGGTTTTTTGCCCCAAAACTGGGTTCATTTACCCAAAATCGGGTTATTCCACCCCAAATTGGTTTCATTTTCCCCAAAATCAGAGTTTTCCCCCAAAACTGGATTCACTTTTCCCAAAATCGTTTTTTTCTCACAAATTGGGTTCATTTTCACAAAATGTTGCAGGAAATGAACACAGTTTTGTGGGAAAAAAACCCGATTTTGAGGCAAATTAACCCAGTTTGCGGGAAAAAATCCGATTTGAGAGAAGAAGAATCCAGTTTGGGGGGGGGGTGGAAACCGGATTTGAGGGAAACAGAACCCAGTTTAGGGAAAAGAAACCTGATTTTGGGGAAAATGAACCCATTTTTTTCGGGGAAAAACCCGATTTGTGGCAAAAAAAAACCCCAGTATTCGCGGGGTGGGGTGGGTGGTGGAAGGATTTTGTGGAAAATGAACCCAGTTTGGGGGAGGAAACACAATTTGGGGGAAAATGAATGCAGTTTTGGGGGAAAAAAACCCGATTTGAGGGAAAATGAATGCAGTTTGGGGGGAGAAACCCGATTTTAGGGAAAATGAACCCAATTTGGGGAGGAAAAACCTGATATTGGGGAAAATGAACCCAGTTTGGATGGGAAAACCCGATTACGGGGAAAAATGAACTCATTTTGGGGGAAAAACCCAAACAGGGTTCATTTATTTTCCCATAATCGGGTTTTTCCACCCAAACTAGTTTAATTTTCCCCAAAATCAGTATTTTTCTCACCAAACTGGTTTCATTTTGCCCAATATCGGGTTTGGTCCCTTAAACTGGGTTCATTTTCTCCAAAATCGAGGATTTCCCCCCCAAACTGGGTTCCTTTTCCCCAAAATCGGCTTTTACCCCTAAAATGGGTTAATTTCCCCTCAAATCAGGTTTTTTCCCCCAAAAAACTGCTTTCATTTTTCTCCAAAATAAGAATTTTCCCACCAAACTTGGTTCATTTTCCCACAATTAGGTATTTTCCTCCAAACTGGGTTAATTTTTTTTCCATAATCGGGTTTTTTTCCCCCAACTTGTGTTCATTTTCCCCAAAATGTGTTTTTTCCTCCCAAACTGGTTTCACTAGCCCACAAATCCGGGTTTCCCCCAAAACTGGGTTCATTATCCCCATAATCGGGCTTTCCCCCCCCAAACTGGGTTTATTTTCCCCACTATCAGTTTTCTTTATGCCAAAACTGGGTTCAATTTCCCCAAAATCTGTTCTTTTTCCTGCAAAGTGGGTTCATTTTCCCTATAATCATGTTTATTCCCCGAAAACTGCATTCATTTTCCCCAAAATAAGGTTTATCCCCCTAAACTGTGTTAATTTTCCCAAAATCAGGTTTTATCGCCAAAACTGGGTTAATTTTCCCCAAAATCTGTTTTGGCACCATAAACTGTGTTAATTTTCCCCCAAAATGGGGTTTCCCCCCCGAAACTGGGTTCATTTTCACACAAAACCGGGTTTTCACCACAAATTGGGTTCATTTTCCCCAAAAGTGTTTTTTTCCACCCAAAATGGGTTCATTTTCCACGAAATCTGGTTTTATCCCAGCAAAATTGTTTCATTTCCCCAAAATGAGGGTTTTTCTCCCAAACTGGTTTCACTTCCCCCAAAATCCGTTTTTTCCTCTCCAAACTGGGTTCACTTTGCCCAAAATCGGGTTTTGTCCCTTAAACTGGATTCACTTTCCCCAAAATCGGGTTTTTCCTCCAAAAAACTGGGTTCATTTTCCCCAAAATCAGGGTTTTTTCCCCCTAAACTGGGTTTTTCCCCCTAAACTGGGTTTTGTTTCCCTCAAATCGGATTTTCTTCCCCAAACTGCTTTCATTTTCCCCAAAATCGGGTTTTCCACCCCAAAATGGGTTCTTTATCTCTGAAATCGTTTTTTTTCCACCAAACTGGGTTTACTTTCCCCAAAATCGGGTTTTTCCTCCCAAACTGAGTTCATTTTCCCCATTATCGGTTCTCTTTACCCCAAACTGCTTTCCTTTTCCCCAAAATTGGGGGTTTGCTCCCATATTGTGTTCAATTTTCCCAAAACTGTCTTTTTTTTTCCCACCAAACCGGGTTGATTTTCCCCCAAACCGGGTTTTTCCCCCCAAACTGAGTTTATTTTCCCAAAATCCCATTTTTCCCCCCAAAACTGGGTTCATTTTCCCCATTATCCAATTTTTTGATGCAATCTGGATTGATTTTCCCCATAATCGGGGTTTTTTGCCCCAAAACTGGGTTCATTTACCCAAAATCGGGTTATTCCACCCCAAATTGGTTTCATTTTCCCCCAAATCAGAGTTTTTCCCCAAAACTGGATTCACTTTTCCCAAAATCGTTTTTTTCTCCCAAATTGGGTTAATTTCACACAATTTTGCAGGAAATGAACACAGTTTTGTGGGAAAAAACCCGATTTTGAGGCAAATGAACCCAGTTTGCGGGAAAAAATCCAATTTGAAAGAAAAAGAATCCAGATTGGGGGGGGGGGAAACCGGATTTGAGGGAAACAGAACCCAGTTTAGGGAAAAGAAACCTGATTTTTGGGAAAATGAACCCATTTTTTTCGGGGAAAAACCCGATTTGTGGCAAAAAAAACCCCAGTATTCGCGGGGTGGGGTGGGGGGTGGAAGGATTTTGTGGAAAATGAGCCCAGTTTGGGGGAGGAAACGCAATTTGGGGGAAAATGAATGCAGTTTTGGGGGAAAAAAACCCGATTTGAGGGAAAATGAATGCAGTTTGGGGGGAGAAACCCGATTTTAGGGAAAATGAACCCAGTTTGGAGAGGAAAAACCTGATATTGGGGAAAATGAACCCAGTTTGGATGGGAAAACCCGATTACGGGGAAAAATGAACTCATTTTGGGGGAAAAACCCAAACTTGGTTCATTTTTTTTCCCATAATCGGGTTTTTCCACCCAAACTAGTTTAGTTTCCCCCAAAATCAGTATTTTTTTCCCCAAACTGGTTTCATTTTGCCCAATATCGGGTTTGGTCCCTTAAACTGGGTTCATTTTCTCCAAAATCGAGGAATATCCCCCCCAAACTGGGTTCCTTTTCCCCAAAATCGGCTTTTACCCCTAAAATGGGTTAATTTCCCCTCAAATCAGGGTTTTTTTCCCCCAAAAAACTGCTTTCATTTTCCCCAAAATAAGAATTTTCCCACCAAACTTGGTTCATTTTCCCACAATTAGGTATTTTCCTCCAAACTGGGTTCATTTTTTTTCCATAATCGGGTTTTTTTCCCCCAACCTGTGTTCATTTTCCCCAAAATGTGTTTTTTCCTCCCAAACTGGTTTCACTTCCCCCCAAATCCGGGTTTCCCCCAAAACTGGGTTCATTTTCCCCATAATCGGGCTTTCCCCCCCCAAACTGGGTTTATTTTCCCCACTATCAGTTTTCTTTATGCCAAAACTGGGTTCAATTTCCCCAAAATCTGTTCTTTTTCCTGCAAAGTGGGTTCATTTTCCCTATAATCATGTTTATTCCCCGAAAACTGCATTCATTTTCCCCAAAATAAGGTTTATCCCCCTAAACTGTGTTAATTTTCCCAAAATCAGCTTTTATCACCAAAACTGGGTTAATTTTCCCCAAAATCTGTTTTGGCACCATAAACTGTGTTAATTTTCCCCCAAAATGGGGTTTCCCCCCCGAAACTGGGTTCATTTTCACACAAAACCGGGTTTTCACCACAAATTGGGTTCATTTTCCCCAAAAGTGTTTTTTTCCACCCAAAATGGGTTCATTTTCCACGAAATCTGGTTTTATCCCAGCAAAATTGTTTCATTTCCCCAAAATGAGGTTTTCTCTCCCAAACTGGTTTCACTTCCCCCAAAATCCGTTTTTTCCTCTCCAAACTGGGTTCACTTTGCCCAAAATCGGGTTTTGTCCCTTAAACTGGATTCATTTTCCCCAAAATCGGGTTTTTCCTCCAAAAAACTGGGTTCATTTTCCCCAAAATCAGGTTTTTTCCCCCTAAACTGGGTTTCGTTTCCCTCAAATCGGATTTTCTTCCCCAAACTGCTTTCATTTTCCCCAAAATCGGGTTTTCCACCCCAAAATGGGTTCTTTATCTCTGAAATCGTTTTTTTTCCACCAAACTGGGTTTACTTTCCCCAAAATCGGGTTTTTCCTCCCAAACTGAGTTCATTTTCCCCATTATCGGTTTTCTTTACCCCAAACTGCTTTCCTTTTCCCCAAAATTGGGGTTTTGCTCCCATACTGTGTTCAATTTTCCCAAAATTGTCTTTTTTTTCCCACCAAACCGGGTTGATTTTCCCCCAAACCGGGTTTTTCCCCCCAAACTGAGTTTATTTTCCCAAAATCCCATTTTTTCCCCCAAACTGGGTTCATTTTCCCCATTATCCAATTTTTTGATGCAATCTGGATTCATTTTCCCCATAATCGGGTTTTTTTTCCCCAAAACTGGGTTCATTTACCCAAAATCGGGTTATTCCACCCCAAATTGGTTTCATTTTCCCCAAAATCAGAGTTTTCCCCCAAAACTGGATTCACTTTTCCCAAAATCGTTTTTTTCTCCCAAATTGGGTTCATTTTCACAAAATTTTGCAGGAAATGAACACAGTTTTGTGGGAAAAAACCCCGATTTTGAGGCAAATGAACCCAGTTTGCGGGAAAAAATCCAATTTGAAAGAAAAAGAATCCAGTTTGGGGGGGGGAAACCGGATTTGAGGGAAACAGAACCCAGTTTAGGGAAAAGAAACCTGATTTTGGGGAAAATGAAGCCATTTTTTTCGGGGAAAACCCCGATTTGTGGCAAAAAAAACCCCAGTATTCGCGGGGTGGGGTGGGGGGTGGAAGGATTTTGTGGAAAATGAGCCCAGTTTGGGGGAGGAAACACAATTTGGGGGAAAATGAATGCAGTTTTGGGGGAAAAAAAACCCGATTTGAGGGAAAATGAATGGAGTTTGGGGGGAGAAACCCGATTTTAGGGAAAATGAACCCAGTTTGGGGAGGAAAAACCTGATATTGGGGAAAATGAACCCAGTTTGGATGGGAAAACCCGATTACGGGAAAAAATGAACTCATTTTGGGGGAAAAACCCAAACAGGGTTCATTTTTTTTCCCATAATCGGGTTTTTCCACCCAAACTAGTTTAGTTTCCCCCAAAATCAGTATTTTTCTCCCAAAACTGGTTTCATTTTGCCCAATATCGGGTTTGGTCCCTTAAACTGGGTTCATTTTCTCCAAAATCGAGGAATATCCCCCCCAAACTAGGTTCCTTTTCCCCAAAATCGGCTTTTACCCCTAAAATGGGTTAATTTCCCCTCAAATCAGGGGTTTTTTTCCCCCCAAAACTGCTTTCATTTTCCCCAAAATAAGAATTTTCCCACCAAACTTGGTTCATTTTCCCACAATTAGGTATTTTCCTCCAAACTGGGTTCATTTTTTTTCCATAATCGGGTTTTTTTCCCCCCACCTGTGTTCATTTTCCCCAAAATGTGTTTTTTCCTCCCAAACTAGTTTCACTAGCCCACAAATCCGGGTTTCCCCCAAAACTGGGTTCATTTTCCCCATAATCGGGCTTTCCCCCCCCAAACTGGGTTTATTTTCCCCACTATCAGTTTTCTTTATGCCAAAACTGGGTTCAATTTCCCCAAAATCTGTTCTTTTTCCTGCAAAGTGGGTTCATTTTCCCTATAATCATGTTTATTCCCCGAAAACTGCATTCATTTTCCCCAAAATAAGGTTTATCCCCCTAAACTGTGTTAATTTTCCCAAAATCAGCTTTTATCGCCAAAACTGGGTTAATTTTCCCCAAAATCTGTTTTGGCACCATAAACTGTGTTAATTTTCCCCCAAAATGGGGTTTCCCCCCCGAAACTGGGTTCATTTTCACACAAAACCGGGTTTTCACCACAAATTGGGTTCATTTTCCCCAAAAGTGTTATTTTCCACCCAAAATGGGTTCATTTTCCACGAAATCTGGTTTTATCCCAGCAAAATTGTTTCATTTCCCCAAAATGAGGGTTTCTCTCCCAAACTGGTTTCACTTCCCCCAAAATCCGTTTTTTCCTCTCCAAACTGGGTTCACTTTGCCCAAAATCGGCTTTTGTCCCTTAAACTCGATTCATTTTCCCCAAAATCGGGTTTTTCATCCAAAAAACTGGGTTCATTTTCCCCAAAATCAGGTTTTTTCCCCCTAAACTGGGTTTTGTTTCCCTCAAATCGGATTTTCTTCCCCAAACTGCTTTCATTTTCCCCAAAATCGGGTTTTCCACCCCAAAATGGGTTCTTTATCTCTGAAATCGTTTTTTTTCCACCAAACTGGGTTTACTTTCCCCAAAATCGGGTTTTTCCTCCCAAACTGAGTTCATTTTCCCCATTATCGGTTCTCTTTACCCCAAACTGCTTTCCTTTTCCCCAAAATTGGGGGTTTGCTCCCATATTGTGTTCAATTTTCCCAAAACTGTCTTTTTTTTTCCCACCAAACCGGGTTGATTTTCCCCCAAACCGGGTTTTTCCCCCCAAACTGAGTTTATTTTCCCAAAATCCCATTTTTCCCCCCAAAACTGGGTTCATTTTCCCCATTATCCAATTTTTTGATGCAATCTGGATTGATTTTCCCCATAATCGGGGTTTTTTGCCCCAAAACTGGGTTCATTTACCCAAAATCGGGTTATTCCACCCCAAATTGGTTTCATTTTCCCCAAAATCAGAGTTTTTCCCCAAAACTGGATTCACTTTTCCCAAAATCGTTTTTTTCTCCCAAATTGGGTTAATTTCACACAATTTTGCAGGAAATGAACACAGTTTTGTGGGAAAAAACCCGATTTTGAGGCAAATGAACCCAGTTTGCGGGAAAAAATCCAATTTGAAAGAAAAAGAATCCAGATTGGGGGGGGGGGAAACCGGATTTGAGGGAAACAGAACCCAGTTTAGGGAAAAGAAACCTGATTTTTGGGAAAATGAACCCATTTTTTTCGGGGAAAAACCCGATTTGTGGCAAAAAAAACCCCAGTATTCGCGGGGTGGGGTGGGGGGTGGAAGGATTTTGTGGAAAATGAGCCCAGTTTGGGGGAGGAAACGCAATTTGGGGGAAAATGAATGCAGTTTTGGGGGAAAAAAACCCGATTTGAGGGAAAATGAATGGAGTTTGGGGGGAGAAACCCGATTTTAGGGAAAATGAACCCAGTTTGGAGAGGAAAAACCTGATATTGGGGAAAATGAACCCAGTTTGGATGGGAAAACCCGATTACGGGGAAAAATGAACTCATTTTGGGGGAAAAACCCAAACTTGGTTCATTTTTTTTCCCATAATCGGGTTTTTCCACCCAAACTAGTTTAGTTTCCCCCAAAATCAGTATTTTTTTCCCCAAACTGGTTTCATTTTGCCCAATATCGGGTTTGGTCCCTTAAACTGGGTTCATTTTCTCCAAAATCGAGGAATATCCCCCCCAAACTGGGTTCCTTTTCCCCAAAATCGGCTTTTACCCCTAAAATGGGTTAATTTCCCCTCAAATCAGGGTTTTTTTCCCCCAAAAAACTGCTTTCATTTTCCCCAAAATAAGAATTTTCCCACCAAACTTGGTTCATTTTCCCACAATTAGGTATTTTCCTCCAAACTGGGTTCATTTTTTTTCCATAATCGGGTTTTTTTCCCCCAACCTGTGTTCATTTTCCCCAAAATGTGTTTTTTCCTCCCAAACTGGTTTCACTTCCCCCCAAATCCGGGTTTCCCCCAAAACTGGGTTCATTTTCCCCATAATCGGGCTTTCCCCCCCCAAACTGGGTTTATTTTCCCCACTATCAGTTTTCTTTATGCCAAAACTGGGTTCAATTTCCCCAAAATCTGTTCTTTTTCCTGCAAAGTGGGTTCATTTTCCCTATAATCATGTTTATTCCCCGAAAACTGCATTCATTTTCCCCAAAATAAGGTTTATCCCCCTAAACTGTGTTAATTTTCCCAAAATCAGCTTTTATCACCAAAACTGGGTTAATTTTCCCCAAAATCTGTTTTGGCACCATAAACTGTGTTAATTTTCCCCCAAAATGGGGTTTCCCCCCCGAAACTGGGTTCATTTTCACACAAAACCGGGTTTTCACCACAAATTGGGTTCATTTTCCCCAAAAGTGTTTTTTTCCACCCAAAATGGGTTCATTTTCCACGAAATCTGGTTTTATCCCAGCAAAATTGTTTCATTTCCCCAAAATGAGGTTTTCTCTCCCAAACTGGTTTCACTTCCCCCAAAATCCGTTTTTTCCTCTCCAAACTGGGTTCACTTTGCCCAAAATCGGGTTTTGTCCCTTAAACTGGATTCATTTTCCCCAAAATCGGGTTTTTCCTCCAAAAAACTGGGTTCATTTTCCCCAAAATCAGGTTTTTTCCCCCTAAACTGGGTTTCGTTTCCCTCAAATCGGATTTTCTTCCCCAAACTGCTTTCATTTTCCCCAAAATCGGGTTTTCCACCCCAAAATGGGTTCTTTATCTCTGAAATCGTTTTTTTTCCACCAAACTGGGTTTACTTTCCCCAAAATCGGGTTTTTCCTCCCAAACTGAGTTCATTTTCCCCATTATCGGTTTTCTTTACCCCAAACTGCTTTCCTTTTCCCCAAAATTGGGGTTTTGCTCCCATACTGTGTTCAATTTTCCCAAAATTGTCTTTTTTTTCCCACCAAACCGGGTTGATTTTCCCCCAAACCGGGTTTTTCCCCCCAAACTGAGTTTATTTTCCCAAAATCCCATTTTTTCCCCCAAACTGGGTTCATTTTCCCCATTATCCAATTTTTTGATGCAATCTGGATTCATTTTCCCCATAATCGGGTTTTTTTTCCCCAAAACTGGGTTCATTTACCCAAAATCGGGTTATTCCACCCCAAATTGGTTTCATTTTCCCCAAAATCAGAGTTTTCCCCCAAAACTGGATTCACTTTTCCCAAAATCGTTTTTTTCTCCCAAATTGGGTTCATTTTCACAAAATTTTGCAGGAAATGAACACAGTTTTGTGGGAAAAAACCCCGATTTTGAGGCAAATGAACCCAGTTTGCGGGAAAAAATCCAATTTGAAAGAAAAAGAATCCAGTTTGGGGGGGGGAAACCGGATTTGAGGGAAACAGAACCCAGTTTAGGGAAAAGAAACCTGATTTTGGGGAAAATGAAGCCATTTTTTTCGGGGAAAACCCCGATTTGTGGCAAAAAAAACCCCAGTATTCGCGGGGTGGGGTGGGGGGTGGAAGGATTTTGTGGAAAATGAGCCCAGTTTGGGGGAGGAAACACAATTTGGGGGAAAATGAATGCAGTTTTGGGGGAAAAAAAACCCGATTTGAGGGAAAATGAATGGAGTTTGGGGGGAGAAACCCGATTTTAGGGAAAATGAACCCAGTTTGGGGAGGAAAAACCTGATATTGGGGAAAATGAACCCAGTTTGGATGGGAAAACCCGATTACGGGAAAAAATGAACTCATTTTGGGGGAAAAACCCAAACAGGGTTCATTTTTTTTCCCATAATCGGGTTTTTCCACCCAAACTAGTTTAGTTTCCCCCAAAATCAGTATTTTTCTCCCAAAACTGGTTTCATTTTGCCCAATATCGGGTTTGGTCCCTTAAACTGGGTTCATTTTCTCCAAAATCGAGGAATATCCCCCCCAAACTAGGTTCCTTTTCCCCAAAATCGGCTTTTACCCCTAAAATGGGTTAATTTCCCCTCAAATCAGGGGTTTTTTTCCCCCCAAAACTGCTTTCATTTTCCCCAAAATAAGAATTTTCCCACCAAACTTGGTTCATTTTCCCACAATTAGGTATTTTCCTCCAAACTGGGTTCATTTTTTTTCCATAATCGGGTTTTTTTCCCCCCACCTGTGTTCATTTTCCCCAAAATGTGTTTTTTCCTCCCAAACTAGTTTCACTTCCCCCCAAATCCGGGTTTCCCCCAAAACTGGGTTCATTTTCCCCATAATCGGGCTTTCCCCCCCCAAACTGGGTTTATTTTCCCCACTATCAGTTTTCTTTATGCCAAAACTGTTCAATTTCCCCAAAATCTGTTCTTTTTCCTGCAAAGTGGGTTCATTTTCCCTATAATCATGTTTATTCCCCGAAAACTGCATTCATTTTCCCCAAAATAAGGTTTATCCCCCTAAACTGTGTTAATTTTCCCAAAATCAGGTTTTATCGCCAAAACTGGGTTAATTTTCCCCAAAATCTGTTTTGGCACCATAAACTGTGTTAATTTTCCCCCAAAATGGGGTTTCCCCCCCGAAACTGGGTTCATTTTCACACAAAACCGGGTTTTCACCACAAATTGGGTTCATTTTCCCCAAAAGTGTTTTTTTCCACCCAAAATGGGTTCATTTTCCACGAAATCTGGTTTTATCCCAGCAAAATTGTTTCATTTCCCCAAAATGAGGGTTTTTCTCCCAAACTGGTTTCACTTCCCCCAAAATCCGTTTTTTCCTCTCCAAACTGGGTTCACTTTGCCCAAAATCGGGTTTTGTCCCTTAAACTGGATTCATTTTCCCAAAAATCGGGTTTTTCCTCCAAAAAACTGGGTTCATTTTCCCCAAAATCAGGGTTTTTTCCCCCTAAACTGGGTTTCGTTTCCCTCAAATCGGATTTTCTTCCCCAAACTGCTTTCATTTTCCCCAAAATCGGGTTTTCCAGCCCAAAATGGGTTCTTTATCTCTGAAATCGGGTTTTTTCCACCAAACTGGGTTTACTTTCCCCAAAATCGGGTTTTTCCTCCCAAACTGAGTTCATTTTCCCCATTATCGGTTTTCTTTACCCCAAACTGCTTTCCTTTTCCCCAAAATTGGGGTTTTGCTCCCATATTGTGCTCAATTTTCCCAAAATTGTCTTTTTTTTCCCACCGAACCGGGTTGATTTTCCCCCAAACCGGGTTTTTCCCCCCAAACTGAGTTTATTTTCCCAAAATCCCATTTTTTCCCCCAAAACTGGGTTCATTTTCCCCATTATCCAATTTTTTGATGCAATCTGGATTCATTTTCCCCATAATCTGGGTTTTTTGCCCCAAAACTGGGTTCATTTACCCAAAATCGGGTTATTCCACCCCAAATTGGTTTCATTTTCCCCAAAATCAGAGTTTTCCCCCAAAACTGGATTCACTTTTCCCAAAATCGTTTTTTTCTCCCAAATTGGGTTCATTTTCACAAAATGTTTCAGGAAATGAACACAGTTTTGTGGGAAAAAAACCCGATTTTGAGGCAAATGAACCCAGTTTGCGAGAAAAATCCGATTTGAGAGAAGAAGAATCCAGTTTGGGGGGGGGTGGAAACCGGATTTGAGGGAAACAGAACCCAGTTTAGGGAAAAGAAACCTGATTTTGGGGAAAATGAACCCATTTTTTTCGGGGAAAACCCGATTTGTGGCAAAAAAAAAACCCAGTATTCGCGGGGTGGGGTGGGGGGTGGAAGGATTTTGTGGAAAATGAACCCAGTTTGGGGGAGGAAACACAATTTGGGGGAAAATGAATGCAGTTTTGGGGGAAAAAACCCCGATTTGAGGGAAAATGAATGCAGTTTGGGGGGAGAAACCCGATTTTAGGGAAAATGAACCCAATTTGGGGAGGAAAAACCTGATATTGGGGAAAATGAACCCAGTTTGGATGGGAAAACCCGATTACGGGGAAAAATGAACTCATTTTGGGGGAAAAAGCCAAACAGGGTTCATTTTTTTTCCCATAATCGGGTTTTTCCACCCAAACTAGTTTAATTTTCCCCAAAATCAGTATTTTTCTCACCAAACTGGTTTCATTTTGCCCAATATCGGGTTTGGTCCCTTAAACTGGGTTCATTTTCTCCAAAATCGAGGATTTCCCCCCCAAACTGGGTTCCTTTTCCCCAAAATCGGCTTTTACCCCTAAAATGGGTTAATTTCCCCTCAAATCAGGTTTTTTTCCCCCAAAACCTGCTTTCATTTTCCCCAAAATAAGAATTTTCCCACCAAACTTGGTTCATTTTCCCACAATTAGGTATTTTCCTCCAAACTGGGTTCATTTTTTTTCCATAATCGGGTTTTTTTCCCCCAACCTGTGTTCATTTTCCCCAAAATGTGTTTTTTCCTCCCAAACTGGTTTCACTAGCCCACAAATCCGGGTTTCCCCCAAAACTAGGTTCATTTTCCCCATAATCGGGCTTTCCCCCCCCAAACTGGGTTTATTTTCCCCACTATCAGTTTTCTTTATGCCAAAACTGGGTTCAATTTCCCCAAAATCTGTTCTTTTTCCTGCAAAGTGGGTTCATTTTCCCTATAATCATGTTTATTCCCCGAAAACTGCATTCATTTTCCCCAAAATAAGGTTTATCCCCCTAAACTGTGTTAATTTTCCCAAAATCAGGTTTTATCGCCAAAACTGGGTTAATTTTCCCCAAAATCTGTTTTGGCACCATAAACTGTGTTAATTTTCCCCCAAAATGGGGTTTCCCCCCCGAAACTGGGTTCATTTTCACACAAAACCGGGTTTTCACCACAAATTGGGTTCATTTTCCCCAAAAGTGTTTTTTTCCACCCAAAATGGGTTCATTTTCCACGAAATCTGGTTTTATCCCAGCAAAATTGTTTCATTTCCCCAAAATGAGGGTTTTTCTCCCAAACTGGTTTCACTTCCCCCAAAATCCGTTTTTTCCTCTCCAAACTGGGTTCACTTTGCCCAAAATCGGGTTTTGTCCCTTAAACTGGATTCATTTTCCCCAAAATCGGGTTTTTCCTCCAAAAAACTGGGTTCATTTTCCCCAAAATCAGATCTTTTTCCCCCTAAACTGGGTTTCGTTTCCCTCAAATCGGATTTTCTTCCCCAAACTGCTTTCATTTTCCCCAAAATCGGGTTTTCCACCCCAAAATGGGTTCTTTATCTCTGAAATCGGGTTTTTTCCACCAAACTGGGTTTACTTTCCCCAAAATCGGGTTTTTCCTCCCAAACTGAGTTCATTTTCCCCATTATCGGTTTTCTTTACCCCAAACTGCTTTCCTTTTCCCCAAAATTGGGGTTTTGCTCCCATATTGTGTTCAATTTTCCCAAAATTGTCTTTTTTTTCCCACCGAACCGGGTTGATTTTCCCCCAAACCGGGTTTTTCCCCCCAAACTGAGTTTATTTTCCCAAAATCCCATTTTTTCCCCCAAAACTGGGTTCATTTTCCCCATTATCCAATTTTTTGATGCAATCTGGATTCATTTTCCCCATAATCTGGGTTTTTTGCCCCAAAACTGGGTTCATTTACCCAAAATCGGGTTATTCCACCCCAAATTGGTTTCATTTTCCCCAAAATCAGAGTTTTTCCCCAAAACTGGATTCACTTTTCCCAAAATCGTTTTTTTCTCCCAAATTGGGTTCATTTTCACAAAATGTTTCAGGAAATGAACACAGTTTTGTGGGAAAAAAACCCGATTTTGAGGCAAATGAACCCAGTTTGCGGGAAAAAATCCGATTTGAGAGAAGAAGAATCCAGTTTGGGGGGGGGTGGAAACCGGATTTGAGGGAAACAGAACCCAGTTTAGGGAAAAGAAACCTGATTTTGGGGAAAATGAACCCATTTTTATCGGGGAAAAACCCGATTTGTGGCAAAAAAACCCCCAGTATTCGCGGGGTGGGGTGGGGGGTGGAAGGATTTTGTGGAAAATGAACCCAGTTTGGGGGAGGAAACACAATTTGGGGGAAAATGAATGCAGTTTTGGGGGAAAAAACCCCGATTTGAGGGAAAATGAATGCAGTTTGGGGGGAGAAACCCGATTTTAGGGAAAATGAACCCAATTTGGGGAGGAAAAACCTGATATTGGGGAAAATGAACCCAGTTTGGATGGGAAAACCCGATTACGGGGAAAAATGAACTCATTTTGGGGGAAAAACCCAAACAGGGTTCATTTATTTTCCCATAATCGGTTTTTTTTCCACCCAAACTAGTTTAATTTTCCCCAAAATCAGTATTTTTCTCTCCAAACTGGTTTCATTTTGCCCAATATCGGGTTTGGTCCCTTAAACTGGGTTCATTTTCTCCAAAATCGAGGATTTCCCCCCCAAACTGGGTTCCTTTTCCCCAAAATCGGCTTTTACCCCTAAAATGGGTTAATTTCCCCTCAAATCAGGTTTTTTCCCCCCAAAAACTGCTTTCATTTTCCCCAAAATAAGAATTTTCCCACCAAACTTGGTTCATTTTCCCACAATTAGGTATTTTCCTCCAAACTGGGTTCATTTTTTTTCCATAATCGGGTTTTTTTCCCCCAACCTGTGTTCATTTTCCCCAAAATGTGTTTTTTCCTCCCAAACTGGTTTCACTAGCCCACAAATCCGGGTTTCCCCCAAAACTAGGTTCATTTTCCCCATAATCGGGCTTTCCCCCCCCAAACTGGGTTTATTTTCCCCACTATCAGTTTTCTTTATGCCAAAACTGGGTTCAATTTCCCCAAAATCTGTTCTTTTTCCTGCAAAGTGGGTTCATTTTCCCTATAATCATGTTTATTCCCCGAAAACTGCATTCATTTTCCCCAAAATAAGGTTTATCCCCCTAAACTGTGTTAATTTTCCCAAAATCAGGTTTTATCGCCAAAACTGGGTTAATTTTCCCCAAAATCTGTTTTGGCACCATAAACTGTGTTAATTTTCCCCCAAAATGGGGTTTCCCCCCGAAACTGGGTTCATTTTCACACAAAACCGGGTTTTCACCACAAATTGGGTTCATTTTCCCCAAAAGTGTTTTTTTCCACCCAAAATGGGTTCATTTTCCACGAAATCTGGTTTTATCCCAGCAAAATTGTTTCATTTCCCCAAAATGAGGGTTTTTCTCCCAAACTGGTTTCACTTCCCCCAAAATCCGTTTTTTCCTCTCCAAACTGGGTTCACTTTGCCCAAAATCGGGTTTTGTCCCTTAAACTGGATTCATTTTCCCCAAAATCGGGTTTTTCCTCCAAAAAACTGGGTTCATTTTCCCCAAAATCAGGGTTTTTTTCCCCCTAAACTGGGTTTCGTTTCCCTCAAATCGGATTTTCTTCCCCAAACTGCTTTCATTTTCCCCAAAATCGGGTTTTCCACCCCAAAATGGGTTCTTTATCTCTGAAATCGGGTTTTTTCCACCAAACTGGGTTTACTTTCCCCAAAATCGGGTTTTTCCTCCCAAACTGAGTTCATTTTCCCCATTATCGGTTTTCTTTACCCCAAACTGCTTTCCTTTTCCCCAAAATTGAGGTTTTGCTCCCATATTGTGTTCAATTTTCCCAAAATTGTCTTTTTTTTCCCACCGAACCGGGTTGATTTTCCCCCAAACCGGGTTTTTCCCCCCAAACTGAGTTTATTTTCCCAAAATCCCATTTTTCCCCCAAAACTGGGTTCATTTTCCCCATTATCCAATTTTTTGATGCAATCTGGATTCATTTTCCCCATAATCTGGGTTTTTTGCCCCAAAACTGGGTTCATTTACCCAAAATCGGGTTATTCCACCCCAAATTGGTTTCATTTTCCCCAAAATCAGAGTTTTTCCCCAAAACTGGATTCACTTTTCCCAAAATCGTTTTTTTCTCCCAAATTGGGTTCATTTTCACAAAATTTTGCAGGAAATGAACACAGTTTTGTGGGAAAAAACCCCGATTTTGAGGCAAATGAACCCAGTTTGCGGGAAAAAATCCGATTTGAGAGAAGAAGAATCCAGTTTGGGGGGGGGTGGAAACCGGATTTGAGGGAAACAGAACCCAGTTTAGGGAAAAGAAACCTGATTTTGGGGAAAATGAACCCATTTTTATCGGGGAAAAACCCGATTTGTGGCAAAAAAACCCCCAGTATTCGCGGGGTGGGGTGGGGGGTGGAAGGATTTTGTGGAAAATGAACCCAGTTTGGGGGAGGAAACACAATTTGGGGGAAAATGAATGCAGTTTTGGGGGAAAAAACCCCGATTTGAGGGAAAATGAATGCAGTTTGGGGGGAGAAACCCGATTTTAGGGAAAATGAACCCAATTTGGGGAGGAAAAACCTGATATTGGGGAAAATGAACCCAGTTTGGATGGGAAAACCCGATTACGGGGAAAAATGAACTCATTTTGGGGGAAAAACCCAAACAGGGTTCATTTATTTTCCCATAATCGGGTTTTTCCACCCAAACTAGTTTAATTTTCCCCAAAATCAGTATTTTTCTCACCAAACTGGTTTCATTTTGCCCAATATCGGGTTTGGTCCCTTAAACTGGGTTCATTTTCTCCAAAATCGAGGATTTCCCCCCCAAACTGGGTTCCTTTTCCCCAAAATCGGCTTTTACCCCTAAAATGGGTTAATTTCCCCTCAAATCAGGTTTTTTTCCCCCAAAAACTGCTTTCATTTTCCCCAAAATAAGAATTTTCCCACCAAACTTGGTTCATTTTCCCACAATTAGGTATTTTCCTCCAAACTGGGTTCATTTTTTTTCCATAATCGGGTTTTTTTCCCCCAACCTGTGTTCATTTTCCCCAAAATGTGTTTTTTCCTCCCAAACTGGTTTCACTAGCCCACAAATCCGGGTTTCCCCCAAAACTAGGTTCATTTTCCCCATAATCGGGCTTTCCCCCCCCAAACTGGGTTTATTTTCCCCACTATCAGTTTTCTTTATGCCAAAACTGGGTTCAATTTCCCCAAAATCTGTTCTTTTTCCTGCAAAGTGGGTTCATTTTCCCTATAATCATGTTTATTCCCCGAAAACTGCATTCATTTTCCCCAAAATAAGGTTTATCCCCCTAAACTGTGTTAATTTTCCCAAAATCAGGTTTTATCGCCAAAACTGGGTTAATTTTCCCCAAAATCTGTTTTGGCACCATAAACTGTGTTAATTTTCCCCCAAAATGGGGTTTCCCCCCGAAACTGGGTTCATTTTCACACAAAACCGGGTTTTCACCACAAATTGGGTTCATTTTCCCCAAAAGTGTTTTTTTCCACCCAAAATGGGTTCATTTTCCACGAAATCTGGTTTTATCCCAGCAAAATTGTTTCATTTCCCCAAAATGAGGGTTTTTCTCCCAAACTGGTTTCACTTCCCCCAAAATCCGTTTTTTCCTCTCCAAACTGGGTTCACTTTGCCCAAAATCGGGTTTTGTCCCTTAAACTGGATTCATTTTCCCCAAAATCGGGTTTTTCCTCCAAAAAACTGGGTTCATTTTCCCCAAAATCAGGGTTTTTTTCCCCCTAAACTGGGTTTCGTTTCCCTCAAATCGGATTTTCTTCCCCAAACTGCTTTCATTTTCCCCAAAATCGGGTTTTCCACCCCAAAATGGGTTCTTTATCTCTGAAATCGGGTTTTTTCCACCAAACTGGGTTTACTTTCCCCAAAATCGGGTTTTTCCTCCCAAACTGAGTTCATTTTCCCCATTATCGGTTTTCTTTACCCCAAACTGCTTTCCTTTTCCCCAAAATTGAGGTTTTGCTCCCATATTGTGTTCAATTTTCCCAAAATTGTCTTTTTTTTCCCACCGAACCGGGTTGATTTTCCCCCAAACCGGGTTTTTCCCCCCAAACTGAGTTTATTTTCCCAAAATCCCATTTTTCCCCCAAAACTGGGTTCATTTTCCCCATTATCCAATTTTTTGATGCAATCTGGATTCATTTTCCCCATAATCTGGGTTTTTTGCCCCAAAACTGGGTTCATTTACCCAAAATCGGGTTATTCCACCCCAAATTGGTTTCATTTTCCCCAAAATCAGAGTTTTTCCCCAAAACTGGATTCACTTTTCCCAAAATCGTTTTTTTCTCCCAAATTGGGTTCATTTTCACAAAATTTTGCAGGAAATGAACACAGTTTTGTGGGAAAAAACCCCGATTTTGAGGCAAATGAACCCAGTTTGCGGGAAAAAATCCGATTTGAGAGAAGAAGAATCCAGTTTGGGGGGGGGTGGAAACCGGATTTGAGGGAAACAGAACCCAGTTTAGGGAAAAGAAACCTGATTTTGGGGAAAATGAACCCATTTTTATCGGGGAAAAACCCGATTTGTGGCAAAAAAACCCCCAGTATTCGCGGGGTGGGGTGGGGGGTGGAAGGATTTTGTGGAAAATGAACCCAGTTTGGGGGAGGAAACACAATTTGGGGGAAAATGAATGCAGTTTTGGGGGAAAAAACCCCGATTTGAGGGAAAATGAATGCAGTTTGGGGGGAGAAACCCGATTTTAGGGAAAATGAACCCAATTTGGGGAGGAAAAACCTGATATTGGGGAAAATGAACCCAGTTTGGATGGGAAAACCCGATTACGGGGAAAAATGAACTCATTTTGGGGGAAAAACCCAAACAGGGTTCATTTATTTTCCCATAATCGGGTTTTTCCACCCAAACTAGTTTAATTTTCCCCAAAATCAGTATTTTTCTCACCAAACTGGTTTCATTTTGCCCAATATCGGGTTTGGTCCCTTAAACTGGGTTCATTTTCTCCAAAATCGAGGATTTCCCCCCCAAACTGGGTTCCTTTTCCCCAAAATCGGCTTTTACCCCTAAAATGGGTTAATTTCCCCTCAAATCAGGTTTTTTTCCCCCAAAAACTGCTTTCATTTTCCCCAAAATAAGAATTTTCCCACCAAACTTGGTTCATTTTCCCACAATTAGGTATTTTCCTCCAAACTGGGTTCATTTTTTTTCCATAATCGGGTTTTTTTCCCCCAACCTGTGTTCATTTTCCCCAAAATGTGTTTTTTCCTCCCAAACTGGTTTCACTAGCCCACAAATCCGGGTTTCCCCCAAAACTAAGTTCATTTTCCCCATAATCGGGCTTTCCCCCCCCAAACTGGGTTTATTTTCCCCACTATCAGTTTTCTTTATGCCAAAACTGGGTTCAATTTCCCCAAAATCTGTTCTTTTTCCTGCAAAGTGGGTTCATTTTCCCTATAATCATGTTTATTCCCCGAAAACTGCATTCATTTTCCCCAAAATAAGGTTTATCCCCATAAAATGTGTTAATTTTCCCAAAATCAGGTTTTATCGCCAAAACTGAGTTCAATTTCCCCAAAATCTGTTTTGGCACCATAAACTGTGTTAATTTTCCCCCAAAATGGGGTTTCCCCCCCGAAACTGGGTTCATTTTCACACAAAACCGGGTTTTCACCACAAATTGGGTTCATTTTCCCCAAAAGTGTTTTTTTCCACCCAAAATGGGTTAATTTTCCACGAAATCTGGTTTTATCCCAGCAAAATTGTTTCATTTCCCCAAAATGAGGGTTTTTCTCCCAAACTGGTTTCACTTCCCCCAAAATCCGTTTTTTCCTCTCCAAACTGGGTTCACTTTGCCCAAAATCGGGTTTTGTCCCTTAAACTGGATTCATTTTCCCCAAAATCGGGTTTTTCCTCCAAAAAACTGGGTTCATTTTCCCCAAAATCAGGGTTTTTTTCCCCCTAAACTGGGTTTCGTTTCCCTCAAATCGGATTTTCTTCCCCAAACTGCTTTCATTTTCCCCAAAATCGGGTTTTCCACCCCAAAATGGGTTCTTTATCTCTGAAATCGGGTTTTTTCCACCAAACTGGGTTTACTTTCCCCCAAATCGGGTTTTTCCTCCCAAACTGAGTTCATTTTCCCCATTATCGGTTTTCTTTACCCCAAACTGCTTTCCTTTTCCCCAAAATTGAGGTTTTGCTCCCATATTGTGTTCAATTTTCCCAAAATTGTCTTTTTTTTCCCACCGAACCGGGTTGATTTTCCCCCAAACCGGGTTTTTCCCCCCAAACTGAGTTTATTTTCCCAAAATCCCATTTTTCCCCCAAAACTGGGTTCATTTTCCCCATTATCCAATTTTTTGATGCAATCTGGATTCATTTTCCCCATAATCTGGGTTTTTTGCCCCAAAACTGGGTTCATTTACCCAAAATCGGGTTATTCCACCCCAAATTGGTTTCATTTTCCCCAAAATCAGAGTTTTTCCCCAAAACTGGATTCACTTTTCCCAAAATCGTTTTTTTCTCCCAAATTGGGTTCATTTTCACAAAATTTTGCAGGAAATGAACACAGTTTTGTGGGAAAAAACCCCGATTTTGAGGCAAATGAACCCAGTTTGCGGGAAAAAATCCGATTTGAGAGAAGAAGAATCCAGTTTGGGGGGGGGTGGAAACCGGATTTGAGGGAAACAGAACCCAGTTTAGGGAAAAGAAACCTGATTTTGGGGAAAATGAACCCATTTTTATCGGGGAAAAACCCGATTTGTGGCAAAAAAAACCCCAGTATTCGCGGGGTGGGGTGGGGGGTGTAAGGATTTTGTGGAAAATGAACCCAGTTTGGGGGAGGAAACACAATTTGGGGGAAAATGAATGCAGTTTTGGGGGAAAAAACCCCGATTTGAGGGAAAATTAATGCAGTTTGGGGGGAGAAACCCCATTTTAGGGAAAATGAACCCAATTTGGGGAGGAAAAACCTGATATTGGGGAAAATGAACCCAGTTTGGATGGGAAAACCCGATTACGGGGAAAAATGAACTCATTTTGGGGGAAAAACCCAAACAGGGTTCATTTATTTTCCCATAATCGGGTTTTTCCACCCAAACTAGTTTAATTTTCCCCAAAATCAGTATTTTTCTCACCAAACTGGTTTCATTTTGCCCAATATCGGGTTTGGTCCCTTAAACTGGGTTCATTTTCTCCAAAATCGAGGATTTCCCCCCCAAACTGGGTTCCTTTTCCCCAAAATCGGCTTTTACCCCTAAAATGGGTTAATTTCCCCTCAAATCAGGTTTTTTTCCCCAAAAACTGCTTTCATTTTCCCCAAAATAAGAATTTTCCCACCAAACTTGGTTCATTTTCCCACAATTAGGTATTTTCCTCCAAACTGGGTTCATTTTTTTTCCATAATCGGGTTTTTTTCCCCCAACCTGTGTTCATTTTCCCCAAAATGTGTTTTTTCCTCCCAAACTGGTTTCACTAGCCCACAAATCCGGGTTTCCCCCAAAACTAAGTTCATTTTCCCCATAATCGGGCTTTCCCCCCCCAAACTGGGTTTATTTTCCCCACTATCAGTTTTCTTTATGCCAAAACTGGGTTCAATTTCCCCAAAATCTGTTCTTTTTCCTGCAAAGTGGGTTCATTTTCCCTATAATCATGTTTATTCCCCGAAAACTGCATTCATTTTCCCCAAAATAAGGTTTATCCCCATAAACTGTGTTAATTTTCCCAAAATCAGGTTTTATCGCCAAAACTGAGTTCAATTTCCCCAAAATCTGTTTTGGCACCATAAACTGTGTTAATTTTCCCCCAAAATGGGGTTTCCCCCCCGAAACTGGGTTCATTTTCACACAAAACCGGGTTTTCACCACAAATTGGGTTCATTTTCCCCAAAAGTGTTTTTTTCCACCCAAAATGGGTTAATTTTCCACGAAATCTGGTTTTATCCCAGCAAAATTGTTTCATTTCCCCAAAATGAGGGTTTTTCTCCCAAACTGGTTTCACTTCCCCCAAAATCCGTTTTTTCCTCTCCAAACTGGGTTCACTTTGCCCAAAATCGGGTTTTGTCCCTTAAACTGGATTCATTTTCCCCAAAATCGGGTTTTTCCTCCAAAAAACTGGGTTCATTTTCCCCAAAATCAGATTTTTTTCCCCCTAAACTGGGTTTCGTTTCCCTCAAATCGGATTTTCTTCCCCAAACTGCTTTCATTTTCCCCAAAATCGGGTTTTCCACCCCAAAATGGGTTCTTTATCTCTGAAATCGGGTTTTTTCCACCAAACTGGGTTTACTTTCCCCAAAATCGGGTTTTTCCTCCCAAACTGAGTTCATTTTCCCCATTATCGGTTTTCTTTACCCCAAACTGCTTTCCTTTTCCCCAAAATTGGGGTTTTGCTCCCATATTGTGTTCAATTTTCCCAAAATTGTCTTTTTTTTCCCACCGAACCGGGTTGATTTTCCCCCAAACCGGGTTTTTCCCCCCAAACTGAGTTTATTTTCCCAAAATCCCATTTTTTCCCCCAAAACTGGGTTCATTTTCCCCATTATCCAATTTTTTGATGCAATCTGGATTCATTTTCCCCATAATCTGGGTTTTTTGCCCCAAAACTGGGTTCATTTACCCAAAATCGGGTTATTCCACCCCAAATTGGTTTCATTTTCCCCAAAATCAGAGTTTTTCCCCAAAACTGGATTCACTTTTCCCAAAATCGTTTTTTTCTCCCAAATTGGGTTCATTTTCACAAAATTTTGCAGGAAATGAACACAGTTTTGTGGGAAAAAAACCCGATTTTGAGGCAAATGAACCCAGTTTGCGGGAAAAAATCCGATTTGAGAGAAGAAGAATCCAGTTTGGGGGGGGGTGGAAACCGGATTTGAGGGAAACAGAACCCAGTTTAGGGAAAAGAAACCTGATTTTGGGGAAAATGAACCCATTTTTATCGGGGAAAAACCCGATTTGTGGCAAAAAAACCCCCAGTATTCGCGGGGTGGGGTGGGGGGTGGAAGGATTTTGTGGAAAATGAACCCAGTTTGGGGGAGGAAACACAATTTGGGGGAAAATGAATGCAGTTTTGGGGGAAAAAACCCCGATTTGAGGGAAAATGAATGCAGTTTGGGGGGAGAAACCCGATTTTAGGGAAAATGAACCCAATTTGGGGAGGAAAAACCTGATATTGGGGAAAATGAACCCAGTTTGGATGGGAAAACCCGATTACGGGGAAAAATGAACTCATTTTGGGGGAAAAACCCAAACAGGGTTCATTTATTTTCCCATAATCGGGTTTTTCCACCCAAACTAGTTTAATTTTCCCCAAAATCAGTATTTTTCTCACCAAACTGGTTTCATTTTGCCCAATATCGGGTTTGGTCCCTTAAACTGGGTTCATTTTCTCCAAAATCGAGGATTTCCCCCCCAAACTGGGTTCCTTTTCCCCAAAATCGGCTTTTACCCCTAAAATGGGTTAATTTCCCCTCAAATCAGGTTTTTTTCCCCCAAAAACTGCTTTCATTTTCCCCAAAATAAGAATTTTCCCACCAAACTTGGTTCATTTTCCCACAATTAGGTATTTTCCTCCAAACTGGGTTCATTTTTTTTCCATAATCGGGTTTTTTTCCCCCAACCTGTGTTCATTTTCCCCAAAATGTGTTTTTTCCTCCCAAACTGGTTTCACTAGCCCACAAATCCGGGTTTCCCCCAAAACTAAGTTCATTTTCCCCATAATCGGGCTTTCCCCCCCCAAACTGGGTTTATTTTCCCCACTATCAGTTTTCTTTATGCCAAAACTGGGTTCAATTTCCCCAAAATCTGTTCTTTTTCCTGCAAAGTGGGTTCATTTTCCCTATAATCATGTTTATTCCCCGAAAACTGCATTCATTTTCCCCAAAATAAGGTTTATCCCCCTAAACTGTGTTAATTTTCCCAAAATCAGGTTTTATCGCCAAAACTGGGTTCAATTTCCCCAAAATCTGTTTTGGCACCATAAACTGTGTTAATTTTCCCCCAAAATGGGGTTTCCCCACCGAAACTGGGTTCATTTTCACACAAAACCGGGTTTTCACCACAAATTGGGTTCATTTTCCCCAAAAGTGTTTTTTTCCACCCAAAATGGGTTCATTTTCCACGAAATCTGGTTTTATCCCAGCAAAATTGTTTCATTTCCCCAAAATGAGGGTTTTTCTCCCAAACTGGTTTCACTTCCCCCAAAATCCGTTTTTTCCTCTCCAAACTGGGTTCACTTTGCCCAAAATCGGGTTTTGTCCCTTAAACTGGATTCATTTTCCCCAAAATCGGGTTTTTCCTCCAAAAAACTGGGTTCATTTTCCCCAAAATCAGGGTTTTTTTCCCCCTAAACTGGGTTTCGTTTCCCTCAAATCGGATTTTCTTCCCCAAACTGCTTTCATTTTCCCCAAAATCGGGTTTTCCACCCCAAAATGGGTTCTTTATCTCTGAAATCGGGTTTTTTCCACCAAACTGGGTTTACTTTCCCCAAAATCGGGTTTTTCCTCCCAAACTGAGTTCATTTTCCCCATTATCGGTTTTCTTTACCCCAAACTGCTTTCCTTTTCCCCAAAATTGAGGTTTTGCTCCCATATTGTGTTCAATTTTCCCAAAATTGTCTTTTTTTTCCCACCGAACCGGGTTGATTTTCCCCCAAACCGGGTTTTTCCCCCCAAACTGAGTTTATTTTCCCAAAATCCCATTTTTCCCCCAAAACTGGGTTCATTTTCCCCATTATCCAATTTTTTGATGCAATCTGGATTCATTTTCCCCATAATCTGGGTTTTTTGCCCCAAAACTGGGTTCATTTACCCAAAATCGGGTTATTCCACCCCAAATTGGTTTCATTTTCCCCAAAATCAGAGTTTTTCCCCAAAACTGGATTCACTTTTCCCAAAATCGTTTTTTTCTCCCAAATTGGGTTCATTTTCACAAAATTTTGCAGGAAATGAACACAGTTTTGTGGGAAAAAACCCCGATTTTGAGGCAAATGAACCCAGTTTGCGGGAAAAAATCCGATTTGAGAGAAGAAGAATCCAGTTTGGGGGGGGGTGGAAACCGGATTTGAGGGAAACAGAACCCAGTTTAGGGAAAAGAAACCTGATTTTGGGGAAAATGAACCCATTTTTATCGGGGAAAAACCCGATTTGTGGCAAAAAAAACCCCAGTATTCGCGGGGTGGGGTGGGGGGTGGAAGGATTTTGTGGAAAATGAACCCAGTTTGGGGGAGGAAACACAATTTGGGGGAAAATGAATGCAGTTTTGGGGGAAAAAACCCCGATTTGAGGGAAAATGAATGCAGTTTGAGGGGAGAAACCCGATTTTAGGGAAAATGAACCCAATTTGGGGAGGAAAAACCTGATATTGGGGAAAATGAACCCAGTTTGGATGGGAAAACCCGATTACGGGGAAAAATGAACTCATTTTGGGGGAAAAACCCAAACAGGGTTCATTTATTTTCCCATAATCGGGTTTTTCCACCCAAACTAGTTTAATTTTCCCCAAAATCAGTATTTTTCTCACCAAACTGGTTTCATTTTGCCCAATATCGGGTTTGGTCCCTTAAACTGGGTTCATTTTCTCCAAAATCGAGGATTTCCCCCCCAAACTGGGTTCCTTTTCCCCAAAATCGGCTTTTACCCCTAAAATGGGTTAATTTCCCCTCAAATCAGGTTTTTTTTCCCCCAAAAACTGCTTTCATTTTCCCCAAAATAAGAATTTTCCCACCAAACTTGGTTCATTTTCCCACAATTAGGTATTTTCCTCCAAACTGGGTTCATTTTTTTTCCATAATCGGGTTTTTTTCCCCCAACCTGTGTTCATTTTCCCCAAAATGTGTTTTTTCCTCCCAAACTGGTTTCACTAGCCCACAAATCCGGGTTTCCCCCAAAACTAAGTTCATTTTCCCCATAATCGGGCTTTCCCCCCCCAAACTGGGTTTATTTTCCCCACTATCAGTTTTCTTTATGCCAAAACTGGGTTCAATTTCCCCAAAATCTGTTCTTTTTCCTGCAAAGTGGGTTCATTTTCCCTATAATCATGTTTATTCCCCGAAAACTGCATTCATTTTCCCCAAAATAAGGTTTATCCCCATAAACTGTGTTAATTTTCCCAAAATCAGGTTTTATCGCCAAAACTGGGTTCAATTTCCCCAAAATCTGTTTTGGCACCATAAACTGTGTTAATTTTCCCCCAAAATGGGGTTTCCCCACCGAAACTGGGTTCATTTTCACACAAAACCGGGTTTTCACCACAAATTGGGTTCATTTTCCCCAAAAGTGTTTTTTTCCACCCAAAATGGGTTCATTTTCCACGAAATCTGGTTTTATCCCAGCAAAATTGTTTCATTTCCCCAAAATGAGGGTTTTTCTCCCAAACTGGTTTCACTTCCCCCAAAATCCGTTTTTTCCTCTCCAAACTGGGTTCACTTTGCCCAAAATCGGGTTTTGTCCCTTAAACTGGATTCATTTTCCCCAAAATCGGGTTTTTCCTCCAAAAAACTGGGTTCATTTTCCCCAAAATCAGGGTTTTTTCCCCCTAAACTGGGTTTCGTTTCCCTCAAATCGGATTTTCTTCCCCAAACTGCTTTCATTTTCCCCAAAATCGGGTTTTCCACCCCAAAATGGGTTCTTTATCTCTGAAATCGGGTTTTTTCCACCAAACTGGGTTTACTTTCCCCAAAATCGGGTTTTTCCTCCCAAACTGAGTTCATTTTCCCCATTATCGGTTTTCTTTACCCCAAACTGCTTTCCTTTTCCCCAAAATTGGGGGTTTGCTCCCATATTGTGTTCAATTTTCCCAAAATTGTCTTTTTTTTTCCCACCGAACCGGGTTGATTTTCCCCCAAACCAGGTTTTTCCCCCCAAACTGAGTTTATTTTCCCAAAATCCCATTTTTTCCCCCAAAACTGGGTTCATTTTCCCCATTATCCAATTTTTTGATGCAATCTGGATTCATTTTCCCCATAATCTGGGTTTTTTGCCCCAAAACTGGGTTCATTTACCCAAAATCGGGTTATTCCACCCCAAATTGGTTTCATTTTCCCCAAAATCAGAGTTTTCCCCCAAAACTGGATTCACTTTTCCCAAAATCGTTTTTTCTCCCAAATTGGGTTCATTTTCACAAAATGTTGCAGGAAATGAACACAGTTTTGTGGGAAAAAAAACCGATTTTGAGGCAAATTAACCCAGTTTGCGGGAAAAATCCGATTTGAGAGAAGAAGAATGCAGTTTGGGGGGGGGGGTGGAAACCGGATTTGAGGGAAACAGAACCCAGTTTAAGGAAAAGAAACCTGATTTTGGGGAAAATGAACCCATTTTTTTCGGGGAAAACCCGATTTGTGGCAAAAAAAACCCCAGTATTCGCAGGGTGGGGTTGGGGGGTGGAAGGATTTTGTGGAAAATGAACCCAGTTTGGGGGAGGAAACACAATTTGGGGGAAAATGAATGCAGTTTTGGGGGAAAAAAACCCGATTTGAGGGAAAATGAATGCAGTTTGGGGGGAGAAACCCGATTTTAGGGAAAATGAACCCAATTTGGGGAGGAAAAACCTGATATTGGGGAAAATGAACCCAGTTTGGATGGGAAAACCCGATTACGGGGAAAAATGAACTCATTTTGGGGGAAAAACCCAAACAGGGTTCATTTATTTTCCCATAATCGGTTTTTTTCCACCCAAACTAGTTTAATTTTCCCCAAAATCAGTATTTTTCTCACCAAACTGGTTTCATTTTGCCCAATATCGGGTTTGGTCCCTTAAACTGGGTTCATTTTCTCCAAAATCGAGGATTTCCCCCCCAAACTGGGTTCCTTTTCCCCAAAATCGGCTTTTACCCCTAAAATGGGTTAATTTCCCCTCAAATCAGGTTTTTTTTCCCCCAAAAACTGCTTTCATTTTCCCCAAAATAAGAATTTTCCCACCAAACTTGGTTCATTTCCCCACAATTAGGTATTTTCCTCCAAACTGGGTTCATTTTTTTTCCATAATCGGGTTTTTTTCCCCCAACCTGTGTTCATTTTCCCCAAAATGTGTTTTTTCCTCCCAAACTGGTTTCACTAGCCCACAAATCCGGGTTTCCCCCAAAACTAAGTTCATTTTCCCCATAATCGGGCTTTCCCCCCCCAAACTGGGTTTATTTTCCCCACTATCAGTTTTCTTTATGCCAAAACTGGGTTCAATTTCCCCAAAATCTGTTCTTTTTCCTGCAAAGTGGGTTCATTTTCCCTATAATCATGTTTATTCCCCGAAAACTGCATTCATTTTCCCCAAAATAAGGTTTATCCCCATAAACTGTGTTAATTTTCCCAAAATCAGGTTTTATCGCCAAAACTGGGTTCAATTTCCCCAAAATCTGTTTTGGCACCATAAACTGTGTTAATTTTCCCCCAAAATGGGGTTTCCCCCCCGAAACTGGGTTCATTTTCACACAAAACCGGGTTTTCACCACAAATTGGGTTCATTTTCCCCAAAAGTGTTTTTTTCCACCCAAAATGGGTTCATTTTCCACGAAATCTGGTTTTATCCCAGCAAAATTGTTTCATTTCCCCAAAATGAGGGTTTTTCTCCCAAACTGGTTTCACTTCCCCCAAAATCCGTTTTTTCCTCTCCAAACTGGGTTCACTTTGCCCAAAATCGGGTTTTGTCCCTTAAACTGGATTCATTTTCCCCAAAATCGGGTTTTTCCTCCAAAAAACTGGGTTCATTTTCCCCAAAATCAGGGTTTTTTCCCCCTAAACTGGGTTTCGTTTCCCTCAAATCGGATTTTCTTCCCCAAACTGCTTTCATTTTCCCCAAAATCGGGTTTTCCACCCCAAAATGGGTTCTTTATCTCTGAAATCGGTTTTTTTTCCACCAAACTGGGTTTACTTTCCCCAAAATCGGGTTTTTCCTCCCAAACTGAGTTCATTTTCCCCATTATCGGTTTTCTTTACCCCAAACTGCTTTCCTTTTCCCCAAAATTGGGGTTTTGCTCCCATATTGTGTTCAATTTTCCCAAAATTGTCTTTTTTTTCCCACCGAACCGGGTTGATTTTCCCCCAAACCGGGTTTTTCCCCCCAAACTGAGTTTATTTTCCCAAAATCCCATTTTTTCCCCCAAAACTGGGTTCATTTTCCCCATTATCCAATTTTTTGATGCAATCTGGATTCATTTTCCCCATAATCTGGGTTTTTTGCCCCAAAACTGGGTTCATTTACCCAAAATCGGGTTATTCCACCCCAAATTGGTTTCATTTTCCCCAAAATCAGAGTTTTTCCCCAAAACTGGATTCACTTTTCCCAAAATCGTTTTTTTCTCCCAAATTGGGTTCATTTTCACAAAATGTTGCAGGAAATGAACACAGTTTTGTGGGAAAAAAACCCGATTTTGAGGCAAATTAACCCAGTTTGCGGGAAAAAATCCGATTTGAGAGAAGAAGAATGCAGTTTGGGGGGGGGGGTGGAAACCGGATTTGAGGGAAACAGAACCCAGTTTAGGGAAAAGAAACCTGATTTTGGGGAAAATGAACCCATTTTTTTCGGGGAAAACCCGATTTGTGGCAAAAAAAACCCCAGTATTCGCAGGGTGGGGTGGGGGGTGGAAGGATTTTGTGGAAAATGAACCCAGTTTGGGGGAGGAAACACAATTTGGGGGAAAATGAATGCAGTTTTGGGGGAAAAAACCCCGATTTGAGGGAAAATGAATGCAGTTTGGGGGGAGAAACCCGATTTTAGGGAAAATGAACCCAATTTGGGGAGGAAAAACCTGATATTGGGGAAAATGAACCCAGTTTGGATGGGAAAACCCGATTACGGGGAAAAATGAACTCATTTTGGGGGAAAAACCCAAACAGGGTTCATTTATTTTCCCATAATCGGTTTTTTTTCCACCCAAACTAGTTTAATTTTCCCCAAAATCAGTATTTTTCTCACCAAACTGGTTTCATTTTGCCCAATATCGGGTTTGGTCCCTTAAACTGGGTTCATTTTCTCCAAAATCGAGGATTTCCCCCCCAAACTGGGTTCCTTTTCCCCAAAATCGGCTTTTACCCCTAAAATGGGTTAATTTCCCCTCAAATCAGGTTTTTTTCCCCCAAAAACTGCTTTCATTTTCCCCAAAATAAGAATTTTCCCACCAAACTTGGTTCATTTTCCCACAATTAGGTATTTTCCTCCAAACTGGGTTCATTTTTTTTCCATAATCGGGTTTTTTTCCCCCAACTTGTGTTCATTTTCCCCAAAATGTGTTTTTTCCTCCCAAACTGGTTTCACTAGCCCACAAATCCGGGTTTCCCCCAAAACTAAGTTCATATTCCCCATAATCGGGCTTTCCCCCCCCAAACTGGGTTTATTTTCCCCACTATCAGTTTTCTTTATGCCAAAACTGGGTTCAATTTCCCCAAAATCTGTTCTTTTTCCTGCAAAGTGGGTTCATTTTCCCTATAATCATGTTTATTCCCCGAAAACTGCATTCATTTTCCCCAAAATAAGGTTTATCCCCCTAAACTGTGTTAATTTTCCCAAAATCAGGTTTTATCGCCAAAACTGGGTTAATTTTCCCCAAAATCTGTTTTGGCACCATAAACTGTGTTAATTTTCCCCCAAAATGGGGTTTCCCCCCCGAAACTGGGTTCATTTTCACACAAAACCGGGTTTTCACCACAAATTGGGTTCATTTTCCCCAAAAGTGTTTTTTTCCACCCAAAATGGGTTCATTTTCCACGAAATCTGGTTTTATCCCAGCAAAATTGTTTCATTTCCCCAAAATGAGGGTTTTTCTCCCAAACTGGTTTCACTTCCCCCAAAATCCGTTTTTTCCTCTCCAAACTGGGTTCACTTTGCCCAAAATCGGGTTTTATCCCTTAAACTGGATTCATTTTCCCAAAAATCGGGTTTTTCCTCCAAAAAACCGGGTTCATTTTCCCCAAAATCAGATTTTTTTCCCCCTAAACTGGGTTTCGTTTCCCTCAAATCGGATTTTCTTCCCCAAACTGCTTTCATTTTCCCCAAAATCGGGTTTTCCACCCCAAAATGGGTTCTTTATCTCTGAAATCGGGTTTTTTCCACCAAACTGGGTTTACTTTCCCCAAAATCGGGTTTTTCCTCCCAAACTGAGTTCATTTTCCCCATTATCGGTTTTCTTTACCCCAAACTGCTTTCCTTTTCCCCAAAATTGGGGTTTTGCTCCCATATTGTGTTCAATTTTCCCAAAATTGTCTTTTTTTTCCCACCGAACCGGGTTGATTTTCCCCCAAACCGGGTTTTTCCCCCCAAACTGAGTTTATTTTCCCAAAATCCCATTTTTTCCCCCAAAACTGGGTTCATTTTCCCCATTATCCAATTTTTTGATGCAATCTGGATTCATTTTCCCCATAATCTGGGTTTTTTGCCCCAAAACTGGGTTCATTTACCCAAAATCGGGTTATTCCACCCCAAATTGGTTTCATTTTCCCCAAAATCAGAGTTTTTCCCCAAAACTGGATTCACTTTTCCCAAAATCGTTTTTTTCTCCCAAATTGGGTTCATTTTCACAAAATGTTGCAGGAAATGAACACAGTTTTGTGGGAAAAAAACCCGATTTTGAGGCAAATGAACCCAGTTTGCGGGAAAAAATCCGATTTGAGAGAAGAAGAATGCAGTTTGGGGGGGGGGTGGAAACCGGATTTGAGGGAAACAGAACCCAGTTTAGGGAAAAGAAACCTGATTTTGGGGAAAATGAACCCATTTTTTTCGGGGAAAACCCGATTTGTGGCAAAAAAAACCCCAGTATTCGCAGGGTGGGGTGGGGGGTGGAAGGATTTTGTGGAAAATGAACCCAGTTTGGGGGAGGAAACACAATTTGGGGGAAAATGAATGCAGTTTTGGGGGAAAAAACCCCGATTTGAGGGAAAATGAATGCAGTTTGGGGGGAGAAACCCGATTTTAGGGAAAATGAACCCAATTTGGGGAGGAAAAACCTGATATTGGGGAAAATGAACCCAGTTTGGATGGGAAAACCCGATTACGGGGAAAAATGAACTCATTTTGGGGGAAAAACCCAAACAGGGTTCATTTATTTTCCCATAATCGGTTTTTTTTCCACCCAAACTAGTTTAATTTTCCCCAAAATCAGTATTTTTCTCACCAAACTGGTTTCATTTTGCCCAATATCGGGTTTGGTCCCTTAAACTGGGTTCATTTTCTCCAAAATCGAGGATTTCCCCCCCAAACTGGGTTCCTTTTCCCCAAAATCGGCTTTTACCCCTAAAATGGGTTAATTTCCCCTCAAATCAGGTTTTTTTCCCCCAAAAACTGCTTTCATTTTCCCCAAAATAAGAATTTTCCCACCAAACTTGGTTCATTTTCCCACAATTAGGTATTTTCCTCCAAACTGGGTTCATTTTTTTTCCATAATCGGGTTTTTTTCCCCCAACTTGTGTTCATTTTCCCCAAAATGTGTTTTTTCCTCCCAAACTGGTTTCACTAGCCCACAAATCCGGGTTTCCCCCAAAACTAAGTTCATATTCCCCATAATCGGGCTTTCCCCCCCCAAACTGGGTTTATTTTCCCCACTATCAGTTTTCTTTATGCCAAAACTGGGTTCAATTTCCCCAAAATCTGTTCTTTTTCCTGCAAAGTGGGTTCATTTTCCCTATAATCATGTTTATTCCCCGAAAACTGCATTCATTTTCCCCAAAATAAGGTTTATCCCCCTAAACTGTGTTAATTTTCCCAAAATCAGGTTTTATCGCCAAAACTGGGTTAATTTTCCCCAAAATCTGTTTTGGCACCATAAACTGTGTTAATTTTCCCCCAAAATGGGGTTTCCCCCCCGAAACTGGGTTCATTTTCACACAAAACCGGGTTTTCACCACAAATTGGGTTCATTTTCCCCAAAAGTGTTTTTTTCCACCCAAAATGGGTTCATTTTCCACGAAATCTGGTTTTATCCCAGCAAAATTGTTTCATTTCCCCAAAATGAGGGTTTTTCTCCCAAACTGGTTTCACTTCCCCCAAAATCCGTTTTTTCCTCTCCAAACTGGGTTCACTTTGCCCAAAATCGGGTTTTGTCCCTTAAACTGGATTCATTTTCCCAAAAATCGGGTTTTTCCTCCAAAAAACCGGGTTCATTTTCCCCAAAATCAGATTTTTTTCCCCCTAAACTGGGTTTCGTTTCCCTCAAATCGGATTTTCTTCCCCAAACTGCTTTCATTTTCCCCAAAATCGGGTTTTCCACCCCAAAATGGGTTCTTTATCTCTGAAATCGGGTTTTTTCCACCAAACTGGGTTTACTTTCCCCAAAATCGGGTTTTTCCTCCCAAACTGAGTTCATTTTCCCCATTATCGGTTTTCTTTACCCCAAACTGCTTTCCTTTTCCCCAAAATTGGGGTTTTGCTCCCATATTGTGTTCAATTTTCCCAAAATTGTCTTTTTTTTCCCACCGAACCGGGTTGATTTTCCCCCAAACCGGGTTTTTCCCCCCAAACTGAGTTTATTTTCCCAAAATCCCATTTTTTCCCCCAAAACTGGGTTCATTTTCCCCATTATCCAATTTTTTGATGCAATCTGGATTCATTTTCCCCATAATCTGGGTTTTTTGCCCCAAAACTGGGTTCATTTACCCAAAATCGGGTTATTCCACCCCAAATTGGTTTCATTTTCCCCAAAATCAGAGTTTTTCCCCAAAACTGGATTCACTTTTCCCAAAATCGTTTTTTTCTCCCAAATTGGGTTCATTTTCACAAAATGTTGCAGGAAATGAACACAGTTTTGTGGGAAAAAAAACCGATTTTGAGGCAAATTAACCCAGTTTGCGGGAAAAATCCGATTTGAGAGAAGAAGAATGCAGTTTGGGGGGGGGGGTGGAAACCGGATTTGAGGGAAACAGAACCCAGTTTAAGGAAAAGAAACCTGATTTTGGGGAAAATGAACCCATTTTTTTCGGGGAAAACCCGATTTGTGGCAAAAAAAACCCCAGTATTCGCAGGGTGGGGTTGGGGGGTGGAAGGATTTTGTGGAAAATGAACCCAGTTTGGGGGAGGAAACACAATTTGGGGGAAAATGAATGCAGTTTTGGGGGAAAAAAACCCGATTTGAGGGAAAATGAATGCAGTTTGGGGGGAGAAACCTGATTTTAGGGAAAATGAACCCAATTTGGGGAGGAAAAACCTGATATTGGGGAAAATGAACCCAGTTTGGATGGGAAAACCCGATTACGGGGAAAAATGAACTCATTTTGGGGGAAAAACCCAAACAGGGTTCATTTATTTTCCCATAATCGGTTTTTTTCCACCCAAACTAGTTTAATTTTCCCCAAAATCAGTATTTTTCTCACCAAACTGGTTTCATTTTGCCCAATATCGGGTTTGGTCCCTTAAACTGGGTTCATTTTCTCCAAAATCGAGGATTTCCCCCCCAAACTGGGTTCCTTTTCCCCAAAATCGGCTTTTACCCCTAAAATGGGTTAATTTCCCCTCAAATCAGGTTTTTTTTCCCCCAAAAACTGCTTTCATTTTCCCCAAAATAAGAATTTTCCCACCAAACTTGGTTCATTTCCCCACAATTAGGTATTTTCCTCCAAACTGGGTTCATTTTTTTTCCATAATCGGGTTTTTTTCCCCCAACCTGTGTTCATTTTCCCCAAAATGTGTTTTTTCCTCCCAAACTGGTTTCACTAGCCCACAAATCCGGGTTTCCCCCAAAACTAAGTTCATTTTCCCCATAATCGGGCTTTCCCCCCCCAAACTGGGTTTATTTTCCCCACTATCAGTTTTCTTTATGCCAAAACTGGGTTCAATTTCCCCAAAATCTGTTCTTTTTCCTGCAAAGTGGGTTCATTTTCCCTATAATCATGTTTATTCCCCGAAAACTGCATTCATTTTCCCCAAAATAAGGTTTATCCCCATAAACTGTGTTAATTTTCCCAAAATCAGGTTTTATCGCCAAAACTGGGTTCAATTTCCCCAAAATCTGTTTTGGCACCATAAACTGTGTTAATTTTCCCCCAAAATGGGGTTTCCCCCCCGAAACTGGGTTCATTTTCACACAAAACCGGGTTTTCACCACAAATTGGGTTCATTTTCCCCAAAAGTGTTTTTTTCCACCCAAAATGGGTTCATTTTCCACGAAATCTGGTTTTATCCCAGCAAAATTGTTTCATTTCCCCAAAATGAGGGTTTTTCTCCCAAACTGGTTTCACTTCCCCCAAAATCCGTTTTTTCCTCTCCAAACTGGGTTCACTTTGCCCAAAATCGGGTTTTGTCCCTTAAACTGGATTCATTTTCCCCAAAATCGGGTTTTTCCTCCAAAAAACTGGGTTCATTTTCCCCAAAATCAGGGTTTTTTCCCCCTAAACTGGGTTTCGTTTCCCTCAAATCGGATTTTCTTCCCCAAACTGCTTTCATTTTCCCCAAAATCGGGTTTTCCACCCCAAAATGGGTTCTTTATCTCTGAAATCGGGTTTTTTTCCACCAAACTGGGTTTACTTTCCCCAAAATCGGGTTTTTCCTCCCAAACTGAGTTCATTTTCCCCATTATCGGTTTTCTTTACCCCAAACTGCTTTCCTTTTCCCCAAAATTGGGGTTTTGCTCCCATATTGTGTTCAATTTTCCCAAAATTGTCTTTTTTTTCCCACCGAACCGGGTTGATTTTCCCCCAAACCGGGTTTTTCCCCCCAAACTGAGTTTATTTTCCCAAAATCCCATTTTTTCCCCCAAAACTGGGTTCATTTTCCCCATTATCCAATTTTTTGATGCAATCTGGATTCATTTTCCCCATAATCTGGGTTTTTTGCCCCAAAACTGGGTTCATTTACCCAAAATCGGGTTATTCCACCCCAAATTGGTTTCATTTTCCCCAAAATCAGAGTTTTTCCCCAAAACTGGATTCACTTTTCCCAAAATCGTTTTTTTCTCCCAAATTGGGTTCATTTTCACAAAATGTTGCAGGAAATGAACACAGTTTTGTGGGAAAAAAACCCGATTTTGAGGCAAATTAACCCAGTTTGCGGGAAAAAATCCGATTTGAGAGAAGAAGAATGCAGTTTGGGGGGGGGGTGGAAACCGGATTTGAGGGAAACAGAACCCAGTTTAGGGAAAAGAAACCTGATTTTGGGGAAAATGAACCCATTTTTTTCGGGGAAAACCCGATTTGTGGCAAAAAAAAACCCAGTATTCGCAGGGTGGGGTGGGGGGTGGAAGGATTTTGTGGAAAATGAACCCAGTTTGGGGGAGGAAACACAATTTGGGGGAAAATGAATGCAGTTTTGGGGGAAAAAACCCCGATTTGAGGGAAAATGAATGCAGTTTGGGGGGAGAAACCCGATTTTAGGGAAAATGAACCCAATTTGGGGAGGAAAAACCTGATATTGGGGAAAATGAACCCAGTTTGGATGGGAAAACCCGATTACGGGGAAAAATGAACTCATTTTGGGGGAAAAACCCAAACAGGGTTCATTTATTTTCCCATAATCGGGTTTTTCCACCCAAACTAGTTTAATTTTCCCCAAAATCAGTATTTTTCTCACCAAACTGGTTTCATTTTGCCCAATATCGGGTTTGGTCCCTTAAACTGGGTTCATTTTCTCCAAAATCGAGGATTTCCCCCCCAAACTGGGTTCCTTTTCCCCAAAATCGGCTTTTACCCCTAAAATGGGTTAATTTCCCCTCAAATCAGGTTTTTTTCCCCAAAAACTGCTTTCATTTTCCCCAAAATAAGAATTTTCCCACCAAACTTGGTTCATTTTCCCACAATTAGGTATTTTCCTCCAAACTGGGTTCATTTTTTTTCCATAATCGGGTTTTTTTCCCCCAACCTGTGTTCATTTTCCCCAAAATGTGTTTTTTCCTCCCAAACTGGTTTCACTAGCCCACAAATCCGGGTTTCCCCCAAAACTAAGTTCATTTTCCCCATAATCGGGCTTTCCCCCCCCAAACTGGGTTTATTTTCCCCACTATCAGTTTTCTTTATGCCAAAACTGGGTTCAATTTCCCCAAAATCTGTTCTTTTTCCTGCAAAGTGGGTTCATTTTCCCTATAATCATGTTTATTCCCCGAAAACTGCATTCATTTTCCCCAAAATAAGGTTTATCCCCATAAACTGTGTTAATTTTCCCAAAATCAGGTTTTATCGCCAAAACTGAGTTCAATTTCCCCAAAATCTGTTTTGGCACCATAAACTGTGTTAATTTTCCCCCAAAATGGGGTTTCCCCCCCGAAACTGGGTTCATTTTCACACAAAACCGGGTTTTCACCACAAATTGGGTTCATTTTCCCCAAAAGTGTTTTTTTCCACCCAAAATGGGTTAATTTTCCACGAAATCTGGTTTTATCCCAGCAAAATTGTTTCATTTCCCCAAAATGAGGGTTTTTCTCCCAAACTGGTTTCACTTCCCCCAAAATCCGTTTTTTCCTCTCCAAACTGGGTTCACTTTGCCCAAAATCGGGTTTTGTCCCTTAAACTGGATTCATTTTCCCCAAAATCGGGTTTTTCCTCCAAAAAACTGGGTTCATTTTCCCCAAAATCAGGGTTTTTTCCCCCTAAACTGGGTTTCGTTTCCCTCAAATCGGATTTTCTTCCCCAAACTGCTTTCATTTTCCCCAAAATCGGGTTTTCCACCCCAAAATGGGTTCTTTATCTCTGAAATCGGGTTTTTTTCCACCAAACTGGGTTTACTTTCCCCAAAATCGGGTTTTTCCTCCCAAACTGAGTTCATTTTCCCCATTATCGGTTTTCTTTACCCCAAACTGCTTTCCTTTTCCCCAAAATTGGGGTTTTGCTCCCATATTGTGTTCAATTTTCCCAAAATTGTCTTTTTTTTCCCACCGAACCGGGTTGATTTTCCCCCAAACCGGGTTTTTCCCCCCAAACTGAGTTTATTTTCCCAAAATCCCATTTTTTCCCCCAAAACTGGGTTCATTTTCCCCATTATCCAATTTTTTGATGCAATCTGGATTCATTTTCCCCATAATCTGGGTTTTTTGCCCCAAAACTGGGTTCATTTACCCAAAATCGGGTTATTCCACCCCAAATTGGTTTCATTTTCCCCAAAATCAGAGTTTTTCCCCAAAACTGGATTCACTTTTCCCAAAATCGTTTTTTTCTCCCAAATTGGGTTCATTTTCACAAAATGTTGCAGGAAATGAACACAGTTTTGTGGGAAAAAAACCCGATTTTGAGGCAAATTAACCCAGTTTGCGGGAAAAAATCCGATTTGAGAGAAGAAGAATGCAGTTTGGGGGGGGGGTGGAAACCGGATTTGAGGGAAACAGAACCCAGTTTAGGGAAAAGAAACCTGATTTTGGGGAAAATGAACCCATTTTTTTCGGGGAAAACCCGATTTGTGGCAAAAAAAAACCCAGTATTCGCAGGGTGGGGTGGGGGGTGGAAGGATTTTGTGGAAAATGAACCCAGTTTGGGGGAGGAAACACAATTTGGGGGAAAATGAATGCAGTTTTGGGGGAAAAAACCCCGATTTGAGGGAAAATGAATGCAGTTTGGGGGGAGAAACCCGATTTTAGGGAAAATGAACCCAATTTGGGGAGGAAAAACCTGATATTGGGGAAAATGAACCCAGTTTGGATGGGAAAACCCGATTACGGGGAAAAATGAACTCATTTTGGGGGAAAAACCCAAACAGGGTTCATTTATTTTCCCATAATCGGGTTTTTCCACCCAAACTAGTTTAATTTTCCCCAAAATCAGTATTTTTCTCACCAAACTGGTTTCATTTTGCCCAATATCGGGTTTGGTCCCTTAAACTGGGTTCATTTTCTCCAAAATCGAGGATTTCCCCCCCAAACTGGGTTCCTTTTCCCCAAAATCGGCTTTTACCCCTAAAATGGGTTAATTTCCCCTCAAATCAGGTTTTTTTCCCCAAAAACTGCTTTCATTTTCCCCAAAATAAGAATTTTCCCACCAAACTTGGTTCATTTTCCCACAATTAGGTATTTTCCTCCAAACTGGGTTCATTTTTTTTCCATAATCGGGTTTTTTTCCCCCAACCTGTGTTCATTTTCCCCAAAATGTGTTTTTTCCTCCCAAACTGGTTTCACTAGCCCACAAATCCGGGTTTCCCCCAAAACTAAGTTCATTTTCCCCATAATCGGGCTTTCCCCCCCCAAACTGGGTTTATTTTCCCCACTATCAGTTTTCTTTATGCCAAAACTGGGTTCAATTTCCCCAAAATCTGTTCTTTTTCCTGCAAAGTGGGTTCATTTTCCCTATAATCATGTTTATTCCCCGAAAACTGCATTCATTTTCCCCAAAATAAGGTTTATCCCCATAAACTGTGTTAATTTTCCCAAAATCAGGTTTTATCGCCAAAACTGAGTTCAATTTCCCCAAAATCTGTTTTGGCACCATAAACTGTGTTAATTTTCCCCCAAAATGGGGTTTCCCCCCCGAAACTGGGTTCATTTTCACACAAAACCGGGTTTTCACCACAAATTGGGTTCATTTTCCCCAAAAGTGTTTTTTTCCACCCAAAATGGGTTAATTTTCCACGAAATCTGGTTTTATCCCAGCAAAATTGTTTCATTTCCCCAAAATGAGGGTTTTTCTCCCAAACTGGTTTCACTTCCCCCAAAATCCGTTTTTTCCTCTCCAAACTGGGTTCACTTTGCCCAAAATCGGGTTTTGTCCCTTAAACTGGATTCATTTTCCCCAAAATCGGGTTTTTCCTCCAAAAAACTGGGTTCATTTTCCCCAAAATCAGATTTTTTTCCCCCTAAACTGGGTTTCGTTTCCCTCAAATCGGATTTTCTTCCCCAAACTGCTTTCATTTTCCCCAAAATCGGGTTTTCCACCCCAAAATGGGTTCTTTATCTCTGAAATCGGGTTTTTTCCACCAAACTGGGTTTACTTTCCCCAAAATCGGGTTTTTCCTCCCAAACTGAGTTCATTTTCCCCATTATCGGTTTTCTTTACCCCAAACTGCTTTCCTTTTCCCCAAAATTGGGGTTTTGCTCCCATATTGTGTTCAATTTTCCCAAAATTGTCTTTTTTTTCCCACCGAACCGGGTTGATTTTCCCCCAAACCGGGTTTTTCCCCCCAAACTGAGTTTATTTTCCCAAAATCCCATTTTTTCCCCCAAAACTGGGTTCATTTTCCCCATTATCCAATTTTTTGATGCAATCTGGATTCATTTTCCCCATAATCTGGGTTTTTTGCCCCAAAACTGGGTTCATTTACCCAAAATCGGGTTATTCCACCCCAAATTGGTTTCATTTTCCCCAAAATCAGAGTTTTTCCCCAAAAATGGATTCACTTTTCCCAAAATCGTTTTTTTCTCCCAAATTGGGTTCATTTTCACAAAATTTTGCAGGAAATGAACACAGTTTTGTGGGAAAAAACCCCGATTTTGAGGCAAATGAACCCAGTTTGCGGGAAAAAATCCGATTTGAGAGAAGAAGAATCCAGTTTGGGGGGGGGTGGAAACCGGATTTGAGGGAAACAGAACCCAGTTTAGGGAAAAGAAACCTGATTTTGGGGAAAATGAACCCATTTTTATCGGGGAAAAACCCGATTTGTGGCAAAAAAACCCCCAGTATTCGCGGGGTGGGGTGGGGGGTGGAAGGATTTTGTGGAAAATGAACCCAGTTTGGGGGAGGAAACACAATTTGGGGGAAAATGAATGCAGTTTTGGGGGAAAAAACCCCGATTTGAGGGAAAATGAATGCAGTTTGGGGGGAGAAACCCGATTTTAGGGAAAATGAACCCAATTTGGGGAGGAAAAACCTGATATTGGGGAAAATGAACCCAGTTTGGATGGGAAAACCCGATTACGGGGAAAAATGAACTCATTTTGGGGGAAAAACCCAAACAGGGTTCATTTATTTTCCCATAATCGGGTTTTTCCACCCAAACTAGTTTAATTTTCCCCAAAATCAGTATTTTTCTCACCAAACTGGTTTCATTTTGCCCAATATCGGGTTTGGTCCCTTAAACTGGGTTCATTTTCTCCAAAATCGAGGATTTCCCCCCCAAACTGGGTTCCTTTTCCCCAAAATCGGCTTTTACCCCTAAAATGGGTTAATTTCCCCTCAAATCAGGTTTTTTTCCCCCAAAAACTGCTTTCATTTTCCCCAAAATAAGAATTTTCCCACCAAACTTGGTTCATTTTCCCACAATTAGGTATTTTCCTCCAAACTGGGTTCATTTTTTTTCCATAATCGGGTTTTTTTCCCCCAACCTGTGTTCATTTTCCCCAAAATGTGTTTTTTCCTCCCAAACTGGTTTCACTAGCCCACAAATCCGGGTTTCCCCCAAAACTAAGTTCATTTTCCCCATAATCGGGCTTTCCCCCCCCAAACTGGGTTTATTTTCCCCACTATCAGTTTTCTTTATGCCAAAACTGGGTTCAATTTCCCCAAAATCTGTTCTTTTTCCTGCAAAGTGGGTTCATTTTCCCTATAATCATGTTTATTCCCCGAAAACTGCATTCATTTTCCCCAAAATAAGGTTTATCCCCCTAAACTGTGTTAATTTTCCCAAAATCAGGTTTTATCGCCAAAACTGGGTTCAATTTCCCCAAAATCTGTTTTGGCACCATAAACTGTGTTAATTTTCCCCCAAAATGGGGTTTCCCCACCGAAACTGGGTTCATTTTCACACAAAACCGGGTTTTCACCACAAATTGGGTTCATTTTCCCCAAAAGTGTTTTTTTCCACCCAAAATGGGTTCATTTTCCACGAAATCTGGTTTTATCCCAGCAAAATTGTTTCATTTCCCCAAAATGAGGGTTTTTCTCCCAAACTGGTTTCACTTCCCCCAAAATCCGTTTTTTCCTCTCCAAACTGGGTTCACTTTGCCCAAAATCGGGTTTTGTCCCTTAAACTGGATTCATTTTCCCCAAAATCGGGTTTTTCCTCCAAAAAACTGGGTTCATTTTCCCCAAAATCAGGGTTTTTTTCCCCCTAAACTGGGTTTCGTTTCCCTCAAATCGGATTTTCTTCCCCAAACTGCTTTCATTTTCCCCAAAATCGGGTTTTCCACCCCAAAATGGGTTCTTTATCTCTGAAATCGGGTTTTTTCCACCAAACTGGGTTTACTTTCCCCAAAATCGGGTTTTTCCTCCCAAACTGAGTTCATTTTCCCCATTATCGGTTTTCTTTACCCCAAACTGCTTTCCTTTTCCCCAAAATTGAGGTTTTGCTCCCATATTGTGTTCAATTTTCCCAAAATTGTCTTTTTTTTCCCACCGAACCGGGTTGATTTTCCCCCAAACCGGGTTTTTCCCCCCAAACTGAGTTTATTTTCCCAAAATCCCATTTTTCCCCCAAAACTGGGTTCATTTTCCCCATTATCCAATTTTTTGATGCAATCTGGATTCATTTTCCCCATAATCTGGGTTTTTTGCCCCAAAACTGGGTTCATTTACCCAAAATCGGGTTATTCCACCCCAAATTGGTTTCATTTTCCCCAAAATCAGAGTTTTTCCCCAAAACTGGATTCACTTTTCCCAAAATCGTTTTTTTCTCCCAAATTGGGTTCATTTTCACAAAATTTTGCAGGAAATGAACACAGTTTTGTGGGAAAAAACCCCGATTTTGAGGCAAATGAACCCAGTTTGCGGGAAAAAATCCGATTTGAGAGAAGAAGAATCCAGTTTGGGGGGGGGTGGAAACCGGATTTGAGGGAAACAGAACCCAGTTTAGGGAAAAGAAACCTGATTTTGGGGAAAATGAACCCATTTTTATCGGGGAAAAACCCGATTTGTGGCAAAAAAAACCCCAGTATTCGCGGGGTGGGGTGGGGGGTGGAAGGATTTTGTGGAAAATGAACCCAGTTTGGGGGAGGAAACACAATTTGGGTGAAAATGAATGCAGTTTTGGGGGAAAAAACCCCGATTTGAGGGAAAATGAATGCAGTTTGAGGGGAGAAACCCGATTTTAGGGAAAATGAACCCAATTTGGGGAGGAAAAACCTGATATTGGGGAAAATGAACCCAGTTTGGATGGGAAAACCCGATTACGGGGAAAAATGAACTCATTTTGGGGGAAAAACCCAAACAGGGTTCATTTATTTTCCCATAATCGGGTTTTTCCACCCAAACTAGTTTAATTTTCCCCAAAATCAGTATTTTTCTCACCAAACTGGTTTCATTTTGCCCAATATCGGGTTTGGTCCCTTAAACTGGGTTCATTTTCTCCAAAATCGAGGATTTCCCCCCCAAACTGGGTTCCTTTTCCCCAAAATCGGCTTTTACCCCTAAAATGGGTTAATTTCCCCTCAAATCAGGTTTTTTTTCCCCCAAAAACTGCTTTCATTTTCCCCAAAATAAGAATTTTCCCACCAAACTTGGTTCATTTTCCCACAATTAGGTATTTTCCTCCAAACTGGGTTCATTTTTTTTCCATAATCGGGTTTTTTTCCCCCAACCTGTGTTCATTTTCCCCAAAATGTGTTTTTTCCTCCCAAACTGGTTTCACTAGCCCACAAATCCGGGTTTCCCCCAAAACTAAGTTCATTTTCCCCATAATCGGGCTTTCCCCCCCCAAACTGGGTTTATTTTCCCCACTATCAGTTTTCTTTATGCCAAAACTGGGTTCAATTTCCCCAAAATCTGTTCTTTTTCCTGCAAAGTGGGTTCATTTTCCCTATAATCATGTTTATTCCCCGAAAACTGCATTCATTTTCCCCAAAATAAGGTTTATCCCCATAAACTGTGTTAATTTTCCCAAAATCAGGTTTTATCGCCAAAACTGGGTTCAATTTCCCCAAAATCTGTTTTGGCACCATAAACTGTGTTAATTTTCCCCCAAAATGGGGTTTCCCCACCGAAACTGGGTTCATTTTCACACAAAACCGGGTTTTCACCACAAATTGGGTTCATTTTCCCCAAAAGTGTTTTTTTCCACCCAAAATGGGTTCATTTTCCACGAAATCTGGTTTTATCCCAGCAAAATTGTTTCATTTCCCCAAAATGAGGGTTTTTCTCCCAAACTGGTTTCACTTCCCCCAAAATCCGTTTTTTCCTCTCCAAACTGGGTTCACTTTGCCCAAAATCGGGTTTTGTCCCTTAAACTGGATTCATTTTCCCCAAAATCGGGTTTTTCCTCCAAAAAACTGGGTTCATTTTCCCCAAAATCAGGGTTTTTTCCCCCTAAACTGGGTTTCGTTTCCCTCAAATCGGATTTTCTTCCCCAAACTGCTTTCATTTTCCCCAAAATCGGGTTTTCCACCCCAAAATGGGTTCTTTATCTCTGAAATCGGGTTTTTTCCACCAAACTGGGTTTACTTTCCCCAAAATCGGGTTTTTCCTCCCAAACTGAGTTCATTTTCCCCATTATCGGTTTTCTTTACCCCAAACTGCTTTCCTTTTCCCCAAAATTGGGGGTTTGCTCCCATATTGTGTTCAATTTTCCCAAAATTGTCTTTTTTTTTCCCACCGAACCGGGTTGATTTTCCCCCAAACCAGGTTTTTCCCCCCAAACTGAGTTTATTTTCCCAAAATCCCATTTTTTCCCCCAAAACTGGGTTCATTTTCCCCATTATCCAATTTTTTGATGCAATCTGGATTCATTTTCCCCATAATCTGGGTTTTTTGCCCCAAAACTGGGTTCATTTACCCAAAATCGGGTTATTCCACCCCAAATTGGTTTCATTTTCCCTAAAATCAGAGTTTTCCCCCAAAACTGGATTCACTTTTCCCAAAATCGTTTTTTCTCCCAAATTGGGTTCATTTTCACAAAATGTTGCAGGAAATGAACACAGTTTTGTGGGAAAAAAAACCGATTTTGAGGCAAATTAACCCAGTTTGCGGGAAAAATCCGATTTGAGAGAAGAAGAATGCAGTTTGGGGGGGGGGTGGAAACCGGATTTGAGGGAAACAGAACCCAGTTTAAGGAAAAGAAACCTGATTTTGGGGAAAATGAACCCATTTTTTTCGGGGAAAACCCGATTTGTGGCAAAAAAAACCCCAGTATTCGCAGGGTGGGGTTGGGGGGTGGAAGGATTTTGTGGAAAATGAACCCAGTTTGGGGGAGGAAACACAATTTGGGGGAAAATGAATGCAGTTTTGGGGGAAAAAAACCCGATTTGAGGGAAAATGAATGCAGTTTGGGGGGAGAAACCCGATTTTAGGGAAAATGAACCCAATTTGGGGAGGAAAAACCTGATATTGGGGAAAATGAACCCAGTTTGGATGGGAAAACCCGATTACGGGGAAAAATGAACTCATTTTGGGGGAAAAACCCAAACAGGGTTCATTTATTTTCCCATAATCGGTTTTTTTCCACCCAAACTAGTTTAATTTTCCCCAAAATCAGTATTTTTCTCACCAAACTGGTTTCATTTTGCCCAATATCGGGTTTGGTCCCTTAAACTGGGTTCATTTTCTCCAAAATCGAGGATTTCCCCCCCAAACTGGGTTCCTTTTCCCCAAAATCGGCTTTTACCCCTAAAATGGGTTAATTTCCCCTCAAATCAGGTTTTTTTTCCCCCAAAAACTGCTTTCATTTTCCCCAAAATAAGAATTTTCCCACCAAACTTGGTTCATTTCCCCACAATTAGGTATTTTCCTCCAAACTGGGTTCATTTTTTTTCCATAATCGGGTTTTTTTCCCCCAACCTGTGTTCATTTTCCCCAAAATGTGTTTTTTCCTCCCAAACTGGTTTCACTAGCCCACAAATCCGGGTTTCCCCCAAAACTAAGTTCATTTTCCCCATAATCGGGCTTTCCCCCCCCAAACTGGGTTTATTTTCCCCACTATCAGTTTTCTTTATGCCAAAACTGGGTTCAATTTCCCCAAAATCTGTTCTTTTTCCTGCAAAGTGGGTTCATTTTCCCTATAATCATGTTTATTCCCCGAAAACTGCATTCATTTTCCCCAAAATAAGGTTTATCCCCATAAACTGTGTTAATTTTCCCAAAATCAGGTTTTATCGCCAAAACTGGGTTCAATTTCCCCAAAATCTGTTTTGGCACCATAAACTGTGTTAATTTTCCCCCAAAATGGGGTTTCCCCCCCGAAACTGGGTTCATTTTCACACAAAACCGGGTTTTCACCACAAATTGGGTTCATTTTCCCCAAAAGTGTTTTTTTCCACCCAAAATGGGTTCATTTTCCACGAAATCTGGTTTTATCCCAGCAAAATTGTTTCATTTCCCCAAAATGAGGGTTTTTCTCCCAAACTGGTTTCACTTCCCCCAAAATCCGTTTTTTCCTCTCCAAACTGGGTTCACTTTGCCCAAAATCGGGTTTTGTCCCTTAAACTGGATTCATTTTCCCCAAAATCGGGTTTTTCCTCCAAAAAACTGGGTTCATTTTCCCCAAAATCAGGGTTTTTTCCCCCTAAACTGGGTTTCGTTTCCCTCAAATCGGATTTTCTTCCCCAAACTGCTTTCATTTTCCCCAAAATCGGGTTTTCCACCCCAAAATGGGTTCTTTATCTCTGAAATCGGTTTTTTTTCCACCAAACTGGGTTTACTTTCCCCAAAATCGGGTTTTTCCTCCCAAACTGAGTTCATTTTCCCCATTATCGGTTTTCTTTACCCCAAACTGCTTTCCTTTTCCCCAAAATTGGGGTTTTGCTCCCATATTGTGTTCAATTTTCCCAAAATTGTCTTTTTTTTCCCACCGAACCGGGTTGATTTTCCCCCAAACCGGGTTTTTCCCCCCAAACTGAGTTTATTTTCCCAAAATCCCATTTTTTCCCCCAAAACTGGGTTCATTTTCCCCATTATCCAATTTTTTGATGCAATCTGGATTCATTTTCCCCATAATCTGGGTTTTTTGCCCCAAAACTGGGTTCATTTACCCAAAATCGGGTTATTCCACCCCAAATTGGTTTCATTTTCCCCAAAATCAGAGTTTTTCCCCAAAACTGGATTCACTTTTCCCAAAATCGTTTTTTTCTCCCAAATTGGGTTCATTTTCACAAAATGTTGCAGGAAATGAACACAGTTTTGTGGGAAAAAAACCCGATTTTGAGGCAAATTAACCCAGTTTGCGGGAAAAAATCCGATTTGAGAGAAGAAGAATGCAGTTTGGGGGGGGGGGTGGAAACCGGATTTGAGGGAAACAGAACCCAGTTTAGGGAAAAGAAACCTGATTTTGGGGAAAATGAACCCATTTTTTTCGGGGAAAACCCGATTTGTGGCAAAAAAAACCCCAGTATTCGCAGGGTGGGGTGGGGGGTGGAAGGATTTTGTGGAAAATGAACCCAGTTTGGGGGAGGAAACACAATTTGGGGGAAAATGAATGCAGTTTTGGGGGAAAAAACCCCGATTTGAGGGAAAATGAATGCAGTTTGGGGGGAGAAACCCGATTTTAGGGAAAATGAACCCAATTTGGGGAGGAAAAACCTGATATTGGGGAAAATGAACCCAGTTTGGATGGGAAAACCCGATTACGGGGAAAAATGAACTCATTTTGGGGGAAAAACCCAAACAGGGTTCATTTATTTTCCCATAATCGGTTTTTTTTCCACCCAAACTAGTTTAATTTTCCCCAAAATCAGTATTTTTCTCACCAAACTGGTTTCATTTTGCCCAATATCGGGTTTGGTCCCTTAAACTGGGTTCATTTTCTCCAAAATCGAGGATTTCCCCCCCAAACTGGGTTCCTTTTCCCCAAAATCGGCTTTTACCCCTAAAATGGGTTAATTTCCCCTCAAATCAGGTTTTTTTCCCCCAAAAACTGCTTTCATTTTCCCCAAAATAAGAATTTTCCCACCAAACTTGGTTCATTTTCCCACAATTAGGTATTTTCCTCCAAACTGGGTTCATTTTTTTTCCATAATCGGGTTTTTTTCCCCCAACTTGTGTTCATTTTCCCCAAAATGTGTTTTTTCCTCCCAAACTGGTTTCACTAGCCCACAAATCCGGGTTTCCCCCAAAACTAAGTTCATATTCCCCATAATCGGGCTTTCCCCCCCCAAACTGGGTTTATTTTCCCCACTATCAGTTTTCTTTATGCCAAAACTGGGTTCAATTTCCCCAAAATCTGTTCTTTTTCCTGCAAAGTGGGTTCATTTTCCCTATAATCATGTTTATTCCCCGAAAACTGCATTCATTTTCCCCAAAATAAGGTTTATCCCCCTAAACTGTGTTAATTTTCCCAAAATCAGGTTTTATCGCCAAAACTGGGTTAATTTTCCCCAAAATCTGTTTTGGCACCATAAACTGTGTTAATTTTCCCCCAAAATGGGGTTTCCCCCCCGAAACTGGGTTCATTTTCACACAAAACCGGGTTTTCACCACAAATTGGGTTCATTTTCCCCAAAAGTGTTTTTTTCCACCCAAAATGGGTTCATTTTCCACGAAATCTGGTTTTATCCCAGCAAAATTGTTTCATTTCCCCAAAATGAGGGTTTTTCTCCCAAACTGGTTTCACTTCCCCCAAAATCCGTTTTTTCCTCTCCAAACTGGGTTCACTTTGCCCAAAATCGGGTTTTATCCCTTAAACTGGATTCATTTTCCCAAAAATCGGGTTTTTCCTCCAAAAAACCGGGTTCATTTTCCCCAAAATCAGATTTTTTTCCCCCTAAACTGGGTTTCGTTTCCCTCAAATCGGATTTTCTTCCCCAAACTGCTTTCATTTTCCCCAAAATCGGGTTTTCCACCCCAAAATGGGTTCTTTATCTCTGAAATCGGGTTTTTTCCACCAAACTGGGTTTACTTTCCCCAAAATCGGGTTTTTCCTCCCAAACTGAGTTCATTTTCCCCATTATCGGTTTTCTTTACCCCAAACTGCTTTCCTTTTCCCCAAAATTGGGGTTTTGCTCCCATATTGTGTTCAATTTTCCCAAAATTGTCTTTTTTTTCCCACCGAACCGGGTTGATTTTCCCCCAAACCGGGTTTTTCCCCCCAAACTGAGTTTATTTTCCCAAAATCCCATTTTTTCCCCCAAAACTGGGTTCATTTTCCCCATTATCCAATTTTTTGATGCAATCTGGATTCATTTTCCCCATAATCTGGGTTTTTTGCCCCAAAACTGGGTTCATTTACCCAAAATCGGGTTATTCCACCCCAAATTGGTTTCATTTTCCCCAAAATCAGAGTTTTTCCCCAAAACTGGATTCACTTTTCCCAAAATCGTTTTTTTCTCCCAAATTGGGTTCATTTTCACAAAATGTTGCAGGAAATGAACACAGTTTTGTGGGAAAAAAACCCGATTTTGAGGCAAATGAACCCAGTTTGCGGGAAAAAATCCGATTTGAGAGAAGAAGAATGCAGTTTGGGGGGGGGGTGGAAACCGGATTTGAGGGAAACAGAACCCAGTTTAGGGAAAAGAAACCTGATTTTGGGGAAAATGAACCCATTTTTTTCGGGGAAAACCCGATTTGTGGCAAAAAAAACCCCAGTATTCGCAGGGTGGGGTGGGGGGTGGAAGGATTTTGTGGAAAATGAACCCAGTTTGGGGGAGGAAACACAATTTGGGGGAAAATGAATGCAGTTTTGGGGGAAAAAACCCCGATTTGAGGGAAAATGAATGCAGTTTGGGGGGAGAAACCCGATTTTAGGGAAAATGAACCCAATTTGGGGAGGAAAAACCTGATATTGGGGAAAATGAACCCAGTTTGGATGGGAAAACCCGATTACGGGGAAAAATGAACTCATTTTGGGGGAAAAACCCAAACAGGGTTCATTTATTTTCCCATAATCGGTTTTTTTTCCACCCAAACTAGTTTAATTTTCCCCAAAATCAGTATTTTTCTCACCAAACTGGTTTCATTTTGCCCAATATCGGGTTTGGTCCCTTAAACTGGGTTCATTTTCTCCAAAATCGAGGATTTCCCCCCCAAACTGGGTTCCTTTTCCCCAAAATCGGCTTTTACCCCTAAAATGGGTTAATTTCCCCTCAAATCAGGTTTTTTTCCCCCAAAAACTGCTTTCATTTTCCCCAAAATAAGAATTTTCCCACCAAACTTGGTTCATTTTCCCACAATTAGGTATTTTCCTCCAAACTGGGTTCATTTTTTTTCCATAATCGGGTTTTTTTCCCCCAACTTGTGTTCATTTTCCCCAAAATGTGTTTTTTCCTCCCAAACTGGTTTCACTAGCCCACAAATCCGGGTTTCCCCCAAAACTAAGTTCATATTCCCCATAATCGGGCTTTCCCCCCCCAAACTGGGTTTATTTTCCCCACTATCAGTTTTCTTTATGCCAAAACTGGGTTCAATTTCCCCAAAATCTGTTCTTTTTCCTGCAAAGTGGGTTCATTTTCCCTATAATCATGTTTATTCCCCGAAAACTGCATTCATTTTCCCCAAAATAAGGTTTATCCCCCTAAACTGTGTTAATTTTCCCAAAATCAGGTTTTATCGCCAAAACTGGGTTAATTTTCCCCAAAATCTGTTTTGGCACCATAAACTGTGTTAATTTTCCCCCAAAATGGGGTTTCCCCCCCGAAACTGGGTTCATTTTCACACAAAACCGGGTTTTCACCACAAATTGGGTTCATTTTCCCCAAAAGTGTTTTTTTCCACCCAAAATGGGTTCATTTTCCACGAAATCTGGTTTTATCCCAGCAAAATTGTTTCATTTCCCCAAAATGAGGGTTTTTCTCCCAAACTGGTTTCACTTCCCCCAAAATCCGTTTTTTCCTCTCCAAACTGGGTTCACTTTGCCCAAAATCGGGTTTTGTCCCTTAAACTGGATTCATTTTCCCAAAAATCGGGTTTTTCCTCCAAAAAACCGGGTTCATTTTCCCCAAAATCAGATTTTTTTCCCCCTAAACTGGGTTTCGTTTCCCTCAAATCGGATTTTCTTCCCCAAACTGCTTTCATTTTCCCCAAAATCGGGTTTTCCACCCCAAAATGGGTTCTTTATCTCTGAAATCGGGTTTTTTCCACCAAACTGGGTTTACTTTCCCCAAAATCGGGTTTTTCCTCCCAAACTGAGTTCATTTTCCCCATTATCGGTTTTCTTTACCCCAAACTGCTTTCCTTTTCCCCAAAATTGGGGTTTTGCTCCCATATTGTGTTCAATTTTCCCAAAATTGTCTTTTTTTTCCCACCGAACCGGGTTGATTTTCCCCCAAACCGGGTTTTTCCCCCCAAACTGAGTTTATTTTCCCAAAATCCCATTTTTTCCCCCAAAACTGGGTTCATTTTCCCCATTATCCAATTTTTTGATGCAATCTGGATTCATTTTCCCCATAATCTGGGTTTTTTGCCCCAAAACTGGGTTCATTTACCCAAAATCGGGTTATTCCACCCCAAATTGGTTTCATTTTCCCCAAAATCAGAGTTTTTCCCCAAAACTGGATTCACTTTTCCCAAAATCGTTTTTTTCTCCCAAATTGGGTTCATTTTCACAAAATGTTGCAGGAAATGAACACAGTTTTGTGGGAAAAAAAAACCGATTTTGAGGCAAATTAACCCAGTTTGCGGGAAAAATCCGATTTGAGAGAAGAAGAATGCAGTTTGGGGGGGGGGGTGGAAACCGGATTTGAGGGAAACAGAACCCAGTTTAAGGAAAAGAAACCTGATTTTGGGGAAAATGAACCCATTTTTTTCGGGGAAAACCCGATTTGTGGCAAAAAAAACCCCAGTATTCGCAGGGTGGGGTTGGGGGGTGGAAGGATTTTGTGGAAAATGAACCCAGTTTGGGGGAGGAAACACAATTTGGGGGAAAATGAATGCAGTTTTGGGGGAAAAAAACCCGATTTGAGGGAAAATGAATGCAGTTTGGGGGGAGAAACCTGATTTTAGGGAAAATGAACCCAATTTGGGGAGGAAAAACCTGATATTGGGGAAAATGAACCCAGTTTGGATGGGAAAACCCGATTACGGGGAAAAATGAACTCATTTTGGGGGAAAAACCCAAACAGGGTTCATTTATTTTCCCATAATCGGTTTTTTTCCACCCAAACTAGTTTAATTTTCCCCAAAATCAGTATTTTTCTCACCAAACTGGTTTCATTTTGCCCAATATCGGGTTTGGTCCCTTAAACTGGGTTCATTTTCTCCAAAATCGAGGATTTCCCCCCCAAACTGGGTTCCTTTTCCCCAAAATCGGCTTTTACCCCTAAAATGGGTTAATTTCCCCTCAAATCAGGTTTTTTTTCCCCCAAAAACTGCTTTCATTTTCCCCAAAATAAGAATTTTCCCACCAAACTTGGTTCATTTCCCCACAATTAGGTATTTTCCTCCAAACTGGGTTCATTTTTTTTCCATAATCGGGTTTTTTTCCCCCAACCTGTGTTCATTTTCCCCAAAATGTGTTTTTTCCTCCCAAACTGGTTTCACTAGCCCACAAATCCGGGTTTCCCCCAAAACTAAGTTCATTTTCCCCATAATCGGGCTTTCCCCCCCCAAACTGGGTTTATTTTCCCCACTATCAGTTTTCTTTATGCCAAAACTGGGTTCAATTTCCCCAAAATCTGTTCTTTTTCCTGCAAAGTGGGTTCATTTTCCCTATAATCATGTTTATTCCCCGAAAACTGCATTCATTTTCCCCAAAATAAGGTTTATCCCCATAAACTGTGTTAATTTTCCCAAAATCAGGTTTTATCGCCAAAACTGGGTTCAATTTCCCCAAAATCTGTTTTGGCACCATAAACTGTGTTAATTTTCCCCCAAAATGGGGTTTCCCCCCCGAAACTGGGTTCATTTTCACACAAAACCGGGTTTTCACCACAAATTGGGTTCATTTTCCCCAAAAGTGTTTTTTTCCACCCAAAATGGGTTCATTTTCCACGAAATCTGGTTTTATCCCAGCAAAATTGTTTCATTTCCCCAAAATGAGGGTTTTTCTCCCAAACTGGTTTCACTTCCCCCAAAATCCGTTTTTTCCTCTCCAAACTGGGTTCACTTTGCCCAAAATCGGGTTTTGTCCCTTAAACTGGATTCATTTTCCCCAAAATCGGGTTTTTCCTCCAAAAAACTGGGTTCATTTTCCCCAAAATCAGGGTTTTTTCCCCCTAAACTGGGTTTCGTTTCCCTCAAATCGGAGATTTTCTTCCCCAAACTGCTTTCATTTTCCCCAAAATCGGGTTTTCCACCCCAAAATGGGTTCTTTATCTCTGAAATCGGGTTTTTTTTCCACCAAACTGGGTTTACTTTCCCAAAATCGGGTTTTTCCTCCCAAACTGAGTTCATTTTCCCCATTATCGGTTTTCTTTACCCCAAACTGCTTTCCTTTTCCCCAAAATTGGGGTTTTGCTCCCATATTGTGTTCAATTTTCCCAAAATTGTCTTTTTTTTCCCACCGAACCGGGTTGATTTTCCCCCAAACCGGGTTTTTCCCCCAAACTGAGTTTATTTTCCCAAAATCCCATTTTTTCCCCCAAAACTGGGTTCATTTTCCCATTATCCAATTTTTTGATGCAATCTGGATTCATTTTCCCCATAATCTGGGTTTTTTGCCCCAAAACTGGGTTCATTTACCCAAAATCGGGTTATTCCACCCCAAATTGGTTTCATTTTCCCCAAAATCAGAGTTTTTCCCCAAAACTGGATTCACTTTTCCCAAAATCGTTTTTTTCTCCCAAATTGGGTTCATTTTCACAAAATGTTGCAGGAAATGAACACAGTTTTGTGGGAAAAAAAACCGATTTTGAGGCAAATTAACCCAGTTTGCGGGAAAAATCCGATTTGAGAGAAGAAGAATGCAGTTTGGGGGGGGGGGTGGAAACCGGATTTGAGGGAAACAGAACCCAGTTTAAGGAAAAGAAACCTGATTTTGGGGAAAATGAACCCATTTTTTTCGGGGAAAACCCGATTTGTGGCAAAAAAAACCCCAGTATTCGCAGGGTGGGGTTGGGGGGTGGAAGGATTTTGTGGAAAATGAACCCAGTTTGGGGGAGGAAACACAATTTGGGGGAAAATGAATGCAGTTTTGTGGGAAAAAAACCCGATTTGAGGGAAAATGAATGCAGTTTGGGGGGAGAAACCTGATTTTAGGGAAAATGAACCCAATTTGGGGAGGAAAAACCTGATATTGGGGAAAATGAACCCAGTTTGGATGGGAAAACCCGATTACGGGGAAAAATGAACTCATTTTGGGGGAAAAACCCAAACAGGGTTCATTTATTTTCCCATAATCGGTTTTTTTCCACCCAAACTAGTTTAATTTTCCCCAAAATCAGTATTTTTCTCACCAAACTGGTTTCATTTTGCCCAATATCGGGTTTGGTCCCTTAAACTGGGTTCATTTTCTCCAAAATCGAGGATTTCCCCCCCAAACTGGGTTCCTTTTCCCCAAAATCGGCTTTTACCCCTAAAATGGGTTAATTTCCCCTCAAATCAGGTTTTTTTTCCCCCAAAAACTGCTTTCATTTTCCCCAAAATAAGAATTTTCCCACCAAACTTGGTTCATTTCCCCACAATTAGGTATTTTCCTCCAAACTGGGTTCATTTTTTTTCCATAATCGGGTTTTTTTCCCCCAACCTGTGTTCATTTTCCCCAAAATGTGTTTTTTCCTCCCAAACTGGTTTCACTAGCCCACAAATCCGGGTTTCCCCCAAAACTAAGTTCATTTTCCCCATAATCGGGCTTTCCCCCCCCAAACTGGGTTTATTTTCCCCACTATCAGTTTTCTTTATGCCAAAACTGGGTTCAATTTCCCCAAAATCTGTTCTTTTTCCTGCAAAGTGGGTTCATTTTCCCTATAATCATGTTTATTCCCCGAAAACTGCATTCATTTTCCCCAAAATAAGGTTTATCCCCATAAACTGTGTTAATTTTCCCAAAATCAGGTTTTATCGCCAAAACTGGGTTCAATTTCCCCAAAATCTGTTTTGGCACCATAAACTGTGTTAATTTTCCCCCAAAATGGGGTTTCCCCCCCGAAACTGGGTTCATTTTCACACAAAACCGGGTTTTCACCACAAATTGGGTTCATTTTCCCCAAAAGTGTTTTTTTCCACCCAAAATGGGTTCATTTTCCACGAAATCTGGTTTTATCCCAGCAAAATTGTTTCATTTCCCCAAAATGAGGGTTTTTCTCCCAAACTGGTTTCACTTCCCCCAAAATCCGTTTTTTCCTCTCCAAACTGGGTTCACTTTGCCCAAAATCGGGTTTTGTCCCTTAAACTGGATTCATTTTCCCCAAAATCGGGTTTTTCCTCCAAAAAACTGGGTTCATTTTCCCCAAAATCAGGGTTTTTTCCCCCTAAACTGGGTTTCGTTTCCCTCAAATCGGATTTTCTTCCCCAAACTGCTTTCATTTTCCCCAAAATCGGGTTTTCCACCCCAAAATGGGTTCTTTATCTCTGAAATCGGGTTTTTTTCCACCAAACTGGGTTTACTTTCCCCAAAATCGGGTTTTTCCTCCCAAACTGAGTTCATTTTCCCCATTATCGGTTTTCTTTACCCCAAACTGCTTTCCTTTTCCCCAAAATTGGGGTTTTGCTCCCATATTGTGTTCAATTTTCCCAAAATTGTCTTTTTTTTCCCACCGAACCGGGTTGATTTTCCCCCAAACCGGGTTTTTCCCCCCAAACTGAGTTTATTTTCCCAAAATCCCATTTTTTCCCCCAAAACTGGGTTCATTTTCCCCATTATCCAATTTTTTGATGCAATCTGGATTCATTTTCCCCATAATCTGGGTTTTTTGCCCCAAAACTGGGTTCATTTACCCAAAATCGGGTTATTCCACCCCAAATTGGTTTCATTTTCCCCAAAATCAGAGTTTTTCCCCAAAACTGGATTCACTTTTCCCAAAATCGTTTTTTTCTCCCAAATTGGGTTCATTTTCACAAAATGTTGCAGGAAATGAACACAGTTTTGTGGGAAAAAAACCCGATTTTGAGGCAAATTAACCCAGTTTGCGGGAAAAAATCCGATTTGAGAGAAGAAGAATGCAGTTTGGGGGGGGGGTGGAAACCGGATTTGAGGGAAACAGAACCCAGTTTAGGGAAAAGAAACCTGATTTTGGGGAAAATGAACCCATTTTTTTCGGGGAAAACCCGATTTGTGGCAAAAAAAAACCCAGTATTCGCAGGGTGGGGTGGGGGGTGGAAGGATTTTGTGGAAAATGAACCCAGTTTGGGGGAGGAAACACAATTTGGGGGAAAATGAATGCAGTTTTGGGGGAAAAAACCCCGATTTGAGGGAAAATGAATGCAGTTTGGGGGGAGAAACCCGATTTTAGGGAAAATGAACCCAATTTGGGGAGGAAAAACCTGATATTGGGGAAAATGAACCCAGTTTGGATGGGAAAACCCGATTACGGGGAAAAATGAACTCATTTTGGGGGAAAAACCCAAACAGGGTTCATTTATTTTCCCATAATCGGTTTTTTTTCCACCCAAACTAGTTTAATTTTCCCCAAAATCAGTATTTTTCTCACCAAACTGGTTTCATTTTGCCCAATATCGGGTTTGGTCCCTTAAACTGGGTTCATTTTCTCCAAAATCGAGGATTTCCCCCCCAAACTGGGTTCCTTTTCCCCAAAATCGGCTTTTACCCCTAAAATGGGTTAATTTCCCCTCAAATCAGGTTTTTTTCCCCCAAAAACTGCTTTCATTTTCCCCAAAATAAGAATTTTCCCACCAAACTTGGTTCATTTTCCCACAATTAGGTATTTTCCTCCAAACTGGGTTCATTTTTTTTCCATAATCGGGTTTTTTTCCCCCAACTTGTGTTCATTTTCCCCAAAATGTGTTTTTTCCTCCCAAACTGGTTTCACTAGCCCACAAATCCGGGTTTCCCCCAAAACTAAGTTCATATTCCCCATAATCGGGCTTTCCCCCCCCAAACTGGGTTTATTTTCCCCACTATCAGTTTTCTTTATGCCAAAACTGGGTTCAATTTCCCCAAAATCTGTTCTTTTTCCTGCAAAGTGGGTTCATTTTCCCTATAATCATGTTTATTCCCCGAAAACTGCATTCATTTTCCCCAAAATAAGGTTTATCCCCATAAACTGTGTTAATTTTCCCAAAATCAGGTTTTATCGCCAAAACTGGGTTCAATTTCCCCAAAATCTGTTTTGGCACCATAAACTGTGTTAATTTTCCCCCAAAATGGGGTTTCCCCCCGAAACTGGGTTCATTTTCACACAAAACCGGGTTTTCACCACAAATTGGGTTCATTTTCCCCAAAAGTGTTTTTTTCCACCCAAAATGGGTTCATTTTCCACGAAATCTGGTTTTATCCCAGCAAAATTGTTTCATTTCCCCAAAATGAGGGTTTTTCTCCCAAACTGGTTTCACTTCCCCCAAAATCCGTTTTTTCCTCTCCAAACTGGGTTCACTTTGCCCAAAATCGGGTTTTGTCCCTTAAACTGGATTCATTTTCCCCAAAATCGGGTTTTTCCTCCAAAAAACTGGGTTCATTTTCCCCAAAATCAGGGTTTTTTCCCCCTAAACTGGGTTTCGTTTCCCTCAAATCGGATTTTCTTCCCCAAACTGCTTTCATTTTCCCCAAAATCGGGTTTTCCACCCCAAAATGGGTTCTTTATCTCTGAAATCGGGTTTTTTTCCACCAAACTGGGTTTACTTTCCCCAAAATCGGGTTTTTCCTCCCAAACTGAGTTCATTTTCCCCATTATCGGTTTTCTTTACCCCAAACTGCTTTCCTTTTCCCCAAAATTGGGGTTTTGCTCCCATATTGTGTTCAATTTTCCCAAAATTGTCTTTTTTTTCCCACCGAACCGGGTTGATTTTCCCCCAAACCGGGTTTTTCCCCCCAAACTGAGTTTATTTTCCCAAAATCCCATTTTTTCCCCCAAAACTGGGTTCATTTTCCCCATTATCCAATTTTTTGATGCAATCTGGATTCATTTTCCCCATAATCTGGGTTTTTTGCCCCAAAACTGGGTTCATTTACCCAAAATCGGGTTATTCCACCCCAAATTGGTTTCATTTTCCCCAAAATCAGAGTTTTTCCCCAAAACTGGATTCACTTTTCCCAAAATCGTTTTTTTCTCCCAAATTGGGTTCATTTTCACAAAATGTTGCAGGAAATGAACACAGTTTTGTGGGAAAAAAACCCGATTTTGAGGCAAATTAACCCAGTTTGCGGGAAAAAATCCGATTTGAGAGAAGAAGAATGCAGTTTGGGGGGGGGGTGGAAACCGGATTTGAGGGAAACAGAACCCAGTTTAGGGAAAAGAAACCTGATTTTGGGGAAAATGAACCCATTTTTTTCGGGGAAAACCCGATTTGTGGCAAAAAAAACCCCCAGTATTCGCAGGGTGGGGTGGGGGGTGGAAGGATTTTGTGGAAAATGAACCCAGTTTGGGGGAGGAAACACAATTTGGGGGAAAATGAATGCAGTTTTGGGGGAAAAAACCCCGATTTGAGGGAAAATGAATGCAGTTTGGGGGGAGAAACCCGATTTTAGGGAAAATGAACCCAATTTGGGGAGGAAAAACCTGATATTGGGGAAAATGAACCCAGTTTGGATGGGAAAACCCGATTACGGGGAAAAATGAACTCATTTTGGGGGAAAAACCCAAACAGGGTTCATTTATTTTCCCATAATCGGGTTTTTCCACCCAAACTAGTTTAATTTTCCCCAAAATCAGTATTTTTCTCACCAAACTGGTTTCATTTTGCCCAATATCGGGTTTGGTCCCTTAAACTGGGTTCATTTTCTCCAAAATCGAGGATTTCCCCCCCAAACTGGGTTCCTTTTCCCCAAAATCGGCTTTTACCCCTAAAATGGGTTAATTTCCCCTCAAATCAGGTTTTTTTCCCCCAAAAACTGCTTTCATTTTCCCCAAAATAAGAATTTTCCCACCAAACTTGGTTCATTTTCCCACAATTAGGTATTTTCCTCCAAACTGGGTTCATTTTTTTTCCATAATCGGGTTTTTTTCCCCCAACCTGTGTTCATTTTCCCCAAAATGTGTTTTTTCCTCCCAAACTGGTTTCACTAGCCCACAAATCCGGGTTTCCCCCAAAACTAAGTTCATTTTCCCCATAATCGGGCTTTCCCCCCCCAAACTGGGTTTATTTTCCCCACTATCAGTTTTCTTTATGCCAAAACTGGGTTCAATTTCCCCAAAATCTGTTCTTTTTCCTGCAAAGTGGGTTCATTTTCCCTATAATCATGTTTATTCCCCGAAAACTGCATTCATTTTCCCCAAAATAAGGTTTATCCCCCTAAACTGTGTTAATTTTCCCAAAATCAGGTTTTATCGCCAAAACTGGGTTAATTTTCCCCAAAATCTGTTTTGGCACCATAAACTGTGTTAATTTTCCCCCAAAATGGGGTTTCCCCCCCGAAACTGGGTTCATTTTCACACAAAACCGGTTTTTCACCACAAATTGGGTTCATTTTCCCCAAAAGTGTTTTTTCCACCCAAAATGGGTTCATTTTCCACGAAATCTGGTTTTATCCCAGCAAAATTGTTTCATTTCCCCAAAATGAGGGTTTTTCTCCCAAACTGGTTTCACTTCCCCCAAAATCCGTTTTTTCCTCTCCAAACTGGGTTCACTTTGCCCAAAATCGGGTTTTGTCCCTTAAACTGGATTCATTTTCCCAAAAATCGGGTTTTTCCTCCAAAAAACCGGGTTCATTTTCCCCAAAATCAGATTTTTTTCCCCCTAAACTGGGTTTCGTTTCCCTCAAATCGGATTTTCTTCCCCAAACTGCTTTCATTTTCCCCAAAATCGGGTTTTCCACCCCAAAATGGGTTCTTTATCTCTGAAATCGGGTTTTTTCCACCAAACTGGGTTTACTTTCCCCAAAATCGGGTTTTTCCTCCCAAACTGAGTTCATTTTCCCCATTATCGGTTTTCTTTACCCCAAACTGCTTTCCTTTTCCCCAAAATTGGGGTTTTGCTCCCATATTGTGTTCAATTTTCCCAAAATTGTCTTTTTTTTCCCACCGAACCGGGTTGATTTTCCCCCAAACCGGGTTTTTCCCCCCAAACTGAGTTTATTTTCCCAAAATCCCATTTTTTCCCCCAAAACTGGGTTCATTTTCCCCATTATCCAATTTTTTGATGCAATCTGGATTCATTTTCCCCATAATCTGGGTTTTTTGCCCCAAAACTGGGTTCATTTACCCAAAATCGGGTTATTCCACCCCAAATTGGTTTCATTTTCCCCAAAATCAGAGTTTTTCCCCAAAAATGGATTCACTTTTCCCAAAATCGTTTTTTTCTCCCAAATTGGGTTCATTTTCACAAAATTTGGCAGGAAATGAACACAGTTTTGTGGGAAAAAACCCCGATTTTGAGGCAAATGAACCCAGTTTGCGGGAAAAAATCCGATTTGAGAGAAGAAGAATCCAGTTTGGGGGGGGGTGGAAACCGGATTTGAGGGAAACAGAACCCAGTTTAGGGAAAAGAAACCTGATTTTGGGGAAAATGAACCCATTTTTATCGGGGAAAAACCCGATTTGTGGCAAAAAAAACCCCAGTATTCGCGGGGTGGGGTGGGGGGTGGAAGGATTTTGTGGAAAATGAACCCAGTTTGGGGGAGGAAACACAATTTGGGGGAAAATGAATGCAGTTTTGGGGGAAAAAACCCCGATTTGAGGGAAAATGAATGCAGTTTGGGGGGAGAAACCCGATTTTAGGGAAAATGAACCCAATTTGGGGAGGAAAAACCTGATATTGGGGAAAATGAACCCAGTTTGGATGGGAAAACCCGATTACGGGGAAAAATGAACTCATTTTGGGGGAAAAACCCAAACAGGGTTCATTTATTTTCCCATAATCGGGTTTTTCCACCCAAACTAGTTTAATTTTCCCCAAAATCAGTATTTTTCTCACCAAACTGGTTTCATTTTGCCCAATATCGGGTTTGGTCCCTTAAACTGGGTTCATTTTCTCCAAAATCGAGGATTTCCCCCCCAAACTGGGTTCCTTTTCCCCAAAATCGGCTTTTACCCCTAAAATGGGTTAATTTCCCCTCAAATCAGGTTTTTTTCCCCCAAAAACTGCTTTCATTTTCCCCAAAATAAGAATTTTCCCACCAAACTTGGTTCATTTTCCCACAATTAGGTATTTTCCTCCAAACTGGGTTCATTTTTTTTCCATAATCGGGTTTTTTTCCCCCAACCTGTGTTCATTTTCCCCAAAATGTGTTTTTTCCTCCCAAACTGGTTTCACTAGCCCACAAATCCGGGTTTCCCCCAAAACTAGGTTCATTTTCCCCATAATCGGGCTTTCCCCCCCCAAACTGGGTTTATTTTCCCCACTATCAGTTTTCTTTATGCCAAAACTGGGTTCATTTTCCCCAAAATCTGTTCTTTTTCCTGCAAAGTGGGTTCATTTTCCCTATAATCATGTTTATTCCCCGAAAACTGCATTCATTTTCCCCAAAATAAGGTTTATCCCCCTAAACTGTGTTAATTTTCCCAAAATCAGGTTTTATCGCCAAAACTGGGTTAATTTTCCCCAAAATCTGTTTTGGCACCATAAACTGTGTTAATTTTCCCCCAAAATGGGGTTTCCCCCCCGAAACTGGGTTCATTTTCACACAAAACCGGGTTTTCACCACAAATTGGGTTCATTTTCCCCAAAAGTGTTTTTTTCCACCCAAAATGGGTTCATTTTCCACGAAATCTGGTTTTATCCCAGCAAAATTGTTTCATTTCCCCAAAATGAGGGTTTTTCTCCCAAACTGGTTTCACTTCCCCCAAAATCCGTTTTTTCCTCTCCAAACTGGGTTCACTTTGCCCAAAATCGGGTTTTGTCCCTTAAACTGGATTAATTTTCCCAAAAATCGGGTTTTTCCTCCAAAAAACCGGGTTCATTTTCCCCAAAATCAGATTTTTTTCCCCCTAAACTGGGTTTCGTTTCCCTCAAATCGGATTTTCTTCCCCAAACTGCTTTCATTTTCCCCAAAATCGGGTTTTCCACCCCAAAATGGGTTCTTTATCTCTGAAATCGGGTTTTTTCCACCAAACTGGGTTTACTTTCCCCAAAATCGGGTTTTTCCTCCCAAACTGAGTTCATTTTCCCCATTATCGGTTTTCTTTACCCCAAACTGCTTTCCTTTTCCCCAAAATTGGGGTTTTGCTCCCATATTGTGTTCAATTTTCCCAAAATTGTCTTTTTTTTCCCACCGAACCGGGTTGATTTTCCCCCAAACCGGGTTTTCCCCCCCAAACTGAGTTTATTTTCCCAAAATCCCATTTTTTCCCTTAAAACTGGGTTCATTTTCCCCATTATCCAATTTTTTTGATGCAATCTGGATTCATTTTCCCCATAATCTGGGTTTTTTGCCCCAAAACTGGGTTCATTTACCCAAAATCGGGTTATTCCACCCCAAATTGGTTTCATTTTCCCCAAAATCAGAGTTTTCCCCCAAAACTGGATTCACTTTTCCCAAAATCGTTTTTTTCTCACAAATTGGGTTCATTTTCACAAAATTTTGCAGGAAATGAACACAGTTTTGTGGGAAAAAAACCCGATTTTGAGGCAAATTAACCCAGTTTGCGGGAAAAAATCCGATTTGAGAGAAGAAGAATGCAGTTTGGGGGGGGGGTGGAAACCGGATTTGAGGGAAACAGAACCCAGTTTAGGGAAAAGAAACCTGATTTTGGGGAAAATGAACCCATTTTTTTCGGGGAAAACCCGATTTGTGGCAAAAAAACCCCCAGTATTCGCAGGGTGGGGTGGGGGGTGGAAGGATTTTGTGGAAAATGAACCCAGTTTGGGGGAGGAAACACAATTTGGGGGAAAATGAATGCAGTTTTGGGGGAAAAAACCCCGATTTGAGGGAAAATGAATGCAGTTTGGGGGGAGAAACCCGATTTTAGGGAAAATGAACCCAATTTGGGGAGGAAAAACCTGATATTGGGGAAAATGAACCCAGTTTGGATGGGAAAACCCGATTACGGGGAAAAATGAACTCATTTTGGGGGAAAAACCCAAACAGGGTTCATTTATTTTCCCATAATCGGGTTTTTCCACCCAAACTAGTTTAATTTTCCCCAAAATCAGTATTTTTCTCACCAAACTGGTTTCATTTTGCCCAATATCGGGTTTGGTCCCTTAAACTGGGTTCATTTTCTCCAAAATCGAGGATTTCCCCCCCAAACTGGGTTCCTTTTCCCCAAAATCGGCTTTTACCCCTAAAATGGGTTAATTTCCCCTCAAATCAGGTTTTTTTCCCCCAAAAACTGCTTTCATTTTCCCCAAAATAAGAATTTTCCCACCAAACTTGGTTCATTTTCCCACAATTAGGTATTTTCCTCCAAACTGGGTTCATTTTTTTTCCATAATCGGGTTTTTTTCCCCCAACCTGTGTTCATTTTCCCCAAAATGTGTTTTTTCCTCCCAAACTGGTTTCACTAGCCCACAAATCCGGGTTTCCCCCAAAACTAAGTTCATTTTCCCCATAATCGGGCTTTCCCCCCCCAAACTGGGTTTATTTTCCCCACTATCAGTTTTCTTTATGCCAAAACTGGGTTCAATTTCCCCAAAATCTGTTCTTTTTCCTGCAAAGTGGGTTCATTTTCCCTATAATCATGTTTATTCCCCGAAAACTGCATTCATTTTCCCCAAAATAAGGTTTATCCCCCTAAACTGTGTTAATTTTCCCAAAATCAGGTTTTATCGCCAAAACTGGGTTAATTTTCCCCAAAATCTGTTTTGGCACCATAAACTGTGTTAATTTTCCCCCAAAATGGGGTTTCCCCCCCGAAACTGGGTTCATTTTCACACAAAACCGGTTTTTCACCACAAATTGGGTTCATTTTCCCCAAAAGTGTTTTTTCCACCCAAAATGGGTTCATTTTCCACGAAATCTGGTTTTATCCCAGCAAAATTGTTTCATTTCCCCAAAATGAGGGTTTTTCTCCCAAACTGGTTTCACTTCCCCCAAAATCCGTTTTTTCCTCTCCAAACTGGGTTCACTTTGCCCAAAATCGGGTTTTGTCCCTTAAACTGGATTCATTTTCCCAAAAATCGGGTTTTTCCTCCAAAAAACCGGGTTCATTTTCCCCAAAATCAGATTTTTTTCCCCCTAAACTGGGTTTCGTTTCCCTCAAATCGGATTTTCTTCCCCAAACTGCTTTCATTTTCCCCAAAATCGGGTTTTCCACCCCAAAATGGGTTCTTTATCTCTGAAATCGGGTTTTTTCCACCAAACTGGGTTTACTTTCCCCAAAATCGGGTTTTTCCTCCCAAACTGAGTTCATTTTCCCCATTATCGGTTTTCTTTACCCCAAACTGCTTTCCTTTTCCCCAAAATTGGGGTTTTGCTCCCATATTGTGTTCAATTTTCCCAAAATTGTCTTTTTTTTCCCACCGAACCGGGTTGATTTTCCCCCAAACCGGGTTTTTCCCCCCAAACTGAGTTTATTTTCCCAAAATCCCATTTTTTCCCCCAAAACTGGGTTCATTTTCCCCATTATCCAATTTTTTTGATGCAATCTGGATTCATTTTCCCCATAATCTGGGTTTTTTGCCCCAAAACTGGGTTCATTTACCCAAAATCGGGTTATTCCACCCCAAATTGGTTTCATTTTCCCCAAAATCAGAGTTTTCCCCCAAAACTGGATTCACTTTTCCCAAAATCGTTTTTTTCTCACAAATTGGGTTCATTTTCACAAAATTTTGCAGGAAATGAACACAGTTTTGTGGGAAAAAAACCCGATTTTGAGGCAAATTAACCCAGTTTGCGGGAAAAAATCCGATTTCAGAGAAGAAGAATGCAGTTTGGGGGGGGGTGGAAACCGGATTTGAGGGAAACAGAACCCAGTTTAGGGAAAAGAAACCTGATTTTGGGGAAAATGAACCCATTTTTTTCGGGGAAAACCCGATTTGTGGCAAAAAAAACCCCAGTATTCGCAGGGTGGGGTGGGGGGTGGAAGGATTTTGTGGAAAATGAACCCAGTTTGGGGGAGGAAACACAATTTGGGGGAAAATGAATGCAGTTTTGGGGGAAAAAACCCCGATTTGAGGGAAAATGAATGCAGTTTGGGGGGAGAAACCCGATTTTAGGGAAAATGAACCCAATTTGGGGAGGAAAAACCTGATATTGGGGAAAATGAACCCAGTTTGGATGGGAAAACCCGATTACGGGGAAAAATGAACTCATTTTGGGGGAAAAACCCAAACAGGGTTCATTTATTTTCCCATAATCGGTTTTTTTCCACCCAAACTAGTTTAATTTTCCCCAAAATCAGTATTTTTCTCACCAAACTGGTTTCATTTTGCCCAATATCGGGTTTGGTCCCTTAAACTGGGTTCATTTTCTCCAAAATCGAGGATTTCCCCCCCAAACTGGGTTCCTTTTCCCCAAAATCGGCTTTTACCCCTAAAATGGGTTAATTTCCCCTCAAATCAGGTTTTTTTTCCCCCCAAAACTGCTTTCATTTTCCCCAAAATAAGAATTTTCCCACCAAACTTGGTTCATTTTCCCACAATTAGGTATTTTCCTCCAAACTGGGTTCATTTTTTTTCCATAATCGGGTTTTTTTCCCCCAACCTGTGTTCATTTTCCCCAAAATGTGTTTTTTCCTCCCAAACTGGTTTCACTAGCCCACAAATCCGGGTTTCCCCCAAAACTAAGTTCATTTTCCCCATAATCGGGCTTTCCCCCCCCAAACTGGGTTTATTTTCCCCACTATCAGTTTTCTTTATGCCAAAACTGGGTTCAATTTCCCAAAAATCTGTTCTTTTTCCTGCAAAGTGGGTTCATTTTCCCTATAATCATGTTTATTCCCCGAAAACTGCATTCATTTTCCCCAAAATAAGGTTTATCCCCATAAACTGTGTTAATTTTCCCAAAATCAGGTTTTATCGCCAAAACTGGGTTCAATTTCCCCAAAATCTGTTTTGGCACCATAAACTGTGTTAATTTTCCCCCAAAATGGGGTTCCCCCCCCGAAACTGGGTTCATTTTCACACAAAACCGGGTTTTCACCACAAATTGGGTTCATTTTCCCCAAAAGTGTTTTTTTCCACCCAAAATGGGTTCATTTTCCACGAAATCTGGTTTTATCCCAGCAAAATTGTTTCATTTCCCCAAAATGAGGGTTTTTCTCCCAAACTGGTTTCACTTCCCCCAAAATCCGTTTTTTCCTCTCCAAACTGGGTTCACTTTGCCCAAAATCGGGTTTTGTCCCTTAAACTGGATTCATTTTCTCCAAAATCGGGTTTTTCCTCCAAAAAACTGGGTTCATTTTCCCCAAAATCAGGGTTTTTTCCCCCTAAACTGGGTTTCGTTTCCCTCAAATCGGATTTTCTTCCCCAAACTGCTTTCATTTTCCCCAAAATCGGGTTTTCCACCCCAAAATGGGTTCTTTATCTCTGAAATCGGGTTTTTTTCCACCAAACTGGGTTTACTTTCCCCAAAATCGGGTTTTTCCTCCCAAACTGAGTTCATTTTCCCCATTATCGGTTTTCTTTACCCCAAACTGCTTTCCTTTTCCCCAAAATTGGGGTTTTGCTCCCATATTGTGTTCAATTTTCCCAAAATTGTCTTTTTTTTCCCACCGAACCGGGTTGATTTTCCCCCAAACCGGGTTTTTCCGCCCAAACTGAGTTTATTTTCCCAAAATCCCATTTTTTCCCCCAAAACTGGGTTCATTTTCCCCATTATCCAATTTTTTGATGCAATCTGGATTCATTTTCCCCATAATCTGGGTTTTTTGCCCCAAAACTGGGTTCATTTACCCAAAATCGGGTTATTCCACCCCAAATTGGTTTCATTTTCCCCAAAATCAGAGTTTTTCCCCAAAACTGGATTCACTTTTCCCAAAATCGTTTTTTTCTCCCAAATTGGGTTCATTTTCACAAAATTTTGCAGGAAATGAACACAGTTTTGTGGGAAAAAAACCCGATTTTGAGGCAAATTAACCCAGTTTGCGGGAAAAAATCCGATTTGAGAGAAGAAGAATGCAGTTTGGGGGGGGGGTGGAAACCGGATTTGAGGGAAACAGAACCCAGTTTAGGGAAAAGAAACCTGATTTTGGGGAAAATGAACCCATTTTTTTCGGGGAAAACCCGATTTGTGGCAAAAAAAACCCCAGTATTCGCAGGGTGGGGTGGGGGGTGGAAGGATTTTGTGGAAAATGAACCCAGTTTGGGGGAGGAAACACAATTTGGGGGAAAATGAATGCAGTTTTGGGGGAAAAAACCCCGATTTGAGGGAAAATGAATGCAGTTTGGGGGGAGAAACCCGATTTTAGGGAAAATGAACCCAATTTGGGGAGGAAAAACCTGATATTGGGGAAAATGAACCCAGTTTGGATGGGAAAACCCGATTACGGGGAAAAATGAACTCATTTTGGGGGAAAAACCCAAACAGGGTTCATTTATTTTCCCATAATCGGTTTTTTTTCCACCCAAACTAGTTTAATTTTCCCCAAAATCAGTATTTTTCTCACCAAACTGGTTTCATTTTGCCCAATATCGGGTTTGGTCCCTTAAACTGGGTTCATTTTCTCCAAAATCGAGGATTTCCCCCCCAAACTGGGTTCCTTTTCCCCAAAATCGGCTTTTACCCCTAAAATGGGTTAATTTCCCCTCAAATCAGGTTTTTTTTCCCCCAAAAACTGCTTTCATTTTCCCCAAAATAAGAATTTTCCCACCAAACTTGGTTCATTTTCCCACAATTAGGTATTTTCCTCCAAACTGGGTTCATTTTTTTTCCATAATCGGGTTTTTTTCCCCCAACCTGTGTTCATTTTCCCCAAAATGTGTTTTTTCCTCCCAAACTGGTTTCACTAGCCCACAAATCCGGGTTTCCCCCAAAACTAAGTTCATTTTCCCCATAATCGGGCTTTCTCCCCCCAACTGGGTTTATTTTCCCCACTATCAGTTTTCTTTATGCCAAAACTGGGTTCAATTTCCCCAAAATCTGTTCTTTTTCCTGCAAAGTGGGTTCATTTTCCCTATAATCATGTTTATTCCCCGAAAACTGCATTCATTTTCCCCAAAATAAGGTTTATCCCCCTAAACTGTGTTAATTTTCCCAAAATCAGGTTTTATCGCCAAAACTGGGTTCAATTTCCCCAAAATCTGTTTTGGCACCATAAACTGTGTTAATTTTCCCCCAAAATGGGGTTTCCCCCCCGAAACTGGGTTCATTTTCACACAAAACCGGGTTTTCACCACAAATTGGGTTCATTTTCCCCAAAAGTGTTTTTTTCCACCCAAAATGGGTTCATTTTCCACGAAATCTGGTTTTATCCCAGCAAAATTGTTTCATTTCCCCAAAATGAGGGTTTTTCTCCCAAACTGGTTTCACTTCCCCCAAAATCCGTTTTTTCCTCTCCAAACTGGGTTCACTTTGCCCAAAATCGGGTTTTGTCCCTTAAACTGGATTCATTTTCCCCAAAATCGGGTTTTTCCTCCAAAAACTGGGTTCATTTTCCCCAAAATCAGGGTTTTTCCCCCCTAAACTGGGTTTCGTTTCCCTCAAATCGGATTTTCTTCCCCAAACTGCTTTCATTTTCCCCAAAATCGGGTTTTCCACCCCAAAATGGGTTCTTTATCTCTGAAATCGGGTTTTTTCCACCAAACTGGGTTTACTTTCCCCAAAATCGGGTTTTTCCTCCCAAACTGAGTTCATTTTCCCCATTATCGGTTTTCTTTACCCCAAACTGCTTTCCTTTTCCCCAAAATTGGGGTTTTGCTCCCATATTGTGTTCAATTTTCCCAAAATTGTCTTTTTTTTCCCACCGAACCGGGTTGATTTTCCCCCAAACCGGGTTTTTCCCCCCAAACTGAGTTTATTTTCCCAAAATCCCATTTTTTCCCCCAAAACTGGGTTCATTTTCCCCATTATCCAATTTTTTGATGCAATCTGGATTCATTTTCCCCATAATCTGGTTTTTTTGCCCCAAAACTGGGTTCATTTACCCAAAATCGGGTTATTCCACCCCAAATTGGTTTCATTTTCCCCAAAATCAGACTTTTTCCCCAAAACTGGATTCACTTTTCCCAAAATCGTTTTTTTCTCCCAAATTGGGTTCATTTTCACAAAATGTTGCAGGAAATGAACACAGTTTTGTGGGAAAAAAACCCGATTTTGAGGCAAATGAACCCAGTTTGCGGGAAAAATCCGATTTGAGAGAAGAAGAATCCAGTTTGGGGGGGGGTGGAAACCGGATTTGAGGGAAACAGAACCCAGTTTAGGGAAAAGAAACCTGATTTTGGGGAAAATGAACCCATTTTTTTCGGGGAAAAACCCGATTTGGGGCAAAAAAAACCCCAGTATTCGCGGGGTGGGGTGGGGGGTGGAAGGATTTTGTGGAAAATGAGCCCAGTTTGGGGGAGGAAACACAATTTGGGGGAAAATGAATGCAGTTTTGGGGGAAAAAACCCCGATTTGAGGGAAAATGAATGCAGTTTGGGGGGAGAAACCCGATTTTAGGGAAAATGAACCAAATTTGGGGAGGAAAAACCTGATATTGGGGAAAATGAACCCAGTTTGGATGGGAAAACCCGATTACGGGGAAAAATGAACTCATTTTGGGGGAAAAACCCAAACAGGGTTCATTTTTTTTCCCATAATCGGGTTTTTCCACCCAAACTAGTTTAATTTTCCCCAAAATCAGTATTTTTCTCACCAAACTGGTTTCATTTTGCCCAATATCGGGTTTGGTCCCTTAAACTGGGTTCATTTTCTCCAAAATCGAGGATTTCCCCCCCAAACTGGGTTCCTTTTCCCCAAAATCGGCTTTTACCCCTAAAATGGGTTAATTTCCCCTCAAATCAGTTTTTGTTTCCCCCAAAAACTGCTTTCATTTTCCCCAAAATAAGAATTTTCCCACCAAACTTGGTTCATTTTCCCACAATTAGGTATTTTCCTCCAAACTGGGTTCATTTTTTTTCCATAATCGGGTTTTTTTCCCCCAACCTGTGTTCATTTTCCCCAAAATGTGTTTTTTCCTCCCAAACTGGTTTCACTAGCCCACAAATCCGGGTTTCCCCCAAAACTAGGTTCATTTTCCCCATAATCGGGCTTTTCCCCCCCAAACTGGGTTTATTTTCCCCACTATCAGTTTTCTTTATGCCAAAACTGGGTTCAATTTCCCCAAAATCTGTTCTTTTTCCTGCAAAGTGGGTTCATTTTCCCTATAATCATGTTTATTCCCCGAAAACTGCATTCATTTTCCCCAAAATAAGGTTTATCCCCCTAAACTGTGTTAATTTTCCCAAAATCAGGTTTTATCGCCAAAACTGGGTTCAATTTCCCCAAAATCTGTTTTGGCACCATAAACTGTGTTAATTTTCCCCCAAAATGGGGTTTCCCCCCCGAAACTGGGTTCATTTTCACACAAAACCGGGTTTTCACCACAAATTGGGTTCATTTTCCCCAAAAGTGTTTTTTTCCACCCAAAATGGGTTCATTTTCCACGAAATCTGGTTTTATCCCAGCAAAATTGTTTCATTTCCCCAAAATGAGGGTTTTTCTCCCAAACTGGTTTCACTTCCCCCAAAATCCGTTTTTTCCTCTCCAAACTGGGTTCACTTTGCCCAAAATCGGGTTTTGTCCCTTAAACTGGATTCATTTTCCCAAAAATCGGGTTTTTCCTCCAAAAAACTGGGTTCATTTTCCCCAAAATCAGGGTTTTTCCCCCCTAAACTGGGTTTCGTTTCCCTCAAATCGGATTTTCTTCCCCAAACTGCTTTCATTTTCCCCAAAATCGGGTTTTCCACCCCAAAATGGGTTCTTTATCTCTGAAATCGGGTTTTTTTCCACCAAACTGGGTTTACTTTCCCCAAAATCGGGTTTTTCCTCCCAAACTGAGTTCATTTTCCCCATTATCGGTTTTCTTTACCCCAAACTGCTTTCCTTTTCCCCAAAATTGGGGTTTTGCTCCCATATTGTGTTCAATTTTCCCAAAATTGTCTTTTTTTTCCCACCGAACCGGGTTGATTTTCCCCCAAACCGGGTTTTTCCGCCCAAACTGAGTTTATTTTCCCAAAATCCCATTTTTTCCCCCAAAACTGGGTTCATTTTCCCCATTATCCAATTTTTTGATGCAATCTGGATTCATTTTCCCCATAATCTGGGTTTTTTGCCCCAAAACTGGGTTCATTTACCCAAAATCGGGTTATTCCACCCCAAATTGGTTTCATTTTCCCCAAAATCAGAGTTTTTCCCCAAAACTGGATTCACTTTTCCCAAAATCGTTTTTTTCTCCCAAATTGGGTTCATTTTCACAAAATTTTGCAGGAAATGAACACAGTTTTGTGGGAAAAAAACCCGATTTTGAGGCAAATTAACCCAGTTTGCGGGAAAAAATCCGATTTGAGAGAAGAAGAATGCAGTTTGGGGGGGGGGTGGAAACCGGATTTGAGGGAAACAGAACCCAGTTTAGGGAAAAGAAACCTGATTTTGGGGAAAATGAACCCATTTTTTTCGGGGAAAACCCGATTTGTGGCAAAAAAAAACCCAGTATTCGCAGGGTGGGGTGGGGGGTGGAAGGATTTTGTGGAAAATGAACCCAGTTTGGGGGAGGAAACACAATTTGGGGGAAAATGAATGCAGTTTTGGGGGAAAAAACCCCGATTTGAGGGAAAATGAATGCAGTTTGGGGGGAGAAACCCGATTTTAGGGAAAATGAACCCAATTTGGGGAGGAAAAACCTGATATTGGGGAAAATGAACCCAGTTTGGATGGGAAAACCCGATTACGGGGAAAAATGAACTCATTTTGGGGGAAAAACCCAAACAGGGTTCATTTATTTTCCCATAATCGGTTTTTTTTCCACCCAAACTAGTTTAATTTTCCCCAAAATCAGTATTTTTCTCACCAAACTGGTTTCATTTTGCCCAATATCGGGTTTGGTCCCTTAAACTGGGTTCATTTTCTCCAAAATCGAGGATTTCCCCCCCAAACTGGGTTCCTTTTCCCCAAAATCGGCTTTTACCCCTAAAATGGGTTAATTTCCCCTCAAATCAGGTTTTTTTTCCCCCAAAAACTGCTTTCATTTTCCCCAAAATAAGAATTTTCCCACCAAACTTGGTTCATTTTCCCACAATTAGGTATTTTCCTCCAAACTGGGTTCATTTTTTTTCCATAATCGGGTTTTTTTCCCCCAACCTGTGTTCATTTTCCCCAAAATGTGTTTTTTCCTCCCAAACTGGTTTCACTAGCCCACAAATCCGGGTTTCCCCCAAAACTAAGTTCATTTTCCCCATAATCGGGCTTTCTCCCCCCAACTGGGTTTATTTTCCCCACTATCAGTTTTCTTTATGCCAAAACTGGGTTCAATTTCCCCAAAATCTGTTCTTTTTCCTGCAAAGTGGGTTCATTTTCCCTATAATCATGTTTATTCCCCGAAAACTGCATTCATTTTCCCCAAAATAAGGTTTATCCCCCTAAACTGTGTTAATTTTCCCAAAATCAGGTTTTATCGCCAAAACTGGGTTCAATTTCCCCAAAATCTGTTTTGGCACCATAAACTGTGTTAATTTTCCCCCAAAATGGGGTTTCCCCCCCGAAACTGGGTTCATTTTCACACAAAACCGGGTTTTCACCACAAATTGGGTTCATTTTCCCCAAAAGTGTTTTTTTCCACCCAAAATGGGTTCATTTTCCACGAAATCTGGTTTTATCCCAGCAAAATTGTTTCATTTCCCCAAAATGAGGGTTTTTCTCCCAAACTGGTTTCACTTCCCCCAAAATCCGTTTTTTCCTCTCCAAACTGGGTTCACTTTGCCCAAAATCGGGTTTTGTCCCTTAAACTGGATTCATTTTCCCCAAAATCGGGTTTTTCCTCCAAAAACTGGGTTCATTTTCCCCAAAATCAGGGTTTTTCCCCCCTAAACTGGGTTTCGTTTCCCTCAAATCGGATTTTCTTCCCCAAACTGCTTTCATTTTCCCCAAAATCGGGTTTTCCACCCCAAAATGGGTTCTTTATCTCTGAAATCGGGTTTTTTCCACCAAACTGGGTTTACTTTCCCCAAAATCGGGTTTTTCCTCCCAAACTGAGTTCATTTTCCCCATTATCGGTTTTCTTTACCCCAAACTGCTTTCCTTTTCCCCAAAATTGGGGTTTTGCTCCCATATTGTGTTCAATTTTCCCAAAATTGTCTTTTTTTTCCCACCGAACCGGGTTGATTTTCCCCCAAACCGGGTTTTTCCCCCCAAACTGAGTTTATTTTCCCAAAATCCCATTTTTTCCCCCAAAACTGGGTTCATTTTCCCCATTATCCAATTTTTTGATGCAATCTGGATTCATTTTCCCCATAATCTGGTTTTTTTGCCCCAAAACTGGGTTCATTTACCCAAAATCGGGTTATTCCACCCCAAATTGGTTTCATTTTCCCCAAAATCAGACTTTTTCCCCAAAACTGGATTCACTTTTCCCAAAATCGTTTTTTTCTCCCAAATTGGGTTCATTTTCACAAAATGTTGCAGGAAATGAACACAGTTTTGTGGGAAAAAAACCCGATTTTGAGGCAAATGAACCCAGTTTGCGGGAAAAATCCGATTTGAGAGAAGAAGAATCCAGTTTGGGGGGGGGTGGAAACCGGATTTGAGGGAAACAGAACCCAGTTTAGGGAAAAGAAACCTGATTTTGGGGAAAATGAACCCATTTTTTTCGGGGAAAAACCCGATTTGGGGCAAAAAAAACCCCAGTATTCGCGGGGTGGGGTGGGGGGTGGAAGGATTTTGTGGAAAATGAGCCCAGTTTGGGGGAGGAAACACAATTTGGGGGAAAATGAATGCAGTTTTGGGGGAAAAAACCCCGATTTGAGGGAAAATGAATGCAGTTTGGGGGGAGAAACCCGATTTTAGGGAAAATGAACCAAATTTGGGGAGGAAAAACCTGATATTGGGGAAAATGAACCCAGTTTGGATGGGAAAACCCGATTACGGGGAAAAATGAACTCATTTTGGGGGAAAAACCCAAACAGGGTTCATTTTTTTTCCCATAATCGGGTTTTTCCACCCAAACTAGTTTAATTTTCCCCAAAATCAGTATTTTTCTCACCAAACTGGTTTCATTTTGCCCAATATCGGGTTTGGTCCCTTAAACTGGGTTCATTTTCTCCAAAATCGAGGATTTCCCCCCCAAACTGGGTTCCTTTTCCCCAAAATCGGCTTTTACCCCTAAAATGGGTTAATTTCCCCTCAAATCAGTTTTTGTTTCCCCCAAAAACTGCTTTCATTTTCCCCAAAATAAGAATTTTCCCACCAAACTTGGTTCATTTTCCCACAATTAGGTATTTTCCTCCAAACTGGGTTCATTTTTTTTCCATAATCGGGTTTTTTTCCCCCAACCTGTGTTCATTTTCCCCAAAATGTGTTTTTTCCTCCCAAACTGGTTTCACTAGCCCACAAATCCGGGTTTCCCCCAAAACTAGGTTCATTTTCCCCATAATCGGGCTTTTCCCCCCCAAACTGGGTTTATTTTCCCCACTATCAGTTTTCTTTATGCCAAAACTGGGTTCAATTTCCCCAAAATCTGTTCTTTTTCCTGCAAAGTGGGTTCATTTTCCCTATAATCATGTTTATTCCCCGAAAACTGCATTCATTTTCCCCAAAATAAGGTTTATCCCCCTAAACTGTGTTAATTTTCCCAAAATCAGGTTTTATCGCCAAAACTGGGTTCAATTTCCCCAAAATCTGTTTTGGCACCATAAACTGTGTTAATTTTCCCCCAAAATGGGGTTTCCCCCCCGAAACTGGGTTCATTTTCACACAAAACCGGGTTTTCACCACAAATTGGGTTCATTTTCCCCAAAAGTGTTTTTTTCCACCCAAAATGGGTTCATTTTCCACGAAATCTGGTTTTATCCCAGCAAAATTGTTTCATTTCCCCAAAATGAGGGTTTTTCTCCCAAACTGGTTTCACTTCCCCCAAAATCCGTTTTTTCCTCTCCAAACTGGGTTCACTTTGCCCAAAATCGGGTTTTGTCCCTTAAACTGGATTCATTTTCCCAAAAATCGGGTTTTTCCTCCAAAAAACTGGGTTCATTTTCCCCAAAATCAGGGTTTTTCCCCCCTAAACTGGGTTTCGTTTCCCTCAAATCGGATTTTCTTCCCCAAACTGCTTTCATTTTCCCCAAAATCGGGTTTTCCACCCCAAAATGGGTTCTTTATCTCTGAAATCGGGTTTTTTCCACCAAACTGGGTTTACTTTCCCCAAAATCGGGTTTTTCCTCCCAAACTGAGTTCATTTTCCCCATTATCGGTTTTCTTTACCCCAAACTGCTTTCCTTTTCCCCAAAATTGGGGTTTTGCTCCCATATTGTGTTCAATTTTCCCAAAATTGTCTTTTTTTTCCCACCGAACCGGGTTGATTTTCCCCCAAACCGGGTTTTTCCCCCCAAACTGAGTTTATTTTCCCAAAATCCCATTTTTTCCCCCAAAACTGGGTTCATTTTCCCCATTATCCAATTTTTTTGATGCAATCTGGATTCATTTTCCCCATAATCTGGGTTTTTTGCCCCAAAACTGGGTTCATTTACCCAAAATCGGGTTATTCCACCCCAAATTGGTTTCATTTTCCCCAAAATCAGAGTTTTCCCCCAAAACTGGATTCACTTTTCCCAAAATCGTTTTTTTCTCACAAATTGGGTTCATTTTCACAAAATGTTGCAGGAAATGAACACAGTTTTGTGGGAAAAAAACCCGATTTTGAGGCAAATGAACCCAGTTTGCGGGAAAAATCCGATTTGAGAGAAGAAGAATCCAGTTTGGGGGGGGGTGGAAACCGGATTTGAGGGAAACAGAACCCAGTTTAGGGAAAAGAAACCTGATTTTGGGGAAAATGAACCCATTTTTTTCGGGGAAAAACCCGATTTGGGGCAAAAAAAACCCCAGTATTCGCGGGGTGGGGTGGGGGGTGGAAGGATTTTGTGGAAAATGAGCCCAGTTTGGGGGAGGAAACACAATTTGGGGGAAAATGAATGCAGTTTTGGGGGAAAAAACCCCGATTTGAGGGAAAATGAATGCAGTTTGGGGGGAGAAACCCGATTTTAGGGAAAATGAACCAAATTTGGGGAGGAAAAACCTGATATTGGGGAAAATGAACCCAGTTTGGATGGGAAAACCCGATTACGGGGAAAAATGAACTCATTTTGGGGGAAAAACCCAAACAGGGTTCATTTTTTTTCCCATAATCGGGTTTTTCCACCCAAACTAGTTTAATTTTCCCCAAAATCAGTATTTTTCTCACCAAACTGGTTTCATTTTGCCCAATATCGGGTTTGGTCCCTTAAACTGGGTTCATTTTCTCCAAAATCGAGGATTTCCCCCCCAAACTGGGTTCCTTTTCCCCAAAATCGGCTTTTACCCCTAAAATGGGTTAATTTCCCCTCAAATCAGTTTTTTTTCCCCCAAAAACTGCTTTCATTTTCCCCAAAATAAGAATTTTCCCACCAAACTTGGTTCATTTTCCCACAATTAGGTATTTTCCTCCAAACTGGGTTCATTTTTTTTCCATAATCGGGTTTTTTTCCCCCAACCTGTGTTCATTTTCCCCAAAATGTGTTTTTTCCTCCCAAACTGGTTTCACTAGCCCACAAATCCGGGTTTCCCCCAAAACTAGGTTCATTTTCCCCATAATCGGGCTTTTCCCCCCCAAACTGGGTTTATTTTCCCCACTATCAGTTTTCTTTATGCCAAAACTGGGTTCAATTTCCCCAAAATCTGTTCTTTTTCCTGCAAAGTGGGTTCATTTTCCCTATAATCATGTTTATTCCCCGAAAACTGCATTCATTTTCCCCAAAATAAGGTTTATCCCCCTAAACTGTGTTAATTTTCCCAAAATCAGGTTTTATCGCCAAAACTGGGTTCAATTTCCCCAAAATCTGTTTTGGCACCATAAACTGTGTTAATTTTCCCCCAAAATGGGGTTTCCCCCCCGAAACTGGGTTCATTTTCACACAAAACCGGGTTTTCACCACAAATTGGGTTCATTTTCCCCAAAAGTGTTTTTTTCCACCCAAAATGGGTTCATTTTCCACGAAATCTGGTTTTATCCCAGCAAAATTGTTTCATTTCCCCAAAATGAGGGTTTTTCTCCCAAACTGGTTTCACTTCCCCCAAAATCCGTTTTTTCCTCTCCAAACTGGGTTCACTTTGCCCAAAATCGGGTTTTGTCCCTTAAACTGGATTCATTTTCCCAAAAATCGGGTTTTTCCTCCAAAAAACTGGGTTCATTTTCCCCAAAATCAGGGTTTTTCCCCCCTAAACTGGGTTTCGTTTCCCTCAAATCGGATTTTCTTCCCCAAACTGCTTTCATTTTCCCCAAAATCGGGTTTTCCACCCCAAAATGGGTTCTTTATCTCTGAAATCGGGTTTTTTCCACCAAACTGGGTTTACTTTCCCCAAAATCGGGTTTTTCCTCCCAAACTGAGTTCATTTTCCCCATTATCGGTTTTCTTTACCCCAAACTGCTTTCCTTTTCCCCAAAATTGGGGTTTTGCTCCCATATTGTGTTCAATTTTCCCAAAATTGTCTTTTTTTTCCCACCGAACCGGGTTGATTTTCCCCCAAACCGGGTTTTTCCCCCCAAACTGAGTTTATTTTCCCAAAATCCCATTTTTTCCCCCAAAACTGGGTTCATTTTCCCCATTATCCAATTTTTTGATGCAATCTGGATTCATTTTCCCCATAATCTGGGTTTTTTGCCCCAAAACTGGGTTCATTTACCCAAAATCGGGTTATTCCACCCCAAATTGGTTTCATTTTCCCCAAAATCAGACTTTTTCCCCAAAACTGGATTCACTTTTCCCAAAATCGTTTTTTTCTCCCAAATTGGGTTCATTTTCACAAAATGTTGCAGGAAATGAACACAGTTTTGTGGGAAAAAAACCCGATTTTGAGACAAATGAACCCAGTTTGCGGGAAAAATCCGATTTGAGAGAAGAAGAATCCAGTTTGGGGGGGGGTGGAAACCGGATTTGAGGGAAACAGAACCCAGTTTAGGGAAAAGAAACCTGATTTTGGGGAAAATGAACCCATTTTTTTCGGGGAAAAACCCGATTTGGGGCAAAAAAAAACCCCAGTATTCGCGGGGTGGGGTGGGGGGTGGAAGGATTTTGTGGAAAATGAGCCCAGTTTGGGGGAGGAAACACAATTTGGGGGAAAATGAATGCAGTTTTGGGGGAAAAAAACCCGATTTGAGGGAAAATGAATGCAGTTTGGGGGGAGAAACCCGATTTTAGGGAAAATGAACCAAATTTGGGGAGGAAAAACCTGATATTGGGGAAAATGAACCCAGTTTGGATGGGAAAACCCGATTACGGGGAAAAATGAACTCATTTTGGGGGAAAAACCCAAACAGGGTTCATTTTTTTTCCCATAATCGGGTTTTTCCACCCAAACTAGTTTAATTTTCCCCAAAATCAGTATTTTTCTCACCAAACTGGTTTCATTTTGCCCAATATCGGGTTTGGTCCCTTAAACTGGGTTCATTTTCTCCAAAATCGAGGATTTCCCCCCCAAACTGGGTTCCTTTTCCCCAAAATCGGCTTTTACCCCTAAAATGGGTTAATTTCCCCTCAAATCAGTTTTTTTTTCCCCCAAAAACTGCTTTCATTTTCCCCAAAATAAGAATTTTCCCACCAAACTTGGTTCATTTTCCCACAATTAGGTATTTTCCTCCAAACTGGGTTCATTTTTTTTCCATAATCGGGTTTTTTTCCCCCAACCTGTGTTCATTTTCCCCAAAATGTGTTTTTTCCTCCCAAACTGGTTTCACTAGCCCACAAATCCGGGTTTCCCCCAAAACTAGGTTCATTTTCCCCATAATCGGGCTTTTCCCCCCCAAACTGGGTTTATTTTCCCCACTATCAGTTTTCTTTATGCCAAAACTGGGTTCAATTTCCCCAAAATCTGTTCTTTTTCCTGCAAAGTGGGTTCATTTTCCCTATAATCATGTTTATTCCCCGAAAACTGCATTCATTTTCCCCAAAATAAGGTTTATCCCCCTAAACTGTGTTAATTTTCCCAAAATCAGGTTTTATCGCCAAAACTGGGTTCAATTTCCCCAAAATCTGTTTTGGCACCATAAACTGTGTTAATTTTCCCCCAAAATGGGGTTTCCCCCCCGAAACTGGGTTCATTTTCACACAAAACCGGGTTTTCACCACAAATTGGGTTCATTTTCCCCAAAAGTGTTTTTTTCCACCCAAAATGGGTTCATTTTCCACGAAATCTGGTTTTATCCCAGCAAAATTGTTTCATTTCCCCAAAATGAGGGTTTTTCTCCCAAACTGGTTTCACTTCCCCCAAAATCCGTTTTTTCCTCTCCAAACTGGGTTCACTTTGCCCAAAATCGGGTTTTGTCCCTTAAACTGGATTCATTTTCCCCAAAATCGGGTTTTTCCTCCAAAAAACTGGGTTCATTTTCCCCAAAATCAGATTTTTTTCCCCCTAAACTGGGTTTCGTTTCCCTCAAATCGGATTTTCTTCCCTAAACTGCTTTCATTTTCCCCAAAATCGGGTTTTCCACCCCAAAATGGGTTCTTTATCTCTGAAATCGGGTTTTTTCCACCAAACTGGGTTTACTTTCCCCAAAATCGGGTTTTTCCTCCCAAACTGAGTTCATTTTCCCCATTATCGGTTTTCTTTACCCCAAACTGCTTTCCTTTTCCCGAAAATTGGGGGTTTGCTCCCATATTGTGTTCAATTTTCCCAAAATTGTCTTTTTTTCCCCACCGAACCGGGTTGAATTTCTCCAAAACCGGGTTTTTCCCCCCAAACTGAGTTTATTTTCCCAAAATCCCATTTTTTCCCCCAAAACTGGGTTCATTTTCCCCATTATCCAATTTTTTGATGCAATCTGGATTCATTTTCCCCATAATCTGTTTTTTTTGCCCCAAAACTGGGTTCATTTACCCAAAATCGGGTTATTCCACCCCAAATTGGTTTCATTTTCCCCAAAATCAGAGTTTTCCCCCAAAACTGGATTCACTTTTCCCAAAAACGTTTTTTTCTCACAAATTGGGTTCATTTTCACAAAATTTTGCGGGAAATGAACACAGTTTTGTGGGAAAAAAACCCGATTTTGAGGCAAATTAACCCAGTTTGCGGGAAAAAATCCGATTTGAGAGAAGAAGAATCCAGTTTGGGGGGGGGTGGAAACCGGATTTGAGGGAAACAGAACCCAGTTTAGGGAAAAGAAACCTGATTTTGGGGAAAATGAACCCATTTTTTTCGGGGAAAACCCGATTTGTGGCAAAAAAAACCCCAGTATTCGCAGGGTGGGGTGGGGGGTGGAAGGATTTTGTGGAAAATGAACCCAGTTTGGGGGAGGAAACACAATTTGGGGGAAAATGAATGCAGTTTTGGGGGAAAAAACCCCGATTTGAGGGAAAATGAATGCAGTTTGGGGGGAGAAACCCGATTTTAGGGAAAATGAACCCAATTTGGGGAGGAAAAACCTGATATTGGTGAAAATGAACCCAGTTTGGATGGGAAAACCCGATTACGGGGAAAAATGAACTCATTTTGGGGGAAAAACCCAAACAGGGTTCATTTATTTTCCCCATATTCGGGTTTTTCCACCCAAACTAGTTTAATTTTCCCCAAAATCAGTATTTTTCTCACCAAACTGGTTTCATTTTGCCCAATATCGGGTTTGGTCCCTTAAACTGGGTTCATTTTCTCCAAAATCGAGGATTTCCCCCCCAAACTGGGTTCCTTTTCCCCAAAATCGGCTTTTACCCCTAAAATGGGTTAATTTCCCCTCAAATCAGGTTTTTTTTCCCCCAAAAACTGCTTTCATTTTCCCCAAAATAAGAATTTTCCCACCAAACTTGGTTCATTTTCCCACAATTAGGTATTTTCCTCCAAACTGGGTTCATTTTTTTTCCATAATCGGGTTTTTTTCCCCCAACCTGTGTTCATTTTCCCCAAAATGTGTTTTTTCCTCCCAAACTGGTTTCACTAGCCCACAAATCCGGGTTTCCCCCAAAACTAAGTTCATTTTCCCCATAATCGGGCTTTCCCCCCCCAAACTGGGTTTATTTTCCCCACTATCAGTTTTCTTTATGCCAAAACTGGGTTCAATTTCCCCAAAATCTGTTCTTTTTCCTGCAAAGTGGGTTCATTTTCCCTATAATCATGTTTATTCCCCGAAAACTGCATTCATTTTCCCCAAAATAAGGTTTATCCCCCTAAACTGTGTTAATTTTCCCAAAATCAGGTTTTATCGCCAAAACTGGGTTCAATTTCCCCAAAATCTGTTTTGGCACCATAAACTGTGTTAATTTTCCCCCAAAATGGGGTTTCCCCACCGAAACTGGGTTCATTTTCACACAAAACCGGGTTTTCACCACAAATTGGGTTCATTTTCCCCAAAAGTGTTTTTTTCCACCCAAAATGGGTTCATTTTCCACGAAATCTGGTTTTATCCCAGCAAAATTGTTTCATTTCCCCAAAATGAGGGTTTTTCTCCCAAACTGGTTTCACTTCCCCCAAAATCCGTTTTTTCCTCTCCAAACTGGGTTCACTTTGCCCAAAATCGGGTTTTGTCCCTTAAACTGGATTCATTTTCCCCAAAATCGGGTTTTTCCTCCAAAAACTGGGTTCATTTTCCCCAAAATCAGGGTTTTTTCCCCCTAAACTGGGTTTCGTTTCCCTCAAATCGGATTTTCTTCCCCAAACTGCTTTCATTTTCCCCAAAATCGGGTTTTCCACCCCAAAATGGGTTCTTTATCTCTGAAATCGGGTTTTTTCCACCAAACTGGGTTTACTTTCCCCAAAATCGGGTTTTTCCTCCCAAACTGAGTTCATTTTCCCCATTATCGGTTTTCTTTACCCCAAACTGCTTTCCTTTTCCCCAAAATTGGGGTTTTGCTCCCATATTGTGTTCAATTTTCCCAAAATTGTCTTTTTTTTCCCACCGAACCGGGTTGATTTTCCCCCAAACCGGGTTTTTCCCCCCAAACTGAGTTTATTTTCCCAAAATCCCATTTTTTCCCCCAAAACTGGGTTCATTTTCCCCATTATCCAATTTTTTGATGCAATCTGGATTCATTTTCCCCATAATCTGGGTTTTTTGCCCCAAAACTGGGTTCATTTACCCAAAATCGGGTTATTCCACCCCAAATTGGTTTCATTTTCCCCAAAATCAGAGTTTTTCCCCAAAACTGGATTCACTTTTCCCAAAATCGTTTTTTTCTCCCAAATTGGGTTCATTTTCACAAAATGTTGCAGGAAATGAACACAGTTTTGTGGGAAAAAAACCCGATTTTGAGGCAAATGAACCCAGTTTGCGGGAAAAATCCGATTTGAGAGAAGAAGAATCCAGTTTGGGGGGGGGGTGGAAACCGGATTTGAGGGAAACAGAACCCAGTTTAGGGAAAAGAAACCTGATTTTGGGGAAAATGAACCCATTTTTTTCGGGGAAAAACCCGATTTGTGGCAAAAAAACCCCCAGTATTCGCGGGGTGGGGTGGGGGGTGGAAGGATTTTGTGGAAAATGAACCCAGTTTGGGGGAGGAAACACAATTTGGGGGAAAATGAATGCAGTTTTGGGGGAAAAAACCCCGATTTTAGGGAAAATGAATGCAGTTTGGGGGGAGAAACCCGATTTTAGGGAAAATGAACCCAATTTGGGGAGGAAAAACCTGATATTGGGGAAAATGAACCCAGTTTGGATGGGAAAACCCAATTACGGGGAAAAATGAACTCATTTTGGGGGAAAAACCCAAACAGGGTTCATTTATTTTCCCATAATCGGGTTTTTCCACCCAAACTAGTTTAATTTTCCCCAAAATCAGTATTTTTCTCACCAAACTGGTTTCATTTTGCCCAATATCGGGTTTGGTCCCTTAAACTGGGTTCATTTTCTCCAAAATCGAGGATTTCCCCCCCAAACTGGGTTCCTTTTCCCCAAAATCGGCTTTTACCCCTAAAATGGGTTAATTTCCCCTCAAATCAGGTTTTTTTTCCCCCAAAAACTGCTTTCATTTTCCCCAAAATAAGAATTTTCCCACCAAACTTGGTTCATTTTCCCACAATTAGGTATTTTCCTCCAAACTGGGTTCATTTTTTTTCCATAATCGGGTTTTTTTCCCCCAACCTGTGTTCATTTTCCCCAAAATGTGTTTTTTCCTCCCAAACTGGTTTCACTAGCCCACAAATCCGGGTTTCCCCCAAAACTAAGTTCATTTTCCCCATAATCGGGCTTTCCCCCCCCAAACTGGGTTTATTTTCCCCACTATCAGTTTTCTTTATGCCAAAACTGGGTTCAATTTCCCCAAAATCTGTTCTTTTTCCTGCAAAGTGGGTTCATTTTCCCTATAATCATGTTTATTCCCCGAAAACTGCATTCATTTTCCCCAAAATAAGGTTTATCCCCCTAAACTGTGTTAATTTTCCCAAAATCAGGTTTTATCGCCAAAACTGGGTTCAATTTCCCCAAAATCTGTTTTGGCACCATAAACTGTGTTAATTTTCCCCCAAAATGGGGTTTCCCCACCGAAACTGGGTTCATTTTCACACAAAACCGGGTTTTCACCACAAATTGGGTTCATTATCCCCAAAAGTGTTTTTTTCCACCCAAAATGGGTTCATTTTCCACGAAATCTGGTTTTATCCCAGCAAAATTGTTTCATTTCCCCAAAATGAGGGTTTTTCTCCCAAACTGGTTTCACTTCCCCCAAAATCCGTTTTTTCCTCTCCAAACTGGGTTCACTTTGCCCAAAATCGGGTTTTGTCCCTTAAACTGGATTCATTTTCCCAAAAATCGGGTTTTTCCTCCAAAAAACTGGGTTCATTTTCCCCAAAATCAGGATTTTTTCCCCCTAAACTGGGTTTCGTTTCCCTCAAATCGGATTTTCTTCCCCAAACTGCTTTCATTTTCCCCAAAATCGGGTTTTCCACCCCAAAATGGGTTCTTTATCTCTGAAATCGGGTTTTTTCCACCAAACTGGGTTTACTTTCCCCAAAATCGGGTTTTTCCTCCCAAACTGAGTTCATTTTCCCCATTATCGGTTTTCTTTACCCCAAACTGCTTTCCTTTTCCCCAAAATTGGGGTTTTGCTCCCATATTGTGTTCAATTTTCCCAAAATTGTCTTTTTTTTCCCACCGAACCGGGTTGATTTTCCCCCAAACCGGGTTTTTCCCCCCAAACTGAGTTTATTTTCCCAAAATCCCATTTTTTCCCCCAAAACTGGGTTCATTTTCCCCATTATCCAATTTTTTGATGCAATCTGGGTTCATTTTCCCCATAATCTGGGTTTTTTGCCCCAAAACTGGGTTCATTTACCCAAAATCGGGTTATTCCACCCCAAATTGGTTTCATTTTCCCCAAAATCAGAGTTTTCCCCCAAAACTGGATTCACTTTTCCCAAAATCGTTTTTTTCTCCCAAATTGGGTTCATTTTCACAAAATGTTGCAGGAAATGAACACAGTTTTGTGGGAAAAAACCCCGATTTTGAGGCAAATGAACCCAGTTTGCGGGAAAAAATCCGATTTGAGAGAAGAAGAATCCAGTTTGGGGGGGGGTGGAAACCGGATTTGAGGGAAACAGAACCCAGTTTAGGGAAAAGAAACCTGATTTGGGGGAAAATGAACCCATTTTTATCGGGGAAAAACCCGATTTGTGGCAAAAAAACCCCCAGTATTCGCGGGGTGGGGTGGGGGGTGGAAGGATTTTGTGGAAAATGAACCCAGTTTGGGGGAGGAAACACAATTTGGGGGAAAATGAATGCAGTTTTGGGGGAAAAAACCCCGATTTGAGGGAAAATGAATGCAGTTTGGGGGGAGAAACCCGATTTTAGGGAAAATGAACCCAATTTGGGGAGGAAAAACCTGATATTGGGGAAAATGAACCCAGTTTGGATGGGAAAACCCGATTACGGGGAAAAATGAACTCATTTTGGGGGAAAAACCCAAACAGGGTTCATTTATTTTCCCATAATCGGGTTTTTCCACCCAAACTAGTTTAATTTTCCCCAAAATCAGTATTTTTCTCACCAAACTGGTTTCATTTTGCCCAATATCGGGTTTGGTCCCTTAAACTGGGTTCATTTTCTCCAAAATCGAGGATTTCCCCCCCAAACTGGGTTCCTTTTCCCCAAAATCGGCTTTTACCCCTAAAATGGGTTAATTTCCCCTCAAATCAGGCTTTTTTTCCCCCAAAAACTGCTTTCATTTTCCCCAAAATAAGAATTTTCCCACCAAACTTGGTTCATTTTCCCACAATTAGGTATTTTCCTCCAAACTGGGTTCATTTTTTTTCCATAATCGGGTTTTTTTCCCCCAACCTGTGTTCATTTTCCCCAAAATGTGTTTTTTCCTCCCAAACTGGTTTCACTAGCCCACAAATCCGGGTTTCCCCCAAAACTAAGTTCATTTTCCCCATAATCGGGCTTTCCCCCCCCAAACTGGGTTTATTTTCCCCACTATCAGTTTTCTTTATGCCAAAACTGGGTTCAATTTCCCCAAAATCTGTTCTTTTTCCTGCAAAGTGGGTTCATTTTCCCTATAATCATGTTTATTCCCCGAAAACTGCATTCATTTTCCCCAAAATAAGGTTTATCCCCCTAAACTGTGTTAATTTTCCCAAAATCAGGTTTTATCGCCAAAACTGGGTTCAATTTCCCCAAAATCTGTTTTGGCACCATAAACTGTGTTAATTTTCCCCCAAAATGGGGTTTCCCCCCCGAAACTGGGTTCATTTTCACACAAAACCGGGTTTTCACCACAAATTGGGTTCATTTTCCCCAAAAGTGTTTTTTTCCACCCAAAATTGGTTCATTTTCCACGAAATCTGGTTTTATCCCAGCAAAATTGTTTCATTTCCCCAAAATGAGGGTTTTTCTCCCAAACTGGTTTCACTTCCCCCAAAATCCGTTTTTTCCTCTCCAAACTGGGTTCACTTTGCCCAAAATCGGGTTTTGTCCCTTAAACTGGATTCATTTTCCCAAAAATCGGGTTTTTCCTCCAAAAAACTGGGTTCATTTTCCCCAAAATCAGGGTTTTTCCCCCCTAAACTGGGTTTCGTTTCCCTCAAATCGGATTTTCTTCCCCAAACTGCTTTCATTTTCCCCAAAATCGGGTTTTCCACCCCAAAATGGGTTCTTTATCTCTGAAATCGGGTTTTTTCCACCAAACTGGGTTTACTTTCCCCAAAATCGGGTTTTTCCTCCCAAACTGAGTTCATTTTCCCAATTATCGTTTTTCTTTACCCCAAACTGCTTTCCTTTTCCCCAAAATTGGGGTTTTGCTCCCATATTGTGTTCAATTTTCCCAAAATTGTCTTTTTTTTCCCACCGAACCGGGTTGATTTCCCTCCAAACCGGGTTTTTCCCCCCAAACTGAGTTTATTTTCCCAAAATCCCATTTTTTCCCCCAAAACTGGGTTCATTTTCCCCATTATCCAATTTTTTGATGCAATCTGGATTCATTTTCCCCATAATCTGGGTTTTTTGCCCCAAAACTGGGTTCATTTACCCAAAATCGGGTTATTCCACCCCAAATTGGTTTCATTTTCCCCAAAATCAGAGTTTTCCCCCAAAACTGGATTCACTTTTCCCAAAATCGTTTTTTTTTCACAAATTGGGTTCATTTTCACAAAATTTTGCAGGAAATGAACACAGTTTTGTGGGAAAAAAACCCGATTTTGAGGCAAATGAACCCAGTTTGCGGGAAAAAATCCGATTTGAGAGAAGAAGAATCCAGTTTGGGGGGGGGGGGGTGGAAACCGGATTTGAGGGAAACAGAACCCAGTTTAGGGAAAAGAAACCTGATTTTGGGGAAAATGAACCCATTTCTTTCGGGGAAAAACCCGATTTGTGGCAAAAAAACCCCCAGTATTCGCGGGATGGGGTGGGGGGTGGAAGGATTTTGTGGAAAATGAACCCAGTTTGGGGGAGGAAACACAATTTGGGGGAAAATGAATGCAGTTTTGGGGGAAAAAAAACCCGATTTGAGGGAAAATGAATACAGTTTGGGGGGAGAAACCCGATTTTAGGGAAAATGAACCCAATTTGGGGAGGAAAAACCTGATATTGGGGAAAATGAACCCAGTTTGGACGGGAAAACCCGATTACGGGGAAAAATGAACTCATTTTGGGGGAAAAACCCAAACAGGGTTCATTTTTTTTCCCATAATCGGGTTTTTCCACCCAAACTAGTTTAATTTTCCCCAAAATCAGTATTTTTCTCACCAAACTGGTTTCATTTTGCCCAATATCGGGTTTGGTCCCTTAAACTGGGTTCATTTTCTCCAAAATCGAGGATTTCCCCCCCAAACTGGGTTCCTTTTCCCCAAAATTGGCTTTTACCCCTAAAATGGGTTAATTTCCCCTCAAATCAGTTTTTTTTCCCCAAAAAACTGCTTTCATTTTCCCCAAAATAAGAATTTTCCCACCAAACTTGGTTCATTTTCCCACAATTAGGTATTTTCCTCCAAACTGGGTTCATTTTTTTTCCATAATCGGGTTTTTTTTCCCCAACCTGTGTTCATTTTCCCCAAAATGTGTTTTTTCCTCCCAAACTGGTTTCACTAGCCTACAAATCCGGGTTTCCCCCAAAACTAGGTTCATTTTCCCCATAATCGGGCTTTCCCCCCCCCAAACTGGGTTTATTTTCCCCACTATCAGTTTTCTTTATGCCAAAACTGGGTTCAATTTCTCCAAAATCTGTTCTTTTTCCTGCAAAGTGGGTTCATTTTCCCTATAATCATGTTTATTCCCCGAAAACTGCATTCATTTTCCCCAAAATAAGGTTTATCCCCCTAAACTGTGTTAATTTTCCCAAAATCAGGTTTTATCGCCAAAACTGGGTTAATTTTCCCCAAAATCTGTTTTGGCACCATAAACTGTGTTAATTTTCCCCCAAAATGGGGTTTCCCCCCCGAAACTGGGTTCATTTTCACACAAAACCGGTTTTTCACCACAAATTGGGTTCATTTTCCCCAAAAGTGTTTTTTCCACCCAAAATGGGTTCATTTTCCACGAAATCTGGTTTTATCCCAGCAAAATTGTTTCATTTCCCCAAAATGAGGGTTTTTCTCCCAAACTGGTTTCACTTCCCCCAAAATCCGTTTTTTCCTCTCCAAACTGGGTTCACTTTGCCCAAAATCGGGTTTTGTCCCTTAAACTGGATTCATTTTCCCCAAAATCGGGTTTTTCCTCCAAAAAACTGGGTTCATTTTCCCCAAAATCAGGGTTTTTTCCCCCTAAACTGGGTTTCGTTTCCCTCAAATCGGATTTTCTTCCCCAAACTGCTTTCATTTTCCCCAAAATCGGGTTTTCCACCCCAAAATGGGTTCTTTATCTCTGAAATCGGGTTTTTTCCACCAAACTGGGTTTACTTTCCCCAAAATCGGGTTTTTCCTCCCAAACTGAGTTCATTTTCCCCATTATCGGTTTTCTTTACCCCAAACTGCTTTCCTTTTCCCCAAAATTGGGGTTTTGCTCCCATATTGTGTTCAATTTTCCCAAAATTGTCTTTTTTTTCCCACCGAACCGGGTTGATTTTCCCCCAAACCGGGTTTTTCCCCCCAAACTGAGTTTATTTTCCCAAAATCCCATTTTTTCCCCCAAAACTGGGTTCATTTTCCCCATTATCCAATTTTTTGATGCAATCTGGATTCATTTTCCCCATAATCTGTTTTTTTTGCCCCAAAACTGGGTTCATTTACCCAAAATCGGGTTATTCCACCCCAAATTGGTTTCATTTTCCCCAAAATCAGAGTTTTCCCCCAAAACTGGATTCACTTTTCCCAAAATCGTTTTTTTCTCACAAATTGGGTTCATTTTCACAAAATGTTGCAGGAAATGAACACAGTTTTGTGGGAAAAAAACCCGATTTTGAGGCAAATTAACCCAGTTTGCGGGAAAAAATCCGATTTGAGAGAAGAAGAATCCAGTTTGGGGGGGGGGTGGAAACCGGATTTGAGGGAAACAGAACGCAGTTTAGGGAAAAGAAACCTGATTTTGGGGAAAATGAACCCATTTTTTTCGGGGAAAAACCCGATTTGTGGCAAAAAAAACCCCCAGTATTCGCGGGGTGGGGTGGGTGGTGGAAGGATTTTGTGGAAAATGAACCCAGTTTGGGGGAGGAAACACAATTTGGGGGAAAATGAATGCAGTTTTGTGGGAAAAAAACCCGATTTGAGGGAAAATGAATGCAGTTTGGGGGGAGAAACCCGATTTTAGGGAAAATGAACCCAATTTGGGGAGGAAAAACCTGATATTGGGGAAAATGAACCCAGTTTGGATGGGAAAACCCGATTACGGGGAAAAATGAACTCATTTTGGGGGAAAAACCCAAACAGGGTTCATTTATTTTCCCATAATCGGGTTTTTCCACCCAAACTAGTTTAATTTTCCCCAAAATCAGTATTTTTCTCACCAAACTGGTTTCATTTTGCCCAATATCGGGTTTGGTCCCTTAAACTGGGTTCATTTTCTCCAAAATCGAGGATTTCCCCCCCAAACTGGGTTCCTTTTCCCCAAAATCGGCTTTTACCCCTAAAATGGGTTAATTTCCCCTCAAATCAGGTTTTTTTTCCCCCAAAAACTGCTTTCATTTTCCCCAAAATAAGAATTTTCCCACCAAACTTGGTTCATTTTCCCACAATTAGGTATTTTCCTCCAAACTGGGTTCATTTTTTTTCCATAATCGGGTTTTTTTCCCCCAACCTGTGTTCATTTTCCCCAAAATGTGTTTTTTCCTCCCAAACTGGTTTCACTAGCCTACAAATCCGGGTTTCCCCCAAAACTAGGTTCATTTTCCCCATAATCGGGCTTTCCCCCCCCCAAACTGGGTTTATTTTCCCCACTATCAGTTTTCTTTATGCCAAAACTGGGTTCAATTTCTCCAAAATCTGTTCTTTTTCCTGCAAAGTGGGTTCATTTTCCCTATAATCATGTTTATTCCCCGAAAACTGCATTCATTTTCCCCAAAATAAGGTTTATCCCCCTAAACTGTGTTAATTTTCCCAAAATCAGGTTTTATCGCCAAAACTGGGTTAATTTTCCCCAAAATCTGTTTTGGCACCATAAACTGTGTTAATTTTCCCCCAAAATGGGGTTTCCCCCCCGAAACTGGGTTCATTTTCACACAAAACCGGTTTTTCACCACAAATTGGGTTCATTTTCCCCAAAAGTGTTTTTTCCACCCAAAATGGGTTCATTTTCCACGAAATCTGGTTTTATCCCAGCAAAATTGTTTCATTTCCCCAAAATGAGGGTTTTTCTCCCAAACTGGTTTCACTTCCCCCAAAATCCGTTTTTTCCTCTCCAAACTGGGTTCACTTTGCCCAAAATCGGGTTTTGTCCCTTAAACTGGATTCATTTTCCCCAAAATCGGGTTTTTCCTCCAAAAAACTGGGTTCATTTTCCCCAAAATCAGGGTTTTTTCCCCCTAAACTGGGTTTCGTTTCCCTCAAATCGGATTTTCTTCCCCAAACTGCTTTCATTTTCCCCAAAATCGGGTTTTCCACCCCAAAATGGGTTCTTTATCTCTGAAATCGGGTTTTTTCCACCAAACTGGGTTTACTTTCCCCAAAATCGGGTTTTTCCTCCCAAACTGAGTTCATTTTCCCCATTATCGGTTTTCTTTACCCCAAACTGCTTTCCTTTTCCCCAAAATTGGGGTTTTGCTCCCATATTGTGTTCAATTTTCCCAAAATTGTCTTTTTTTTCCCACCGAACCGGGTTGATTTTCCCCCAAACCGGGTTTTTCCCCCCAAACTGAGTTTATTTTCCCAAAATCCCATTTTTTCCCCCAAAACTGGGTTCATTTTCCCCATTATCCAATTTTTTGATGCAATCTGGATTCATTTTCCCCATAATCTGTTTTTTTTGCCCCAAAACTGGGTTCATTTACCCAAAATCGGGTTATTCCACCCCAAATTGGTTTCATTTTCCCCAAAATCAGAGTTTTTCCCCAAAACTGGATTCACTTTTCCCAAAATCGTTTTTTTCTCCCAAATTGGGTTCATTTTCACAAAATGTTGCAGGAAATGAACACAGTTTTGTGGGAAAAAAACCCGATTTTGAGGCAAATTAACCCAGTTTGCGGGAAAAAATCCGATTTGAGAGAAGAAGAATCCAGTTTGGGGGGGGGTGGAAACCGGATTTGAGGGAAACAGAACCCAGTTTAGGGAAAAGAAACCTGATTTGGGGGAAAATGAACCCATTTTTATCGGGGAAAAACCCGATTTGTGGCAAAAAAACCCCCAGTATTCGCGGGGTGGGGTGGGGGGTGGAAGGATTTTGTGGAAAATGAACCCAGTTTGGGGGAGGAAACACAATTTGGGGGAAAATGAATGCAGTTTTGGGGGAAAAAACCCCGATTTGAGGGAAAATGAATGCAGTTTGGGGGGAGAAACCCGATTTTAGGGAAAATGAACCCAATTTGGGGAGGAAAAACCTGATATTGGGGAAAATGAACCCAGTTTGGATGGGAAAACCCGATTACGGGGAAAAATGAACTCATTTTGGGGGAAAAACCCAAACAGGGTTCATTTATTTTCCCATAATCGGGTTTTTCCACCCAAACTAGTTTAATTTTCCCCAAAATCAGTATTTTTCTCACCAAACTGGTTTCATTTTGCCCAATATCGGGTTTGGTCCCTTAAACTGGGTTCATTTTCTCCAAAATCGAGGATTTCCCCCCCAAACTGGGTTCCTTTTCCCCAAAATCGGCTTTTACCCCTAAAATGGGTTAATTTCCCCTCAAATCAGGTTTTTTTTCCCCCAAAAACTGCTTTCATTTTCCCCAAAATAAGAATTTTCCCACCAAACTTGGTTCATTTTCCCACAATTAGGTATTTTCCTCCAAACTGGGTTCATTTTTTTCCCATAATCGGGTTTTTTTCCCCCAACCTGTGTTCATTTTCCCCAAAATGTGTTTTTTCCTCCCAAACTGGTTTCACTAGCCCACAAATCCGGGTTTCCCCCAAAACTAAGTTCATTTTCCCCATAATCGGGCTTTCCCCCCCCAAACTGGGTTTATTTTCCCCACTATCAGTTTTCTTTATGCCAAAACTGGGTTCAATTTCCCCAAAATCTGTTCTTTTTCCTGCAAAGTGGGTTCATTTTCCCTATAATCATGTTTATTCCCCGAAAACTGCATTCATTTTCCCCAAAATAAGGTTTATCCCCCTAAACTGTGTTAATTTTCCCAAAATCAGGTTTTATCGCCAAAACTGGGTTCAATTTCCCCAAAATCTGTTTTGGCACCATAAACTGTGTTAATTTTCCCCCAAAATGGGGTTTCCCCCCCGAAACTGGGTTCATTTTCACACAAAACCGGGTTTTCACCACAAATTGGGTTCATTTTCCCCAAAAGTGTTTTTTTCCACCCAAAATGGGTTCATTTTCCACGAAATCTGGTTTTATCCCAGCAAAATTGTTTCATTTCCCCAAAATGAGGGTTTTTCTCCCAAACTGGTTTCACTTCCCCCAAAATCCGTTTTTTCCTCTCCAAACTGGGTTCACTTTGCCCAAAATCGGGTTTTGTCCCTTAAACTGGATTCATTTTCCCAAAAATCGGGTTTTTCCTCCAAAAAACTGGGTTCATTTTCCCCAAAATCAGGGTTTTTTCCCCCTAAACTGGGTTTCGTTTCCCTCAAATCGGATTTTCTTCCCCAAACTGCTTTCATTTTCCCCAAAATCGGGTTTTCCACCCCAAAATGGGTTCTTTATCTCTGAAATCGTTTTTTTTCCACCAAACTGGGTTTACTTTCCCCAAAATCGGGTTTTTCCTCCCAAACTGAGTTCATTTTCCCCATTATCGGTTTTCTTTACCCCAAACTGCTTTCCTTTTCCCGAAAATTGGGGGTTTGCTCCCATATTGTGTTCAATTTTCCCAAAATTGTCTTTTTTTTCCCACCGAACCGGGTTGATTTTCCCCCAAACCGGGTTTTTCCCCCCAAACTGAGTTTATTTTCCCAAAATCCCATTTTTTCCCCCAAAACTGGGTTCATTTTCCCCATTATCCAATTTTTTGATGCAATCTGGATTCATTTTCCCCATAATCTGTTTTTTTTGCCCCAAAACTGGGTTCATTTACCCAAAATCGGGTTATTCCACCCCAAATTGGTTTCATTTTCCCCAAAATCAGAGTTTTTCCCCAAAACTGGATTCACTTTTCCCAAAATCGTTTTTTTCTCCCAAATTGGGTTCATTTTCACAAAATGTTGCAGGAAATGAACACAGTTTTGTGGGAAAAAAACCCGATTTTGAGGCAAATTAACCCAGTTTGCGGGAAAAAATCCGATTTGAGAGAAGAAGAATCCAGTTTGAGGGGGGGTGGAAACCGGATTTGAGGGAAACAGAACCCAGTTTAGGGAAAAGAAACCTGATTTTGGGGAAAATGAACCCATTTTTTTCGGGGAAAACCCGATTTGTGGCAAAAAAAACCCCAGTATTCGCGGGGTGGGGTGGGGGGTGGAAGGATTTTGTGGAAAATGAACCCAGTTTGGGGGAGGAAACACAATTTGGGGGAAAATGAATGCAGTTTTGGGGGAAAAAAACCCGATTTGAGGGAAAATGAATGCAGTTTGGGGGGAGAAACCCGATTTTAGGGAAAATGAACCCAATTTGGGGAGGAAAAACCTGATATTGGGGAAAATGAACCCAGTTTGGATGGGAAAACCCGATTACGGGGAAAAATGAACTCATTTTGGGGGAAAAACCCAAACAGGGTTCATTTATTTTCCCATAATCGGGTTTTTCCACCCAAACTAGTTTAATTTTCCCCAAAATCAGTATTTTTCTCACCAAACTGGTTTCATTTTGCCCAATATCGGGTTTGGTCCCTTAAACTGGGTTCATTTTCTCCAAAATCGAGGATTTCCCCCCCAAACTGGGTTCCTTTTCCCCAAAATCGGCTTTTACCCCTAAAATGGGTTAATTTCCCCTCAAATCAGGCTTTTTTTCCCCCAAAAACTGCTTTCATTTTCCCCAAAATAAGAATTTTCCCACCAAACTTGGTTCATTTTCCCACAATTAGGTATTTTCCTCCAAACTGGGTTCATTTTTTTTCCATAATCGGGTTTTTTTCCCCCAACCTGTGTTCATTTTCCCCAAAATGTGTTTTTTCCTCCCAAACTGGTTTCACTAGCCCACAAATCCGGGTTTCCCCCAAAACTAAGTTCATTTTCCCCATAATCGGGCTTTCCCCCCCCAAACTGGGTTTATTTTCCCCACTATCAGTTTTCTTTATGCCAAAACTGGGTTCAATTTCCCCAAAATCTGTTCTTTTTCCTGCAAAGTGGGTTCATTTTCCCTATAATCATGTTTATTCCCCGAAAACTGCATTCATTTTCCCCAAAATAAGGTTTATCCCCCTAAACTGTGTTAATTTTCCCAAAATCAGGTTTTATCGCCAAAACTGGGTTCAATTTCCCCAAAATCTGTTTTGGCACCATAAACTGTGTTAATTTTCCCCCAAAATGGGGTTTCCCCCCCGAAACTGGGTTCATTTTCACACAAAACCGGGTTTTCACCACAAATTGGGTTCATTTTCCCCAAAAGTGTTTTTTTCCACCCAAAATGGGTTCATTTTCCACGAAATCTGGTTTTATCCCAGCAAAATTGTTTCATTTCCCCAAAATGAGGGTTTTTCTCCCAAACTGGTTTCACTTCCCCCAAAATCCGTTTTTTCCTCTCCAAACTGGGTTCACTTTGCCCAAAATCGGGTTTTGTCCCTTAAACTGGATTCATTTTCCCAAAAATCGGGTTTTTCCTCCAAAAAACTGGGTTCATTTTCCCCAAAATCAGGGTTTTTCCCCCCTAAACTGGGTTTCGTTTCCCTCAAATCGGATTTTCTTCCCCAAACTGCTTTCATTTTCCCCAAAATCGGGTTTTCCACCCCAAAATGGGTTCTTTATCTCTGAAATCGGGTTTTTTCCACCAAACTGGGTTTACTTTCCCCAAAATCGGGTTTTTCCTCCCAAACTGAGTTCATTTTCCCAATTATCGTTTTTCTTTACCCCAAACTGCTTTCCTTTTCCCCAAAATTGGGGTTTTGCTCCCATATTGTGTTCAATTTTCCCAAAATTGTCTTTTTTTTCCCACCGAACCGGGTTGATTTCCCTCCAAACCGGGTTTTTCCCCCCAAACTGAGTTTATTTTCCCAAAATCCCATTTTTTCCCCCAAAACTGGGTTCATTTTCCCCATTATCCAATTTTTTGATGCAATCTGGATTCATTTTCCCCATAATCTGGGTTTTTTGCCCCAAAACTGGGTTCATTTACCCAAAATCGGGTTATTCCACCCCAAATTGGTTTCATTTTCCCCAAAATCAGAGTTTTCCCCCAAAACTGGATTCACTTTTCCCAAAATCGTTTTTTTTTCACAAATTGGGTTCATTTTCACAAAATTTTGCAGGAAATGAACACAGTTTTGTGGGAAAAAAACCCGATTTTGAGGCAAATGAACCCAGTTTGCGGGAAAAAATCCGATTTGAGAGAAGAAGAATCCAGTTTGGGGGGGGGGGGGGTGGAAACCGGATTTGAGGGAAACAGAACCCAGTTTAGGGAAAAGAAACCTGATTTTGGGGAAAATGAACCCATTTCTTTCGGGGAAAAACCCGATTTGTGGCAAAAAAACCCCCAGTATTCGCGGGATGGGGTGGGGGGTGGAAGGATTTTGTGGAAAATGAACCCAGTTTGGGGGAGGAAACACAATTTGGGGGAAAATGAATGCAGTTTTGGGGGAAAAAAAAACCCGATTTGAGGGAAAATGAATACAGTTTGGGGGGAGAAACCCGATTTTAGGGAAAATGAACCCAATTTGGGGAGGAAAAACCTGATATTGGGGAAAATGAACCCAGTTTGGACGGGAAAACCCGATTACGGGGAAAAATGAACTCATTTTGGGGGAAAAACCCAAACAGGGTTCATTTTTTTTCCCATAATCGGGTTTTTCCACCCAAACTAGTTTAATTTTCCCCAAAATCAGTATTTTTCTCACCAAACTGGTTTCATTTTGCCCAATATCGGGTTTGGTCCCTTAAACTGGGTTCATTTTCTCCAAAATCGAGGATTTCCCCCCCAAACTGGGTTCCTTTTCCCCAAAATTGGCTTTTACCCCTAAAATGGGTTAATTTCCCCTCAAATCAGTTTTTTTTCCCCAAAAAACTGCTTTCATTTTCCCCAAAATAAGAATTTTCCCACCAAACTTGGTTCATTTTCCCACAATTAGGTATTTTCCTCCAAACTGGGTTCATTTTTTTTCCATAATCGGGTTTTTTTTCCCCAACCTGTGTTCATTTTCCCCAAAATGTGTTTTTTCCTCCCAAACTGGTTTCACTAGCCTACAAATCCGGGTTTCCCCCAAAACTAGGTTCATTTTCCCCATAATCGGGCTTTCCCCCCCCCAAACTGGGTTTATTTTCCCCACTATCAGTTTTCTTTATGCCAAAACTGGGTTCAATTTCTCCAAAATCTGTTCTTTTTCCTGCAAAGTGGGTTCATTTTCCCTATAATCATGTTTATTCCCCGAAAACTGCATTCATTTTCCCCAAAATAAGGTTTATCCCCCTAAACTGTGTTAATTTTCCCAAAATCAGGTTTTATCGCCAAAACTGGGTTAATTTTCCCCAAAATCTGTTTTGGCACCATAAACTGTGTTAATTTTCCCCCAAAATGGGGTTTCCCCCCCGAAACTGGGTTCATTTTCACACAAAACCGGTTTTTCACCACAAATTGGGTTCATTTTCCCCAAAAGTGTTTTTTCCACCCAAAATGGGTTCATTTTCCACGAAATCTGGTTTTATCCCAGCAAAATTGTTTCATTTCCCCAAAATGAGGGTTTTTCTCCCAAACTGGTTTCACTTCCCCCAAAATCCGTTTTTTCCTCTCCAAACTGGGTTCACTTTGCCCAAAATCGGGTTTTGTCCCTTAAACTGGATTCATTTTCCCCAAAATCGGGTTTTTCCTCCAAAAAACTGGGTTCATTTTCCCCAAAATCAGGGTTTTTTCCCCCTAAACTGGGTTTCGTTTCCCTCAAATCGGATTTTCTTCCCCAAACTGCTTTCATTTTCCCCAAAATCGGGTTTTCCACCCCAAAATGGGTTCTTTATCTCTGAAATCGGGTTTTTTCCACCAAACTGGGTTTACTTTCCCCAAAATCGGGTTTTTCCTCCCAAACTGAGTTCATTTTCCCCATTATCGGTTTTCTTTACCCCAAACTGCTTTCCTTTTCCCCAAAATTGGGGGTTTGCTCCCATATTGTGTTCAATTTTCCCAAAATTGTCTTTTTTTTCCCACCGAACCGGGTTGATTTTCCCCCAAACCGGGTTTTTCCCCCCAAACTGAGTTTATTTTCCCAAAATCCCATTTTTTCCCCCAAAACTGGGTTCATTTTCCCCATTATCCAATTTTTTGATGCAATCTGGATTCATTTTCCCCATAATCTGTTTTTTTTGCCCCAAAACTGGGTTCATTTACCCAAAATCGGGTTATTCCACCCCAAATTGGTTTCATTTTCCCCAAAATCAGAGTTTTTCCCCAAAACTGGATTCACTTTTCCCAAAATCGTTTTTTTCTCCCAAATTGGGTTCATTTTCACAAAATGTTGCAGGAAATGAACACAGTTTTGTGGGAAAAAAACCCGATTTTGAGGCAAATTAACCCAGTTTGCGGGAAAAAATCCGATTTGAGAGAAGAAGAATCCAGTTTGAGGGGGGGTGGAAACCGGATTTGAGGGAAACAGAACCCAGTTTAGGGAAAAGAAACCTGATTTTGGGGAAAATGAACCCATTTTTTTCGGGGAAAACCCGATTTGTGGCAAAAAAAACCCCAGTATTCGCGGGGTGGGGTGGGGGGTGGAAGGATTTTGTGGAAAATGAACCCAGTTTGGGGGAGGAAACACAATTTGGGGGAAAATGAATGCAGTTTTGGGGGAAAAAACCCCGATTTGAGGGAAAATGAATGCAGTTTGGGGGGAGAAACCCGATTTTAGGGAAAATGAACCCAATTTGGGGAGGAAAAACCTGATATTGGGGAAAATGAACCCAGTTTGGATGGGAAAACCCGATTACGGGGAAAAATGAACTCATTTTGGGGGAAAAACCCAAACAGGGTTCATTTATTTTCCCATAATCGGGTTTTTCCACCCAAACTAGTTTAATTTTCCCCAAAATCAGTATTTTTCTCACCAAACTGGTTTCATTTTGCCCAATATCGGGTTTGGTCCCTTAAACTGGGTTCATTTTCTCCAAAATCGAGGATTTCCCCCCCAAACTGGGTTCCTTTTCCCCAAAATCGGCTTTTACCCCTAAAATGGGTTAATTTCCCCTCAAATCAGGTTTTTTTTCCCCCAAAAACTGCTTTCATTTTCCCCAAAATAAGAATTTTCCCACCAAACTTGGTTCATTTTCCCACAATTAGGTATTTTCCTCCAAACTGGGTTCATTTTTTTCCCATAATCGGGTTTTTTTCCCCCAACCTGTGTTCATTTTCCCCAAAATGTGTTTTTTCCTCCCAAACTGGTTTCACTAGCCCACAAATCCGGGTTTCCCCCAAAACTAAGTTCATTTTCCCCATAATCGGGCTTTCCCCCCCCAAACTGGGTTTATTTTCCCCACTATCAGTTTTCTTTATGCCAAAACTGGGTTCAATTTCCCCAAAATCTGTTCTTTTTCCTGCAAAGTGGGTTCATTTTCCCTATAATCATGTTTATTCCCCGAAAACTGCATTCATTTTCCCCAAAATAAGGTTTATCCCCCTAAACTGTGTTAATTTTCCCAAAATCAGGTTTTATCGCCAAAACTGGGTTCAATTTCCCCAAAATCTGTTTTGGCACCATAAACTGTGTTAATTTTCCCCCAAAATGGGGTTTCCCCCCCGAAACTGGGTTCATTTTCACACAAAACCGGGTTTTCACCACAAATTGGGTTCATTTTCCCCAAAAGTGTTTTTTTCCACCCAAAATGGGTTCATTTTCCACGAAATCTGGTTTTATCCCAGCAAAATTGTTTCATTTCCCCAAAATGAGGGTTTTTCTCCCAAACTGGTTTCACTTCCCCCAAAATCCGTTTTTTCCTCTCCAAACTGGGTTCACTTTGCCCAAAATCGGGTTTTGTCCCTTAAACTGGATTCATTTTCCCCAAAATCGGGTTTTTCCTCCAAAAAACTGGGTTCATTTTCCCCAAAATCAGGGTTTTTTCCCCCTAAACTGGGTTTCGTTTCCCTCAAATCGGATTTTCTTCCCCAAACTGCTTTCATTTTCCCCAAAATCGGGTTTTCCACCCCAAAATGGGTTCTTTATCTCTGAAATCGTTTTTTTTCCACCAAACTGGGTTTACTTTCCCCAAAATCGGGTTTTTCCTCCCAAACTGAGTTCATTTTCCCCATTATCGGTTTTCTTTACCCCAAACTGCTTTCCTTTTCCCGAAAATTGGGGGTTTGCTCCCATATTGTGTTCAATTTTCCCAAAATTGTCTTTTTTTTCCCACCGAACCGGGTTGATTTTCCCCCAAACCGGGTTTTTCCCCCCAAACTGAGTTTATTTTCCCAAAATCCCATTTTTTCCCCCAAAACTGGGTTCATTTTCCCCATTATCCAATTTTTTGATGCAATCTGGATTCATTTTCCCCATAATCTGTTTTTTTTGCCCCAAAACTGGGTTCATTTACCCAAAATCGGGTTATTCCACCCCAAATTGGTTTCATTTTCCCCAAAATCAGAGTTTTTCCCCAAAACTGGATTCACTTTTCCCAAAATCGTTTTTTTCTCCCAAATTGGGTTCATTTTCACAAAATGTTGCAGGAAATGAACACAGTTTTGTGGGAAAAAAACCCGATTTTGAGGCAAATGAACCCAGTTTGCGGGAAAAAATCCGATTTGAGAGAAGAAGAATCCAGTTTGAGGGGGGGTGGAAACCGGATTTGAGGGAAACAGAACCCAGTTTAGGGAAAAGAAACCTGATTTTGGGGAAAATGAACCCATTTTTTTCGGGGAAAACCCGATTTGTGGCAAAAAAAACCCCAGTATTCGCGGGGTGGGGTGGGGGGTGGAAGGATTTTGTGGAAAATGAACCCAGTTTGGGGGAGGAAACACAATTTGGGGGAAAATGAATGCAGTTTTGGGGGAAAAAACCCCGATTTGAGGGAAAATGAATGCAGTTTGGGGGGAGAAACCCGATTTTAGGGAAAATGAACCCAATTTGGGGAGGAAAAACCTGATATTGGGGAAAATGAACCCAGTTTGGATGGGAAAACCCGATTACGGGGAAAAATGAACTCATTTTGGGGGAAAAACCCAAACAGGGTTCATTTATTTTCCCATAATCGGGTTTTTCCACCCAAACTAGTTTAATTTTCCCCAAAATCAGTATTTTTCTCACCAAACTGGTTTCATTTTGCCCAATATCGGGTTTGGTCCCTTAAACTGGGTTCATTTTCTCCAAAATCGAGGATTTCCCCCCCAAACTGGGTTCCTTTTCCCCAAAATCGGCTTTTACCCCTAAAATGGGTTAATTTCCCCTCAAATCAGGTTTTTTTTCCCCCAAAAACTGCTTTCATTTTCCCCAAAATAAGAATTTTCCCACCAAACTTGGTTCATTTTCCCACAATTAGGTATTTTCCTCCAAACTGGGTTCATTTTTTTTCCATAATCGGGTTTTTTTCCCCCAACCTGTGTTCATTTTCCCCAAAATGTGTTTTTTCCTCCCAAACTGGTTTCACTAGCCCACAAATCCGGGTTTCCCCCAAAACTAAGTTCATTTTCCCCATAATCGGGCTTTCCCCCCCCAAACTGGGTTTATTTTCCCCACTATCAGTTTTCTTTATGCCAAAACTGGGTTCAATTTCCCCAAAATCTGTTCTTTTTCCTGCAAAGTGGGTTCATTTTCCCTATAATCATGTTTATTCCCCGAAAACTGCATTCATTTTCCCCAAAATAAGGTTTATCCCCCTAAACTGTGTTAATTTTCCCAAAATCAGGTTTTATCGCCAAAACTGGGTTCAATTTCCCCAAAATCTGTTTTGGCACCATAAACTGTGTTAATTTTCCCCCAAAATGGGGTTTCCCCCCCGAAACTGGGTTCATTTTCACACAAAACCGGGTTTTCACCACAAATTGGGTTCATTTTCCCCAAAAGTGTTTTTTTCCACCCAAAATGGGTTCATTTTCCACGAAATCTGGTTTTATCCCAGCAAAATTGTTTCATTTCCCCAAAATGAGGGTTTTTCTCCCAAACTGGTTTCACTTCCCCCAAAATCCGTTTTTTCCTCTCCAAACTGGGTTCACTTTGCCCAAAATCGGGTTTTGTCCCTTAAACTGGATTCATTTTCCCAAAAATCGGGTTTTTCCTCCAAAAAACTGGGTTCATTTTCCCCAAAATCAGGGTTTTTCCCCCCTAAACTGGGTTTCGTTTCCCTCAAATCAGATTTTCTTCCCCAAACTGCTTTCATTTTCCCCAAAATCGGGTTTTCCACCCCAAAATGGGTTCTTTATCTCTGAAATCGGGTTTTTTCCACCAAACTGGGTTTACTTTCCCCAAAATCGGGTTTTTCCTCCCAAACTGAGTTCATTTTCCCCATTATCGGTTTTCTTTACCCCAAACTGCTTTCCTTTTCCCCAAAATTGGGGGTTTGCTCCCATATTGTGTTCAATTTTCCCAAAATTGTCTTTTTTTTCCCACCGAACCGGGTTGATTTTCCCCCAAACCGGGTTTTTCCCCCCAAACTGAGTTTATTTTCCCAAAATCCCATTTTTTCCCCCAAAACTGGGTTCATTTTCCCCATTATCCAATTTTTTGATGCAATCTGGATTCATTTTCCCCATAATCTGGGTTTTTTGCCCCAAAACTGGGTTCATTTACCCAAAATCGGGTTATTCCACCCCAAATTGGTTTCATTTTCCCCAAAATCAGAGTTTTCCCCCAAAACTGGATTCACTTTTCCCAAAATCGTTTTTTTCTCCCAAATTGGGTTCATTTTCACAAAATGTTGCAGGAAATGAACACAGTTTTGTGGGAAAAAAACCCGATTTTGAGGCAAATTAACCCAGTTTGCGGGAAAAAATCCGATTTGAGAGAAGAAGAATCCAGTTTGGGGGGGGGTGGAAACCGGATTTGAGGGAAACAGAACCCAGTTTAGGGAAAAGAAACCTGATTTTGGGGAAAATGAACCCATTTTTTTCGGGGAAAAACCCGATTTGTGGCAAAAAAAACCCCAGTATTCGCGGGGTGGGGTGGGGGGTGGAAGGATTTTGTGGAAAATGAACCCAGTTTGGGGGAGGAAACACAATTTGGGGGAAAATGAATGCAGTTTTGGGGGAAAAAACCCCGATTTGAGGGAAAATGAATGCAGTTTGGGGGGAGAAACCCGATTTTAGGGAAAATGAACCCAATTTGGGGAGGAAAAACCTGATATTGGGGAAAATGAACCCAGTTTGGATGGGAAAACCCGATTACGGGGAAAAATGAACTCATTTTGGGGGAAAAACCCAAACAGGGTTCATTTATTTTCCCATAATCGGGTTTTTCCACCCAAACTAGTTTAATTTTCCCCAAAATCAGTATTTTTCTCACCAAACTGGTTTCATTTTGCCCAATATCGGGTTTGGTCCCTTAAACTGGGTTCATTTTCTCCAAAATCGAGGATTTCCCCCCCAAACTGGGTTCCTTTTCCCCAAAATCGGCTTTTACCCCTAAAATGGGTTAATTTCCCCTCAAATCAGGTTTTTTTTCCCCCAAAAACTGCTTTCATTTTCCCCAAAATAAGAATTTTCCCACCAAACTTGGTTCATTTTCCCACAATTAGGTATTTTCCTCCAAACTGGGTTCATTTTTTTTCCATAATCGGGTTTTTTTCCCCCAACCTGTGTTCATTTTCCCCAAAATGTGTTTTTTCCTCCCAAACTGGTTTCACTAGCCCACAAATCCGGGTTTCCCCCAAAACTAAGTTCATTTTCCCCATAATCGGGCTTTCCCCCCCCAAACTGGGTTTATTTTCCCCACTATCAGTTTTCTTTATGCCAAAACTGGGTTCAATTTCCCCAAAATCTGTTCTTTTTCCTGCAAAGTGGGTTCATTTTCCCTATAATCATGTTTATTCCCCGAAAACTGCATTCATTTTCCCCAAAATAAGGTTTATCCCCCTAAACTGTGTTAATTTTCCCAAAATCAGGTTTTATCGCCAAAACTGGGTTCAATTTCCCCAAAATCTGTTTTGGCACCATAAACTGTGTTAATTTTCCCCCAAAATGGGGTTTCCCCCCCGAAACTGGGTTCATTTTCACACAAAACCGGGTTTTCACCACAAATTGGGTTCATTTTCCCCAAAAGTGTTTTTTTCCACCCAAAATGGGTTCATTTTCCACGAAATCTGGTTTTATCCCAGCAAAATTGTTTCATTTCCCCAAAATGAGGGTTTTTCTCCCAAACTGGTTTCACTTCCCCCAAAATCCGTTTTTTCCTCTCCAAACTGGGTTCACTTTGCCCAAAATCGGGTTTTGTCCCTTAAACTGGATTCATTTTCCCCAAAATCGGGTTTTTCCTCCAAAAAACTGGGTTCATTTTCCCCAAAATCAGGGTTTTTCCCCCCTAAACTGGGTTTCGTTTCCCTCAAATCAGATTTTCTTCCCCAAACTGCTTTCATTTTCCCCAAAATCGGGTTTTCCACCCCAAAATGGGTTCTTTATCTCTGAAATCGGGTTTTTTCCACCAAACTGGGTTTACTTTCCCCAAAATCGGGTTTTTCCTCCCAAACTGAGTTCATTTTCCCCATTATCGGTTTTCTTTACCCCAAACTGCTTTCCTTTTCCCCAAAATTGGGGGTTTGCTCCCATATTGTGTTCAATTTTCCCAAAATTGTCTTTTTTTTCCCACCGAACCGGGTTGATTTTCCCCCAAACCGGGTTTTTCCCCCCAAACTGAGTTTATTTTCCCAAAATCCCATTTTTTCCCCCAAAACTGGGTTCATTTTCCCCATTATCCAATTTTTTGATGCAATCTGGATTCATTTTCCCCATAATCTGGGTTTTTTGCCCCAAAACTGGGTTCATTTACCCAAAATCGGGTTATTCCACCCCAAATTGGTTTCATTTTCCCCAAAATCAGAGTTTTTCCCCAAAACTGGATTCACTTTTCCCAAAATCGTTTTTTTCTCCCAAATTGGGTTCATTTTCACAAAATGTTGCAGGAAATGAACACAGTTTTGTGGGAAAAAAACCCGATTTTGAGGCAAATGAACCCAGTTTGCGGGAAAAATCCGATTTGAGAGAAGAAGAATCCAGTTTGGGGGGGGGTGGAAACCGGATTTGAGGGAAACAGAACCCAGTTTAGGGAAAAGAAACCTGATTTTGGGGAAAATGAACCCATTTTTTTCGGGGAAAAACCCGATTTGTGGCAAAAAAAACCCCAGTATTCGCGGGGTGGGGTGGGGGGTGGAAGGATTTTGTGGAAAATGAACCCAGTTTGGGGGAGGAAACACAATTTGGGGGAAAATGAATGCAGTTTTGGGGGAAAAAAACCCGATTTGAGGGAAAATGAATGCAGTTTGGGGGGAGAAACCCGATTTTAGGGAAAATGAACCCAATTTGGGGAGGAAAAACCTGATATTGGGGAAAATGAACCCAGTTTGGATGGGAAAACCCGATTACGGGGAAAAATGAACTCATTTTGGGGGAAAAACCCAAACAGGGTTCATTTATTTTCCCATAATCGGGTTTTTCCACCCAAACTAGTTTAATTTTCCCCAAAATCAGTATTTTTCTCACCAAACTGGTTTCATTTTGCCCAATATCGGGTTTGGTCCCTTAAACTGGGTTCATTTTCTCCAAAATCGAGGATTTCCCCCCCAAACTGGGTTCCTTTTCCCCAAAATCGGCTTTTACCCCTAAAATGGGTTAATTTCCCCTCAAATCAGGTTTTTTTTCCCCCAAAAACTGCTTTCATTTTCCCCAAAATAAGAATTTTCCCACCAAACTTGGTTCATTTTCCCACAATTAGGTATTTTCCTCCAAACTGGGTTCATTTTTTTTCCATAATCGGGTTTTTTTCCCCCAACCTGTGTTCATTTTCCCCAAAATGTGTTTTTTCCTCCCAAACTGGTTTCACTAGCCCACAAATCCGGGTTTCCCCCAAAACTAAGTTCATTTTCCCCATAATCGGGCTTTCCCCCCCCAAACTGGGTTTATTTTCCCCACTATCAGTTTTCTTTATGCCAAAACTGGGTTCAATTTCCCCAAAATCTGTTCTTTTTCCTGCAAAGTGGGTTCATTTTCCCTATAATCATGTTTATTCCCCGAAAACTGCATTCATTTTCCCCAAAATAAGGTTTATCCCCCTAAACTGTGTTAATTTTCCCAAAATCAGGTTTTATCGTCAAAACTGGGTTCAATTTCCCCAAAATCTGTTTTGGCACCATAAACTGTGTTAATTTTCCCCCAAAATGGGGTTTCCCCCCCGAAACTGGGTTCATTTTCACACAAAACCGGGTTTTCACCACAAATTGGGTTCATTTTCCCCAAAAGTGTTTTTTTCCACCCAAAATGGGTTCATTTTCCACGAAATCTGGTTTTATCCCAGCAAAATTGTTTCATTTCCCCAAAATGAGGGTTTTTCTCCCAAACTGGTTTCACTTCCCCCAAAATCCGTTTTTTCCTCTCCAAACTGGGTTCACTTTGCCCAAAATCGGGTTTTGTCCCTTAAACTGGATTCATTTTCCCAAAAATCGGGTTTTTCCTCCAAAAAACTGGGTTCATTTTCCCCAAAATCAGGGTTTTTCCCCCCTAAACTGGGTTTCGTTTCCCTCAAATCGGATTTTCTTCCCCAAACTGCTTTCATTTTCCCCAAAATCGGGTTTTCCACCCCAAAATGGGTTCTTTATCTCTGAAATCGGGTTTTTTCCACCAAACTAAGTTTACTTTCCCCAAAATCGGGTTTTTCCTCCCAAACTGAGTTCATTTTCCCCATTATCGGTTTTCTTTACCCCAAACTGCTTTCCTTTTCCCGAAAATTGGGGGTTTGCTCCCATATTGTGTTCAATTTTCCCAAAATTGTCTTTTTTTTCCCACCGAACCGGGTTGATTTTCCCCCAAACCGGGTTTTTCCCCCCAAACTGAGTTTATTTTCCCAAAATCCCATTTTTTCCCCCAAAACTGGGTTCATTTTCCCCATTATCCAATTTTTTGATGCAATCTGGATTCATTTTCCCCATAATCTGTTTTTTTTGCCCCAAAACTGGGTTCATTTACCCAAAATCGGGTTATTCCACCCCAAATTGGTTTCATTTTCCCCAAAATCAGAGTTTTTCCCCAAAACTGGATTCACTTTTCCCAAAATCGTTTTTTTCTCCCAAATTGGGTTCATTTTCACAAAATGTTGCAGGAAATGAACACAGTTTTGTGGGAAAAAAACCCGATTTTGAGGCAAATGAACCCAGTTTGCGGGAAAAATCCGATTTGAGAGAAGAAGAATCCAGTTTGGGGGGGGGTGGAAACCGGATTTGAGGGAAACAGAACCCAGTTTAGGGAAAAGAAACCTGATTTTGGGGAAAATGAACCCATTTTTTTCGGGGAAAAACCCGATTTGTGGCAAAAAAACCCCCAGTATTCGCGGGGTGGGGTGGGGGGTGGAAGGATTTTGTGGAAAATGAACCCAGTTTGGGGGAGGAAACACAATTTGGGGGAAAATGAATGCAGTTTTGGGGGAAAAAACCCCGATTTGAGGGAAAATGAATGCAGTTTGGGGGGAGAAACCCGATTTTAGGGAAAATGAACCCAATTTGGGGAGGAAAAACCTGATATTGGGGAAAATGAACCCAGTTTGGATGGGAAAACCCGATTACGGGGAAAAATGAACTCATTTTGGGGGAAAAACCCAAACAGGGTTCATTTATTTTCCCATAATCGGGTTTTTCCACCCAAACTAGTTTAATTTTCCCCAAAATCAGTATTTTTCTCACCAAACTGGTTTCATTTTGCCCAATATCGGGTTTGGTCCCTTAAACTGGGTTCATTTTCTCCAAAATCGAGGATTTCCCCCCCAAACTGGGTTCCTTTTCCCCAAAATCGGCTTTTACCCCTAAAATGGGTTAATTTCCCCTCAAATCAGTTTTTTTTCCCCAAAAAACTGCTTTCATTTTCCCCAAAATAAGAATTTTCCCACCAAACTTGGTTCATTTTCCCACAATTAGGTATTTTCCTCCAAACTGGGTTCATTTTTTTTCCATAATCGGGTTTTTTTCCCCCAACCTGTGTTCATTTTCCCCAAAATGTGTTTTTTCCTCCCAAACTGGTTTCACTAGCCCACAAATCCGGGTTTCCCCCAAAACTAAGTTCATTTTCCCCATAATCGGGCTTTCCCCCCCCAAACTGGGTTTATTTTCCCCACTATCAGTTTTCTTTATGCCAAAACTGGGTTCAATTTCCCCAAAATCTGTTCTTTTTCCTGCAAAGTGGGTTCATTTTCCCTATAATCATGTTTATTCCCCGAAAACTGCATTCATTTTCCCCAAAATAAGGTTTATCCCCCTAAACTGTGTTAATTTTCCCAAAATCAGGTTTTATCGCCAAAACTGGGTTCAATTTCCCCAAAATCTGTTTTGGCACCATAAACTGTGTTAATTTTCCCCCAAAATGGGGTTTCCCCCCCGAAACTGGGTTCATTTTCACACAAAACCGGGTTTTCACCACAAATTGGGTTCATTTTCCCCAAAAGTGTTTTTTTCCACCCAAAATGGGTTCATTTTCCACGAAATCTGGTTTTATCCCAGCAAAATTGTTTCATTTCCCCAAAATGAGGGTTTTTCTCCCAAACTGGTTTCACTTCCCCCAAAATCCGTTTTTTCCTCTCCAAACTGGGTTCACTTTGCCCAAAATCGGGTTTTGTCCCTTAAACTGGATTCATTTTCCCAAAAATCGGGTTTTTCCTCCAAAAAACTGGGTTCATTTTCCCCAAAATCAGGGTTTTTCCCCCCTAAACTGGGTTTCGTTTCCCTCAAATCGGATTTTCTTCCCCAAACTGCTTTCATTTTCCCCAAAATCGGGTTTTCCACCCCAAAATGGGTTCTTTATCTCTGAAATCGGGTTTTTTCCACCAAACTGGGTTTACTTTCCCCAAAATCGGGTTTTTCCTCCCAAACTGAGTTCATTTTCCCCATTATCGGTTTTCTTTACCCCAAACTGCTTTCCTTTTCCCCAAAATTGGGGGTTTGCTCCCATATTGTGTTCAATTTTCCCAAAATTGTCTTTTTTTTCCCACCGAACCGGGTTGATTTTCCCCCAAACCGGGTTTTTCCCCCCAAACTGAGTTTATTTTCCCAAAATCCCATTTTTTCCCCCAAAACTGGGTTCATTTTCCCCATTATCCAATTTTTTGATGCAATCTGGATTCATTTTCCCCATAATCTGGGTTTTTTGCCCCAAAACTGGGTTCATTTACCCAAAATCGGGTTATTCCACCCCAAATTGGTTTCATTTTCCCCAAAATCAGAGTTTTTCCCCAAAACTGGATTCACTTTTCCCAAAATCGTTTTTTTCTCCCAAATTGGGTTCATTTTCACAAAATGTTGCAGGAAATGAACACAGTTTTGTGGGAAAAAAACCCGATTTTGAGGCAAATGAACCCAGTTTGCGGGAAAAAATCCGATTTGAGAGAAGAAGAATCCAGTTTGGGGGGGGGTGGAAACCGGATTTGAGGGAAACAGAACCCAGTTTAGGGAAAAGAAACCTGATTTTGGGGAAAATGAACCCATTTTTTTCGGGGAAAAACCCGATTTGTGGCAAAAAAACCCCCAGTATTCGCGGGGTGGGGTGGGGGGTGGAAGGATTTTGTGGAAAATGAACCCAGTTTGGGGGAGGAAACACAATTTGGGGGAAAATGAATGCAGTTTTGGGGGAAAAAACCCCGATTTGAGGGAAAATGAATGCAGTTTGGGGGGAGAAACCCGATTTTAGGGAAAATGAACCCAATTTGGGGAGGAAAAACCTGATATTGGGGAAAATGAACCCAGTTTGGATGGGAAAACCCGATTACGGGGAAAAATGAACTCATTTTGGGGGAAAAACCCAAACAGGGTTCATTTATTTTCCCATAATCGGGTTTTTCCACCCAAACTAGTTTAATTTTCCCCAAAATCAGTATTTTTCTCACCAAACTGGTTTCATTTTGCCCAATATCGGGTTTGGTCCCTTAAACTGGGTTCATTTTCTCCAAAATCGAGGATTTCCCCCCCAAACTGGGTTCCTTTTCCCCAAAATCGGCTTTTACCCCTAAAATGGGTTAATTTCCCCTCAAATCAGTTTTTTTTTCCCCCAAAAACTGCTTTCATTTTCCCCAAAATAAGAATTTTCCCACCAAACTTGGTTCATTTTCCCACAATTAGGTATTTTCCTCCAAACTGGGTTCATTTTTTTTCCATAATCGGGTTTTTTTCCCCCAACCTGTGTTCATTTTCCCCAAAATGTGTTTTTTCCTCCCAAACTGGTTTCACTAGCCCACAAATCCGGGTTTCCCCCAAAACTAAGTTCATTTTCCCCATAATCGGGCTTTCCCCCCCCAAACTGGGTTTATTTTCCCCACTATCAGTTTTCTTTATGCCAAAACTGGGTTCAATTTCCCCAAAATCTGTTCTTTTTCCTGCAAAGTGGGTTCATTTTCCCTATAATCATGTTTATTCCCCGAAAACTGCATTCATTTTCCCCAAAATAAGGTTTATCCCCCTAAACTGTGTTAATTTTCCCAAAATCAGGTTTTATCGCCAAAACTGGGTTCAATTTCCCCAAAATCTGTTTTGGCACCATAAACTGTGTTAATTTTCCCCCAAAATGGGGTTTCCCCCCCGAAACTGGGTTCATTTTCACACAAAACCGGGTTTTCACCACAAATTGGGTTCATTTTCCCCAAAAGTGTTTTTTTCCACCCAAAATGGGTTCATTTTCCACGAAATCTGGTTTTATCCCAGCAAAATTGTTTCATTTCCCCAAAATGAGGGTTTTTCTCCCAAACTGGTTTCACTTCCCCCAAAATCCGTTTTTTCCTCTCCAAACTGGGTTCACTTTGCCCAAAATCGGGTTTTGTCCCTTAAACTGGATTCATTTTCCCAAAAATCGGGTTTTTCCTCCAAAAAACTGGGTTCATTTTCCCCAAAATCAGGGTTTTTCCCCCCTAAACTGGGTTTCGTTTCCCTCAAATCGGATTTTCTTCCCCAAACTGCTTTCATTTTCCCCAAAATCGGGTTTTCCACCCCAAAATGGGTTCTTTATCTCTGAAATCGGGTTTTTTCCACCAAACTGGGTTTACTTTCCCCAAAATCGGGTTTTTCCTCCCAAACTGAGTTCATTTTCCCCATTATCGGTTTTCTTTACCCCAAACTGCTTTCCTTTTCCCCAAAATTGGGGGTTTGCTCCCATATTGTGTTCAATTTTCCCAAAATTGTCTTTTTTTTCCCACCGAACCGGGTTGATTTTCCCCCAAACCGGGTTTTTCCCCCCAAACTGAGTTTATTTTCCCAAAATCCCATTTTTTCCCCCAAAACTGGGTTCATTTTCCCCATTATCCAATTTTTTGATGCAATCTGGATTCATTTTCCCCATAATCTGGGTTTTTTGCCCCAAAACTGGGTTCATTTACCCAAAATCGGGTTATTCCACCCCAAATTGGTTTCATTTTCCCCAAAATCAGAGTTTTTCCCCAAAACTGGATTCACTTTTCCCAAAATCGTTTTTTTCTCCCAAATTGGGTTCATTTTCACAAAATGTTGCAGGAAATGAACACAGTTTTGTGGGAAAAAAACCCGATTTTGAGGCAAATGAACCCAGTTTGCGGGAAAAATCCGATTTGAGAGAAGAAGAATCCAGTTTGGGGGGGGGTGGAAACCGGATTTGAGGGAAACAGAACCCAGTTTAGGGAAAAGAAACCTGATTTTGGGGAAAATGAACCCATTTTTTTCGGGGAAAAACCCGATTTGTGGCAAAAAAACCCCCAGTATTCGCGGGGTGGGGTGGGGGGTGGAAGGATTTTGTGGAAAATGAACCCAGTTTGGGGGAGGAAACACAATTTGGGGGAAAATGAATGCAGTTTTGGGGGAAAAAACCCCGATTTGAGGGAAAATGAATGCAGTTTGGGGGGAGAAACCCGATTTTAGGGAAAATGAACCCAATTTGGGGAGGAAAAACCTGATATTGGGGAAAATGAACCCAGTTTGGATGGGAAAACCCGATTACGGGGAAAAATGAACTCATTTTGGGGGAAAAACCCAAACAGGGTTCATTTATTTTCCCATAATCGGGTTTTTCCACCCAAACTAGTTTAATTTTCCCCAAAATCAGTATTTTTCTCACCAAACTGGTTTCATTTTGCCCAATATCGGGTTTGGTCCCTTAAACTGGGTTCATTTTCTCCAAAATCGAGGATTTCCCCCCCAAACTGGGTTCCTTTTCCCCAAAATCGGCTTTTACCCCTAAAATGGGTTAATTTCCCCTCAAATCAGGTTTTTTTTCCCCCAAAAACTGCTTTCATTTTCCCCAAAATAAGAATTTTCCCACCAAACTTGGTTCATTTTCCCACAATTAGGTATTTTCCTCCAAACTGGGTTCATTTTTTTTCCATAATCGGGTTTTTTTCCCCCAACCTGTGTTCATTTTCCCCAAAATGTGTTTTTTCCTCCCAAACTGGTTTCACTAGCCCACAAATCCGGGTTTCCCCCAAAACTAAGTTCATTTTCCCCATAATCGGGCTTTCCCCCCCCAAACTGGGTTTATTTTCCCCACTATCAGTTTTCTTTATGCCAAAACTGGGTTCAATTTCCCCAAAATCTGTTCTTTTTCCTGCAAAGTGGGTTCATTTTCCCTATAATCATGTTTATTCCCCGAAAACTGCATTCATTTTCCCCAAAATAAGGTTTATCCCCCTAAACTGTGTTAATTTTCCCAAAATCAGGTTTTATCGCCAAAACTGGGTTCAATTTCCCCAAAATCTGTTTTGGCACCATAAACTGTGTTAATTTTCCCCCAAAATGGGGTTTCCCCCCCGAAACTGGGTTCATTTTCACACAAAACCGGGTTTTCACCACAAATTGGGTTCATTTTCCCCAAAAGTGTTTTTTTCCACCCAAAATGGGTTCATTTTCCACGAAATCTGGTTTTATCCCAGCAAAATTGTTTCATTTCCCCAAAATGAGGGTTTTTCTCCCAAACTGGTTTCACTTCCCCCAAAATCCGTTTTTTCCTCTCCAAACTGGGTTCACTTTGCCCAAAATCGGGTTTTGTCCCTTAAACTGGATTCATTTTCCCAAAAATCGGGTTTTTCCTCCAAAAAACTGGGTTCATTTTCCCCAAAATCAGGGTTTTTCCCCCCTAAACTGGGTTTCGTTTCCCTCAAATCGGATTTTCTTCCCCAAACTGCTTTCATTTTCCCCAAAATCGGGTTTTCCACCCCAAAATGGGTTCTTTATCTCTGAAATCGGGTTTTTTTCCCACCAAACTGGGTTTACTTTACCCAAAATCGGGTTTTTCCTCCCAAACTGAGTTCATTTTCCCCATTATCGGTTTTCTTTACCCCAAACTGCTTTCCTTTTCCCGAAAATTGGGGGTTTGCTCCCATATTGTGTTCAATTTTCCCAAAATTGTCTTTTTTTTCCCACCGAACCGGGTTGATTTTCCCCCAAACCGGGTTTTTCCCCCCAAACTGAGTTGATTTTCCCAAAATCCCATTTTTTCCCCCAAAACTGGGTTCATTTTCCCCATTATCCAATTTTTTGATGCAATCTGGATTCATTTTCCCCATAATCTGGGTTTTTTGCCCCAAAACTGGGTTCATTTACCCAAAATCGGGTTATTCCACCCCAAATTGGTTTCATTTTCCCCAAAATCAGAGTTTTTCCCCAAAACTGGATTCACTTTTCCCAAAATCGTTTTTTTCTCCCAAATTGGGTTCATTTTCACAAAATGTTGCAGGAAATGAACACAGTTTTGTGGGAAAAAAACCCGATTTTGAGGCAAATTAACCCAGTTTGCGGGAAAAAATCCGATTTGAGAGAAGAAGAATCCAGTTTGGGGGGGGGTGGAAACCGGATTTGAGGGAAACAGAACCCAGTTTAGGGAAAAGAAACCTGATTTTGGGGAAAATGAACCCATTTTTTTCGGGGAAAAACCCGATTTGTGGCAAAAAAAACCCCAGTATTCGCGGGGTGGGGTGGGGGGTGGAAGGATTTTGTGGAAAATGAACCCAGTTTGGGGGAGGAAACACAATTTGGGGGAAAATGAATGCAGTTTTGGGGGAAAAAACCCCGATTTGAGGGAAAATGAATGCAGTTTGGGGGGAGAAACCCGATTTTAGGGAAAATGAACCCAATTTGGGGAGGAAAAACCTGATATTGGGGAAAATGAACCCAGTTTGGATGGGAAAACCCGATTACGGGGAAAAATGAACTCATTTTGGGGGAAAAACCCAAACAGGGTTCATTTATTTTCCCATAATCGGGTTTTTCCACCCAAACTAGTTTAATTTTCCCCAAAATCAGTATTTTTCTCACCAAACTGGTTTCATTTTGCCCAATATCGGGTTTGGTCCCTTAAACTGGGTTCATTTTCTCCAAAATCGAGGATTTCCCCCCCAAACTGGGTTCCTTTTCCCCAAAATCGGCTTTTACCCCTAAAATGGGTTAATTTCCCCTCAAATCAGGTTTTTTTTCCCCCAAAAACTGCTTTCATTTTCCCCAAAATAAGAATTTTCCCACCAAACTTGGTTCATTTTCCCACAATTAGGTATTTTCCTCCAAACTGGGTTCATTTTTTTTCCATAATCGGGTTTTTTTCCCCCAACCTGTGTTCATTTTCCCCAAAATGTGTTTTTTCCTCCCAAACTGGTTTCACTAGCCCACAAATCCGGGTTTCCCCCAAAACTAAGTTCATTTTCCCCATAATCGGGCTTTCCCCCCCCAAACTGGGTTTATTTTCCCCACTATCAGTTTTCTTTATGCCAAAACTGGGTTCAATTTCCCCAAAATCTGTTCTTTTTCCTGCAAAGTGGGTTCATTTTCCCTATAATCATGTTTATTCTCCGAAAACTGCATTCATTTTCCCCAAAATAAGGTTTATCCCCCTAAACTGTGTTAATTTTCCCAAAATCAGGTTTTATCGCCAAAACTGGGTTCAATTTCCCCAAAATCTGTTTTGGCACCATAAACTGTGTTAATTTTCCCCCAAAATGGGGTTTCCCCCCCGAAACTGGGTTCATTTTCACACAAAACCGGGTTTTCACCACAAATTGGGTTCATTTTCCCCAAAAGTGTTTTTTTCCACCCAAAATGGGTTCATTTTCCACGAAATCTGGTTTTATCCCAGCAAAATTGTTTCATTTCCCCAAAATGAGGGTTTTTCTCCCAAACTGGTTTCACTTCCCCCAAAATCCGTTTTTTCCTCTCCAAACTGGGTTCACTTTGCCCAAAATCGGGTTTTGTCCCTTAAACTGGATTCATTTTCCCAAAAATCGGGTTTTTCCTCCAAAAAACTGGGTTCATTTTCCCCAAAATCAGGGTTTTTCCCCCCTAAACTGGGTTTCGTTTCCCTCAAATCGGATTTTCTTCCCCAAACTGCTTTCATTTTCCCCAAAATCGGGTTTTCCACCCCAAAATGGGTTCTTTATCTCTGAAATCGGGTTTTTTCCACCAAACTGGGTTTACTTTCCCCAAAATCGGGTTTTTCCTCCCAAACTGAGTTCATTTTCCCCATTATCGGTTTTCTTTACCCCAAACTGCTTTCCTTTTCCCCAAAATTGGGGGTTTGCTCCCATATTGTGTTCAATTTTCCCAAAATTGTCTTTTTTTTCCCACCGAACCGGGTTGATTTTCCCCCAAACCGGGTTTTTCCCCCCAAACTGAGTTTATTTTCCCAAAATCCCATTTTTTCCCCCAAAACTGGGTTCATTTTCCCCATTATCCAATTTTTTGATGCAATCTGGATTCATTTTCCCCATAATCTGGGTTTTTTGCCCCAAAACTGGGTTCATTTACCCAAAATCGGGTTATTCCACCCCAAATTGGTTTCATTTTCCCCAAAATCAGAGTTTTTCCCCAAAACTGGATTCACTTTTCCCAAAATCGTTTTTTTCTCCCAAATTGGGTTCATTTTCACAAAATGTTGCAGGAAATGAACACAGTTTTGTGGGAAAAAAACCCGATTTTGAGGCAAATTAACCCAGTTTGCGGGAAAAAATCCGATTTGAGAGAAGAAGAATCCAGTTTGGGGGGGGGTGGAAACCGGATTTGAGGGAAACAGAACCCAGTTTAGGGAAAAGAAACCTGATTTTGGGGAAAATGAACCCATTTTTTTCGGGGAAAAACCCGATTTGTGGCAAAAAAACTCCCAGTATTCGCGGGGTGGGGTGGGGGGTGGAAGGATTTTGTGGAAAATGAACCCAGTTTGGGGGAGGAAACACAATTTGGGGGAAAATGAATGCAGTTTTGGGGGAAAAAACCCCGATTTGAGGGAAAATGAATGCAGTTTGGGGGGAGAAACCCGATTTTAGGGAAAATGAACCCAATTTGGGGAGGAAAAACCTGATATTGGGGAAAATGAACCCAGTTTGGATGGGAAAACCCGATTACGGGGAAAAATGAACTCATTTTGGGGGAAAAACCCAAACAGGGTTCATTTATTTTCCCATAATCGGGTTTTTCCACCCAAACTAGTTTAATTTTCCCCAAAATCAGTATTTTTCTCACCAAACTGGTTTCATTTTGCCCAATATCGGGTTTGGTCCCTTAAACTGGGTTCATTTTCTCCAAAATCGAGGATTTCCCCCCCAAACTGGGTTCCTTTTCCCCAAAATCGGCTTTTACCCCTAAAATGGGTTAATTTCCCCTCAAATCAGGTTTTTTTTCCCCCAAAAACTGCTTTCATTTTCCCCAAAATAAGAATTTTCCCACCAAACTTGGTTCATTTTCCCACAATTAGGTATTTTCCTCCAAACTGGGTTCATTTTTTTTCCATAATCGGGTTTTTTTCCCCCAACCTGTGTTCATTTTCCCCAAAATGTGTTTTTTCCTCCCAAACTGGTTTCACTAGCCCACAAATCCGGGTTTCCCCCAAAACTAAGTTCATTTTCCCCATAATCGGGCTTTCCCCCCCCAAACTGGGTTTATTTTCCCCACTATCAGTTTTCTTTATGCCAAAACTGGGTTCAATTTCCCCAAAATCTGTTCTTTTTCCTGCAAAGTGGGTTCATTTTCCCTATAATCATGTTTATTCCCCGAAAACTGCATTCATTTTCCCCAAAATAAGGTTTATCCCCCTAAACTGTGTTAATTTTCCCAAAATCAGGTTTTATCGCCAAAACTGGGTTCAATTTCCCCAAAATCTGTTTTGGCACCATAAACTGTGTTAATTTTCCCCCAAAATGGGGTTTCCCCCCCGAAACTGGGTTCATTTTCACACAAAACCGGGTTTTCACCACAAATTGGGTTCATTTTCCCCAAAAGTGTTTTTTTCCACCCAAAATGGGTTCATTTTCCACGAAATCTGGTTTTATCCCAGCAAAATTGTTTCATTTCCCCAAAATGAGGGTTTTTCTCCCAAACTGGTTTCACTTCCCCCAAAATCCGTTTTTTCCTCTCCAAACTGGGTTCACTTTGCCCAAAATCGGGTTTTGTCCCTTAAACTGGATTCATTTTCCCAAAAATCGGGTTTTTCCTCCAAAAAACTGGGTTCATTTTCCCCAAAATCAGGGTTTTTCCCCCCTAAACTGGGTTTCGTTTCCCTCAAATCGGATTTTCTTCCCCAAACTGCTTTCATTTTCCCCAAAATCGGGTTTTCCACCCCAAAATGGGTTCTTTATCTCTGAAATCGGGTTTTTTTCCACCAAACTGGGTTTACTTTCCCCAAAATCGGGTTTTTCCTCCCAAACTGAGTTCATTTTCCCCATTATCGGTTTTCTTTACCCCAAACTGCTTTCCTTTTCCCCAAAATTGGGGTTTTGCTCCCAAATTGTGTTCAATTTTCCCAAAATTGTCTTTTTTCCCCACCAAACCGGGTTGATTTTCCCCCAAACCGGGTTTTTCCCCGCAAACTGAGTTTATTTTCCCAAAATCCCATTTTTTCCCCCAAAACTGGCTTCATTTTCCCCATTATCCAATTTTTTGATGCAATCTGGGTTCATTTTCCCCATAATCGGGGTTTTTTGCCCCAAAACTGGGTTCAATTACCCAAAATCGGGCTATTCCCCCCCAAATTGGTTTCATTTTCCCCAAAATCAGAGTTTTCCCCCAAAACTGGATTCACTTTTCCCAAAATCGTTTTTTTTCTCCCAAACTGGGTTCATTTTCACAAAATGTTGCAGGAAATGAACACAGTTTTGTGGGAAAAAAACCCGATTTTGAGGCAAATGAACCCAGTTTGCGGGAAAAATCCGATTTGAGAGAAGAAGAATCCAGTTTGGGGGGGGGTGGAAACCGGATTTGAGGGAAACAGAACCCAGTTTAGGGAAAAGAAACCTGATTTTGGGGAAAATGAACCCATTTTTTTTCGGGGAAAAACCCGATTTGTGGCAAAAAAACCCCCAGTATTCGCGGGGTGGGGTGGGGGGTGGAAGGATTTTGTGGAAAATGAACCCAGTTTGGGGGAGGAAACACAATTTGGGGGAAAATGAATGCAGTTTTGGGGGAAAAAACCCCGATTTGAGGGAAAATGAATGCAGTTTGGGGGGAGAAACCCGATTTTAGGGAAAATGAACCCAATTTGGGGAGGAAAAACCTGATATTGGGGAAAATGAACCCAGTTTGGATGGGAAAACCCGATTACGGGGAAAAATGAACTCATTTTGGGGGAAAAACCCAAACAGGGTTCATTTATTTTCCCATAATCGGGTTTTTCCACCCAAACTAGTTTAATTTTCCCCAAAATCAGTATTTTTCTCACCAAACTGGTTTCATTTTGCCCAATATCGGGTTTGGTCCCTTAAACTGGGTTCATTTTCTCCAAAATCGAGGATTTCCCCCCCAAACTGGGTTCCTTTTCCCCAAAATCGGCTTTTACCCCTAAAATGGGTTAATTTCCCCTCAAATCAGGTTTTTTTTCCCCCAAAAACTGCTTTCATTTTCCCCAAAATAAGAATTTTCCCACCAAACTTGGTTCATTTTCCCACAATTAGGTATTTTCCTCCAAACTGGGTTCATTTTTTTTCCATAATCGGGTTTTTTTCCCCCAACCTGTGTTCATTTTCCCCAAAATGTGTTTTTTCCTCCCAAACTGGTTTCACTAGCCCACAAATCCGGGTTTCCCCCAAAACTAAGTTCATTTTCCCCATAATCGGGCTTTCCCCCCCCAAACTGGGTTTATTTTCCCCACTATCAGTTTTCTTTATGCCAAAACTGGGTTCAATTTCCCCAAAATCTGTTCTTTTTCCTGCAAAGTGGGTTCATTTTCCCTATAATCATGTTTATTCCCCGAAAACTGCATTCATTTTCCCCAAAATAAGGTTTATCCCCCTAAACTGTGTTAATTTTCCCAAAATCAGGTTTTATCGCCAAAACTGGGTTCAATTTCCCCAAAATCTGTTTTGGCACCATAAACTGTGTTAATTTTCCCCCAAAATGGGGTTTCCCCCCCGAAACTGGGTTCATTTTCACACAAAACCGGGTTTTCACCACAAATTGGGTTCATTTTCCCCAAAAGTGTTTTTTTCCACCCAAAATGGGTTCATTTTCCACGAAATCTGGTTTTATCCCAGCAAAATTGTTTCATTTCCCCAAAATGAGGGTTTTTCTCCCAAACTGGTTTCACTTCCCCCAAAATCCGTTTTTTCCTCTCCAAACTGGGTTCACTTTGCCCAAAATCGGGTTTTGTCCCTTAAACTGGATTCATTTTCCCCAAAATCGGGTTTTTCCTCCAAAAAACTGGGTTCATTTTCCCCAAAATCAGGGTTTTTCCCCCCTAAACTGGGTTTCGTTTCCCTCAAATCGGATTTTCTTCCCCAAACTGCTTTCATTTTCCCCAAAATCGGGTTTTCCACCCCAAAATGGGTTCTTTATCTCTGAAATCGGGTTTTTTCCACCAAACTGGGTTTACTTTCCCCAAAATCGGGTTTTTCCTCCCAAACTGAGTTCATTTTCCCCATTATCGGTTTTCTTTACCCCAAACTGCTTTCCTTTTCCCCAAAATTGGGGGTTTGCTCCCATATTGTGTTCAATTTTCCCAAAATTGTCTTTTTTTTCCCACCGAACCGGGTTGATTTTCCCCCAAACCGGGTTTTTCCCCCCAAACTGAGTTTATTTTCCCAAAATCCCATTTTTTCCCCCAAAACTGGGTTCATTTTCCCCATTATCCAATTTTTTGATGCAATCTGGATTCATTTTCCCCATAATCTGGGTTTTTTGCTCCAAAACTGGGTTCATTTACCCAAAATCGGGTTATTCCACCCCAAATTGGTTTCATTTTCCCCAAAATCAGAGTTTTTCCCCAAAACTGGATTCACTTTTCCCAAAATCGTTTTTTTCTCCCAAATTGGGTTCATTTTCACAAAATGTTGCAGGAAATGAACACAGTTTTGTGGGAAAAAAACCCGATTTTGAGGCAAATTAACCCAGTTTGCGGGAAAAATCCGATTTGAGAGAAGAAGAATCCAGTTTGGGGGGGGGTGGAAACCGGATTTGAGGGAAACAGAACCCAGTTTAGGGAAAAGAAACCTGATTTTGGGGAAAATGAACCCATTTTTTTCGGGGAAAAACCCGATTTGTGGCAAAAAAAACCCCAGTATTCGCGGGGTGGGGTGGGGGGTGGAAGGATTTTGTGGAAAATGAACCCAGTTTGGGGGAGGAAACACAATTTGGGGGAAAATGAATGCAGTTTTGGGGGAAAAAACCCCGATTTGAGGGAAAATGAATGCAGTTTGGGGGGAGAAACCCGATTTTAGGGAAAATGAACCCAATTTGGGGAGGAAAAACCTGATATTGGGGAAAATGAACCCAGTTTGGATGGGAAAACCCGATTACGGGGAAAAATGAACTCATTTTGGGGGAAAAACCCAAACAGGGTTCATTTATTTTCCCATAATCGGGTTTTTCCACCCAAACTAGTTTAATTTTCCCCAAAATCAGTATTTTTCTCACCAAACTGGTTTCATTTTGCCCAATATCGGGTTTGGTCCCTTAAACTGGGTTCATTTTCTCCAAAATCGAGGATTTCCCCCCCAGACTGGGTTCCTTTTCCCCAAAATCGGCTTTTACCCCTAAAATGGGTTAATTTCCCCTCAAATCAGGTTTTTTTTCCCCAAAAAACTGCTTTCATTTTCCCCAAAATAAGAATTTTCCCACCAAACTTGGTTCATTTTCCCACAATTAGGTATTTTCCTCCAAACTGGGTTCATTTTTTTTCCATAATCGGGTTTTTTTCCCCCAACCTGTGTTCATTTTCCCCAAAATGTGTTTTTTCCTCCCAAACTGGTTTCACTAGCCCACAAATCCGGGTTTCCCCCAAAACTAGGTTCATTTTCCCCATAATCGGGCTTTCCCCCCCCAAACTGGGTTTATTTTCCCCACTATCAGTTTTCTTTATGCCAAAACTGGGTTCAATTTCCCCAAAATCTGTTCTTTTTCCTGCAAAGTGGGTTCATTTTCCCTATAATCATGTTTATTCCCCGAAAACTGCATTCATTTTCCCCAAAATAAGGTTTATCCCCCTAAACTGTGTTAATTTTCCCAAAATCAGGTTTTATCGCCAAAACTGGGTTCAATTTCCCCAAAATCTGTTTTGGCACCATAAACTGTGTTAATTTTCCCCCAAAATGGGGTTTCCCCCCCGAAACTGGGTTCATTTTCACACAAAACCGGGTTTTCACCACAAATTGGGTTCATTTTCCCCAAAAGTGTTTTTTTCCACCCAAAATGGGTTCATTTTCCACGAAATCTGGTTTTATCCCAGCAAAATTGTTTCATTTCCCCAAAATGAGGGTTTTTCTCCCAAACTGGTTTCACTTCCCCCAAAATCCGTTTTTTCCTCTCCAAACTGGGTTCACTTTGCCCAAAATCGGGTTTTGTCCCTTAAACTGGATTCATTTTCCCCAAAATCGGGTTTTTCCTCCAAAAAACTGGGTTCATTTTCCCCAAAATCAGGGTTTTTTCCCCCTAAACTGGGTTTCGTTTCCCTCAAATCGGATTTTCTTCCCCAAACTGCTTTCATTTTCCCCAAAATCGGGTTTTCCACCCCAAAATGGGTTCTTTATCTCTGAAATCGGGTTTTTTCCACCAAACTGGGTTTACTTTCCCCAAAATCGGGTTTTTCCTCCCAAACTGAGTTCATTTTCCCCATTATCGGTTTTCTTTACCCCAAACTGCTTTCCTTTTCCCCAAAATTGGGGTTTTGCTCCCATATTGTGTTCAATTTTCCCAAAATTGTCTTTTTTTTCCCACCGAACCGGGTTGATTTTCCCCAAAATCGGGTTTTTCCTCCCAAACTGAGTTCATTTTCCCCATTATCGGTTTTCTTTACCCCAAACTGCTTTCCTTTTCCCCAAAATTGGGGGTTTGCTCCCATATTGTGTTCAATTTTCCCAAAATTGTCTTTTTTTTTCCCACCGAACCGGGTTGATTTTCCCCCAAACCGGGTTTTTCCCCCCAAACTGAGTTTATTTTCCCAAAATCCCATTTTTTCCCCCAAAACTGGGTTCATTTTCCCCATTATCCAATTTTTTGATGCAATCTGGATTCATTTTCCCCATAATCTGGGTTTTTTGCCCCAAAACTGGGTTCATTTACCCAAAATCGGGTTATTCCACCCCAAATTGGTTTCATTTTCCCCAAAATCAGAGTTTTCCCCCAAAACTGGATTCACTTTTCCCAAAATCGTTTTTTTCTCCCAAATTGGGTTCATTTTCACAAAATGTTGCAGGAAATGAACACAGTTTTGTGGGAAAAAAACCCGATTTTGAGGCAAATTAACCCAGTTTGCGGGAAAAATCCGATTTGAGAGAAGAAGAATCCAGTTTGGGGGGGGGTGGAAACCGGATTTGAGGGAAACAGAACCCAGTTTAGGGAAAAGAAACCTGATTTTGGGGAAAATGAACCCATTTTTTTCGGGGAAAAACCCGATTTGTGGCAAAAAAAACCCCAGTATTCGCGGGGTGGGGTGGGGGGTGGAAGGATTTTGTGGAAAATGAACCCAGTTTGGGGGAGGAAACACAATTTGGGGGAAAATGAATGCAGTTTTGGGGGAAAAAACCCCGATTTGAGGGAAAATGAATGCAGTTTGGGGGGAGAAACCCGATTTTAGGGAAAATGAACCCAATTTGGGGAGGAAAAACCTGATATTGGGGAAAATGAACCCAGTTTGGATGGGAAAACCCGATTACGGGGAAAAATGAACTCATTTTGGGGGAAAAACCCAAACAGGGTTCATTTATTTTCCCATAATCGGGTTTTTCCACCCAAACTAGTTTAATTTTCCCCAAAATCAGTATTTTTCTCACCAAACTGGTTTCATTTTGCCCAATATCGGGTTTGGTCCCTTAAACTGGGTTCATTTTCTCCAAAATCGAGGATTTCCCCCCCAAACTGGGTTCCTTTTCCCCAAAATCGGCTTTTACCCCTAAAATGGGTTAATTTCCCCTCAAATCAGGTTTTTTTTCCCCCAAAAACTGCTTTCATTTTCCCCAAAATAAGAATTTTCCCACCAAACTTGGTTCATTTTCCCACAATTAGGTATTTTCCTCCAAACTGGGTTCATTTTTTTTCCATAATCGGGTTTTTTTCCCCCAACCTGTGTTCATTTTCCCCAAAATGTGTTTTTTCCTCCCAAACTGGTTTCACTAGCCCACAAATCCGGGTTTCCCCCAAAACTAAGTTCATTTTCCCCATAATCGGGCTTTCCCCCCCCCAAACTGGGTTTATTTTCCCCACTATCAGTTTTCTTTATGCCAAAACTGGGTTCAATTTCCCCAAAATCTGTTCTTTTTCCTGCAAAGTGGGTTCATTTTCCCTATAATCATGTTTATTCCCCGAAAACTGCATTCATTTTCCCCAAAATAAGGTTTATCCCCCTAAACTGTGTTAATTTTCCCAAAATCAGGTTTTATCGCCAAAACTGGGTTCAATTTCCCCAAAATCTGTTTTGGCACCATAAACTGTGTTAATTTTCCCCCAAAATGGGGTTTCCCCCCCGAAACTGGGTTCATTTTCACACAAAACCGGGTTTTCACCACAAATTGGGTTCATTTTCCCCAAAAGTGTTTTTTTCCACCCAAAATGGGTTCATTTTCCACGAAATCTGGTTTTATCCCAGCAAAATTGTTTCATTTCCCCAAAATGAGGGTTTTTCTCCCAAACTGGTTTCACTTCCCCCAAAATCCGTTTTTTCCTCTCCAAACTGGGTTCACTTTGCCCAAAATCGGGTTTTGTCCCTTAAACTGGATTCATTTTCCCAAAAATCGGGTTTTTCCTCCAAAAAACTGGGTTCATTTTCCCCAAAATCAGGGTTTTTCCCCCCTAAACTGGGTTTCGTTTCCCTCAAATCGGATTTTCTTCCCCAAACTGCTTTCATTTTCCCCAAAATCGGGTTTTCCACCCCAAAATGGGTTCTTTATCTCTGAAATCGGGTTTTTTCCACCAAACTGGGTTTACTTTCCCCAAAATCGGGTTTTTCCTCCCAAACTGAGTTCATTTTCCCAATTATCGGTTTTCTTTACCCCAAACTGCTTTCCTTTTCCCCAAAATTGGGGTTTTGCTCCCATATTGTGTTCAATTTTCCCAAAATTGTCTTTTTTTTCCCACCGAACCGGGTTGATTTCCCTCCAAACCGGGTTTTTCCCCCCAAACTGAGTTTATTTTCCCAAAATCCCATTTTTTCCCCCAAAACTGGGTTCATTTTCCCCATTATCCAATTTTTTGATGCAATCTGGATTCATTTTCCCCATAATCTGGGTTTTTTGCCCCAAAACTGGGTTCATTTACCCAAAATCGGGTTATTCCACCCCAAATTGGTTTCATTTTCCCCAAAATCAGAGTTTTCCCCCAAAACTGGATTCACTTTTCCCAAAATCGTTTTTTTTTCACAAATTGGGTTCATTTTCACAAAATTTTGCAGGAAATGAACACAGTTTTGTGGGAAAAAAACCCGATTTTGAGGCAAATGAACCCAGTTTGCGGGAAAAAATCCGATTTGAGAGAAGAAGAATCCAGTTTGGGGGGGGGGGGGGTGGAAACCGGATTTGAGGGAAACAGAACCCAGTTTAGGGAAAAGAAACCTGATTTTGGGGAAAATGAACCCATTTTTTTCGGGGAAAAACCCGATTTGTGGCAAAAAAACCCCCAGTATTCGCGGGATGGGGTGGGGGGTGGAAGGATTTTGTGGAAAATGAACCCAGTTTGGGGGAGGAAACACAATTTGGGGGAAAATGAATGCAGTTTTCGGGGAAAAAAAACCCGATTTGAGGGAAAATGAATACAGTTTGGGGGGAGAAACCCGATTTTAGGGAAAATGAACCCAATTTGGGGAGGAAAAACCTGATATTGGGGAAAATGAACCCAGTTTGGACGGGAAAACCCGATTACGGGGAAAAATGAACTCATTTTGGGGGAAAAACCCAAACAGGGTTCATTTTTTTTCCCATAATCGGGTTTTTCCACCCAAACTAGTTTAATTTTCCCCAAAATCAGTATTTTTCTCACCAAACTGGTTTCATTTTGCCCAATATCGGGTTTGGTCCCTTAAACTGGGTTCATTTTCTCCAAAATCGAGGATTTCCCCCCCAAACTGGGTTCCTTTTCCCCAAAATTGGCTTTTACCCCTAAAATGGGTTAATTTCCCCTCAAATCAGTTTTTTTTCCCCAAAAAACTGCTTTCATTTTCCCCAAAATAAGAATTTTCCCACCAAACTTGGTTCATTTTCCCACAATTAGGTATTTTCCTCCAAACTGGGTTCATTTTTTTTCCATAATCGGGTTTTTTTTCCCCAACCTGTGTTCATTTTCCCCAAAATGTGTTTTTTCCTCCCAAACTGGTTTCACTAGCCTACAAATCCGGGTTTCCCCCAAAACTAGGTTCATTTTCCCCATAATCGGGCTTTCCCCCCCCCAAACTGGGTTTATTTTCCCCACTATCAGTTTTCTTTATGCCAAAACTGGGTTCAATTTCTCCAAAATCTGTTCTTTTTCCTGCAAAGTGGGTTCATTTTCCCTATAATCATGTTTATTCCCCGAAAACTGCATTCATTTTCCCCAAAATAAGGTTTATCCCCCTAAACTGTGTTAATTTTCCCAAAATCAGGTTTTATCGCCAAAACTGGGTTAATTTTCCCCAAAATCTGTTTTGGCACCATAAACTGTGTTAATTTTCCCCCAAAATGGGGTTTCCCCCCCGAAACTGGGTTCATTTTCACACAAAACCGGTTTTTCACCACAAATTGGGTTCATTTTCCCCAAAAGTGTTTTTTCCACCCAAAATGGGTTCATTTTCCACGAAATCTGGTTTTATCCCAGCAAAATTGTTTCATTTCCCCAAAATGAGGGTTTTTCTCCCAAACTGGTTTCACTTCCCCCAAAATCCGTTTTTTCCTCTCCAAACTGGGTTCACTTTGCCCAAAATCGGGTTTTGTCCCTTAAACTGGATTCATTTTCCCAAAAATCGGGTTTTTCCTCCAAAAAACTGGGTTCATTTTCCCCAAAATCAGGGTTTTTTCCCCCTAAACTGGGTTTCGTTTCCCTCAAATCGGATTTTCTTCCCCAAACTGCTTTCATTTTCCCCAAAATCGGGTTTTCCACCCCAAAATGGGTTCTTTATCTCTGAAATCGGGTTTTTTCCACCAAACTGGGTTTACTTTCCCCAAAATCGGGTTTTTCCTCCCAAACTGAGTTCATTTTCCCCATTATCGGTTTTCTTTACCCCAAACTGCTTTCCTTTTCCCCAAAATTGGGGTTTTGCTCCCATATTGTGTTCAATTTTCCCAAAATTGTCTTTTTTTTTCCCACCGAACCGGGTTGATTTTCCCCCAAACCGGGTTTTTCCCCCCAAACTGAGTTTATTTTCCCAAAATCCCATTTTTTCCCCCAAAACTGGGTTCATTTTCCCCATTATCCAATTTTTTGATGCAATCTGGATTCATTTTCCCCATAATCTGGGTTTTTTGCCCCAAAACTGGGTTCATTTACCCAAAATCGGGTTATTCCACCCCAAATTGGTTTCATTTTCCCCAAAATCAGAGTTTTTCCCCAAAACTGGATTCACTTTTCCCAAAATCGTTTTTTTCTCCCAAATTGGGTTCATTTTCACAAAATGTTGCAGGAAATGAACACAGTTTTGTGGGAAAAAAACCCGATTTTGAGGCAAATTAACCCAGTTTGCGGGAAAAATCCGATTTGAGAGAAGAAGAATCCAGTTTGGGGGGGGGTGGAAACCGGATTTGAGGGAAACAGAACCCAGTTTAGGGAAAAGAAACCTGATTTTGGGGAAAATGAACCCATTTTTTTCGGGGAAAAACCCGATTTGTGGCAAAAAAAACCCCCAGTATTCGCGGGATGGGGTGGGGGGTGGAAGGATTTTGTGGAAAATGAACCCAGTTTGGGGGAGGAAACACAATTTGGGGGAAAATGAATGCAGTTTTCGGGGAAAAAAAACCCGATTTGAGGGAAAATGAATACAGTTTGGGGGGAGAAACCCGATTTTAGGGAAAATGAACCCAATTTGGGGAGGAAAAACCTGATATTGGGGAAAATGAACCCAGTTTGGACGGGAAAACCCGATTACGGGGAAAAATGAACTCATTTTGGGGGAAAAACCCAAACAGGGTTCATTTTTTTTCCCATAATCGGGTTTTTCCACCCAAACTAGTTTAATTTTCCCCAAAATCAGTATTTTTCTCACCAAACTGGTTTCATTTTGCCCAATATCGGGTTTGGTCCCTTAAACTGGGTTCATTTTCTCCAAAATCGAGGATTTACCCCCAAACTGGGTTCCTTTTCCCCAAAATTGGCTTTTACCCCTAAAATGGGTTAATTTCCCCTCAAATCAGTTTTTTTTCCCCAAAAAACTGCTTTCATTTTCCCCAAAATAAGAATTTTCCCACCAAACTTGGTTCATTTTCCCACAATTAGGTATTTTCCTCCAAACTGGGTTCATTTTTTTCCATAATCGGGTTTTTTTTCCCCAACCTGTGTTCATTTTCCCCAAAATGTGTTTTTTCCTCCCAAACTGGTTTCACTAGCCTACAAATCCGGGTTTCCCCCAAAACTAGGTTCATTTTCCCCATAATCGGGCTTTCCCCCCCCCAAACTGGGTTTATTTTCCCCACTATCAGTTTTCTTTATGCCAAAACTGGGTTCAATTTCTCCAAAATCTGTTCTTTTTCCTGCAAAGTGGGTTCATTTTCCCTATAATCATGTTTATTCCCCGAAAACTGCATTCATTTTCCCCAAAATAAGGTTTATCCCCCTAAACTGTGTTAATTTTCCCAAAATCAGGTTTTATCGCCAAAACTGGGTTAATTTTCCCCAAAATCTGTTTTGGCACCATAAACTGTGTTAATTTTCCCCCAAAATGGGGTTTCCCCCCCGAAACTGGGTTCATTTTCACACAAAACCGGTTTTTCACCACAAATTGGGTTCATTTTCCCCAAAAGTGTTTTTTCCACCCAAAATGGGTTCATTTTCCACGAAATCTGGTTTTATCCCAGCAAAATTGTTTCATTTCCCCAAAATGAGGGTTTTTCTCCCAAACTGGTTTCACTTCCCCCAAAATCCGTTTTTTCCTCTCCAAACTGGGTTCACTTTGCCCAAAATCGGGTTTTGTCCCTTAAACTGGATTCATTTTCCCCAAAATCGGGTTTTTCCTCCAAAAAACTGGGTTCATTTTCCCCAAAATCAGGGTTTTTTCCCCCTAAACTGGGTTTCGTTTCCCTCAAATCGGATTTTCTTCCCCAAACTGCTTTCATTTTCCCCAAAATCGGGTTTTCCACCCCAAAATGGGTTCTTTATCTCTGAAATCGGGTTTTTTCCACCAAACTGGGTTTACTTTCCCCAAAATCGGGTTTTTCCTCCCAAACTGAGTTCATTTTCCCCATTATCGGTTTTCTTTACCCCAAACTGCTTTCCTTTTCCCCAAAATTGGGGTTTTGCTCCCATATTGTGTTCAATTTTCCCAAAATTGTCTTTTTTTTTCCCACCGAACCGGGTTGATTTTCCCCCAAACCGGGTTTTTCCCCCCAAACTGAGTTTATTTTCCCAAAATCCCATTTTTTCCCCCAAAACTGGGTTCATTTTCCCCATTATCCAATTTTTTGATGCAATCTGGATTCATTTTCCCCATAATCTGGGTTTTTTGCCCCAAAACTGGGTTCATTTACCCAAAATCGGGTTATTCCACCCCAAATTGGTTTCATTTTCCCCAAAATCAGAGTTTTTCCCCAAAACTGGATTCACTTTTCCCAAAATCGTTTTTTTCTCCCAAATTGGGTTCATTTTCACAAAATGTTGCAGGAAATGAACACAGTTTTGTGGGAAAAAAACCCGATTTTGAGGCAAATTAACCCAGTTTGCGGGAAAAATCCGATTTGAGAGAAGAAGAATCCAGTTTGGGGGGGGGTGGAAACCGGATTTGAGGGAAACAGAACCCAGTTTAGGGAAAAGAAACCTGATTTTGGGGAAAATGAACCCATTTTTTTCGGGGAAAAACCCGATTTGTGGCAAAAAAAACCCCAGTATTCGCGGGGTGGGGTGGGGGGTGGAAGGATTTTGTGGAAAATGAACCCAGTTTTGGGGAGGAAACACAATTTGGGGGAAAATGAATGCAGTTTTGGGGGAAAAAACCCCGATTTGAGGGAAAATGAATGCAGTTTGGGGGGAGAAACCCGATTTTAGGGAAAATGAACCCAATTTGGGGAGGAAAAACCTGATATTGGGGAAAATGAACCCAGTTTGGATGGGAAAACCCGATTACGGGGAAAAATGAACTCATTTTGGGGGAAAAACCCAAACAGGGTTCATTTTTTTTCCCATAATTGGGTTTTTCCACCCAAACTAGTTTAATTTTCCCCAAAATCAGTATTTTTCTCACCAAACTGGTTTCATTTTGCCCAATATCGGGTTTGGTCCCTTAAACTGGGTTCATTTTCTCCAAAATCGAGGATTTCCCCCCCAAACTGGGTTCCTTTTCCCCAAAATCGGCTTTTACCCCTAAAATGGGTTAATTTCCCCTCAAATCAGGTTTTTTTTCCCCCAAAAACTGCTTTCATTTTCCCCAAAATAAGAATTTTCCCACCAAACTTGGTTCATTTTCCCACAATTAGGTATTTTCCTCCAAACTGGGTTCATTTTTTTTCCATAATCGGGTTTTTTTCCCCCAACTTGTGTTCATTTTCCCCAAAATGTGTTTTTTCCTCCCAAACTGGTTTCACTAGCCCACAAATCCGGGTTTCCCCCAAAACTAGGTTCATTTTCCCCATAATCGGGCTTTCCCCCCCCAAACTGGGTTTATTTTCCCCACTATCAGTTTTCTTTATGCCAAAACTGGGTTCATTTTCCCCAAAATCTGTTCTTTTTCCTGCAAAGTGGGTTCATTTTCCCTATAATCATGTTTATTCCCCGAAAACTGCATTCATTTTCTCCAAAATAAGGTTTATCCCCCTAAACTGTGTTAATTTTCCCAAAATCAGGTTTTATCGCCAAAACTGGGTTAATTTTCCCCAAAATCTGTTTTGGCACCATAAACTGTGTTAATTTTCCCCCAAAATGGGGTTTCCCCCCCGAAACTGGGTTCATTTTCACACAAAACCGGGTTTTCACCACAAATTGGGTTCATTTTCCCCAAAAGTGTTTTTTTCCACCCAAAATGGGTTCATTTTCCACGAAATCTGGTTTTATCCCAGCAAAATTGTTTCATTTCCCCAAAATGAGGGTTTTTCTCCCAAACTGGTTTCACTTCCCCCAAAATCCGTTTTTTCCTCTCCAAACTGGGTTCACTTTGCCCAAAATCGGGTTTTGTCCCTTAAACTGGATTCATTTTCCCAAAAATCGGGTTTTTCCTCCAAAAAACTGGGTTCATTTTCCCCAAAATCAGGGTTTTTTCCCCCTAAACTGGGTTTCGTTTCCCTCAAATCGGATTTTCTTCCCCAAACTGCTTTCATTTTCCCCAAAATCGGGTTTTCCACCCCAAAATGGGTTCTTTATCTCTGAAATCGGGTTTTTTCCACCAAACTGGGTTTACTTTCCCCAAAATCGGGTTTTTCCTCCCAAACTGAGTTCATTTTCCCCATTATCGGTTTTCTTTACCCCAAACTGCTTTCCTTTTCCCCAAAATTGGGGTTTTGCTCCCATATTGTGTTCAATTTTCCCAAAATTGTCTTTTTTTTCCCACCGAACCGGGTTGATTTTCCCCCAAACCGGGTTTTTCCCCCCAAACTGAGTTTATTTTCCCAAAATCCCATTTTTTCCCCCAAAACTGGCTTCATTTTCCCCATTATCCAATTTTTTGATGCAATCTGGATTCATTTTCCCCATAATCTGGGTTTTTTGCCCCAAAACTGGGTTCATTTACCCAAAATCGGGTTATTCCACCCCAAATTGGTTTCATTTTCCCCAAAATCAGAGTTTTTCCCCAAAACTGGATTCACTTTTCCCAAAATCGTTTTTTTCTCCCAAATTGGGTTCATTTTCACAAAATGTTGCAGGAAATGAACACAGTTTTGTGGGAAAAAAACCCGATTTTGAGGCAAATTAACCCAGTTTGCGGGAAAAAATCCGATTTGAGAGAAGAAGAATCCAGTTTGGGGGGGGGTGGAAACCGGATTTGAGGGAAACAGAACCCAGTTTAGGGAAAAGAAACCTGATTTTGGGGAAAATGAACCCATTTTTTTCGGGGAAAAACCCGATTTGTGGCAAAAAAAACCCCAGTATTCGCGGGGTGGGGTGGGGGGTGGAAGGATTTTGTGGAAAATGAACCCAGTTTGGGGGAGGAAACACAATTTGGGGGAAAATGAATGCAGTTTTGGGGGAAAAAAACCCCGATTTGAGGGAAAATGAATGCAGTTTGGGGGGAGAAACCCGATTTTAGGGAAAATGAACCCAATTTGGGGAGGAAAAACCTGATATTGGGGAAAATGAACCCAGTTTGGATGGGAAAACCCGATTACGGGGAAAAATGAACTCATTTTGGGGGAAAAACCCAAACAGGGTTCATTTATTTTCCCATAATCGGGTTTTTCCACCCAAACTAGTTTAATTTTCCCCAAAATCAGTATTTTTCTCACCAAACTGGTTTCATTTTGCCCAATATCGGGTTTGGTCCATTAAACTGGGTTCATTTTCTCCAAAATCGAGGATTCCCCCCCCAAACTGGGTTCCTTTTCCCCAAAATTGGCTTTTACCCCTAAAATGGGTTAATTTCCCCTCAAATCAGGTTTTTTTTCCCCCCAAAACTGCTTTCATTTTCCCCAAAATAAGAATTTTCCCACCAAACTTGGTTCATTTTCCCACAATTAGGTATTTTCCTCCAAACTGGGTTCATTTTTTTTCCATAATCGGGTTTTTTTTCCCCAACCTGTGTTCATTTTCCCCAAAATGTGTTTTTTCCTCCCAAACTGGTTTCTCTAGCCCACAAATCCGGGTTTCCCCCAAAACTGGGTTCATTTTCCCCATAATCGGGCTTTCCCCCCCCAAACTGGGTTTATTTTCCCCACTATCAGTTTTCTTTATGCCAAAACTGGGTTCAATTTCCCCAAAATCTGTTCTTTTTCCTGCAAAGTGGGTTCATTTTCCCTATAATCATGTTTATTCCCCGAAAACTGCATTCATTTTCCCCAAAATAAGGTTTATCCCCCTAAACTGTGTTAATTTTCCCAAAATCAGGTTTTATCGCCAAAACTGGGTTCAATTTCCCCAAAATCTGTTTTGGCACCATAAACTGTGTTAATTTTCCCCCAAAATGGGGTTTCCCCCCCGAAACTGGGTTCATTTTCACACAAAACCGGGTTTTCACCACAAATTGGGTTCATTTTCCCCAAAAGTGTTTTTTTCCACCCAAAATGGGTTCATTTTCCACGAAATCTGGTTTTATCCCAGCAAAATTGTTTCATTTCCCCAAAATGAGGGTTTTTCTCCCAAACTGGTTTCACTTCCCCCAAAATCCGTTTTTTCCTCTCCAAACTGGGTTCACTTTGCCCAAAATCGGGTTTTGTCCCTTAAACTGGATTCATTTTCCCCAAAATCGGGTTTTTCCTCCAAAAAACTGGGTTCATTTTCCCCAAAATCAGGGTTTTTTCCCCCTAAACTGGGTTTCGTTTCCCTCAAATCGGATTTTCTTCCCCAAACTGCTTTCATTTTCCCCAAAATCGGGTTTTCCACCCCAAAATGGGTTCTTTATCTCTGAAATCGGGTTTTTTCCACCAAACTGGGTTTACTTTTCCCAAAATCGGGTTTTTCCTCCCAAACTGAGTTCATTTTCCCCATTATCGGTTTTCTTTACCCCAAACTGCTTTCCTTTTCCCCAAAATTGGGGTTTTGCTCCCATATTGTGTTCAATTTTCCCAAAATTGTCTTTTTTTTTCCCACCGAACCGGGTTGACTTTCCCCCAAACCGGGTTTTTCCCCCCAAACTGAGTTTATTTTCCCAAAATCCCATTTTTTCCCCCAAAACTGGGTTCATTTTCCCCATTATCCAATTTTTTTGATGCAATCTGGATTCATTTTCCCCATAATCTGGGTTTTTTGCCCCAAAACTGGGTTCATTTACCCAAAATCGGGTTATTCCACCCCAAATTGGTTTCATTTTCCCCAAAATCAGAGTTTTTCCCCAAAACTGGATTCACTTTTCCCAAAATCGTTTTTTTCTCCCAAATTGGGTTCATTTTCACAAAATGTTGCAGGAAATGAACACAGTTTTGTGGGAAAAAAACCCGATTTTGAGGCAAATGAACCCAGTTTGCGGGAAAAAATCCGATTTGAGAGAAGAAGAATCCAGTTTGGGGGGGGGTGGAAACCGGATTTGAGGGAAACAGAACCCAGTTTAGGGAAAAGAAACCTGATTTTGGGGAAAATGAACCCATTTTTTTCGGGGAAAAACCCGATTTGTGGCAAAAAAAACCCCAGTATTCGCGGGGTGGGGTGGGGGGTGGAAGGATTTTGTGGAAAATGAACCCAGTTTGGGGGAGGAAACACAATTTGGGGGAAAATGAATGCAGTTTTGGGGGAAAAAAACCCGATTTGAGGGAAAATGAATGCAGTTTGGGGGGAGAAACCCGATTTTAGGGAAAATGAACCCAATTTGGGGAGGAAAAACCTGATATTGGTGAAAATGAACCCAGTTTGGATGGGAAAACCCGATTACGGGGAAAAATGAACTCATTTTGGGGGAAACACCCAAACAGGGTTCATTTATTTTCCCATAATCGGGTTTTTCCACCCAAACTAGTTTAATTTTCCCCAAAATCAGTATTTTTCTCACCAAACTGGTTTCATTTTGCCCAATATCGGGTTTGGTCCCTTAAACTGGGTTCATTTTCTCCAAAATCGAGGATTTCCCCCCCAAACTGGGTTCCTTTTCCCCAAAATCGGCTTTTACCCCTAAAATGGGTTAATTTCCCCTCAAATCAGGTTTTTTTCCCCCCCAAAAACTGCTTTCATTTTCCCCAAAATAAGAATTTTCCCACCAAACTTGGTTCATTTTCCCACAATTAGGTATTTTCCTCCAAACTGGGTTCATTTTTTTTCCATAATCGGGTTTTTTTCCCCCAACCTGTGTTCATTTTCCCCAAAATGTGTTTTTTCCTCCCAAACTGGTTTCACTAGCCCACAAATCCGGGTTTCCCCCAAAACTGGGTTCATTTTCCCCATAATCGGGCTTTCCCCCCCCAAACTGGGTTTATTTTCCCCACTATCAGTTTTCTTTATGCCAAAACTGGGTTCAATTTCCCCAAAATCTGTTCTTTTTCCTGCAAAGTGGGTTCATTTTCCCTATAATCATGTTTATTCCCCGAAAACTGCATTCATTTTCCCCAAAATAAGGTTTATCCCCCTAAACTGTGTTAATTTTCCCAAAATCAGGTTTTATCGCCAAAACTGGGTTAATTTTCCCCAAAATCTGTTTTGGCACCATAAACTGTGTTAATTTTCCCCCAAAATGGGGTTTCCCCACCGAAACTGGGTTCATTTTGGGGAAAATGAATGCAGTTTTGGGGGAAAAAAACCCCGATTTCAGGGAAAAAGTAACCAGTTTGGGGGGAAAAAACCCCAAAATTTTGGGGGAAATGAACCCAGTTTTTTGGAAAAACCCACAATTTTAGGGGAAACAAACCCGTTTTTGGGGGAAAAACCCGATTTTGTGGAAAATCAACCCAATATGGGGGGAAGAAACCCGATTTTAGAGAGAATCAAACGAGTTTAAGGGAAAAAAAAACTTTTTGGGGAGAATCATTTCCGTTTGCGGGAAAAAAATGAGTAATGGGGAAAATGAACCCATTTTAGGGGTAAACCCCCAATTTAGAGGAAAATGAACCCAGATTTTTGGGAAAACCCAAATGTAGGGGAAATGAAGCCAGTTTGGGCGGAAAAAACCCCAATTTTGTGGAAAGTGAAACCAGTTTGGGGGGAAAAAAGCAGATTTTAGGAAACATGAATGCAGTTTCGTGGAGAAACTCGATTTTGGTGAAAATGAACTCAGTTTGGGGAGGAAAAATCTGGTTTTGGGGCAAAAACACTATTTTGGGGAAAATGAAAGCAGGTTAGGAAGTAAAAATTGCGATTTGAGTGAAACTTAACCCACTTTCAGGGTATAAATCCGATTTTGGGGAAAATGAATCCAGTTTAGGGGGGAAACCTGATTTGGGGGGAAATAAACCCAGTTTTCGAGGAGGAAACCCGATTTTGAGGAAAATGAACCCATTTTGCGTGGAAAAATAGGATTTTGGAGAAAATGAACTCAGTTTGGAGGAAAAAAATCCCAATTTGAGAGAAAATGAAGCTAGTTTGGGTGGAAAACCATGATTTTGGGGAAAATGAACCCAGTTTGGGGGGAAAAAAACCGATTTTGGGGGAAATTAATCCAGTTTGCCAGGGAAAAAATAGATAATGGGGAAAATGAATCCAGTTTAGGAGAAAACCCCAAATTGAGAGGAAAATGAATCTAGTTCTGGGGGGGAAAACCCAATTTTAGGGGAAAAATAAACGTAGTTTAAGGGACTAAAACCCGATTTTGCGCCAAATGAACCCAGTTTGAGGAAGAAAACCTGATTTTGGGGGAAATGAAGCCAGTTTGAGGAAGACAACCTGATTTTGGGGGAAATGAAACCAGGTCTGGTTTGAAAACTCGATTATGGAAAAAAAAATGACCTCATTTTGACTGTGAAAACCCGATTTTGGGGAAAATGAAAGCAGTTTGAGGGGATAAAAACCTGATTTGAGGGAAAATTAACCCTGTTCAGGGGGATAAACCCGATTTTGGAGAAAATGAACCAAGGTTGGGGGGATAAAACCCGATTTTGAGGAAAAGGAACCTAGTTTTGGGGAAAAAAATCCCGATTTGAGGGAAACTGAACCCAGTTTAGGGCCAAAAATAAACTCATATTGGGGAAAAAACCCAAACTGGGTTCATATTTTTCCATAATCGGATTTTCCACCCAAACTAGCTTTAATTTCCCCCCAAATCAGTATTTTTCGCCTCAAATTGGTTTCATTTTGCCCATAATCGTAGTTTGTCCCTTAAACTGGGTTCATTTTCTCAAAAATCGGGTTTTCACAACAAACTGGGTTCCTTTTCCCCAAAATTGGGGTTCCCCCCCCCCCCAACTGGTTTCATATTCCCCAAATTCGTTTTCTTTTCTCCCAAACTTTGTTCATTTCCCCAAAATCAAGTTTTTCCAAGGAAATTCGTTCATTTTCCCCAAAATAGGGTTTATTTTTCCACTCCCAAAATATGTTCATTTTCCTCCACATCGGGTTTTCCCCCTAAACTAGCTTAATTATAGCCAAAACCGGGTTATTCCGCCCAAAAACTGCTTCATTTTCCTCATAATCGGGTTTTCCCCACAAAATGATTCACTTTCCCCAATATCGGGTTTTTTTCCCCAGAACTCTGTTCATTTTCCACAAAGCCGGGTTTTTTTCCCACCCCCCCACCCACCCCCCCCCCCCCCCACTCCAAGAGGCAAGTTTATATCTGTTCCTCGGGGAGGCAAGAAGCAGACTGCCGGGATGTCTGTGGGACCGCGGCCAGAGACAGCTTTTTGAGAGGCTTCAGTTCACAGACTTAGCCGGTAAGAGACGGCGCTGTCTCCGGACTATAGTAATGTTTGCAGCCGGAGCCTGGTGTGAAAGCCGGGGAAACAGTGTGAAGGCTGATCAAGAAAGCAAGAGCAGCTGATCTGTTTGCCTGTATTTAAAGCCCTCGAGAGAGGAATACCCTGCCGGTAATATGCTTCCTCCTCTAGCAGCTATTCATAGTAATACATTCCTGGATTCCTTAAAATCCAGGGGATAGTTTCTGCTCTCCCTTGGAGAAAACACAAACCCGTGCAGTTCAGAGAATGTGCTGTGGATTCCCTGCATAAGAGATTGCAGAGGCTGATGAGAATGCACAGATAAACAGGGATCCCTCGTCCTTGAAGCACGAGCAGATCATCTGATAATTTGCCCTTTAATTACATTGTTAGGAGATGAAATGTCATGTTAAAACATTTCCCAAACAGCAAGATTATGAGGGATTTAGGACTCATGTGGATGCGCTGTGATGTGATGCTAGAAATCGAAACTGAGTGCTCCTCAAGGAGGCAAGAAGCAGACTGCTGGGAAATCTGTGGAACCGAGGCCAGAGACAGCTTTTTGAGAGGCTTCAGTTCAGAGACTTAGCCGGTAAGAGACAGCGCTGTCTCCGGACCATAGTAATGTTTGCAGTCGGAGCTTGGTGTGAAAGCCGGCGTGAACACAGTGAAGGCTGCTCAAGAAAGCAGGAGCAGCTCCTCTGTTTGCCTGTTTTCCTTAGCCTTCGAGACAGAATACCCTGCAGGGTATATGCTTTTTCCTGTAGCAGCTATTCATGGATGAACAAGTCCGGGATGCTTTAGAATCAAGTTCTTAGTCGGGGGGGGGGCATCCGATTTTGGGGAAAATGAACCCAGTTTCGGGAGGAAAACTGTTTTTGGGTAAAAAGAACCCAGGTTGGGGAGAAAAAAGCGATTTTGGGGAAAATGAACCCAATTTGGGGGAGAAACACCGATTAAGGGGGAAAATGTTCCCAGTTTAAAGGAAAAAAAAACCGATTTTGGGCAAAATGAACCCATTTTGGTGAGAGAAACCTGATTTTGGGGAAAATAAAAGCAGTTTTTGGGGATTAAAACCTGATTTGAGGAAAAATTACCCCGTTCAGGGGGATTAACCCGGTCTTGGAGAAAATGAACACAGGCTGAGGCGGAAATCCTCGATTTTGGGGAAAATGAACCCAGGTAAATGGACAAAATCCGATTTTGGGCAAAATGAAACCAGTTTAGAGAGGGACAAACTGATCTTTTGGGGAAATTAAATTAGTTTGTGTGGAAAAACCGGATTATGGGAAAAGAAATGAACCCAGTTTGGGTTTTCCCCCAAAATGAGTTCTTTTTTTTTTTCTGTAATTGGGTTTTCCCATCCAAACTGGGTTCATTTTCCCCAATATCAGGTTTTTCCTCCCCAAACTGGGTTCATTTTCCTTAAAATCGGGTTCTCCCCCCAAACTACATTCATTTTCCCTCAAATTGGGTTTTTTCCACCAAAAACTGGGTTCATTTTCAAAAAAATCCTTCCCCCCTCCCAAAGGTAGGGGAAAAAAAACCCCAAATTTTAGGGGAAATGAACCCATTTTGGGGGAAAATCCTGATTTTCGGGAAAATGAACCCAGTTCGGGTGGAAAAACCCAATTATAGAAAAAAAGGAACTCATTTTGGGGAAAACCCCTATTTTGGGGAAAATGAAAGCAATTTGGGGGGTAAAAATGGCTATTTGAGCGAAACTTAACCCAGCTTCGGGGTATAAATCCGATTTTGGGGAAATGAACCTATTTTACGTGGAAAAATAGGATTTTGGAGTAAATGAACTGGGTTTGGGGGAAAAAATCCAAATTAGAGAGAAAATGAAGCCAGTTTGGGAGGAAAAACATGATTTTGGAGAAAATGAACCCAGTTTGGGGGGAGAAACCCGATTTTGGGGAAAATGAAAGCTGTTTGGGGGGAAAACCTGATTTGAGGGAAAATTAACGCAGTTCAGGGAGATAAAGACAATTTTGGAGAAAATGCACCCATTTTGGGGTGCAAAAACCCGATTTTGGGGGAAATTAATCCAGCTTACCAGGAAAAAATGGATAACGAGGAAAATGAACCCAGTTTGGGAGAAAAATCCAAATTTAGAGGAAAATGAATCCAGTTTTGGGGTGGAAAACCCGATTTTAGCGGGAAAATGAACCCAGTTTAAGGGAGATTACCCGATTTTGTGCAAAATGAAGCCATTTGGGGAGGAAAAACTGATTTTGGGGGAAATGAAGCCAGTTTGGTGGAAAAAAATAATTTTTGGGAAAATTGAACCCAGTTTGGGAGCGTAAACCCTATTTGGGGGAAAATGAAAGCAGTTTGGGGGGAAAAATCACAATTTGAGGAAAACTTAACGCAGATCGGGGTATAAATCCAATTTGGGGGAAACTGAACCCATTATTGGTGGGGAAAAACGATTTTGGGGGCAATAAACCCAGTTTTTGGGGAGGAAACCCGATTTTAGGGAAAATGAACCCAGTTTCATGGAAAAAATCCGATTTTGGCAAAAATGAACGCAGTTTGGGGAGGAAAAACCTGATTTTGGTGAAAATGAAACCAGGTCTGGTGGGAAAAATCGATTATGGGAAAAAAACGAACTTATTTTGGGTGGAGAAAACCGATTTTGGGGAAAATGAAAGCAGTTTGGGGGCATAAAAACCTGATCTGATGGAAAATTAACCCTGTTCAGGGGGATAAACCCGATTTTTGAGAAAATGAACCCAGGTTGGGGGGATTAAAAACCGATTTTGAGGAAAATGAACCCAGTTTTTGGGCAAAAAAAAAAAAACCCGATTTGGGGGAAACTGAACCCAGTTTAGGGCCAAAGAAAATGATTTTGGGGAAAATGAACCCATTTTTTTTGGGGGGGGGAAGGCTTTTTTTGAAAATGAACCCAGTTTGGGGGGGGGGGGGGGGGGGAAGCCAATTTGAGGGAAAATGAATGCAGTTTGGGGGGAGAAACCCGATTTTAGGGAAAATGAACCCAGTTTGGGGAGGAAAAACCTGATATTGGGGAAAATGAAACCAGTTTGGATGGGAAAACCCGATTACGGAAAAAAATGAACTCATTTTGGGGGAAAAACCCAAACTGGGTTCATTTTTTTTCCCATAATCGGGTTTTTCCACCCAAACTAGTATAATTTCCCCCAAAATCAGTATTTTTCTCCCCAAACTGGTTTCATTTTTCCAAAATCGGGTTTGGTCCCTTAAACTGGGTTCATTTTCTCCAAAATTGAGAATTTCCCCTCCAAACTGGGTTTATTTTCCCCACTATCAGTTTTCTTTATGCCAAAACTGGGTTCATTTTCCCCAAAATCTGTTCTTTTTCCTGCAAAGTGGGTTCATTTTCCCTATAATCATGTTTATTCCCCAAAAACTGCATTCATTTTCCCCAAAATAGGGTTTATCCACCTAAACTGTGTTAATTTTCCCAAAATCAGCTTTTATCGCCAAAACTGGGTTAATTTTCCCCAAAATCTGTTTTGGCACCATAAACTGTGTTAATTTTCCCCCAAAATGGATTTTCCCCCCCGAAACTAGGTTCATTTTCACACAAAAAACCGGGTTTTCACCACAAATTGGGTTCATTTTCCCCAAAAGTGTTTTTTTTCCACCCAAAATGGGTTCATTTTCCACGAAATCTGGTTTTATCCCAGCAAAATTGTTTCATTTCCCCAAAATGAGATTTTTTTCTCCCAAACTGGTTTCACTTCCCCCAAAACCCGTTTTTTCCTCTCCAAACTGGGTTCACTTTGCCCAAAATCGGGTTTTGTCCCTTAAACTGGATTCATTCTCCCAAAAATCGGGTTTTTCCTCCAAAAAACTGGGTTCATTTTCCCCAAAATCAGGTTTTTTTCCCCCTAAACTGGGTTTCGTTTCCCTCAAATCGGATTTTCTTCCCCAAACTGCTTTCATTTTCCCCAAAATCGGGTTTTCCACCCCAAAATGGGTTCTTTATCTCTGAAATCGGGTTTTTTCCACCAAACTGGGTTTACTTTCCCCAGAATCGGGTTTTTCCTCCCAAACTGAGTTCATTTTCCCCATTATCGGTTTTCTTTACCCCAAACTGCTTTCCTTTTCCCCAAAATTGGGGTTTTGCTCCCAAATTGTGTTCAATTTTCCCAAAATTGTCTTTTTTTTCCCACCAAACCGGGTTGATTTTCCCCCAAACCGGGTTTTTCCCCCCAAACTGAGTTTATTTTCCCAAATTCCCATTTTTTCCCCCAAAACTGGGTTCATTTTCCCCATTATCCAATTTTTTTGATGCAATCTGGATTCATTTTCCCCATAATCTGGGTTTTTTGCCGCAAAACTGGGTTCATTTACCCAAAATCGGGTTATTCCCCCCAAATTGGTTTCATTTTCCCCAAAATCAGAGTTTTCCCCCAAAACTGGATTCACTTTTCCCAAAATCGTTTTTTTCTCCCAAATTGGGTTCATTTTCACAAAATTTTGCAGGAAATGAATACAGTTTTGTGGGAAAAAAACCCGATTTTGAGGCAAATGAACCCAGTTTGCGGGAAAAAATCCAATTTGGGAGAGGAAGAAGAATCCAGTTTGGGGGGGGGGGGGGGGGAACCGGATTTGAGGGAAACAGAACCCAGTTTAGGGAAAAGAAACCTGATTTTGGGGAAAATGAACCCATTTTTTTCGGGGAAAAACCCGGTTTGTGGAAAAAGAAACCCCAGTATTCGCGGGGTGGGGTGGGGGGTGGAAGGATTTTGTGGAAAATGAGCCCAGTTTGGGGGAGGAAACACAATTTGGGGGAAAATGAATGCAGTTTTGGGGAGGAAAAAACCGATTTCAGGGAAAAAGTAACCAGTTTGGGGGGAAAAAAACCAAAATTTTGGGGGAAATGAACCCAGTTTGTTGGGGATAACCCAAAATTTAAGGGGAAACAAACCCGTTTTTTGGGGAAAAACCCGATTTTGTGGAAAATCAACCCAATATGGGGGGAAGAAACCCGATTTTAGAGAGAATCAAACGAGTTTAAGGGGAAAAAATCTTTTTGGGGAGAATCATTTCCATTTGCGGGGAAAAAAATGAGTAATGGGGAAAATGAACCCATTTTAGGGGAAAACCCCCAATTTAGAGGAAAATGAACCCAGATTTTTGGGAAAACCCAAATGTAGGGGAAATGAAGCCAGTTTGGGCGGAAAAAACCCCAATTTTGTGGAAAGTGAAACCAGTTTGGGGGGAAAAAAGCAGATTTTAGGGAACATGAATGCAGTTTCGTGGAGAAACTCGATTTTGGTGAAAATGAACTCAGTTTGGGGAGGAAAAATCTGGTTTTGGGGCAAAACCCCTATTTTGGGGAAAATGAAAGCAGTTTGGAAGGTAAAAATTGCGATTTGAGTGAAACTTAACCCACTTTCAGGGTATAAATCCGATTTTGGGGAAAATGAATCCAGTTTAGGGGGGGAAACCTGATTTGGGGGGAAATAAACCCAGTTTTCGAGGAGGAAACCCGATTTTGAGGAAAATGAACCCATTTTGCGTGGAAAAATAGGATTTTGGAGAAAATGAACTCAGTTTGGAGGAAAAAAATCCCAATTTGAGAGAAAATGAAGCTAGTTTGGGTGGAAAACCATGATTTTGGGGAAAATGAACCCAGTTTGGGGGGAAAAAAACCGATTTTGGGGGAAATTAATCCAGTTTGCCAGGGAAAAAATAGATAATGGGGAAAATGAATCCAGTTTAGGAGAAAACCCCAAATTTAGAGGAAAATGAATCTAGTTCTGGGGGGGAAAACCCAATTTTAGGGGAAAAATAAACGTAGTTTAAGGGACTAAAACCCGATTTTGCGCCAAATGAACCCAGTTTGAGGAAGAAAACCTGATTTTGGGGGAAATGAAGCCAGTTTGAGGAAGACAACCTGATTTTGGGGGAAATGAAACCAGGTCTGGTTTGAAAACTCGATTATGGAAAAAAAAATGACCTCATTTTGACTGTGAAAACCCGATTTTGGGGAAAATGAAAGCAGTTTGAGGGGATAAAAACCTGATTTGAGGGAAAATTAACCCTGTTCAGGGGGATAAACCCGATTTTGGAGAAAATGAACCAAGGTTGGGGGGATAAAACCCGATTTTGAGGAAAAGGAACCCAGTTTTGGGGAAAAAAATCCCGATTTGAGGGAAACTGAACCCAGTTTAGGGCCAAAAATAAACTCATATTGGGGAAAAAACCCAAACTGGGTTCATATTTTTCCATAATCGGATTTTCCACCCAAACTAGCTTTAATTTCCCCCCAAATCAGTATTTTTCGCCTCAAATTGGTTTCATTTTGCCCATAATCGTAGTTTGTCCCTTAAACTGGGTTCATTTTCTCAAAAATCGGGTTTTCACAACAAACTGGGTTCCTTTTCCCCAAAATTGGGGTCCCCCCCCCCCAACTGGTTTCATATTCCCCAAATTCGTTTTCTTTTCTCCCAAACTTTGTTCATTTCCCCAAAATCAAGTTTTTCCAAGGAAATTCGTTCATTTTCCCCAAAATAGGGTTTATTTTTCCACTCCCAAAATATGTTCATTTTCCTCCACATCGGGTTTTCCCCCTAAACTAGCTTAATTATAGCCAAAACCGGGTTATTCCGCCCAAAAACTGCTTCATTTTCCTCATAATCGGGTTTTCCCCACAAAATGATTCACTTTCCCCAATATCGGGTTTTTTTCCCCAGAACTCTGTTCATTTTCCACAAAGCCGGGTTTTTTTCCCACACACACCCCCTCCCCCCCCCCCCCCCACTCCAAGAGGCAAGTTTATATCTGTTCCTCGGGGAGGCAAGAAGCAGACTGCCGGGATGTCTGTGGGACCGCGGCCAGAGACAGCTTTTTGAGAGGCTTCAGTTCACAGACTTAGCCGGTAAGAGACGGCGCTGTCTCCGGACTATAGTAATGTTTGCAGCCGGAGCCTGGTGTGAAAGCCGGGGAAACAGTGTGAAGGCTGATCAAGAAAGCAAGAGCAGCTGATCTGTTTGCCTGTATTTAAAGCCCTCGAGAGAGGAATACCCTGCCGGTAATATGCTTCCTCCTCTAGCAGCTATTCATAGTAATACATTCCTGGATTCCTTAAAATCCAGGGGATAGTTTCTGCTCTCCCTTGGAGAAAACACAAACCCGTGCAGTTCAGAGAATGTGCTGTGGATTCCCTGCATAAGAGATTGCAGAGGCTGATGAGAATGCACAGATAAACAGGGATCCCTCGTCCTTGAAGCACGAGCAGATCATCTGATAATTTGCCCTTTAATTACATTGTTAGGAGATGAAATGTCATGCTAAAACATTTCCCAAACAGCAAGATTATGAGGGATTTAGGACTCATGTGGATGCGCTGTGATGTGATGCTAGAAATCGAAACTGAGTGCTCCTCAAGGAGGCAAGAAGCAGACTGCCGGAAAATCTGTGGAACCGAGGCCAGAGACAGCTTTTTGAGAGGCTTCAGTTCAGAGATTTAGCCGGTAAGAGACAGCGCTGTCTCCGGACCATAGTAATGTTTGCAGCCGGAGCTTGGTGTGAAAGCCGGCGTGAACACAGTGAAGGCTGCTCAAGAAAGCAGGAGCAGCTCCTCTGTTTGCCTGTTTTCCTTAAGCCTTCGAGACGGAATACCCTGCAGGGTATATGCTTTTTCCTGTAGCAGCTATTCATGGATGAACAAGTCCGGGATGTTTTAGAATCAAGTTCTTAGTCGGGGGGGGCATCCGATTTTGGGGAAAATGAACCCAGTTTCGGGAGGAAAACTGTTTTTGGGTAAAAAGAACCAAGGCTGGGGAGAAAAAAGCGATTTTGGGGAAAATTAACCCAGTTTGGGGGGAAAAAACCCGCTTTTGGGGAAAATGAACCAGGTTTTGGTGGGAATAAACCCCGATTTTTGGGAAAATTAACCAGTTTCAGGGGATAAACCCGATTTTGGGGAAAATGAACCCAATTTGGGGGAGAAACACCGATTAAGGGGGAAAATGTTCCCAGTTTAAAGGAAAAAAACCGATTTTGGGCAAAATGAACCCATTTTGGTGAGAGAAACCTGATTTTGGGGAAAATAAAAGCAGTTTGGGGGGATTAAAACCTGATTTGAGGAAAAATTACCCCGTTCAGGGGGATTAACCCGGTCTTGGAGAAAATGAACACAGGCTGAGGCGGAAATCCTCGATTTGGGGGAAAATGAACCCAGGTAAATGGACAAAATCCGATTTTGGGCAAAATGAAACCAGTTTAGAGAGGGACAAACTGATCTTTTGGGGAAATTAAACTAGTTTGTGTGGAAAAACCGGATTATGGGAAAAGAAATGAACCCAGTTTGGGTTTTCCCCCAAAATGAGTTCTTTTTTTTTTTCTGTAATTGGGTTTTCCCATCCAAACTGGGTTCATTTTCCCTAAAATCGGGTTTCTCCCCCCAAACTGCATTCATTTTCCCTCAAATTGGGGTTTTTCCACCTAAAACTGGGTTCATTTTCAAAAAAATCATTCCCCCCTCCCAAATGTAAAGGAAAAAAACCCCAAAATTTTAGGGGAAATGAACCCATTTTGGGGGAAAATTCTGATTTTCGGGAAAATGAACCCAGTTCGGGTGGAAAAACCCAATTATAGAAAAAAATGGGGGAAAACCCCTATTTTGGGGAAAATGAAAGCAATTTGGGGGGTAAAAATGGCTATTTGAGCTAAACTTAACCCGGCTTCGGGGTATAAATCCGATTTTGGGGAAATGAACCTATTTTACGTGGAAAAATAGGATTTTGGAGTAAATGAACTGGGTTTGGGGGAAAAAATCCAAATTAGAGAGAAAATGAAGCCAGTTTGGGAGGAAAAACATGATTTTGGGGAAAATGAACCCAGTTTGGGGGGAGAAACCCGATTTTGGGGAAAATGAAAGCTGTTTGGGGGGAAAAACCTGATTTGAGGGAAAATTAACGCAGTTCAGGGAGATAAAGACAATTTTGGAGAAAATGCACCCATTTTGGGGTGCAAAAACCCGATTTTGAGGGAAATTAATCCAGCTTACCAGGAAAAAATGGATAACGAGGAAAATGAACCCAGTTTGGGAGAAAAATCCAAATTTAGAGGAAAATGAATTCAGTTTTGGGGTGGAAAACCCGATTTTAGCGGAAAAATGAACCCAGTTTAAGGGAGAAAACCCGATTTTGTGCAAAATGAAGCCATTTGGGGAGGAAAAACTGATTTTGGGGGAAATGAAGCCAGTTTGGTGGAAAAAAATAATTTTTGGGAAAATTGAACCCAGTTTGGGAGCGTAAACCCTATTTGGGGGAAAATGAAAGCAGTTTGGGGGGAAAAATCACAATTTGAGGAAAACTTAACGCAGATCGGGGTATAAATCCAATTTGGGGGAAACTGAACCCATTATTGGGGGGGGAAAAACGATTTTGGGGGCAATAAACCCAGTTTTTGGGGAGGAAACCCGATTTTAGGGAAAATGAACCCAGTTTCATGGAAAAAATCCGATTTTGGCAAAAATGAACGCAGTTTGGGGAGGAAAAACCTGATTTTGGTGAAAATGAAACCAGGTCTGGTGGGAAAACTCGGTTATGGGAAAAAACCGAACTTATTTTGGGTGGAGAAACCCGATTTTGGGGAAAATGAAAGCAGTTTGGGGGCATAGAAACCTGATCTGAGGGAAAATTAACCCTGTTCAGGGGGATAAACCCGATTTTGGAGAAAATGAACCCAGGTTGGGGGGATTAAAAACCGATTTTGAGGAAAATGAAACCAGTTTTGGGCAAAAAAAACCCCGATTTGGGGGAAACTGAACCCAGTTTAGGGCCAAAAAAAATGATTTTGGGGAAAATGAACCCATTTTTTTGGGGGGGGGGAAGGCTTTTTTTGAAAATGAACCCAGTTTGGGGGGGGGGGGGGGGAAGCCAATTTGAGGGAAAATGAATGCAGTTTGGGGGGAGAAAACCGATTTTAGGGAAAATGAACCCATTTGGGGAGGAAAAACCTGATATTGGGGAAAATGAAACCAGTTTGGATGGGAAAACCGGATTACGGAAAAAAATGAACTCATTTTGGGGGAAAAACCCAAACTGGGTTCATTTTTTTTTCCCATAATCGGGTTTTTCCACCCAAACTAGAATAATTTCCCCCAAAATCAGTATTTTTCTCCCCAAACTGGTTTCATTTTTCCAAAATTGGGTTTGGTCCCTTAAACTGGGTTCATTTTCTCCAAAATTGAGAATTTCCCCTCCAAACTGGGTTTATTTTCCCCACTATCAGTTTTCTTTATGCCAAAACTGGGTTCATTTTCCCCAAAATCTGTTCTTTTTCCTGCAAAGTGGGTTCATTTACCCTATAATCATGTTTATTCCCCGAAAACTGCATTCATTTTCCCCAAAATAGGGTTTATCCCCCTAAACTGTGTTAATTTTCCCAAAATCAGGTTTTATCGCCAAAACTGGGTTAATTTTCCCCAAAATCTGTTTTGGCACCATAAACTGTGTTAATTTTCCCCCAAAATGGAGTTTCCCCCCCGAAACTAGGTTCATTTTCACACAAAAACCGGGTTTTCACCACAAATTGGGTTCATTTTCCCCAAAAGTGTTTTTTTTCCACCCAAAATGGGTTCATTTTCCACGAAATCTGGTTTTATCCCAGCAAAATTGTTTCATTTCCCCAAAATGAGATTTTTTTCTCCCAAGCTGGTTTCACTTCCCCCAAAACCCGTTTTTTCCTCTCCAAACTGGGTTCACTTTGCCCAAAATCGGGTTTTGTCCCTTAAACTGGATTCATTTTCCCAAAAATCGGGTTTTTCCTCCAAAAAACTGGGTTCATTTTCCACAAAATCAGGGTTTTTTCCTCCTAAACTGGGTTTCGTTTCCCTCAAATCGGATTTTCTTCCCCAAACTGCTTTCATTTTCCCCAAAATCGGGTTTTCCACCCCAAAAATGGGTTCTTTATCTCTGAAATCGGGTTTTTTCCACCAAACTGGGTTTACTTTCCCCAGAATCGGGTTTTTCCTCCCAAACTGAGTTCATTTTCCCCATTATCGGTTTTCTTTACCCCAAACTGCTTTCCTTTTCCCCAAAATTGGGGTTTTGCTCCCAAATTGTGTTCAATTTTCCCAAAATTGTCTTTTTTTTCCCACCAAACTGGGTTGATTTTCCCCCAAACCGGGTTTTTCCCCCCAAACTGAGTTTATTTTCCCAAATTCCCATTTTTTCCCCCAAAACTGGGTTCATTTTCCCCATTATCCAATTTTTTTGATGCAATCTGGATTCATTTTCCCCATAATCTGGGTTTTTTGCCCCAAAACTGGATTCACTTTTCCCAAAATCGTTTTTTTCTCCCAAATTGGGTTCATTTTCACAAAATTTTGCAGGAAATGAACACAGTTTTGTGGGAAAAAAACCCGATTTTGAGGCAAATGAACCCAGTTTGCGGGAAAAAATCCAATTTGGGAGAAGAAGAATCCAGTTTGGGGAGGGGGGGAACCGGATTTGAGGGAAACAGAACCCAGTTTAGGGAAAAGAAACCTGATTTTGGGGAAAATGAACCCATTTTTTTCGGGGAAAAACCCGGTTTGTGGAAAAAGAAACCCCAGTATTCGCGGGGTGGGGTGGGGGGTGGAGGGATTTTGTGGAAAATGAGCCCAGTTTGGGGGAGGAAACACAATTTGGGGGAAAATGAATGCCATTTTGGGGAGGAAAAAACCGATTTCAGGGAAAAAGTAACCAGTTTGGGGGGAAAAAAACCAAAATTTTGGGGGAAATGAACCCAGTTTGTTGGGGAAAACCCAAAATTTAAGGGGAAACAAACCCGTTTTTGGGGGAAAAAACCCGATTTTGTGGAAAATCAACGCAATATGGGGGGAAGAAACCCGATTTTAGAGAGAATCAAACGAGTTTAAGGGGAAAAAATCTTTTTGGGGAGAATCATTTCCGTTTGCGAGGAAAAAAATGAGTAATGGGGGAAATGAACCCATTTTAGGGGAAAACCCCCAATTTAGAGGAAAATGAACCCAGATTTTTGGGAAAACCCAAATGTAGGGGAAATGAAGCCAGTTTGGGGGGAAAAAACCCTAATTTTGTGGAAAGTGAAACCAGTTTGGGGGGAAAAAAGCAGATTTTAGGGAACATGAATGCAGTTTCGTGGAGAAACTCGATTTTGGTGAAAATGAACTCAGTTTGGGGAGGAAAAATCTGGTTTTGGGGCAAAAACCCTATTTTGGGGAAAATGAAAGCAGTTTGGTAGGTAAAAATTGCGATTTGAGTGAAACTTAACCCACTTTCAGGGTATAAATCCGATTTTGGGGAAAATGAATCCAGTTTTGTGGGGGGAAACCTGATTTGGGGGGAAATAAACCCAGTTTTCGAGGAGGAAACCCGATTTTGGGGAAAATGAACCCATTTTGCGTGGAAAAATAGGATTTTGGAGAAAATGAACTCAGTTTGGAGGAAAAAAATCCCAATTTGAGAGAAAATGAAGCTAGTTTGGGTGGAAAACCATGATTTTGGGGAAAATGCACCCAGTTTGGGGGAAAAAACCCGATTTTGGGGGAAATTAATCCAGTTTGCCAGGGAAAAAAATCGATAATGGGGAAAATGAATCCAGTTTGGGAGAAACCCCCAAATTTAGAGGAAAATGAATCCATTTTGGGGGGGGGGGAACCCAATTTTAGGGGAAAAATAAACGTAGTTTAAGGGACTAAAACCCGATTTTGCGCCAAATGAACCCAGTTTGAGGAAGAAAAACTGATTTTGGGGGAAATGAAGCCAGTTTGGGTGGAAAAACACGACTATGGAAAAGAAACGGATGCATTTTGGGAGGAAAACCTGGTTTTGGGAAAATAAACTTAGTTTGGGGGGAAAATCCCAATTTTGGGAAAAATGAATCCAGTTTGTCAGGAAAACCCCACCTTCAGGGGAAATGAACCCAATTTGGGGGATAAAACCCGATTTTGGGGAAAAGTAACCCACTTTAGGGGAAAAAACCTATTTTGGGGAAAATGATTCCAGTTTGCGGGGAAAAAAAAACTGAGTAATGGAAAAAATGAAACCATTTTGGGGAAAAAAAACCCAATTGAGAGGAAAATGAAACCAGTTTTGGGGGGAGAACCCCAATTTTAGGAAAAATGAGACCAGTTTGGGGGATGAAATCCGATTTTAGGGAAAATGAACCCAGTTTCGTGGAAAAAATCCGATTTTGGCAAAAAAGAACCCAGTTTGGGGAGGAAAAACCTGATTTTGGGGGAAATGAAACCAGGTCTGGTTTGAAAACTCGATTATGGGAAAAAAAATGACCTCATTTTGACTGTGAAAACCCGATTTTGGGGAAAATGAAAGCAGTTTGAGGGGATAAAAACCTGATTTGAGGGAAAATTAACCCTGTTCAGGGGGATAAACCCGATTTTGGAGAAAATGAACCAAGGTTGGGGGGATAAAACCCGATTTTGAGGAAAAGGAACCCAGTTTTGGGGAAAAAAATCCCGATTTGAGGGAAACTGAACCCAGTTTAGGGCCAAAAATAAACTCATATTGGGGAAAAAACCCAAACTGGGTTCATATTTTTCCATAATCGGATTTTCCACCCAAACTACTTTAATTTCCTCCAAATCAGTATTTTTCGCCCCAAATTGGTTTCATTTTGCCCAAAATCGTAGTTTGTCCCTTAAACTGGGTTCATTTTCTCCAAAATCGGGTTTTCACAACAAACTGGGTTCCTTTTCCCAAAAATTGGGGTTTTTTCCCCCCTAACTGGTTTCATATTCCCCAAATTCGTTTTTTTCTCCCAAACTTTGTTCATTTCCCCAAAATCAAGTTTTTTCCAAGGAAATTCGTTCATTTTCCCCAAAATAGGGTTTTTTTTTCCCTCCCAAAATATGTTCATTTTCCTCCACATCGGATTTTCCCCCTAAACTGGCTTAATTGTACCCAAAATCGGGTTGTTCCGCCCAAAAACTGCTTCATTTTCCTCATAATCGGGTTTTCCCCACAAAATGATTCACTTTCCCCAATATCGGGTTTTTTTCCCCAGAACTCTGTTCATTTTCCACAAAGCCGGGTTTTTTTCCCACACCCCCCCCGAATGAGCAAGTTTATATCTGTTCCTCGGGGAGGCAAGAAGCAGACTGCCGGGATGTCTGTGGAACCGTGGCCAGAGACAGCTTTTTGAGAGGCTTCAGTTCAGAGATTTAGCCGGTAAGAGACAGCGCTGTCTCCGGACCATAGTAATGTTTGCAGCCGGAGCTTGGTGTGAAAGCCGGGGTGAACACAGTGAAGGCTGCTCAAGAAAGCAGGAGCAGCTCCTCTGTTTGCCTGTTTTCCTTAAGCCTTCGAGACGGAATACCCTGCAGGGTATATGCTTTTTCCTGTAGCAGCTATTCATGGATGAACAAGTCCGGGATGCTTTAGAATCAAGTTCTTAGTCGGGGGGGGCATCCGATTTTGGGGAAAATGAACCCAGTTTCGGGAGGAAAACTGTTTTTGGGTAAAAAGAACCCAGGCTGGGGAGAAAAAAGCGATTTTGGGGAAAATTAACCCAGTTTGGGGGGAAAAAACCCGCTTTTGGGGAAAATGAACCAGGTTTTGGTGGGAATAAACCCCGATTTTTGGGAAAATTAACCAGTTTCAGGGGATAAACCCGATTTTGGGGAAAATGAACCCAATTTGGGGGAGAAACACCGATTAAGGGGGAAAATGTTCCCAGTTTAAAGGAAAAAAACCGATTTTGGGCAAAATGAACCCATTTTGGTGAGAGAAACCTGATTTTGGGGAAAATAAAAGCAGTTTGGGGGGATTAAAACCTGATTTGAGGAAAAATTACCCCGTTCAGGGGGATTAACCCGGTCTTGGAGAAAATGAACACAGGCTGAGGCGGAAATCCTCGATTTTGGGGAAAATGAACCCAGGTAAATGGACAAAATCCAATTTTGGGCAAAATGGAACCAGTTTAGAGAGGGACAAACTGATCTTTTGGGGAAATTAAACTAGTTTGTGTGGAAAAACCGGATTATGGGAAAAGAAATGATCCCAGTTTGGGTTTTCCCCCAAAATGAGTTCTTTTTTTTTTTCTGTAATTGGGTTTTCCCATCCAAACTGGGTTCATTTTCCCTAAAATCGGGTTTCTCCCCCCAAACTGCATTCATTTTCCCTCAAATTGGGGTTTTTCCACCAAAAACTAGGTTCATTTTCAAAAAAATCATTCCCCCCTCCCAAATGTAGGGCAAAAAAAACCCCAAAATTTTAGGGGAAATGAACCCATTTTGGGGGAAAATCCTGATTTTCGGGAAAATGAACCCAGTTCGGGCGGAAAAACCCAATTATAGAAAAAAATGGGGGAAAACCCCTATTTTTGGGGAAAATGAAAGCAATTTGGGGGGTAAAAATGGCTATTTGAGCGAAACTTAACCCAGCTTCGGGGTATAAATCCGATTTTGGGGAAATGAACCTATTTTACGTGGAAAAATAGGATTTTGGAATAAATGAACTGGGTTTGGGGGAAAAAATCCAAATTAGAGAGAAAATGAAGCCAGTTTGGGAGGAAAAACATGATTTTGGGGAAAATGAACCCAGTTTGGGGGGAGAAACCCGATTTTGGGGAAAATGAAAGCTGTTTGGGGGGAAAACCTGATTTGAGGGAAAATTAACGCAGTTCAGGGAGATAAAGACAATTTTGGAGAAAATGCACCCATTTTGGGGTGCAAAAACCCGATTTTGGGGGAAATTAATCCAGCTTACCAGGAAAAAATGGATAACGAGGAAAATGAACCCAGTTTGGGAGAAAAATCCAAATTTAGAGGAAAATGAATTCAGTTTTGGGGTGGAAAACCCGATTTTAGCGGGAAAATGAACCCAGTTTAAGGGAGAAAACCCGATTTTGTGCAAAATGAAGCCATTTGGGGAGGAAAAACTGATTTTGGGGGAAATGAAGCCAGTTTGGTGGAAAAAAATAATTTTTGGGAAAATTGAACCCAGTTTGGGAGCGTAAACCCTATTTGGGGGAAAATGAAAGCAGTTTGGGGGGAAAAATCACAATTTGAGGAAAACTTAACGCAGATCGGGGTATAAATCCAATTTGGGGGAAACTGAACCCATTATTGGGGGGGGGAAAACGATTTTGGGGGCAATAAACCCAGTTTTTGGGGAGGAAACCCGATTTTAGGGAAAATGAACCCAGTTTCACGGAAAAAATCCGATTTTGGCAAAAATGAACGCAGTTTGGGGAGGAAAAACCTGATTTTGGTGAAAATGAAACCAGGTCTGGTGGGAAAACTCGGTTATGGGAAAAAAACGAACTTATTTTGGGTGGAGAAACCCGATTTTGGGGAAAATGAAAGCAGTTTGGGGGCATAGAAACCTGATCTGAGGGAAAATTAACCCTGTTCAGGGGGATAAACCCGATTTTGGAGAAAATGAACCCAGGTTGGGGGGATTAAAAACCGATTTTGAGGAAAATGAAACCAGTTTGGGGCAAAAAAAACCCCGATTTGGGGGAAACTGAACCCAGTTTAGGGCCAAAAAAAATGATTTTGGGGAAAATGAACCCATTTTTTTGGGGGGGGGGGAAGGCTTTTTTTGAAAATGAACCCAGTTTGGGGGGGGGGGGGAACCCAATTTGAGGGAAAATGAATGCAGTTTGGGGGGAGAAAACCGATTTTAGGGAAAATGAACCCAGTTTGGGGAGGAAAAACCTGATATTGGGGAAAATGAACCCAGTTTGGATGGGAAAACCGGATTACGGAAAAAAATGAACTCATTTTGGGGGAAAAACCCAAACTGGGTTCATTTTTTTTTCCCATAATCGGGTTTTTCCACCCAAACTAGAATAATTTCCCCCAAAATCAGTATTTTTCTCCCCAAACTGGTTTCATTTTTCCAAAATTGGGTTTGGTCCCTTAAACTGGGTTCATTTTCTCCAAAATTGAGAATTTCCCCTCCAAACTGGGTTTATTTTCCCCACTATCAGTTTTCTTTATGCCAAAACTGGGTTCATTTTCCCCAAAATCTGTTCTTTTTCCTGCAAAGTGGGTTCATTTACCCTATAATCATGTTTATTCCCCGAAAACTGCATTCATTTTCCCCAAAATAGGGTTTATCCCCCTAAACTGTGTTAATTTTCCCAAAATCAGCTTTTATCGCAAAAACTGGGTTAATTTTCCCCAAAATCTGTCTTGGCACCATAAACTGTGTTAATTTTCCCCCAAAATGGAGTTTCCCCCCCGAAACTAGGTTCATTTTCACACAAAAACCGGGTTTTCACCACAAATTGGGTTCATTTTCCCCAAAAGTGTTTTTTTTCCACCCAAAATGGGTTCATTTTCCACGAAATCTGGTTTTATCCCAGCAAAATTGTTTCATTTCCCCAAAATGAGATTTTTTTCTCCCAAGCTGGTTTCACTTCCCCCAAAACCCGTTTTTTCCTCTCCAAACTGGGTTCACTTTGCCCAAAATCGGGTTTTGTCCCTTAAACTGGATTCATTTTCCCAAAAATCGGGTTTTTCCTCCAAAAAACTGGGTTCATTTTCCACAAAATCAGGGTTTTTTCCTCCTAAACTGGGTTTCGTTTCCCTCAAATCGGATTTTCTTCCCCAAACTACTTTCATTTTCCCCAAAATCGGGTTTTCCACCCCAAAAATGGGTTCTTTATCTCTGAAATCGGGTTTTTTCCACCAAACTGGGTTTACTTTCCCCAGAATCGGGTTTTTCCTCCCAAACTGAGTTCATTTTCCCCATTATCGGTTTTCTTTACCCCAAACTGCTTTCCTTTTCCCCAAAATTGGGGTTTTGCTCCCAAATTGTGTTCAATTTTCCCAAAATTGTCTTTTTTTTCCCACCAAACTGGGTTGATTTTCCCCCAAACCGGGTTTTTCCCCCCAAACTGAGTTTATTTTCCCAAATTCCCATTTTTTCCCCCAAAACTGGGTTCATTTTCCCCATTATCCAATTTTTTTGATGCAATCTGGATTCATTTTCCCCATAATCGGGGTTTTTTGCCGCAAAACTGGGTTCATTTACCCAAAATCGGGTTATTCCCCCCAAATTGGTTTCATTTTCCCCAAAATCAGAGTTTTCCCCCAAAACTGGATTCACTTTTCCCAAAATCGTTTTTTTCTCCCAAATTGGGTTCATTTTCACAAAATTTTGCAGGAAATGAACCAGTTTTGTGGGAAAAAAAACCGATTTTGAGGCAAATGAACCCAGTTTGCGGGAAAAAATCCAATTTAGGAGAAGAAGAATCCAGTTTGGGGGGGGGGGGGGAACCGGATTTGAGGGAAACAGAACCCAGTTTAGGGAAAAGAAACCTGATTTTGGGGAAAATGAACCCATTTTTTTCGGGGAAAAACCCGGTTTGTGGAAAAAGAAACCCCAGTATTCGCGGGGTGGGGTGGGGGGTGGAGGGATTTTGTGGAAAATGAGCCCAGTTTGGGGGAGGAAACACAATTTGGGGGAAAATGAATGCCATTTTGGGGAGGAAAAAACCGATTTCAGGGAAAAAGAAACCAGTTTGGGGGGAAAAAAACCAAAATTTTGGGGGAAATGAACCCAGTTTGTTGGGGAAAACCCAAAATTTAAGGGGAAACAAACCCGTTTTTGGGGGAAAAAACCCGATTTTGTGGAAAATCAACGCAATATGGGGGGAAGAAACCCGATTTTAGAGAGAATCAAACGAGTTTAAGGGGAAAAAATCTTTTTGGGGAGAATCATTTCCGTTTGCGAGGAAAAAAATGAGTAATGGGGGAAATGAACCCATTTTAGGGGAAAACCCCCAATTTAGAGGAAAATGAACCCAGATTTTTGGGAAAACCCAAATGCAGGGGAAATGAAGCCAGTTTGGGGGGAAAAAACCCCAATTTTGTGGAAAGTGAAACCAGTTTGGGGGGAAAAAAGCAGATTTTAGGGAACATGAATGCAGTTGCGTGGAGAAACTCGATTTTGGTGAAAATGAACTCAGTTTGGGGAGGAAAAATCTGGTTTTGGGGCAAAAACCCTATTTTGGGGAAAATGAAAGCAGTTTGGTAGGTAAAAATTGCGATTTGAGTGAAACTTAACCCACTTTCAGGGTATAAATCCGATTTTGGGGAAAATGAATCCAGTTTTGTGGGGGGAAACCTGATTTGGGGGGAAATAAACCCAGTTTTCGAGGAGGAAACCCGATTTTGGGGAAAATGAACCCATTTTGCGTGGAAAAATAGGATTTTGGAGAAAATGAACTCAGTTTGGAGGAAAAAAATCCCAATTTGAGAGAAAATGAAGCTAGTTTGGGTGGAAAACCATGATTTTGGGGAAAATGAACCCAGTTTGGGGGGAAAAAAACCCGATTTTGGGGGAAATTAATCCAGTTTGCCAGGGAAAAAAATCGATAATGGGGAAAATGAATCCAGTTTGGGAGAAACCCCCAAATTTAGAGGAAAATGAATCCATTTTGGGGTGGGGGAAACCCAATTTTAGGGGAAAAATAAACGTAGTTTAAGGGACTAAAACCCGATTTTGCGCCAAATGAACCCAGTTTGAGGAAGAAAAACTGATTTTGGGGGAAATGAAGCCAGTTTGGGTGGAAAAACACGACTATGGAAAAGAAACGGATGCATTTTGGGAGGAAAACCTGGTTTTGGGAAAATAAACTTAGTTTGGGGGGAAAATCCCAATTTTGGGAAAAATGAATCCAGTTTGTCAGGAAAACCCCACCTTCAGGGGAAATGAACCCAATTTGGGGGATAAAACCCGATTTTGGGGAAAAGTAACCCACTTTAGGGGAAAAAACCTATTTTGGGGAAAATGATTCCAGTTTGCGGGGAAAAAAAACCTGAGTAATGGAAAAAATGAAACCATTTTGGGGAAAAAAACCCCAATTGAGAGGAAAATGAAACCAGTTTTGGGGGGAGAACCCCAATTTTAGGAAAAATGAGACCAGTTTGGGGGATGAAATCCGATTTTAGGGAAAATGAACCCAGTTTCGTGGAAAAAATCCGATTTTGGCAAAAAAAACCCCAGTTTGGGGAGGAAAAACCTGATTTTGGGGGAAATGAAACCAGGTCTGGTTTGAAAACTCGATTATGGGAAAAAAAATGACCTCATTTTGACTGTGAAAACCCGATTTTGGGGAAAATGAAAGCAGTTTGAGGGGATAAAAACCTGATTTGAGGGAAAATTAACCCTGTTCAGGGGGATAAACCCGATTTTGGAGAAAATGAACCAAGGTTGGGGGGATAAAACCCGATTTTGAGGAAAAGGAACCCAGTTTTGGGGAAAAAAATCCCGATTTGAGGGAAACTGAACCCAGTTTAGGGCCAAAAATAAACTCATATTGGGGAAAACACCCAAACTGGGTTCATATTTTTCCATAATCGGATTTTCCACCCAAACTACTTTAATTTCCTCCAAATCAGTATTTTTCGCCCCAAATTGGTTTCATTTTGCCCAAAATCGTAGTTTGTCCCTTAAACTGGGTTCATTTTCTCCAAAATCGGGTTTTCACAACAAACTGGGTTCCTTTTCCCAAAAATTGGGGTTTTTTCCCCCCTAACTGGTTTCATATTCCCCAAATTCGTTTTTTTCTCCCAAACTTTGTTCATTTCCCCAAAATCAAGTTTTTTCCAAGGAAATTCGTTCATTTTCCCCAAAATAGGGGTTTTTTTTCCCTCCCAAAATATGTTCATTTTCCTCCACATCGGATTTTCCCCCTAAACTGGCTTAATTGTACCCAAAATCGGGTTATTCCGCCCAAAAACTGCTTCATTTTCCTCATAATCGGGTTTTCCCCACAAAATGATTCACTTTCCCCAATATCGGGTTTTTTCCCCAGAACTCTGTTCATTTTCCACAAAGCCGGGTTTTTATTTCCCACCCCCCCCGAATGAGCAAGTTTATATCTGTTCCTCGGGGAGGCAAGAAGCAGACTGCCGGGATGTCTGTGGAACCGCGGCCAGAGACAGCTTTTTGAGAGGCTTCAGTTCAGAGATTTAGCCGGTAAGAGACAGCGCTGTCTCCGGACCATAGTAATGTTTGCAGCCGGAGCTTGGTGTGAAAGCCGGGGTGAACACAGTGAAGGCTGCTCAAGAAAGCAGGAGCAGCTCCTCTGTTTGCCTGTTTTCCTTAAGCCTTCGAGACGGAATACCCTGCAGGGTATATGCTTTTTCCTGTAGCAGCTATTCATGGATGAACAAGTCCGGGATGCTTTAGAATCAAGTTCTTAGTCGGGGGGGGCATCCGATTTTGGGGAAAATGAACCCAGTTTCGGGAGGAAAACTGTTTTTGGGTAAAAAGAACCCAGGCTGGGGAGAAAAAAGCGATTTTGGGGAAAATTAACCCAGTTTGGGGGGAAAAAACCCGCTTTTGGGGAAAATGAACCAGGTTTTGGTGGGAATAAACCCCGATTTTTGGGAAAATTAACCAGTTTCAGGGGATAAACCCGATTTTGGTGAAAATGAACCCAATTTGGGGGAGAAACACCGATTAAGGGGGAAAATGTTCCCAGTTTAAAGGAAAAAAACCGATTTTGGGCAAAATGAACCCATTTTGCTGAGAGAAACCTGATTTTGGGGAAAATAAAAGCAGTTTGGGGGGATTAAAACCTGATTTGAGGAAAAATTACCCCGTTCAGGGGGATTAACCCGGTCTTGGAGAAAATGAACACAGGCTGAGGCGGAAATCCTCGATTTTGGGGAAAATGAACCCAGGTAAATGGACAAAATCCGATTTTGGGCAAAATGGAACCAGTTTAGAGAGGGACAAACTGATCTTTTGGGGAAATTAAACTAGTTTGTGTGGAAAAAACGGATTATGGGAAAAGAAATGAACCCAGTTTGCGTTTTCCCCCAAAATGAGTTCTTTTTTTTTTTCTTTAATTGGGTTTTCCCATCCAAACTGGGTTCATTTTCCCTAAAATCGGGTTTCTCCCCCCAAACTGCATTCATTTTCCCTCAAATTGGGGTTTTTCCACCAAAAACTAGGTTCATTTTCAAAAAAATCATTCCCCCCTCCCAAATGTAGGGCAAAAAAAAACCCCAAAATTTTAGGGGAAATGAACCCATTTTGGGGGAAAATCCTGATTTTCGGGAAAATGAACCCAGTTCGGGTGGAAAAACCCAATTATAGAAAAAAATGGGGCAAAACCCCTATTTTTGGGGAAAATGAAAGCAATTTGGGGGGTAAAAATGGCTATTTGAGCGAAACTTAACCCAGCTTCGGGGTATAAATCCGATTTTGGGGAAATGAACCTATTTTACGTGGAAAAATAGGATTTTGGAGTAAATGAACTGGGTTTGGGGGAAAAAATCCAAATTAGAGAGAAAATGAAGCCAGTTTGGGAGGAAAAACATGATTTTGGGGAAAATGAACCCAGTTTGGGGGGAGAAACCCGATTTTGGGGAAAATGAAAGCTGTTTGGGGGGAAAACCTGATTTGAGGGAAAATTAACGCAGTTCAGGGAGATAAAGACAATTTTGGAGAAAATGCACCCATTTTGGGGTGCAAAAACCCGATTTTGGGGGAAATTAATCCAGCTTACCAGGAAAAAATGGATAACGAGGAAAATGAACCCAGTTTGGGAGAAAAATCCAAATTTAGAGGAAAATGAATCCAGTTTTGGGGTGGAAAACCCGATTTTAGCGGAAAAATGAACCCAGTTTAAGGGAGAAAACCCGATTTTGTGCAAAATGAAGCCATTTGGGGAGGAAAAACTGATTTTGGGGGAAATGAAGCCAGTTTGGTGGAAAAAAATAATTTTTGGGAAAATTGAACCCAGTTTGGGAGCGTAAACCCTATTTGGGGGAAAATGAAAGCAGTTTGGGGGGAAAAATCACAATTTGAGGAAAACTTAACGCAGATCGGGGTATAAATCCAATTTGGGGGAAACTGAACCCATTATTGGGGGGGAAAAAACGATTTTGGGGGCAATAAACCCAGTTTTTGGGGAGGAAACCCGATTTTAGGGAAAATGAACCCAGTTTCATGGAAAAAATCCGATTTTGGCAAAAATGAACGCAGTTTTAGGAGGAAAAACCTGATTTTGGTGAAAATGAAACCAGGTCTGGTGGGAAAACTCGATTATGGGAAAAAAACGAACTTATTTTGGGTGGAGAAACCCGATTTTGGGGAAAATGAAAGCAGTTTGGGGGCATAGAAACCTGATCTGAGGGAAAATTAACCCTGTTCAGGGGGATAAACCCGATTTTGGAGAAAATGAACCCAGGTTGGGGGGATTAAAAACCGATTTTGAGGAAAATGAACCCAGTTTTGGGCAAAAAAAAAACCCGATTTGGGGGAAACTGAACCCAGTTTAGGGCCAAAAAAAATGATTTTAGCGAAAATGAACCCATTTTTTTGGGGGGTGGGGGGGGGGAAGGCTTTTTTTGAAAATGAACCCAGTTTGGGGGGGGGGGGGGGGGGGGGGGAACACCCAATTTGAGGGAAAATGAATGCAGTTTGGGGGGAGAAAACCGATTTTAGGGAAAATGAACCCAGTTTGGGGAGGAAAAACCTGATATTGGGGAAAATGAACCCAGTTTGGATGGGTAAACCGGATTACGGAAAAAAATGAACTCATTTTGGGGGAAAAACCCAAACTGGGTTCATTTTTTTTCCCATAATCGGGTTTTTCCACCCAAACTAGTTTAATTTCCCCCAAAATCAGTATTTTTCTCCCCAAACTGGTTTCATTTTTCCAAAATCGGGTTTGGTCCCTTAAACTGGGTTCATTTTCTCCAAAATTGAGAATTTCCCCTCCAAACTGGGTTTATTTTCCCCACTATCAGTTTTCTTTATGCCAAAACTGGGTTCATTTTCCCCAAAATCTGTTCTTTTTCCTGCAAAGTGGGTTCATTTTCCCTATAATCATGTTTATTCCCCAAAAACTGCATTCATTTTCCCCAAAATAGGGTTTATTCCCCTAAACTGTGTTAATTTTCCCAAAATCAGCTTTTATCGCCAAAACTGGGTTAATTTTCCCTAAAATCTGTTTTGGCAACATAAACTGTGTTAATTTTCCCCCAAAATGGAGTTTCCCCCCCGAAACTAGGTTGATTTTCACACAAAAACCGGGTTTTCACCACAAATTGGGTTCATTTTCCCCAAAAGTGTTTTTTTTCCACCCAAAATGGGTTCATTTTCCACAAAATCTGGTTTTATCCCAGCAAAATTGTTTCATTTCCCCAAAATGAGATTTTTTTCTCCCAAACTGGTTTCACTTCCCCCAAAACCCGTTTTTTCCTCTCCAAACTGGGTTCACTTTGCCCAAAATCGGGTTTTGTCCCTTAAACTGGATTCATTTTCCCAAAAATCGGGTTTTTCCTCCAAAAAACTGGGTTCATTTTCCCCAAAATCAGGTTTTTTCCCCCTAAACTGGGTTTCGTTTCCCTCAAATCGGATTTTCTTCCCCAAACTGCTTTCATTTTCCCCAAAATCGGGTTTTCCACCCCAAAAATGGGTTCTTTATCTCTGAAATCGGGTTTTTTCCACCAAACTGGGTTTACTTTCCCCAGAATCGGGTTTTTCCTCCCAAACTGAGTTCATTTTCCCCATTATCGGTTTTCTTTACCCCAAACTGCTTTCCTTTTCCCCAAAATTGGGGTTTTGCTCCCAAATTGTGTTCAATTTTCCCAAAATTGTCCTTTTTTTCCCACCAAACCGGGTTGATTTTCCCCCAAACCGGGTTTTTCCCCGCAAACTGAGTTTATTTTCCCAAAATCCCATTTTTTCCCCCAAAACTGGGTTCATTTTCCCCATTATTCATTTTTTTGACGAAATCTGGATTCATTTTCCCCATTATCCAATTTTTTGACGAAATCTGGATTCATTTTCCCCATAATCGGGTTTTTTTTCCCCAAAACTGGGTTCATTTACCCAAAATCGGGTTATTCCCCCCAAATTGGTTTCATTTTCCCCAAAATCAGAGTTTTCCCCCAAAACTGGATTCACTTTTCCCAAAATCGTTTTTTTTCTCCTAAACTGGGTTCATTTTCACAAAATTTTGCAGGAAATGAACACAGTTTTGTGGGAAAAAAACCCGATTTTGAGACAAATGAACCCAGTTTGCGGGAAAAAATCCGATTTGAGAGAAGAAGAATCCAGCTTGGGGGGGGAGAAACCGGATTTGAGGGAAACAGAACCCAGTTTAGGGAAAAGAAACCTGATTTTGGGGAAAACGAACCCATATTTTTCGGGGAAAAACCCGGTTTGTGGAAAAAGAAACCCCAGTTTTCTGGGGGGGGGGGGGAAGGATTTCGTGGAAAATGAGCCCAGTTTGGGGGAGGAAACACAATTTGGGGGAAAATGAATGCAGTTTTGGGGGAAAAAAAAACCGATTTCAGGGAAAAAGAAACCAGTTTGTGGGGAAAAACCCCAAAATTTTAGGGGAAATGAACCTAGTTTGGATGGAAAAACCCACAATTTAAGGGGAAACAAACCCGTTTTTTAGGGAAAAAACCCGATTTGGTGGAAAATCAACCCAATATGGGGGGAAGAAACCCGATTTTAGAGAGAATGAAACCAGTTTAAGGGGAAAAAAACTTTTTGGGGAGAATCATTTCCGTTTGCGGGGAAAAAAATGAGTAATGGGGAAAATGAACCCATTTTAGGGGAAAACCCCCAATTTAGAGGAAAATGAACCCAGATTTTTGGGAAAACCCAAATGTAGGGGAAATGAAGCCAGTTTGGGGGGAAAAAACCCCAATTTTGTGGAAAGTGAAACCAGTTTGGGGGGAAAAAAGCAGATTTTAGGGAACATGAATGCAGTTTCGTGGAGAAACTCGATTTTGGTGAAAATGAACTCAGTTTGGGGAGGAAAAATCTGGTTTTGGGGCAAAACCCCTATTTTGGGGAAAATGAAAGCAGTTTGGTAGGTAAAAATTGCGATTTGAGTGAAACTTAACCCACTTTCAGGGTATAAATCCGATTTTGGGGAAAATGAATCCAGTTTTGTGGGGGGAAACCTGATTTGGGGGGAAATAAACCCAGTTTTCGAGGAGGAAACCCGATTTTGGGGAAAATGAACCCATTTTGCGTGGAAAAATAGGATTTTGGAGAAAATGAACTCAGTTTGGAGGAAAAAAATCCCAATTTGAGAGAAAATGAAGCTAGTTTGGGTGGAAAACCATGATTTTGGGGAAAATGAACCCAGTTTGGGGGGAAAAAAACCCGATTTTGGGGGAAATTAATCCAGTTTGCCAGGGAAAAAAATCGATAATGGGGAAAATGAATCCAGTTTGGGAGAAACCCCCAAATTTAGAGGAAAATGAATCCATTTTGGGGTGGGGGAAACCCAATTTTAGGGGAAAAATAAACGTAGTTTAAGGGACTAAAACCCGATTTTGCGCCAAATGAACCCAGTTTGAGGAAGAAAAACTGATTTTGGGGGAAATGAAGCCAGTTTGGGTGGAAAAACACGACTATGGAAAAGAAACGGATGCATTTTGGGAGGAAAACCTGGTTTTGGGAAAATAAACTTAGTTTGGGGGGAAAATCCCAATTTTGGGAAAAATGAATCCAGTTTGTCAGGAAAACCCCACCTTCAGGGGAAATGAACCCAATTTGGGGGATAAAACCCGATTTTGGGGAAAAGTAACCCACTTTAGGGGAAAAACCCTATTTTGGGGAAAATGATTCCAGTTTGCGGGGAAAAAAAAACTGAGTAATGGAAAAAATGAAACCATTTTGGGGAAAAAAACCCCAATTGAGAGAAAAATGAAACCAGTTTTGGGGGGAAAACCCCAATTTTAGGAAAAATGAGACCAGTTTGGGGGGTGAAATCCGATTTTAGGGAAAATTAACCCAGTTTCGTGGAAAAAAAAATCCGATTTTGGCAAAAAAGAACCCAGTTTGGGGAGGAAAAACCTGATTTTGGGGGAAATGAAACCAGGTCTGGTTTGAAAACTCGATTATGGAAAAAAAAAATGACCTCATTTTGACTGTGAAAACCCGATTTTGGGGAAAATGAAAGCAGTTTGAGGGGATAAAAACCTGATTTGAGTCAAAATTAACCGTGTTCAGGGGGATAAACCCGATTTTGGAGAAAATGAACCAAGGTTGGGGGGATAAAACCCGATTTTGAGGAAAAGGAACCCAGTTTTGTGGAAAAAAACCCCGATTTGAGGGAAACTGAACCCAGTTTAGGGCCAAAAATAAACTCATATTGGGGAAAAAACCCAAACTGGGTTCATATTTTTCCATAATCGGATTTTCCACCCAAACTACTTTAATTTCCTCCAAATCAGTATTTTTCGCCCCAAATTGGTTTCATTTTGCCCAAAATCGTAGTTTGTCCCTTAAACTGGGTTCATTTTCTCAAAAATCGGGTTTTCACAACAAACTGGGTTCCTTTTCCCAAAAATTGGGGTTTTTTCCCCCCTAACTGGTTTCATATTCCCCAAATTCGTTTTTTTCTCCCAAACTATGTTCATTTCCCCAAAATCAAGTTTTTTTCCAAGGAAATTCGTTCATTTTCCCCAAAATAGGGGGTTTTTTTTCCCTCCCAAAATATGTTCATTTTCCTCCACATCGGGTTTTCCCCCTAAACTGGCTTAATTGTACACGAAAACCGGGTTATTCCGCCCAAAAACTGCTTCATTTTCCTCATAATCGGGTTTTCCCCACAAAATGATTCACTTTCCCCAATATCGGGTTTTTTCCCCAGAACTCTGTTCATTTTCCACAAAGCCGGGTTTTTTCCCCACCCCCCCCGAATGAGCAAGTTTATATCTGTTCCTCGGGGAGGCAAGAAGCAGACTGCCGGGATGTCTGTGGAACCGCGGCCAGAGACAGCTTTTTGAGAGGCTTCAGTTCACAGACTTAGCCGGTAAGAGACGGCGCTGTCTCCGGACCACAGTAATTTTTGCAGTCGGAGCCTGGTGTGAAAGCCGGGGAAACAGTGTGAAGGCTGATCAAGAAAGCAAGAGCAGCTCCTCTGTTTGCCTGTATTTGAAAGCCCTCGAGAGAGGAATACCGTGCCGGTAAAATGCTTGCTCTTCTAGCAGCTATTCATGGTAGAACATTCCTGGATTCTTTAAAATCCAGGGGTTTGTTTCTGCTCTCCCTTGGAGAAAACACAAACCCGTGCATTTCAGAGACAGTGCTGTGGATTCCCTGCCTGCTGTGGTAAAACGTTTCATCACTAAGAGTTTGCAGAGGCTGATGAGAATGCACAGGAAAACAGGGATCCCATGTCCTTGAAGCACGAGCAGATCATCTGATAATTTGCCCCTTTAATTACATGTGATGCTAGAAATCGGAACTGAGTGTTCCTCAAGGAGGCAAGAAGCAGACTGCCTGAAGTCTGTGGAACCGCGGCCAGAAACAGCTTTTTGAGAGGCTTCAGTTCACCGAGCTAGCCGGTAAAGGAAGGCGCTGTCTCCGGACCAACGTAATGTTTGCAGACGGAGCTTGGTGTGAAAGCCGGGGAAACAGTGTGAAGGCTGATCAAGAAAGAAAGAGCAGCTTATCCGTTTGCCTGTATTTAAAGCCCTCGAGAGAGGAATACCCTGCCGGTAATATGCTTGCTCCTCTAGCAGCTATTCATAGTAATACATTCCTGGATTCCTTAAAATCCAGGGGATAGTTTCTGCTCTCCCTTGGAGAAAACACAAACCCGTGCAGTTCAGAGAATGTGCTGTGGATTCTCTGCATAAGAGTTTGCAGAGGCTGATGAGAATGCACAGATAAACAGGGATCCCTCGTCCTTGAAGCACGAGCAGATCATCTGATAATTTGCCCTTTAATTACGTTGTTAGGAGATGAAATGTCATGCTAAAACATTTCCCAAACAGCAAGATTATGAAGGATTTAGGACTCATGTGGATGCGCTGTGATGTGATGCTAGAAATCGAAACTGAGTGCTCCTCAAGGAGGCAAGAAGCAGACTGCCGGGAAATCTGTGGAACCGAGGCCAGAGACAGCTTTTTGAGAGGCTTCAGTTCAGAGACTTAGCCGGTAAGAGACAGCGCTGTCTCCGGACCATAGTAATGTTTGCAGCCGGAGCTTGGTGTGAAAGCCGGCGTGAACACAGTGAAGGCTGCTCAAGAAAGCAGGAGCAGCTCCTCTGTTTGCCTGTTTTCCTAAGCCTTCGAGACGGAACACCCTGCAGGGTATATGCTTTTTCCTGTAGCAGCTATTCATGGATGAACAAGTCCGGGATGCTTTAGAATCAAGTTCTTAGTCGGGGGTGTGTGTGTGTGTGTGTGTGTGTGTGTGTGTGTGTGTGCATCCTATTTTGGGGAAAATGAACCCAATTTGGGGGAGAAACACCGATTAAGGGGGAAAATGTTCCCAGTTTAAAGGAAAAAAAAACCCGATTTTGGGCAAAATGAACCCATTTTGGTGAGAGAAACCTGATTTTGGGGAAAATAAAAGCAGTTTGTGGGGATTAAAACCTGATTTGAGGAAAAATTATCCCGTTCAGGGGGATTAACCCGGTCTTGGAGAAAATGAACACAGGCTGTGGCGGAAATCCTCGATTTTGGGGAAAATGAACCCAGGTAAACGGACAAAATCCGATTTTGGGCCAAATGAAATCAGTTTAGAGAGGGACAAACTGATCTTTTGGGGAAATTAAACTAGTTTGTGTGGAAAAAACGGATTTTGGGAAAAAAAATGAACCCAGTTTGGGTTTTCCCCAAAATGAGTTCCTTTTTTTTTTTTTCGTAATTGGGTTTTCCCATCCAAACTGGGTTCATTTTCCCCAATATCAGGTTTTTCCTCCCCAAACTGGGTTCATTTTCCCTAAAATCGGGTTTCTCCCCCCAAACTGCATTCATTTTCCCTCAAATTGTTTTTTTTCCACCAAAAACTGGGTTAATTTCCAAAAAAATCCTTCCCTCCTCCCAAATGTAGGGGAAAAAACCCCCAAAATTTTAGGGGAAATGAACCCATTTTGGGGGAAAATCCTGATTTTCGGGAAAATGAACCCAGTTCGGGTGGAAAAAACCCAATTATAGAAAAAAATGAACTCATTTTGGGGGAAAACTTCTATTTTGGGGAAAATGAAAGCAATTTGGGGGGTAAAAATGGCTATTTGAGTGAAACTTAACCCAGCTTCGGGGTATATATCCTATTTTGGGGAAATGAACCCATTTTGTGTGGAAAAATAGGATTTTGGAGAAAATGAACTGAGTTTGGGGGAAAAAATCCAAATTAGAGAGAAAATGAAGCCAGTTTGGGAGGAAAAACATGATTTTGGGGAAAGTGAACCCAGTTTGGGGGGAGAAACTCGATTTTGGGGAAAATGAAAGCTGTTTGGAGGGAAAAACCTGATTTGAGGGAAAATTAACGCAGTTAAGGGAGATAAAGACAATTTTGGAGAAAATGCACCCATTTTGGGGTGCAAAAACCCGATTTTGGGGGAAATTAATCCAGCTTACCAGGAAAAAATGGATAACGAGGAAAATGAACCCAGTTTGGGAGAAAAATCCAAATTTAGAGGAAAATGAATTCAGTTTTGGGGTGGAAAACCCGATTTTAGCGGAAAAATGAACCCAGTTTAAGGGAGAAAACCCGATTTTGTGCAAAATGAAGCCATTTGGGGAGGAAAAACTGATTTTGGGGGAAATGAAGCCAGTTTGGTGGAAAAAAATAATTTCTGAGAAAATTGAACCCAGTTTGGGAGCGTAAACCCTATTTGGGGGAAAATGAAAGCAGTTTGGGGGGAAAACTCACAATTTGAGGAAAACTTAACGCAGATCGGGGTATAAGTCCAATTTGGGGGAAACTGAACCCATTATTGGGGGGGGAAAAACGATTTTGGGGGCAATAAACCCAGTTTTTGGGGAGGAAACCCGATTTTAGGGAAAATGAACCCAGTTTCATGGAAAAAATCCGATTTTGGCAAAAATGAACGCAGTTTGGGGAGGAAAAACCTGATTTTGGTGAAAATGAAACCAGGTCTGGTGGGAAAACTCGATTATGGGAAAAAAACGAACTTATTTTGGGTGGAGAAACCCGATTTTGGGGAAAATGTAAGCAGTTTGGGGGCATAAAAACCTGATCTGCGGGAAAATAAACCCTGTTCAGGGGGATAAACTCGATTTTGGAGAAAATGAACCCAGGTTGGGGGGATTAAAAACCGATTTTGAGGAAAATGAACCCAGTTTTGGGCAAAAAAAACCCCCGATTTGAGGGAAACCGAACCCAGTTTAGGGCCAAAAAAAAAATGATTTTGGGGAAAATTAACACATTTTTTTGGGGGGGGAAGGCTTTTTTTTGAAAATGAACCCAGTTTGGGGGGGGGAACCCAATTTGAGGGAAAATGAATGCAGTTTGGGGGGAGAAAACCGATTTTAGGGAAAATGAACCCAGTTTGGGGAGGAAAAACCTGATATTGGGGAAAATGAACCCAGTTTGGATGGGAAAACCCGATTACGGAAAAAAAATCAACTCATTTTGGGGGAAAAACCCAAACTGGGTTCATTTCTTTTCCCATAATCGGGTTTTTCCACCCAAACTAGTTTAATTTCCCCCAAAATCAGTATTTTTCTCCCCAAACTGGTTTCATTTTTCCCAAAATCGGGTTTGGTCCCTTAAACTGGGTTCATTTTCTCCAAAATTGAGAATTTCCCCTCCAAACTGGGTTTATTTTCCCCACTATCAGTTTTCTTTATGCCAAAACTGGGTTCATTTTCCCCAAAATCTGTTCTTTTTCCTGCAAAGTGGGTTCATTTTCCCTATAATCATGTTTATTCCCCAAAAACTGCATTCATTTTCCCCAAAATAGGGTTTATCCCCCTAAACTGTGTTAATTTTCCCAAAATCAGGTTTTATCGCCAAAACTGGGTTAATTTTCCCCAAAATCTGTTTTGGCACCATAAACTGTGTTAATTTTCCCCCAAAATGGAGTTTCCCCCCCGAAACTGGGTTCATTTTCACACAAAACCGGGTTTTCACCACAAATTGGGTCCATTTTCCCCAAAAGTGTTTTTTTCCACCCAAAATGGGTTCATTTTCCACGAAATCTGGTTTTTATCCCAGCAAAATTGTTTCATTTCCCCAAAATGAGGTTTTTTTCTCCCAAACTGGTTTCGCTTCCCCCAAAATCCGTTTTTTCCTCTCCAAACTGGGTTCACTTTGCCCAAAATCGGGTTTTGTCCCTTAAACTGGATTCATTTTCCCCAAAATTGGGTTTTTCCTCCAAAAAACTGGGTTCATTTTCCCCAAAATCAGTTTCCCCCCCCCCTAAACTGGGTTTCGTTTCCCTCAAATCGGATTTTCTTCCCCAAACTGCTTTCATTTTCCCCAAAATCGGGTTTTCCACCCCAAAATGGGTTCTTTATCTCTGAAATCGGGTTTTTCTCCACCAAACTGGGTTTACTTTCCCCAAAATCGGGTTTTTCCTCCCAAACTGAGTTCATTTTCCCCATTATCTGTTTTCTTTACCCCAAACTGCTTTCCTTTTCCCCAAAATTGGGGTTTTGCTCCCAAATTGTGTTCAATTTTCCCAAAATTGTCTTTTTTTTCCCACCAAACCGGGTTGATTTTCCCCCAAACCGGGTTTTTCCCCGCAAACTGAGTTTATTTTCCAAAAATCCCATTTTTTCCCTCAAAACTGGGTTCATTTTCCCCATTATCCAATTTTTTGATGCAATCTGGGTTCATTTTCCCCATAATCGGGTTTTTTTGCCCCAAAACTGGGTTCAATTACCCAAAATCGGGCTATTCCCCCCCAAATTGGTTTCATTTTCCCCAAAATCAGAGTTTTCCCCCAAAACTGGATTCACTTTTCCCAAAATCGTTTTTTTTCTCCCAAACTGGGTTCATTTTCACAAAATTTTGCAGGAAATGAATACAGTTTTGTGGGAAAAAAAAACGATTTTGAGGCAAATGAACCCAGTTTGCGGGAAAAAATCCAATTTGAGAGAAGAAGAATCCAGTTTGAGGGGGGGAAACCGGATTTGAGGGAAACAGAACCCAGTTTAGGGAAAAGAAACCTGATTTTGGGGAAAATGAACCCATTTTTTTCGGGGAAAAACCCGATTTGTGGAAAAAGAAACCCCTGTTTTCGGGGGGGGGGGGGTGGGGGGGTGGGCGGTGGAAGGATTTTGTGGAAAATGAGCCCAGTTTGGGGGAGGAAACACAATTTGGGGGAAAATGAATGCAGTTTTGGGGGAAAAAAACCCGATTTCAGGGAAAAAGAAACCAGTTTGGGGAGAAAAAACCCAAAATTTTAGGGGAAATGAACCCAGTTTGTTGGGAAAAACCCACAATTTTAGGGGAAACAAACCCGTTTTTTGGGGAAAAAACCCGATTTTGTGGAAAATCAACCCAATATGGGGGGGAAGAAACCCGATTTTAGAGAGAATCAAACGAGTTTAAGGGGAAAAAAACTTTTTGGGGAGAATCATTTCAGTTTGCGGGGGAAAAAATGAGTAATGGGGAAAATGAACCCATTTTAGGGGAAAAACCCCAATTTAGAGGAAAATGAACCCAGATTTTTGGGAAAACCCAAAATTAGGGGAAATGAAGACAGTTTGGGGGGGGGGACACCCAATTTTGTGGAAAGTGAAACCAGTTTTGGGGGAAAAAAAGCAGATTTTAGGGAACATGAATGCAGTTTCGTGGAGAAACTCGATTTTGGTGAAAATGAACTCAGTTTGGGGAGGAAAAATCTGGTTTTGGGGCAAAAACCCTATTTTGGGGAAAATGAAAACAGTTTGGGAGGTAAAAATTGCGATTTGAGTGAAACAACCCACTTTCAGGGTATAAATCCGATTTTGGGGAAAATGAATCCAGTTTTGGGGGGGGAACCTAATTTGGGGGGAAATAAACCCAGTTTTCGAGGAGAAAACCCGATTTTGGGGAAAATGAACCCATTTTGCGTGGAAAAATAGGATTTTGGAGAAAATTAACTCAGTTTGGAGGAAAGAAATCCCAATTTGAGAGAAAATGAAGCTAGTTTGGGGGGAAAACCATGATTTTGGGGAAAATGAACCCAGTTTGGGGGGAAAAAACCCGTTATGAGGGAAAATTAACGCAGTTCAGGGGGATAAGGACGATTTTAGAGAAAATGGACCAAGTTTGGGGTGCAAAAACCCGGTTTTGGGGGAAATTAATCCAGTTTGCCAGGAAAAAAATAGATAATGGGGAAAATGAATCCAGTTTGGGAGAAAACCCCAAATTTAGAGGAAAATGAATCCAGTTTTGGGGGGGGGAGCCCAATTTTAGGGGAAAAATAAACGTAGTTTAAGGGACTAAAACCCGATTTTGCGCCAAATGAACCCAGTTTGAGGAAGAAAACCTGATTTTGGGGGAAATGAAGCCAGTTAGTGTGGAAAAACACGACTATGGAAAAGAAACGGACGCATTTTGGGAGGAAAACCTGGTTTTGGGAAAATAAACTTAGTTTGGGGGGAAAATTCCAATTTTGGGAAAAATGAATCCAGTTTGTGAGGAAAAATCCCACCTTCAGGGGAAATGAACCCAATTTGGGGGATAAAACCCGATTTTGGGGAAGAGTAACCCACTTTAGGGGAAAAAGCCTATTTTGGGGAAAATGATTCCAGTTTGCGGGGAAAAAAAATGAGTAATGGAAAAAATGAAACCATTTTGGGGAAAAAACCCCAATTGAGAGGAAAATGAAACCAGTTTTGGGGGGAGAACCCCAATTTTAGGAAAAATGAGACCAGTTTGGGGGGAGAAATCAGATTTTAGGGAAAATGAACCCAGTTTCGTGGGAAAAAATCCGATTTTGGCAAAAATGAACCCAGTTTGGGGAGGAAAAACCTGATTTTGGGGGAAATGAAACCAGGTCTGGTTTGAAAACTCGATTATGGAAAAAAAAAAATGAAATCATTTTGACTGTGAAACCCCGATTTTGGGGAAAATGAACACAGGTTGGGGGGATAAAACCCGATTTTGAGGAAAATGAACCCAGTTTGGGGGAAAAAAAAAACCGATTTGAGGGAAACTGAATCCAGTTTAGGGCCAAAAATAAACTCATATTGGGGAAAAAATCCAAACTGGGTTCATATTTTTCCATAATCGGATTTTCCGACCAAACTAGTTTAATTTCCCCTCAAATCAGTATTTTTCGCCCCAAATTGGTTTCATTTTGCCCAAAATCGGGTTTTGTCCCTTAAACTGGGTTCGTTTTCTCCAAAATCGGGTTTTCACAACAAACTGGGATCCTTTTCCCAAAAATTGGGGTTTCCCCCCCCAACTGGTTTCATATTCCCCAAATTCGTTTTTTTTCTCCCAAACTTTGTTCATTTCCCCAAAATCAAGTTTTTCCAAGGAAATTCGTTCATTTTCCCCAAAATAGGGTTTTTTTTTTTCCCCTCCCAAAATATGTTCATTTTCCTCCACATCGGGTTTTCCCTCGAAACTGGCTTAATTGTACCCAAAGCTGGGTTATTCCGCCCAAAAACTGCTTCATTTTCCTCATAATCGGGTTTTCCCCACAAAATGATTCACTTTCCCCAATATCGGTTACTTTGCCCAGAACTCCATTTTCCACAAAGCCGGGTTTTTTTTCCATCCCCCCCAAGGAGCAAGTTTATATCTGTTCCTCGGGGAGGCAAGAAGCAGACTGCCGGGATGTGTGTGGGACCGCGGTCAGAGACAGCTTTTTGAGAGGCTTCAGTTCACAGACTTAGCCGGTAAGAGACGGCGCTGTCTCCGGACCACAGTAATGTTTGCAGCTGGAGCCTGGTGTGAAAGCCGGGGAAACAGTGTGAAGGCTGATCAAGAAAGCAAGAGTAGCTCCTCTGTTTGCCTGTATTTGAAAGCCCTCGAGAGAGGAATACCGTGCCGGTAAAATGCTTGCTCTTCTAGCAGCTATTCATGGTAGAACATTCCTGGATTCTTTAAAATCCAGGGGTTTGTTTCTGCTCTCCCTTGGAGAAAACACAAACCCGTGCATTTCAGAGACAGTGCTGTGGATTCCCTGCCTGCTGTGGTAAAACGTTTCATCACTAAGAGTTTGCAGAGGCTGATGAGAATGCACAGGAAAACAGGGATCCCATGTCCTGGAAGCACGAGCAGATCATCTGATAATTTGCCCCTTTAATTACATGTGATGCTAGAAATCGGAACTGAGTGTTCCTCAAGGAGGCAAGAAGCAGACTGCCTGAAGTCTGTGGAACCGCGGCCAGAAACAGCTTTTTGAGAGGCTTCAGTTCACCGAGCTAGCCGGTAAAGGAAGGCGCTGTCTCCGGACCAACGTAATGTTTGCAGACGGAGCTTGGTGTGAAAGCCGGGGAAACAGTGTGAAGGCTGATCAAGAAAGAAAGAGCAGCTTATCCGTTTGCCTGTATTTAAAGCCCTTGAGAGAGGAATACCCTGCCGGTAATATGCTTGCTCCTCTAGCAGCTATTCATAGTAATACATTCCTGGATTCCTTAAAATCCAGGGGATAGTTTCTGCTCTCCCTTGGAGAAAACACAAACCCGTGCAGTTCAGAGAATGTGCTGTGGATTCTCTGCATAAGAGTTTGCAGAGGCTGATGAGAATGCACAGATAAACAGGGATCCCTCGTCCTTGAAGCACGAGCAGATCATCTGATAATTTGCCCTTTAATTACGTTGTTAGGAGATGAAATGTCATGCTAAAACATTTCCCAAACAGCAAGATTATGAAGGATTTAGGACTCATGTGGATGCGCTGTGATGTGATGCTAAAAATCGAAACTGAGTGCTCCTCAAGGAGGCAAGTAGCAGACTGCCGGGAAATCTGTGGAACCGAGGCCAGAGACAGCTTTTTGAGAGGCTTCAGTTCAGAGACTTAGCCGGTAAGAGACAGCGCTGTCTCCGGACCATAGTAATGTTTGCAGCCGGAGCTTGGTGTGAAAGCCGGCGTGAACACAGTGAAGGCTGCTCAAGAAAGCAGGAGCAGCTCCTATGTTTGCCTGTTTTCCTAAGCCTTCGAGACGGAATACCCTGCAGGGTATATGCTTTTTCCTGTAGCAGCTATTCATGGATGAACAAGTCCGGGATGCTTTAGAATCAAGTTCTTAGTCGGGGGTGTGTGTGTGTGTGTGTGTGTGTGTGCATCCTATTTTGGGGAAAATGAACCCAATTTGGGGGAGAAACACCGATTAAGGGGGAAAATGTTCCCAGTTTAAAGGAAAAAAAAACCCGATTTTGGGCAAAATGAACCCATTTTGGTGAGAGAAACCTGATTTTGGGGAAAATAAAAGCAGTTTGTGGGGATTAAAACCTGATTTGAGGAAAAATTACCCCGTTCAGGGGGATTAACCCGGTCTTGGAGAAAATGAACACAGGCTGTGGCGGAAATCCTCGATTTTGGGGAAAATGAACCCAGGTAAACGGACAAAATCCGATTTTGGGCCAAATGAAATCAGTTTAGAGAGGGACAAACTGATCTTTTGGGGAAATTAAACTAGTTTGTGTGGAAAAAACGGATTATGGGAAAAAAAATGAACCCAGTTTGGGTTTTCCCCAAAATGAGTTCCTTTTTTTTTTTTCGTAATTGGGTTTTCCCATCCAAACTGGGTTCATTTTCCCCAATATCAGGTTTTTCCTCCCCAAACTGGGTTCATTTTCCCTAAAATCGGGTTTCTCCCCCCAAACTGCATTCATTTTCCCTCAAATTGGGTTTTTTCCACCAAAAACTGGGTTAATTTCCAAAAAAATCCTTCCCCCCTCCCAAATGTAGGGGAAAAAAAACCCAAAATTTTAGGGGAAATGAACCCATTTTGGGGGAAAATCCTGATTTTCGGGAAAATGAACCCAGTTCGGGTGGAAAAAACCCAATTATAGAAAAAAATGAACTCATTTTGGGGGAAAACCCCTATTTTGGGGAAAATGAAAGCAATTTGGGGGGTAAAAATGGCTATTTGAGTGAAACTTAACCCAGCTTCGGGGTATATATCCTATTTTGGGGAAATGAACCCATTTTGCGTGGAAAAATAGGATTTTGGAGAAAATGAACTGAGTTTGGGGGAAAAAATCCAAATTAGAGAGAAAATGAAGCCAGTTTGGGAGGAAAAACATGATTTTGGGGAAAGTGAACCCCATTTGGGGGGAGAAACCCGATTTTGGGGAAAATGAAAGCTGTTTGGAGGGAAAAACCTGATTTGAGGGAAAATTAACGCAGTTAAGGGAGATAAAGACAATTTTGGAGAAAATGCACCCATTTTGGGGTGCAAAAACCCGATTTTGGGGGAAATTAATCCAGCTTACCAGGAAAAAATGGATAACGAGGAAAATGAACCCAGTTTGGGAGAAAAATCCAAATTTAGAGGAAAATGAATCCAGTTTTGGGGTGGAAAACCCGATTTTAGCGGAAAAATGAACCCAGTTTAAGGGAGAAAACCCGATTTTGTGCAAAATGAAGCCATTTGGGGAGGAAAAACTGATTTTGGGGGAAATGAAGCCAGTTTGGTGGAAAAAAATAATTTTTGGGAAAATTGAACCCAGTTTGGGAGCGTAAACCCTATTTGGGGGAAAATGAAAGCAGTTTGGGGGGAAAAATCACAATTTGAGGAAAACTTAACGCAGATCGGGGTATAAGTCCAATTTGGGGGAAACTGAACCCATTATTGGGGGGGAAAAACGATTTTGGGGGCAATAAACCCAGTTTTCGGGGAGGAAACCCGATTTTAGGGAAAATGAACCCAGTTTCATGGAAAAAATCCGATTTTGGCAAAAATGAACGCAGTTTGGGGAGGAAAAACCTGATTTTGGTGAAAATGAAACCAGGTCTGGTGGGAAAACTCGATTATGGGAAAAAAACGAACTTATTTTGGGTGGAGAAACCCGATTTTGGGGAAAATGTAAGCAGTTTGGGGGCATAAAAACCTGATCTGCGGGAAAATTAACCCTGTTCAGGGGGATAAACCCGATTTTGGAGAAAATGAACCCAGGTTGGGGGGATTAAAAACCGATTTTGAGGAAAATGAACCCAGTTTTGGGAAAAAAAAACCCCAAATTGAGGGAAACCGAACCCAGTTTAGGGCCAAAAAAAAATGATTTTGGGGAAAATTAACCCATTTTTTTGGGGGGGAAGGCTTTTTTTGAAAATGAACCCAGTTTGGGGGGGGGGGGGGAACCCAATTTGAGGGAAAATGAATGCAGTTTGGGGGGAGAAAACCGATTTTAGGGAAAATGAACCCAGTTTGAGGAGGAAAAACTTGATATTGGGGAAAATGAACCCAGTTTGGATGGGAAAACCCGATTACGGAAAAAAAATCAACTCATTTTGGGGGAAAAACCCAAACTGGGTTCATTTCTTTTCCCATAATCGGGTTTTTCCACCCAAACTAGTATAATTTCCCCCAAAATCAGTATTTTTCTCCCCAAACTGGTTTCATTTTTCCCAAAATCGGGTTTGGTCCCTTAAACTGGGTTCATTTTCTCCAAAATTGAGAATTTCCCCCCAAACTGGGTTTATTTTCCCAATATCAATTTTCTTTATGCCAAAACTGGGTTCATTTTCCCCAAAATCTGTTCTTTTTCCTGCAAAGTGGGTTCATTTTCCCTATAATCATGTTTATTCCCTGAAAACTGCATTCATTTTCCCCAAAATAGGGTTTATCCCCCTAAACTGTGTTAATTTTCCCAAAATCAGGTTTTATCGCCAAAACTGGGTTAATTTTCCCCAAAATCTGTTTTGGCACCATAAACTGTGTTAATTTTCCCCCAAAATGGGGTTTCCCCCCCGAAACTGGGTTCATTTTCACACAAAACCGGGTTTTCACCACAAATTGGGTCCATTTTCCCCAAAAGTGTTTTTTTCCACCCAAAATGGGTTCATTTTCCACGAAATCTGGTTTTTATCCCAGCAAAATTGTTTCATTTCCCCAAAATGAGGTTTTTTTCTCCCAAACTGGTTTCGCTTCCCCCAAAATCCGTTTTTTCCTCTCCAAACTGGGTTCACTTTGCCCAAAATCGGGTTTTGTCCCTTAAACTGGATTCATTTTCCCCAAAATTGGGTTTTTCCTCCAAAAAACTGGGTTCATTTTCCCCAAAATCAGTTTCCCCCCCCCCTAAACTGGGTTTCGTTTCCCTCAAATCGGATTTTCTTCCCCAAACTGCTTTCATTTTCCCCAAAATCGGGTTTTCCACCCCAAAATGGGTTCTTTATCTCTGAAATCGGGTTTTTCTCCACCAAACTGGGTTTACTTTCCCCAAAATCGGGTTTTTCCTCCCAAACTGAGTTCATTTTCCCCATTATCTGTTTTCTTTACCCCAAACTGCTTTCCTTTTCCCCAAAATTGGGGTTTTGCTCCCAAATTGTGTTCAATTTTCCCAAAATTGTCTTTTTTTTCCCACCAAACCGGGTTGATTTTCCTCCAAACCGGGTTTTTCCCCGCAAACTGAGTTTATTTTCCAAAAATCCCATTTTTTCCCCCAAAACTGGGTTCATTTTCCCCATTATCCAATTTTTTGATGCAATCTGGGTTCATTTTCCCCATAATCGGGGTTTTTTGCCCCAAAACTGGGTTCAATTACCCAAAATCGGGCTATTCCCCCCCAAATTGGTTTCATTTTCCCCAAAATCAGAGTTTTCCCCCAAAACTGGAATCACTTTTCCCAAAATCGTTTTTTTTCTCCCAAACTGGGTTCATTTTCACAAAATTTTGCAGGAAATGAATACAGTTTTGTGGGAAAAAAAAACGATTTTGAGGCAAATGAACCCAGTTTGCGGGAAAAAATCCAATTTGAGAGAAGAAGAATCCAGTTTGAGGGGGGGAAACCGGATTTGAGTGAAACAGAACCCAGTTTAGGGAAAAGAAACCTGATTTTGGGGAAAATAAACCCATTTTTTTCGGGGAAAAACCCGATTTGTGGAAAAAGAAACCCCTGTTTTCGGGGGGGGTAGGGGGGTGGGCGGTGGAAGGATTTTGTGGAAAATGAGCCCAGTTTGGGGGAGGAAACACAATTTGGGGGAAAATGAATGCAGTTTTGGGGAGGAAAAAACCCGATTTCAGGGAAAAAGAAACCAGTTTGGGGAGAAAAAACCCAAAATTTTAGGGGAAATGAACCCAGTTTGTTGGGAAAAACCCACAATTTTAGGGGAAACAAACCCGTTTTTTGAGGAAAAAACCCGATTTGGTGGAAAATCAACCCAATATGGGGGGAAGAAACCCGATTTTAGAGAGAATCAAACCAGTTTAAGGGGAAAAAAACTTTTTGGGGAGAATCATTTCAGTTTGCGGGGAAAAAAATGAGTAATGGGGAAAATGAACCCATTTTAGGGGAAAAAACCCCAATTTAGAGGAAAATGAACCCAGATTTTTGGGAAAACCCAAAATTAGGGGAAATGAAGACAGTTTGGGGGGGGGGGAAACCCAATTTTGTGGAAAGTGAAACCAGTTTTGGGGGAAAAAAAGCAGATTTTAGGGAACATGAATGCAGTTTCGTGGAGAAACTCGATTTTGGTGAAAATGAACTCAGTTTGGGGAGGAAAAATCTGGTTTTGGGGCAAAAACCCTATTTTGGGGAAAATGAAAGCAGTTTGGGAGGTAAAAATTGCGATTTGAGTGAAACAACCCACTTTCGGGGTATAAATCCGATTTTGGGGAAAATGAATCCAGTTTTGGGGGGGGAACCTAATTTGGGGGGGAAATAAACCCAGTTTTCGAGGAGAAAACCCGATTTTGGGGAAAATGAACCCATTTTGCGTGGAAAAATAGGATTTTGGAGAAAATTAACTCAGTTTGGAGGAAAGAAATCCCAATTTGAGAGAAAATGAAGCTAGTTTGGGGGGAAAACCATGATTTTGGGGAAAATGAACCCAGTTTGGGGGAAAAACCCGTTATGAGGGAAAATTAACGCAGTTCAGGGGGATAAAGACGATTTTAGAGAAAATGGACCAAGTTTGGGGTGCAAAAACCCGATTTTGGGGGAAATTAATCCAGTTTGCCAGGAAAAAAATAGATAATGGGGAAAATGAATCCAGTTTGGGAGAAAACCCCAAATTTAGAGGAAAATGTATCCAGTTTTGGGGGGGGGGAACCCAATTTTAGGGGAAAAATAAACGTAGTTTAAGGGACTAAAACCCGATTTTGCACCAAATGAACCCAGTTTGAGGAAGAAAACCTGATTTTGGGGGAAATGAAGCCAGTTTGGGTGGAAAAACATGACTATGGAAAAGAAACGGACGCATTTTGGGAGGAAAACCTGGTTTTGGGAAAATAAACTTAGTTTGGGGGGAAAATTCCAATTTTGGGAAAAATGAATCCAGTTTGTGAGGAAAAATCCCACCTTCAGGGGAAATGAACCCAATTTGGGGGATAAAACCCGATTTTGGGGAAGAGTAACCCACTTTAGGGGAAAAACCCTATTTTGGGGAAAATGATTCCAGTTTGCGGGGAAAAAAAATGAGTAATGGAAAAAATGAAACCATTTTGGGGAAAAAACCCCAATTGAGAGGAAAATGAAACCAGTTTTGGAGGGAGAACTCCAATTTTAGGAAAAATGAGACTAGTTTGGGGGGAGAAATCAGATTTTAGGGAAAATGAACCCAGTTTCGTGGGAAAAAATCCGATTTTGTCAAAAATGAACCCAGTTTGGGGAGGAAAAACCTGATTTTGGGGGAAATGAAACCAGGTCTGGTTTGAAAACTCGATTATGGAAAAAAAAATGAACTCATTTTGACTGTGAAAACCCGATTTTGGGGAAAATGAACACAGGTTGGGGGAATAAAACCCGATTTTGAGGAAAATGAACCCAGTTTGGGGGAAAAAAAAAACCGATTTGAGGGAAACTGAACCCAGTTTAGGGCCAAAAATAAACTCATATTGGGGAAAAAACCCAAACTGGGTTCATATTTTTCCATAATCGGATTTTCCGCCCAAACTAGTTTAATTTCCCCTCAAATCAGTATTTTTCACCCCAAATTGGTTTCATTTTGCCCAAAATCAGGTTTTGTCCCTTAAACTGGGTTCGTTTTCTCCAAAATCGGGTTTTCACAACAAACTGGGATCCTTTTCCCAAAAATTGGGGTTTCCCCCCCCCTAACTGGTTTCATATTCCCCAAATTCGTTTTTTTTCTCCCAAACTTTGTTCATTTCCCCAAAATCAAGTTTTTCCAAGGAAATTCGTTCATTTTCCCCAAAATAGGGTTTGTTTTTTTTTCCCCTCCCAAAATATGTTCATTTTCCTCCACATCGGGATTTCCCTCTAAACTGGCTTAATTGTACCCAAAGCCGGGTTATTCCGCCCAAAAACTGCTTCATTTTCCTCATAATCGGGTTTTCCCCACAAAATGATTCACTTTCCCCAATATCGGTTACTTTGCCCAGAACTCCATTTTCCACAAAGCCGGGTTTTTTTCCCATCCCCCCCAAGGAGCAAGTTTATATCTGTTCCTCGGGGAGGCAAGAAGCAGACTGCCGGGATGTGTGTGGGACCGCGGTCAGAGACAGCTTTTTGAGAGGCTTCAGTTCACAGACTTAGCCGGTAAGAGACGGCGCTGTCTCCGGACCACAGTAATGTTTGCAGCTGGAGCCTGGTGTGAAAGCCGGGGAAACAGTGTGAAGGCTGATCAAGAAAGCAAGAGTAGCTCCTCTGTTTGCCTGTATTTGAAAGCCCTCGAGAGAGGAATACCGTGCCGGTAAAATGCTTGCTCTTCTAGCAGCTATTCATGGTAGAACATTCCTGGATTCTTTAAAATCCAGGGGTTTGTTTCTGCTCTCCCTTGGAGAAAACACAAACCCGTGCATTTCAGAGACAGTGCTGTGGATTCCCTGCCTGCTGTGGTAAAACGTTTCATCACTAAGAGTTTGCAGAGGCTGATGAGAATGCACAGGAAAACAGGGATCCCATGTCCTTGAAGCACGAGCAGATCATCTGATAATTTGCCCCTTTAATTACATGTGATGCTAGAAATCGGAACTGAGTGTTCCTCAAGGAGGCAAGAAGCAGACTGCCTGAAGTCTGTGGAACCGCGGCCAGAAACAGCTTTTTGAGAGGCTTCAGTTCACCGAGCTAGCCGGTAAAGGAAGGCGCTGTCTCCGGACCAACGTAATGTTTGCAGACGGAGCTTGGTGTGAAAGCCGGGGAAACAGTGTGAAGGCTGATCAAGAAAGAAAGAGCAGCTTATCCGTTTGCCTGTATTTAAAGCCCTCGAGAGAGGAATACCCTGCCGGTAATATGCTTGCTCCTCTAGCAGCTATTCATAGTAATACATTCCTGGATTCCTTAAAATCCAGGGGATAGTTTCTGCTCTCCCTTGGAGAAAACACAAACCCGTGCAGTTCAGAGAATGTGCTGTGGATTCTCTGCATAAGAGTTTGCAGAGGCTGATGAGAATGCACAGATAAACAGGGATCCCTCGTCCTTGAAGCACGAGCAGATCATCTGATAATTTGCCCTTTAATTACGTTGTTAGGAGATGAAATGTCATGCTAAAACATTTCCCAAACAGCAAGATTATGAAGGATTTAGGACTCATGTGGATGCGCTGTGATGTGATGCTAAAAATCGAAACTGAGTGCTCCTCAAGGAGGCAAGTAGCAGACTGCCGGGAAATCTGTGGAACCGAGGCCAGAGACAGCTTTTTGAGAGGCTTCAGTTCAGAGACTTAGCCGGTAAGAGACAGCGCTGTCTCCGGACCATAGTAATGTTTGCAGCCGGAGCTTGGTGTGAAAGCCGGCGTGAACACAGTGAAGGCTGCTCAAGAAAGCAGGAGCAGCTCCTCTGTTTGCCTGTTTTCCTAAGCCTTCGAGACGGAATACCCTGCAGGGTATATGCTTTTTCCTGTAGCAGCTATTCATGGATGAACAAGTCCGGGATGCTTTAGAATCAAGTTCTTAGTCGGTGTGTGTGTGTGTGTGTGTGTGTGTGTGTGTGTGTGTGCATCCTATTTTGGGGAAAATGAACCCGATTTGGGGGAGAAACACCGATTAAGGGGGAAAATGTTCCCAGTTTAAAGGAAAAAAAAAACGATTTTGGGCAAAATGAACCCATTTTGGTGAGAGAAACCTGATTTTGGGGAAAATAAACCCATTTTTTTCGGGGAAAAACCCGATTTGTGGAAAAAGAAACCCCTGTTTTCGGGGGGGGTAGGGGGGTGGGCGGTGGAAGGATTTTGTGGAAAATGAGCCCAGTTTGGGGGAGGAAACACAATTTGGGGGAAAATGAATGCAGTTTTGGGGAGGAAAAAACCCGATTTCAGGGAAAAAGAAACCAGTTTGGGGAGAAAAAACCCAAAATTTTAGGGGAAATGAACCCAGTTTGTTGGGAAAAACCCACAATTTTAGGGGAAACAAACCCGTTTTTTGAGGAAAAAACCCGATTTGGTGGAAAATCAACCCAATATGGGGGGAAGAAACCCGATTTTAGAGAGAATCAAACCAGTTTAAGGGGAAAAAAACTTTTTGGGGAGAATCATTTCAGTTTGCGGGGAAAAAAATGAGTAATGGGGAAAATGAACCCATTTTAGGGGAAAAAACCCCAATTTAGAGGAAAAACCCCAATTTAGAGGAAAATGAACCCAGATTTTTGGGAAAACCCAAAATTAGGGGAAATGAAGACAGTTTGGGGGGGGGGACACCCAATTTTGTGGAAAGTGAAACCAGTTTTGGGGGAAAAAAAGCAGATTTTAGGGAACATGAATGCAGTTTCGTGGAGAAACTCGATTTTGGTGAAAATGAACTCAGTTTGGGGAGGAAAAATCTGGTTTTGGGGCAAAAACCCTATTTTGGGGAAAATGAAAGCAGTTTGGGAGGTAAAAATTGCGATTTGAGTGAAACAACCCACTTTCAGGGTATAAATCCGATTTTGGGGAAAATGAATCCAGTTTTGGGGGGGGAACCTAATTTGGGGGGAAATAAACCCAGTTTTCGAGGAGAAAACCCGATTTTGGGGAAAATGAACCCATTTTGCGTGGAAAAATAGGATTTTGGAGAAAATTAACTCAGTTTGGAGGAAAGAAATCCCAATTTGAGAGAAAATGAAGCTAGTTTGGGGGGAAAACCATGATTTTGGGGAAAATGAACCCAGTTTGGGGGGAAAAAAAACCCGTTATGAGGGAAAATTAACGCAGTTCAGGGGGATAAGGACGATTTTAGAGAAAATGGACCAAGTTTGGGGTGCAAAAACCCGATTTTGGGGGAAATTAATCCAGTTTGCCAGGAAAAAAATAGATAATGGGGAAAATGAATCCAGTTTGGGAGAAACCCCCAAATTTAGAGGAAAATGAATCCAGTTTTGGGGGGGGGGGAGCCCAATTTTAGGGGAAAAATAAACGTAGTTTAAGGGACTAAAACCCGATTTTGCGCCAAATGAACCCAGTTTGAGGAAGAAAACCTGATTTTGGGGGAAATGAAGCCAGTTTGGGTGGAAAAACACGACTATGGAAAAGAAACGGACGCATTTTGGGAGGAAAACCTGGTTTTGGGAAAATAAACTTAGTTTGGGGGGAAAATTCCAATTTTGGGAAAAATGAATCCAGTTTGTGAGGAAAAATCCCACCTTCAGGGGAAATGAACCCAATTTGGGGGATAAAACCCGATTTTGGGGAAGAGTAACCCACTTTAGGGGAAAAACCCTATTTTGGGGAAAATGATTCCAGTTTGCGGGGGAAAAAAATGAGTAATGGAAAAAATGAAACCATTTTGGGGAAAAAACCCCAATTGAGAGGAAAATGAAACCAGTTTTGGGGGGAGAACCCCAATTTTAGGAAAAATGAGACCAGTTTGGGGGGAGAAATCAGATTTTAGGGAAAATGAACCCAGTTTCGTGGGAAAAAATCCGATTTTGGCAAAAATGAACCCAGTTTGGGGAGGAAAAACCTGATTTTGGGGGAAATGAAACCAGGTCTGGTTTGAAAACTCGATTATGGAAAAAAAAAAATGAACTCATTTTGACTGTGAAACCCCGATATTGGGGAAAATGAACACAGGTTGGGGGGATAAAACCCGATTTTGAGGAAAATGAACCCAGTTTGGGGGAAAAAAAAAAACGATTTGAGGGAAACTGAATCCAGTTTAGGGCCAAAAATAAACTCATATTGGGGAAAAAATCCAAACTGGGTTCATATTTTTCCATAATCGGATTTTCCGCCCAAACTAGTTTAATTTCCCCTCAAATCAGTATTTTTCGCCCCAAATTGGTTTCATTTTGCCCAAAATCGGGTTTTGTCCCTTAAACTGGGTTCGTTTTCTCCAAAATCGGGTTTTCACAACAAACTGGGATCCTTTTCCCAAAAATTGGGGTTTCCCCCCCAACTGGTTTCATATTCCCCAAATTCGTTTTTTTTTCTCCCAAACTTTGTTCATTTCCCCAAAATCAAGTTTTTCCAAGGAAATTCGTTCATTTTCCCCAAAATAGGGTTTTTTTTTTTCCCCTCCCAAAATATGTTCATTTTCCTCCACATCGGGTTTTCCCTCGAAACTGGCTTAATTGTACCCAAAGCCGGGTTATTCCGCCCAAAAACTGCTTCATTTTCCTCATAATCGGGTTTTCCCCACAAAATGATTCACTTTCCCCAATATCGGTTACTTTGCCCAGAACTCCATTTTCCACAAAGCCGGGGTTTTTTCCCATCCCCCCCAAGGAGCAAGTTTATATCTGTTCCTCGGGGAGGCAAGAAGCAGACTGCCGGGATGTGTGTGGGACCGCGGTCAGAGACAGCTTTTTGAGAGGCTTCAGTTCACAGACTTAGCCGGTAAGAGACGGCGCTGTCTCCGGACCACAGTAATGTTTGCAGCCGGAGCCTGGTGTGAAAGCCGGGGAAACAGTGTGAAGGCTGATCAAGAAAGCAAGAGTAGCTCCTCTGTTTGCCTGTATTTGAAAGCCCTCGAGAGAGGAATACCGTGCCGGTAAAATGCTTGCTCTTCTAGCAGCTATTCATGGTAGAACATTCCTGGATTCTTTAAAATCCAGGGGTTTGTTTCTGCTCTCCCTTGGAGAAAACACAAACCCGTGCATTTCAGAGACAGTGCTGTGGATTCCCTGCCTGCTGTGGTAAAACGTTTCATCACTAAGAGTTTGCAGAGGCTGATGAGAATGCACAGGAAAACAGGGATCCCATGTCCTTGAAGCACGAGCAGATCATCTGATAATTTGCCCCTTTAATTACATGTGATGCTAGAAATCGGAACTGAGTGTTCCTCAAGGAGGCAAGAAGCAGACTGCCTGAAGTCTGTGGAACCGCGGCCAGAAACAGCTTTTTGAGAGGCTTCAGTTCACCGAGCTAGCCGGTAAAGGAAGGCGCTGTCTCCGGACCAACGTAATGTTTGCAGACGGAGCTTGGTGTGAAAGCCGGGGAAACAGTGTGAAGGCTGATCAAGAAAGAAAGAGCAGCTTATCCGTTTGCCTGTATTTAAAGCCCTCGAGAGAGGAATACCCTGCCGGTAATATGCTTGCTCCTCTAGCAGCTATTCATAGTAATACATTCCTGGATTCCTTAAAATCCAGGGGATAGTTTCTGCTCTCCCTTGGAGAAAACACAAACCCGTGCAGTTCAGAGAATGTGCTGTGGATTCTCTGCATAAGAGTTTGCAGAGGCTGATGAGAATGCACAGATAAACAGGGATCCCTCGTCCTTGAAGCACGAGCAGATCATCTGATAATTTGCCCTTTAATTACGTTGTTAGGAGATGAAATGTCATGCTAAAACATTTCCCAAACAGCAAGATTATGAAGTATTTAGGACTCATGTGGATGCGCTGTGATGTGATGCTAAAAATCGAAACTGAGTGCTCCTCAAGGAGGCAAGTAGCAGACTGCCGGGAAATCTGTGGAACCGAGGCCAGAGACAGCTTTTTGAGAGGCTTCAGTTCAGAGACTTAGCCGGTAAGAGACAGCGCTGTCTCCGGACCATAGTAATGTTTGCAGCCGCAGCTTGGTGTGAAAGCCGGCGTGAACACAGTGAAGGCTGCTCAAGAAAGCAGGAGCAGCTCCTCTGTTTGCCTGTTTTCCTAAGCCTTCGAGACGGAATACCCTGCAGGTTATATGCTTTTTCCTGTAGCAGCTATTCATGGATGAACAAGTCCGGGATGCTTTAGAATCAAGTTCTTAGTCGGGGGGGGGGGGGGGTGCATCCTATTTTGGGGAAAATGAACCCAATTTGGGGGAGAAACACCGATTAAGGGGGAAAATGTTCCCAGTTTAAAGGAAAAAAAACCCGATTTTGGGCAAAATGAACCCATTTTGGTGAGAGAAACCTGATTTTGGGGAAAATAAAAGCAGTTTGTGGGGATTAAAACCTGATTTGAGGAAAAATTACCCCGTTCAGGGGGATTAACCCGGTCTTGGAGAAAATGAACACAGGCTGTGGCGGAAATCCTCGATTTTGGGGAAAATGAACCCAGGTAAACGGACAAAATCCGATTTTGGGCCAAATGAAATCAGTTTAGAGAGGGACAAACTGATCTTTTGGGGAAATTAAACTAGTTTGTGTGGAAAAAAACGGATTATGGGAAAAAAAATGAACCCAGTTTGGGTTTTCCCCAAAATGAGTTCCTTTTTTTTTTTTTCGTAATTGGGTTTTCCCATCCAAACTGGCTTCATTTTCCCCAATATCAGGTTTTTCCTCCCCAAACTGGGTTCATTTTCCCTAAAATCGGGTTTCTCCCCCCAAACTGCATTCATTTTCCCTCAAATTGTTTTTTTTTCCACCAAAAACTGGGTTAATTTCCAAAAAAATCCTTCCCCCCTCCCAAATGTAGGGGAAAAACCCCCCAAAATTTTAGGGGAAATGAACCCATTTTGGGGGAAAATCCTGATTTTCGGGAAAATGAACCCAGTTCGGGTGGAAAAAACCCAATTATAGAAAAAAATGAACTCATTTTGGGGGAAAACCCCTATTTTGGGGAAAATGAAAGCAATTTGGGGGGTAAAAATGGCTATTTGAGTGAAACTTAACCCAGCTTCGGGGTATATATCCTATTTTGGGGAAATGAACCCATTTTGCGTGGAAAAATAGGATTTTGGAGAAAATGAACTGAGTTTGGGGGAAAAAATCCAAATTAGAGAGAAAATGAAGCCAGTTTGGGAGGAAAAACATGATTTTGGGGAAAGTGAACCCCATTTGGGGGGAGAAACCCGATTTTGGGGAAAATGAAAGCTGTTTGGAGGGAAAAACCTGATTTGAGGGAAAATTAACGCAGTTAAGGGAGATAAAGACAATTTTGGAGAAAATGCACCCATTTTGGGGTGCTAAAACCCGATTTTGGGGGAAATTAATCCAGCTTACCAGGAAAAAATGGATAACGAGGAAAATGAACCCAGTTTGGGAGAAAAATCCAAATTTAGAGGAAAATGAATCCAGTTTTGGGGTGGAAAACCCGATTTTAGCGGAAAAATGAACCCAGTTTAAGGGAGAAAACCCGATTTTGTGCAAAATGAAGCCATTTGGGGAGGAAAAACTGATTTTGGGGGAAATGAAGCCAGTTTGGTGGAAAAAAATAATTTTTGGGAAAATTGAACCCAGTTTGGGGGCGTAAACCCTATTTGGGGGAAAATGAAAGCAGTTTGGGGGGAAAAATCACAATTTTAGGAAAACTTAACGCAGATCGGGGTATAAGTCCAATTTGGGGGAAACTGAACCCATTATTGGGGGGGAAAAAACGATTTTGGGGGCAATAAACCCAGTTTTTGGGGAGGAAACCCGATTTTAGGGAAAATGAACCCAGTTTCATGGAAAAAATCCGATTTTGGCAAAAATGAACGCAGTTTGGGGAGGAAAAACCTGATTTTGGTGAAAATGAAACCAGGTCTGGTGGGCAAACTCGATTATGGGAAAAAAACGAACTTATTTTGGGTGGAGAAACCCGATTTTGGGGAAAATGTAAGCAGTTTGGTAGCATAAAAACCTGATCTGCGGGAAAATTAACCCTGTTCAGGGGGATAAACCCGATTTTGGAGAAAATGAACCCAGGTTGGGGGGATTAAAAACCGATTTTGAGGAAAATGAACCCAGTTTTGGGCAAAAAAAACCCGATTTGAGGGAAACCGAACCCAGTTTAGGGCCAAAAAAAAAATGATTTTGGGGAAAATTAACCCATTTTTTTGGGGGGGGAAGTCTTTTTTTTGAAAATGAACCCAGTTTGGGGGGGGGGAACCCAATTTGAGGGAAAATGAATGCAGTTTGGGGGGAGAAAACCGATTTTAGGGAAAATGAACCCAGTTTGGGGAGGAAAAACCTGATATTGGGGAAAATGAACCCAGTTTGGATGGGAAAACCCGATTACGGAAAAAAAATCAACTCATTTTGGGGGAAAAACCCAAACTGGGTTCATTTCTTTTCCCATAATCGGGTTTTTCCACCCAAACTAGTTTAATTTCCCCCCAAATCAGTATTTTTCTCCCCAAACTGGTTTCATTTTTCCCAAAATCGGGTTTGGTCCCTTAAACTGGGTTCATTTTCTCCAAAATTGAGAATTTCCCCCCAAACTGGGTTTATTTTCCCAATATCAATTTTCTTTATGCCAAAACTGGGTTCATTTTCCCCAAAATCTGTTCTTTTTCCTGCAAAGTGGGTTCATTTTCCCTATAATCATGTTTATTCCCCGAAAACTGCATTCATTTTCCCCAAAATAGGGTTTATCCCCCTAAACTGTGTTAATTTTCCCAAAATCAGGTTTTATCGCCAAAACTGGGTTAATTTTCCCCAAAATCTGTTTTGGCACCATAAACTGTGTTAATTTTCCCCCAAAATGGGGTTTCCCCCCCGAAACTGGGTTCATTTTCACACAAAACCGGGGTTTCACCACAAATTGGGTTCATTTTCCCCAAAAGTGTTTTTTTCCACCCAAAATGGGTTCATTTTCCACGAAATCTGGTTTTTATCCCAGCAAAATTGTTTCATTTCCCCAAAATGAGGTTTTTTTCTCCCAAACAGGTTTTGCTTCCCCCAAAATCCGTTTTTTCCTCTCCAAACTGGGTTCACTTTGCCCAAAATCGGGTTTTGTCCCTTAAACTGGATTCATTTTCCCCAAAATTGGGTTTTTCCTCCAAAAAACTGGGTTCATTTTCCCCAAAATCAGTTTTTCCCCCCCCTAAACTGGGTTTCGTTTCCCTCAAATCGGATTTTCTTCCCCAAACTGCTTTCATTTTCCCCAAAATCGGGTTTTCCACCCCAAAATGGGTTCTTTATCTCTGAAATCGGGTTTTTCTCCACCAAACTGGGTTTACTTTCCCCAAAATCGGGTTTTTCCTCCCAAACTGAGTTCATTTTCCCCATTATCTGTTTTCTTTACCCCAAACTGCTTTCCTTTTCCCCAAAATTGGGGTTTTGCTCCCAAATTGTGTTCAATTTTCCCAAAATTGTCTTTTTTTTCCCACCAAACCGGGTTGATTTTCCCCCAAACCGGGTTTTTCCCCGCAAACTGAGTTTATTTTCCCAAAATCCCATTTTTTCCCTCAAAACTGGGTTCATTTTCCCCATTATCCAATTTTTTGATGCAATCTGGGTTCATTTTCCCCATAATCGGGGGTTTTTGCCCCAAAACTGGGTTCAATTACCCAAAATCGGGCTATTCCCCCCCAAATTGGTTTCATTTTCCCCAAAATCAGAGTTTTCCCCCAAAACTGGATTCACTTTTCCCAAAATCGTTTTTTTTCTCCCAAACTGGGTTCATTTTCACAAAATTTTGCAGGAAATGAATACAGTTTTGTGGGAAAAAAAACCAATTTTGAGACAAATGAACCCAGTTTGCGGGAAAAAATCCAATTTGAGAGAAGAAGAATCCAGTTTGAGGGGGGGAAACCGGATTTGAGGGAAACAGAACCCAGTTTAGGGAAAAGAAACCTGATTTTGGGGAAAATGAACCCATTTTTTTCGGGGAAAAACCCGATTTGTGGAAAAAGAAACCCCTGTTTTCGGGGGGGGGGGGGGGGGGGGGGGCGGTGGAAGGATTTTGTGGAAAATGAGCCCAGTTTGGGGGAGGAAACACAATTTGGGGGAAAATGAATGCAGTTGTGGGGGAAAAAAACCCGATTTCAGGGAAAAAGAAACCAGTTTGGGGAGAAAAAACCCAAAATTTTAGGGGAAATGAACCCAGTTTGTTGGGAAAAACCCACAATTTTAGGGGAAACAAACCCGTTTTTTGGGGAAAAAACCCGATTTTGTGGAAAATCAACCCAATATGGGGGGAAGAAACCCGATTTTAGAGAGAATCAAACCAGTTTAAGGGGAAAAAAACTTTTTGGGGAGAATCATTTCAGTTTGCGGGGGAAAAAATGAGTAATGGGGAAAATGAATCCATTTTAGGGGAAAAACCCCAATTTAGAGGAAAATGAACCCAGATTTTTGGGAAAACCCAAAATTAGGGGAAATGAAGACAGTTTGGGGGGGGGGACACCCAATTTTGTGGAAAGTGAAACCAGTTTTGGGGGAAAAAAAGCAGATTTTAGGGAACATGAATGCAGTTTCGTGGAGAAACTCGATTTTGGTGAAAATGAACTCAGTTTGGGGAGGAAAAATCTGGTTTTGGGGCAAAAACCCTATTTTGGGGAAAATGAAAGCAGTTTGGGAGGTAAAAATTGCGATTTGAGTGAAACAACCCACTTTCAGGGTATAAATCCGATTTTGGGGAAAATGAATCCAGTTTTGGGGGGGGAACCTAATTTGGGGGGAAATAAACCCAGTTTTCGAGGAGAAAACCCGATTTTGGGGAAAATGAACCCATTTTGCGTGGAAAAATAGGATTTTGGAGAAAATTAACTCAGTTTGGAGGAAAGAAATCCCAATTTGAGAGAAAATGAAGCTAGTTTGGGGGGAAAACCATGATTTTGGGGAAAATGAACCCAGTTTGGGGGGAAAAAAACCCGTTATGAGGGAAAATTAACGCAGTTCAGGGGGATAAGGACGATTTTAGAGAAAATGGACCAAGTTTGGGGTGCAAAAACCCGATTTTGGGGGAAATTAATCCAGTTTGCCAGGAAAAAAATAGATAATGGGGAAAATGAATCCAGTTTGGGAGAAACCCCCAAATTTAGAGGAAAATGAATCCAGTTTTGGGGGGGGGGGGAGCCCAATTTTAGGGGAAAAATAAACGTAGTTTAAGGGACTAAAACCCGATTTTGCGCCAAATGAACCCAGTTTGAGGAAGAAAACCTGATTTTGGGGGAAATGAAGCCAGTTTGGGTGGAAAAACACGACTATGGAAAAGAAACGGACGCATTTTGGGAGGAAAACCTGGTTTTGGGAAAATAAACTTAGTTTGGGGGGAAAATTCCAATTTTGGGAAAAATGAATCCAGTTTGTGAGGAAAAATCCCACCTTCAGGGGAAATGAACCCAATTTGGGGGATAAAACCCGATTTTGGGGAAGAGTAACCCACTTTAGGGGAAAAACCCTATTTTGGGGAAAATGATTCCAGTTTGCGGGGGAAAAAAATGAGTAATGGAAAAAATGAAACCATTTTGGGGAAAAAACCCCAATTGAGAGGAAAATGAAACCAGATTTGGGGGGAGAACCCCAATTTTAGGAAAAATGAGACCAGTTTGGGGGGAGAAATCAGATTTTAGGGAAAATGAACCCAGTTTCGTGGGAAAAAATCCGATTTTGGCAAAAATGAACCCAGTTTGGGGAGGAAAAACCTGATTTTGGGGGAAATGAAACCAGGTCTGGTTTGAAAACTCGATTATGGAAAAAAAAAAATGAACTCATTTTGACTGTGAAACCCCGATATTGGGGAAAATGAACACAGGTTGGGGGGATAAAACCCGATTTTGAGGAAAATGAACCCAGTTTGGGGGAAAAAAAAAAACGATTTGAGGGAAACTGAATCCAGTTTAGGGCCAAAAATAAACTCATATTGGGGAAAAAATCCAAACTGGGTTCATATTTTTCCATAATCGGATTTTCCGCCCAAACTAGTTTAATTTCCCCTCAAATCAGTATTTTTCGCCCCAAATTGGTTTCATTTTGCCCAAAATCGGGTTTTGTCCCTTAAACTGGGTTCGTTTTCTCCAAAATCGGGTTTTCACAACAAACTGGGATCCTTTTCCCAAAAATTGGGGTTTCCCCCCCAACTGGTTTCATATTCCCCAAATTCGCTTTTTTTCTCCCAAACTTTGTTCATTTCCCCAAAATCAAGTTTTTCCAAGGAAATTCGTTCATTTTCCCCAAAATAGGGTTTTTTTTTTTCCCCTCCCAAAATATGTTCATTTTCCTCCACATCGGGTTTTCCCTCGAAACTGGCTTAATTGTACCCAAAGCCGGGTTATTCCGCCCAAAAACTGCTTCATTTTCCTCATAATCGGGTTTTCCCCACAAAATGATTCACTTTCCCCAATATCGGTTACTTTGCCCAGAACTCCATTTTCCACAAAGCCGGGGTTTTTTCCCATCCCCCCCCAAGGAGCAAGTTTATATCTGTTCCTCGGGGAGGCAAGAAGCAGACTGCCGGGATGTGTGTGGGACCGCGGTCAGAGACAGCTTTTTGAGAGGCTTCAGTTCACAGACTTAGCCGGTAAGAGACGGCGCTGTCTCCGGACCACAGTAATGTTTGCAGCCGGAGCCTGGTGTGAAAGCCGGGGAAACAGTGTGAAGGCTGATCAAGAAAGCAAGAGTAGCTCCTCTGTTTGCCTGTATTTGAAAGCCCTCGAGAGAGGAATACCGTGCCGGTAAAATGCTTGCTCTTCTAGCAGCTATTCATGGTAGAACATTCCTGGATTCTTTAAAATCCAGGGGTTTGTTTCTGCTTTCCCTTGGAGAAAACACAAACCCGTGCATTTCAGAGACAGTGCTGTGGATTCCCTGCCTGCTGTGGTAAAACGTTTCATCACTAAGAGTTTGCAGAGGCTGATGAGAATGCACAGGAAAACAGGGATCCCATGTCCTGGAAGCACGAGCAGATCATCTGATAATTTGCCCCTTTAATTACATGTGATGCTAGAAATCGGAACTGAGTGTTCCTCAAGGAGGCAAGAAGCAGACTGCCTGAAGTCTGTGGAACCGCGGCCAGAAACAGCTTTTTGAGAGGCTTCAGTTCACCGAGCTAGCCGGTAAAGGAAGGCGCTGTCTCCGGACCAACGTAATGTTTGCAGACGGAGCTTGGTGTGAAAGCCGGGGAAACAGTGTGAAGGCTGATCAAGAAAGAAAGAGCAGCTTATCCGTTTGCCTGTATTTAAAGCCCTCGAGAGAGGAATACCCTGCCGGTAATATGCTTGCTCCTCTAGCAGCTATTCATAGTAATACATTCCTGGATTCCTTAAAATCCAGGGGATAGTTTCTGCTCTCCCTTGGAGAAAACACAAACCCGTGCAGTTCAGAGAATGTGCTGTGGATTCTCTGCATAAGAGTTTGCAGAGGCTGATGAGAATGCACAGATAAACAGGGATCCCTCGTCCTTGAAGCACGAGCAGATCATCTGATAATTTGCCCTTTAATTACGTTGTTAGGAGATGAAATGTCATGCTAAAACATTTCCCAAACAGCAAGATTATGAAGGATTTAGGACTCATGTGGATGCGCTGTGATGTGATGCTAAAAATCGAAACTGAGTGCTCCTCAAGGAGGCAAGTAGCAGACTGCCGGGAAATCTGTGGAACCGAGGCCAGAGACAGCTTTTTGAGAGGCTTCAGTTCAGAGACTTAGCCGGTAAGAGACAGCGCTGTCTCCGGACCATAGTAATGTTTGCAGCCGCAGCTTGGTGTGAAAGCCGGCGTGAACACAGTGAAGGCTGCTCAAGAAAGCAGGAGCAGCTCCTCTGTTTGCCTGTTTTCCTAAGCCTTCGAGACGGAATACCCTGCAGGGTATATGCTTTTTCCTGTAGCAGCTATTCATGGATGAACAAGTCCGGGATGCTTTAGAATCAAGTTCTTAGTCGGGGGGGGGGGGGGGGTGCATCCTATTTTGGGGAAAATGAACCCAATTTGGGGGAGAAACACCGATTAAGGGGGAAAATGTTCCCAGTTTAAAGGAAAAAAAAACCGATTTTGGGCAAAATGAACCCATTTTGGTGAGAGAAACCTGATTTTGGGGAAAATAAAAGCAGTTTGTGGGGATTAAAACCTGATTTGAGGAAAAATTACCCCGTTCAGGGGGATTAACCCGGTCTTGGAGAAAATGAACACAGGCTGTGGCGGAAATCCTCGATTTTGGGGAAAATGAACCCAGGTAAACGGACAAAATCCGATTTTGGGCCAAATGAAATCAGTTTAGAGAGGGACAAACTGATCTTTTGGGGAAATTAAACTAGTTTGTGTGGAAAAAACGGATTATGGGAAAAAAAATGAACCCAGTTTGGGTTTTCCCCAAAATGAGTTCCTTTTTTTTTTTTTCGTAATTGGGTTTTCCCATCCAAACTGGCTTCATTTTCCCCAATATCAGGTTTTTCCTCCCCAAACTGGGTTCATTTTCCCTAAAATCCGGTTTCTCCCCACAAACTGCATTCATTTTCCCTCAAATTGTTTTTTTTTCCACCAAAAACTGGGTTAATTTCCAAAAAAATCCTTCCCCCCTCCCAAATGTAGGGGAAAAACCCCCCAAAATTTTAGGGGAAATGAACCCATTTTGGGGGAAAATCCTGATTTTCGGGAAAATGAACCCAGTTCGGGTGGAAAAAACCCAATTATAGAAAAAAATGAACTCATTTTGGGGGAAAACCCCTATTTTGGGGAAAATGAAAGCAATTTGGGGGGTAAAAATGGCTATTTGAGTGAAACTTAACCCAGCTTCGGGGTATATATCCTATTTTGGGGAAATGAACCCATTTTGCGTGGAAAAATAGGATTTTGGAGAAAATGAACTGAGTTTGGGGGAAAAAATCCAAATTAGAGAGAAAATGAAGCCAGTTTGGGAGGAAAAACATGATTTTGGGGAAAGTGAACCCCATTTGGGGGGAGAAACCCGATTTTAGGGAAAATGAAAGCTGTTTGGAGGGAAAAACCTGATTTGAGGGAAAATTAACGCAGTTAAGGGAGATAAAGACAATTTTGGAGAAAATGCACCCATTTTGGGGTGCTAAAACCCGATTTTGGGGGAAATTAATCCAGCTTACCAGGAAAAAATGGATAACGAGGAAAATGAACCCAGTTTGGGAGAAAAATCCAAATTTAGAGGAAAATGAATCCAGTTTTGGGGTGGAAAACCCGATTTTAGCGGAAAAATGAACCCAGTTTAAGGGAGAAAACCCGATTTTGTGCAAAATGAAGCCATTTGGGGAGGAAAAACTGATTTTGGGGGAAATGAAGCCAGTTTGGTGGAAAAAAATAATTTTTGGGAAAATTGAACCCAGTTTGGGGGCGTAAACCCTATTTGGGGGAAAATGAAAGCAGTTTGGGGGGAAAAATCACAATTTTAGGAAAACTTAACGCAGATCGGGGTATAAGTCCAATTTGGGGGAAACTGAACCCATTATTGGGGGGGAAAAAACGATTTTGGGGGCAATAAACCCAGTTTTTGGGGAGGAAACCCGATTTTAGGGAAAATGAACCCAGTTTCATGGAAAAAATCCGATTTTGGCAAAAATGAACGCAGTTTGGGGAGGAAAAACCTGATTTTGGTGAAAATGAAACCAGGTCTGGTGGGCAAACTCGATTATGGGAAAAAAACGAACTTATTTTGGGTGGAGAAACCCGATTTTGGGGAAAATGTAAGCAGTTTGGTAGCATAAAAACCTGATCTGCGGGAAAATTAACCCTGTTCAGGGGGATAAACCCGATTTTGGAGAAAATGAACCCAGGTTGGGGGGATTAAAAACCGATTTTGAGGAAAATGAACCCAGTTTTGGGCAAAAAAAACCCCGATTTGAGGGAAACCGAACCCAGTTTAGGGCCAAAAAAAAAATGATTTTGGGGAAAATTAACCCATTTTTTTGGGGGGGGAAGTCTTTTTTTTGAAAATGAACCCAGTTTGGGGGGGGGGAACCCAATTTGAGGGAAAATGAATGCAGTTTGGGGGGAGAAAACCGATTTTAGGGAAAATGAACCCAGTTTGGGGAGGAAAAACCTGATATTGGGGAAAATGAACCCAGTTTGGATGGGAAAACCCGATTACGGAAAAAAAATCAACTCATTTTGGGGGAAAAACCCAAACTGGGTTCATTTCTTTTCCCATAATCGGGTTTTTCCACCCAAACTAGTTTAATTTCCCCCCAAATCAGTATTTTTCTCCCCAAACTGGTTTCATTTTTCCCAAAATCGGGTTTGGTCCCTTAAACTGGGTTCATTTTCTCCAAAATTGAGAATTTCCCCCCAAACTGGGTTTATTTTCCCAATATCAATTTTCTTTATGCCAAAACTGGGTTCATTTTCCCCAAAATCTGTTCTTTTTCCTGCAAAGTGGGTTCATTTTCCCTATAATCATGTTTATTCCCCGAAAACTGCATTCATTTTCCCCAAAATAGGGTTTATCCCCCTAAACTGTGTTAATTTTCCCAAAATCAGGTTTTATCGCCAAAACTGGGTTAATTTTCCCCAAAATCTGTTTTGGCACCATAAACTGTGTTAATTTTCCCCCAAAATGGGGTTTCCCCCCCGAAACTGGGTTCATTTTCACACAAAACCGGGTTTTCACCACAAATTGGGTTCATTTTCCCCAAAAGTGTTTTTTTCCACCCAAAATGGGTTCATTTTCCACGAAATCTGGTTTTTATCCCAGCAAAATTGTTTCATTTCCCCAAAATGAGGTTTTTTTCTCCCAAACAGGTTTTGCTTCCCCCAAAATCCGTTTTTTCCTCTCCAAACTGGGTTCACTTTGCCCAAAATCGGGTTTTGTCCCTTAAACTGGATTCATTTTCCCCAAAATTGGGTTTTTCCTCCAAAAAACTGGGTTCATTTTCCCCAAAATCAGTTTTTCCCCCCCCTAAACTGGGTTTCGTTTCCCTCAAATCGGATTTTCTTCCCCAAACTGCTTTCATTTTCCCCAAAATCGGGTTTTCCACCCCAAAATGGGTTCTTTATCTCTGAAATCGGGTTTTTCTCCACCAAACTGGGTTTACTTTCCCCAAAATCGGGTTTTTCCTCCCAAACTGAGTTCATTTTCCCCATTATCTGTTTTCTTTACCCCAAACTGCTTTCCTTTTCCCCAAAATTGGGGTTTTGCTCCCAAATTGTGTTCAATTTTCCCAAAATTGTCTTTTTTTTCCCACCAAACCGGGTTGATTTTCCCCCAAACCGGGTTTTTCCCCGCAAACTGAGTTTATTTTCCAAAAATCCCATTTTTTCCCTCAAAACTGGGTTCATTTTCCCCATTATCCAATTTTTTTGATGCAATCTGGGTTCATTTTCCCCATAATCGGGGGTTTTTGCCCCAAAACTGGGTTCAATTACCCAAAATCGGGCTATTCCCCCCCAAATTGGTTTCATTTTCCCCAAAATCAGAGTTTTCCCCCAAAACTGGATTCACTTTTCCCAAAATCGTTTTTTTTCTCCCAAACTGGGTTCATTTTCACAAAATTTTGCAGGAAATGAATACAGTTTTGTGGGAAAAAAAACCAATTTTGAGACAAATGAACCCAGTTTGCGGGAAAAAATCCAATTTGAGAGAAGAAGAATCCAGTTTGAGGGGGGGAAACCGGATTTGAGGGAAACAGAACCCAGTTTAGGGAAAAGAAACCTGATTTTGGGGAAAATGAACCCATTTTTTTTCGGGGAAAAACCCGATTTGTGGAAAAAGAAACCCCTGTTTTCGGGGGGGTGGGGGGGGTGGGGGGGTGGGCGGTGGAAGGATTTTGTGGAAAATGAGCCCAGTTTGGGGGAGGAAACACAATTTGGGGGAAAATGAATGCAGTTTTGGGGGAAAAAAACCCGATTTCAGGGAAAAAGAAACCAGTTTGGGGAGAAAAAACCCAAAATTTTAGGGGAAATGAACCCAGTTTGTTGGGAAAAACCCACAATTTTAGGGGAAACAAACCCGTTTTTTGGGGAAAAAACCCGATTTTGTGGAAAATCAACCCAATATGGGGGGAAGAAACCCGATTTTAGAGAGAATCAAACCAGTTTAAGGGGAAAAAAACTTTTTGGGGAGAATCATTTCAGTTTGCGGGGGAAAAAATGAGTAATGGGGAAAATGAACCCATTTTAGGGGAAAAACCCCAATTTAGAGGAAAATGAACCCAGATTTTTGGGAAAACCCAAAATTAGGGGAAATGAAGACAGTTTGGGGGGGGGGGACACCCAATTTTGTGGAAAGTGAAACCAGTTTTGGGGGAAAAAAAGCAGATTTTAGGGAACATGAATGCAGTTTCGTGGAGAAACTCGATTTTGGTGAAAATGAACTCAGTTTGGGGAGGAAAAATCTGGTTTTGGGGCAAAAACCCTATTTTGGGGAAAATGAAAGCAGTTTGGGAGGTAAAAATTGCGATTTGAGTGAAACAACCCACTTTCAGGGTATAAATCCGATTTTGGGGAAAATGAATCCAGTTTTGGGGGGGGAACCTAATTTGGGGGGAAATAAACTCAGTTTTCGAGGAGAAAACCCGATTTTGGGGAAAATGAACCCATTTTGCGTGGAAAAATAGGATTTTGGAGAAAATTAACTCAGTTTGGAGGAAAGAAATCCCAATTTGAGAGAAAATGAAGCTAGTTTGGGTGGAAAACCATGATTTTGGGGAAAATGAACCCAGTTTGGGGGAAAAAACCCGTTATGAGGGAAAATTAACGCAGTTCAGGGGGATAAGGACGATTTTAGAGAAAATGGACCAAGTTTGGGGTGCAAAAACCCGATTTTGGGGGAAATTAATCCAGTTTGCCAGGAAAAAAATAGATAATGGGGAAAATGAATCCAGTTTGGGAGAAACCCCCAAATTTAGAGGAAAATGAATCCAGTTTTGGGGGGGGGGGAACCCAATTTTAGGGGAAAAATAAACGTAGTTTAAGGGACTAAAACCCGATTTTGCGCCAAATGAACCCAGTTTGAGGAAGAAAACCTGATTTTGGGGGAAATGAAGCCAGTTTGGGTGGAAAAACACGACTATGGAAAAGAAACGGACGCATTTTGGGAGGAAAACCTGGTTTTGGGAAAATAAACTTAGTTTAGGGGGAAAATTCCAATTTTGGGAAAAATGAATCCAGTTTGTGAGGAAAAATCCCACCTTCAGGGGAAATGAACCCAATTTGGGGGATAAAACCCGATTTTGGGGAAGAGTAACCGATTTTAGGGGAAAAACCCTATTTTGGGGAAAATGATTCCAGTTTGCGGGGAAAAAAAATGAGTAATGGAAAAAATGAAACCATTTTGGGGAAAAAACCCCAATTGAGAGGAAAATGAAACCAGTTTTGGGGGGAGAACCCCAATTTTAGGAAAAATGAGACCAGTTTGGGGGGAGAAATCAGATTTTAGGGAAAATGAACCCAGTTTCGTGGGAAAAAATCCGATTTTGGCAAAAATGAACCCAGTTTGGGGAGGAAAAACCTGATTTTGGGGGAAATGAAACCAGGTCTGGTTTGAAAACTCGATTATGGAAAAAAAAAAATGAACTCATTTTGACTGTGAAACCCCGATTTTGGGGAAAATGAACACAGGTTGGGGGGATAAAACCCGATTTTGAGGAAAATGAACCCAGTTTGGGGGAAAAAAAAAAACGATTTGAGGGAAACTGAATCCAGTTTAGGGCCAAAAATAAACTCATATTGGGGAAAAAATCCAAACTGGGTTCATATTTTTCCATAATCGGATTTTCCGCCCAAACTAGTTTAATTTCCCCTCAAATCAGTATTTTTCGCCCCAAATTGGTTTCATTTTGCCCAAAATCGGGTTTTGTCCCTTAAACTGGGTTCGTTTTCTCCAAAATCGGGTTTTCACAACAAACTGGGATCCTTTTCCCAAAAATTGGGGTTTCCCCCCCCAACTGGTTTCATATTCCCCAAATTCGTTTTTTTTCTCCCAAACTTTGTTCATTTCCCCAAAATCAAGTTTTTCCAAGGAAATTCGTTCATTTTCCCCAAAATAGGGTTTTTTTTTTTCCCCTCCCAAAATATGTTCATTTTCCTCCACATCGGGTTTTCCCTCTAAACTGGCTTAATTGTACCCAAAGCCGGGTTATTCCGCCCAAAAACTGCTTCATTTTCCTCATAATCGGGTTTTCCCCACAAAATGATTCACTTTCCCCAATATCGGTTACTTTGCCCAGAACTCCATTTTCCACAAAGCCGGGGTTTTTTCCCATCCCCCCCAAGGAGCAAGTTTATATCTGTTCCTCGGGGAGGCAAGAAGCAGACTGCCGGGATGTGTGTGGGACCGCGGTCAGAGACAGCTTTTTGAGAGGCTTCAGTTCACAGACTTAGCCGGTAAGAGACGGCGCTGTCTCCGGACCACAGTAATGTTTGCAGCCGGAGCCTGGTGTGAAAGCCGGGGAAACAGTGTGAAGGCTGATCAAGAAAGCAAGAGTAGCTCCTCTGTTTGCCTGTATTTGAAAGCCCTCGAGAGAGGAATACCGTGCCGGTAAAATGCTTGCTCTTCTAGCAGCTATTCATGGTAGAACATTCCTGGATTCTTTAAAATCCAGGGGTTTGTTTCTGCTCTCCCTTGGAGAAAACACAAACCCGTGCATTTCAGAGACAGTGCTGTGGATTCCCTGCCTGCTGTGGTAAAACGTTTCATCACTAAGAGTTTGCAGAGGCTGATGAGAATGCACAGGAAAACAGGGATCCCATGTCCTGGAAGCACGAGCAGATCATCTGATAATTTGCCCCTTTAATTACATGTGATGCTAGAAATCGGAACTGAGTGTTCCTCAAGGAGGCAAGAAGCAGACTGCCTGAAGTCTGTGGAACCGCGGCCAGAAACAGCTTTTTGAGAGGCTTCAGTTCACCGAGCTAGCCGGTAAAGGAAGGCGCTGTCTCCGGACCAACGTAATGTTTGCAGACGGAGCTTGGTGTGAAAGCCGGGGAAACAGTGTGAAGGCTGATCAAGAAAGAAAGAGCAGCTTATCCGTTTGCCTGTATTTAAAGCCCTCGAGAGAGGAATACCCTGCCGGTAATATGCTTGCTCCTCTAGCAGCTATTCATAGTAATACATTCCTGGATTCCTTAAAATCCAGGGGATAGTTTCTGCTCTCCCTTGGAGAAAACACAAACCCGTGCAGTTCAGAGAATGTGCTGTGGATTCTCTGCATAAGAGTTTGCAGAGGCTGATGAGAATGCACAGATAAACAGGGATCCCTCGTCCTTGAAGCACGAGCAGATCATCTGATAATTTGCCCTTTAATTACGTTGTTAGGAGATGAAATGTCATGCTAAAACATTTCCCAAACAGCAAGATTATGAAGGATTTAGGACTCATGTGGATGCGCTGTGATGTGATGCTAAAAATCGAAACTGAGTGCTCCTCAAGGAGGCAAGTAGCAGACTGCCGGGAAATCTATGGAACCGAGGCCAGAGACAGCTTTTTGAGAGGCTTCAGTTCAGAGACTTAGCCGGTAAGAGACAGCGCTGTCTCCGGACCATAGTAATGTTTGCAGCCGCAGCTTGGTGTGAAAGCCGGCGTGAACACAGTGAAGGCTGCTCAAGAAAGCAGGAGCAGCTCCTCTGTTTGCCTGTTTTCCTAAGCCTTCGAGACGGAATACCCTGCAGGGTATATGCTTTTTCCTGTAGCAGCTATTCATGGATGAACAAGTCCGGGATGCTTTAGAATCAAGTTCTTAGTCGGGGGGGGGGGGGGGTGTGTGTGCATCCTATTTTGGGGAAAATGAACCCAATTTGGGGGAGAAACACCGATTAAGGGGGAAAATGTTCCCAGTTTAAAGGAAAAAAAACCCGATTTTGGGCAAAATGAACCCATTTTGGTGAGAGAAACCTGATTTTGGGGAAAATAAAAGCAGTTTGTGGGGATTAAAACCTGATTTGAGGAAAAATTACCCCGTTCAGGGGGATTAACCCGGTCTTGGAGAAAATGAACACAGGCTGTGGCGGAAATCCTCGATTTTGGGGAAAATGAACCCAGGTAAACGGACAAAATCCGATTTTGGGCCAAATGAAATCAGTTTAGAGAGGGACAAACTGATCTTTTGGGGAAATTAAACTAGTTTGTGTGGAAAAAACGGATTATGGGAAAAAAAATGAACCCAGTTTGGGTTTTCCCCAAAATGAGTTCCTTTTTTTTGTTTTCGTAATTGGGTTTTCCCATCCAAACTGGCTTCATTTTCCCCAATATCAGGTTTTTCCTCCCCAAACTGGGTTCATTTTCCCTAAAATCGGGTTTCTCCCCCCAAACTGCATTCATTTTCCCTCAAATTGTTTTTTTTTCCACCAAAAACTGGGTTAATTTCCAAAAAAATCCTTCCCCCCTCCCAAATGTAGGGGAAAAAACCCCCAAAATTTTAGGGGAAATGAACCCATTTTGGGGGAAAATCCTGATTTTCGGGAAAATGAACCCAGTTCGGGTGGAAAAAACCCAATTATAGAAAAAAATGAACTCATTTTGGGGGAAAACCCCTATTTTGGGGAAAATGAAAGCAATTTGGGGGGTAAAAATGGCTATTTGAGTGAAACTTAACCCAGCTTCGGGGTATATATCCTATTTTGGGGAAATGAACCCATTTTGCGTGGAAAAATAGGATTTTGGAGAAAATGAACTGAGTTTGGGGGAAAAAATCCAAATTAGAGAGAAAATGAAGCCAGTTTGGGAGGAAAAACATGATTTTGGGGAAAGTGAACCCAGTTTGGGGGGAGAAACCCGATTTTGGGGAAAATGAAAGCTGTTTGGAGGGAAAAACCTGATTTGAGGGAAAATTAACGCAGTTCAGGGAGATAAAGACAATTTTGGAGAAAATGCACCCATTTTGGGGTGCAAAAACCCGATTTTGGGGGAAATTAATCCAGCTTACCAGGAAAAAATGGATAACGAGGAAAATGAACCCAGTTTGGGAGAAAAATCCAAATTTAGAGGAAAATGAATCCAGTTTTGGGGTGGAAAATCCGATTTTAGCGGAAAAATGAACCCAGTTTAAGGGAGAAAACCCGATTTTGTGCAAAATGAAGCCATTTGGGGAGGAAAAACTGATTTTGGGGGAAATGAAGCCAGTTTGGTGGAAAAAAATAATTTTTGGGAAAATTGAACCCAGTTTGGGAGCGTAAACCCTATTTGGGGGAAAATGAAAGCAGTTTGGGGGGAAAAATCACAATTTGAGGAAAACTTAACGCAGATCGGGGTATAAATCCAATTTGGGGGAAACTGAACCCATTATTGGGGGGGAAAAAACGATTTTGGGGGCAATAAACCCAGTTTTTGGGGAGGAAACCCGATTTTAGGGAAAATGAACCCAGTTTCATGGAAAAAATCCGATTTTGGCAAAAATGAACGCAGTTTGGGGAGGAAAAACCTGATTTTGGTGAAAATGAAACCAGGTCTGGTGGGCAAACTCGATTATGGGAAAAAAACGAACTTATTTTGGGTGGAGAAACCCGATTTTGGGGAAATTGTAAGCAGTTTGGGGGCATAAAAACCTGATCTGCGGGAAAATTAACCCTGTTCAGGGGGATAAACCCGATTTTGGAGAAAATGAACCCAGGCTGGGAGGATTAAAAACCGATTTTGAGGAAAATGAACCCAGTTTTGGGCAAAAAAAAAAACCCCGATTTGAGGGAAACCGAACCCAGTTTAGGGCCAAAAAAAAAAAATGATTTGGGGGAAAATTAACCCATTTTTTTTGGGGGGGAAGGCTTTTTTTTGAAAATGAACCCAGTTTGGGGGGTGGGGAACCCAATTTGAGGGAAAATGAATGCAGTTTGGGGGGAGAAAACCGATTTTAGGGAAAATGAACCCAGTTTGGGGAGGAAAAACCTGATATTGGGGAAAATGAACCCAGTTTCGATGGGAAAACCCGATTACGGAAAAAAAATCAACTCATTTTGGGGGAAAATCCCAAACTGGGTTCATTTCTTTTCCCATAATTGGGTTTTTCCACCCAAACTAGTTTAATTTCCCCCAAAATCAGTATTTTTCTCCCCAAACTGGTTTCATTTTTCCCAAAATCGGGTTTGGTCCCTTAAACTGGGTTCATTTTCTGCAAAATTGAGAATTTCCCCCCAAACTGGGTTTATTTTCCCAATATCAATTTTCTTTATGCCAAAACTGGGTTCATTTTCCCCAAAATCTGTTCTTTTTCCTGCAAAGTGGGTTCATTTTCCCTATAATCATGTTTATTCCCCGAAAACTGCATTCATTTTCCCCAAAATAGGGTTTATCCCCCTAAACTGTGTTAATTTTCCCAAAATCAGGTTTTATCGCCAAAACTGGGTTAATTTTCCCCAAAATCTGTTTTGGCACCATAAACTGTGTTAATTTTCCCCCAAAATGGGGTTTCCCCCCCGAAACTGTGTTCATTTTCACACAAAACCGGGTTTTCACCACAAATTGGGTTCATTTTCCCCAAAAGTGTTTTTTTTCCACCCAAAATGGGTTCATTTTCCACGAAATCTGGTTTTTATCCCAGCAAAATTGTTTCATTTCCCCAAAATGAGGTTTTTTTTCTCCCAAACTGGTTTCGCTTCCCCCAAAATCCGTTTTTTCCTCTCCAAACTGGGTTCACTTTGCCCAAAATCGGGTTTTGTCCCTTAAACTGGATTCATTTTCCCCAAAATTGGGTTTTTCCTCCAAAAACTGGGTTCATTTTCCCCAAAATCAGTTTTTCCCCCCCCTAAACTGGGTTTCGTTTCCCTCAAATCGGATTTTCTTCCCCAAACTGCTTTCATTTTCCCCAAAATCGGGTTTTCCACCCCAAAATGGGTTCTTTATCTCTGAAATCGGGTTTTTCTCCACCAAACTGGGTTTACTTTCCCCAAAATCGGGTTTTTCCTCCCAAACTGAGTTCATTTTCCCCATTATCTGTTTTCTTTACCCCAAACTGCTTTCCTTTTCCCCAAAATTGGGGTTTTGCTCCCAAATTGTGTTCAATTTTCCCAAAATTGTCTTTTTTTTCCCACCAAACCGGGTTGATTTTCCCCCAAACCGGGTTTTTCCCCGCAAACTGAGTTTATTTTCCAAAAATTCCATTTTTTCCCCCAAAACTGGGTTCATTTTCCCCATTATCCAATTTTTTGATGCAATCTGGGTTCATTTTCCCCATAATCGGGGGTTTTTGCCCCAAAACTGGGTTCAATTACCCAAAATCGGGCTATTCCCCCCCAAATTGGTTTCATTTTCCCCAAAATCAGAGTTTTCCCCCAAAACTGGATTCACTTTTCCCAAAATCGTTTTTTTTCTCCCAAACTGGGTTCATTTTCACAAAATTTTGCAGGAAATGAATACAGTTTTGTGGGAAAAAAAACCAATTTTGAGACAAATGAACCCAGTTTGCGGGAAAAAATCCAATTTGAGAGAAGAAGAATCCAGTTTGAGGGGGGGAAACCGGATTTGAGGGAAACAGAACCCAGTTTAGGGAAAAGAAACCTGATTTTGGGGAAAATGAACCCATTTTTTTCGGGGAAAAACCCGATTTGTGGAAAAAGAAACCCCTGTTTTCGGGGGGGGGTGGGGGGGTGGGCGGTGGAAGGATTTTGTGGAAAATGAGCCCAGTTTGGGGGAGGAAACACAATTTGGGGGAAAATGAATGCAGTTTTGGGGGAAAAAAACCCGATTTCAGGGAAAAAGAAACCAGTTTGGGGAGAAAAAAACCCAAAATTTTAGGGGAAATGAACCCAGTTTGTTGGGAAAAACCCACAATTTTAGGGGAAACAAACCCGTTTTTTGGGGAAAAAACCCGATTTTGTGGAAAATCAACCCAATATGGGGGGAAGAAACCCGATTTTAGAGAGAATCAAACCAGTTTAAGGGGAAAAAAACTTTTTGGGGAGAATCATTTCAGTTTGCGGGGGAAAAAATGAGTAATGGGGAAAATGAACCCATTTTAGGGGAAAAACCCCAATTTAGAGGAAAATGAACCCAGATTTTTGGGAAAACCCAAAATTAGGGGAAATGAAGACAGTTTGGGGGGGGGGGACACCCAATTTTGTGGAAAGTGAAACCAGTTTTGGGGGAAAAAAAGCAGATTTTAGGGAACATGAATGCAGTTTCGTGGAGAAACTCGATTATGGTGAAAATGAACTCAGTTTGGGGAGGAAAAATCTGGTTTTGGGGCAAAACCCCTATTTTGGGGAAAATGAAAGCAGTTTGGGAGGTAAAAATTGCGATTTGAGTGAAACAACCCACTTTCGGGGTATAAATCCGATTTTGGGGAAAATGAATCCAGTTTTGGGGGGGGAACCTAATTTGGGGGGAAATAAACCCAGTTTTCGAGGAGAAAACCCGATTTTGGGGAAAATGAACCCATTTTGCGTGGAAAAATAGGATTTTGGAGAAAATTAACTCAGTTTGGAGGAAAGAAATCCCAATTTGAGAGAAAATGAAGCTAGTTTGGGGGGAAACCCATGATTTTGGGGAAAATGAACCCAGTTTGGGGGAAAAAACCCGTTATGAGGGAAAATTAACGCAGTTCATGGGGATAAGGACGATTTTAGAGAAAATGGACCAAGTTTGGGGTGCAAAAACCCGATTTTGGGGGAAATTAATCCAGTTTGCCAGGAAAAAAATAGATAATGGGGAAAATGAATCCAGTTTGGGAGAAAACCCCAAATTTAGAGGAAAATGAATCCAGTTTTGGGGGGGGAAACCCAATTTTAGGGGAAAAATAAACGTAGTTTAAGGGACTAAAACCCGATTTTGCACCAAATGAACCCAGTTTGAGGAAGAAAACCTGATTTTGGGGGAAATGAAGCCAGTTTGGGTGGAAAAACACGACTATGGAAAAGAAACGGACGCATTTTGGGAGGAAAACCTGGTTTTGGGAAAATAAACTTAGTTTGTGAGGAAAATCCCACCTTCAGGGGAAATGAACCCAATTTGAGGGATAAAACCCGATTTTGGGGAAGAGTAACCCACTTTAGGGGAAAAAACCCTATTTTGGGGAAAATGATTCCAGTTTGCGGGGAAAAAAAAAATGAGTAATGGAAAAAATGAAACCATTTTGGGGAAAAAACCCCAATTGAGAGGAAAATGAAACCAGTTTTGGGGGGAGAACCCCAATTTTAGGAAAAATGAGACCAGTTTGGGGGGAGAAATCAGATTTTAGGGAAAATGAACCCAGTTTCGTGGGAAAAAATCCGATTTTGTCAGAAATGAACCCAGTTTGGGGAGGAAAAACCTGATTTTGGGGGAAATGAAACCAGGTCTGGTTTGAAAACTCGATTATGGAAAAAAAAATGAACTCATTTTGACTGTGAAAACCCGATTTTGGGGAAAATGAACACAGGTTGGGGGGATAAAACCCGATTTTGAGGAAAATGAACCCAGTTTGGGGGAAAAAAAAAACCGATTTGAGGGAAACTGAACCCAGTTTAGGGCCAAAAATAAACTCATATTGGGGAAAAAACCCAAACTGGGTTCATATTTTTCCATAATCGGATTTTCCGCCCAAACTAGTTTAATTTCCCCTCAAATCAGTATTTTTCGCCCCAAATTGGTTTCATTTTGCCCAAAATCAGGTTTTGTCCCTTAAACTGGGTTCGTTTTCTCCAAAATCGGGTTTTCACAACAAACTGGGATCCTTTTCCCAAAAATTGGGGTTTCCCCCCCCTAACTGGTTTCATATTCCCCAAATTCGTTTTTTTTCTCCCAAACTTTGTTCATTTCCCCAAAATCAAGTTTTTCCAAGGAAATTCGTTCATTTTTCCCCAAAATAGGGGTTTTTTTTTTTCCCCTCCCAAAATATGTTCATTTTCCTCCACATCGGGTTTTCCCTCGAAACTGGCTTAATTGTACCCAAAGCCGGGTTATTCCGCCCAAAAACTGCTTCATTTTCCTCATAATCGGGTTTTCCCCACAAAATGATTCACTTTCCCCAATACCGGTTACTTTGCCCAGAACTCCATTTTCCACAAAGCCGGGGTTTTTTTCCCATCCCCCCCAAGGAGCAAGTTTATATCTGTTCCTCGGGGAGGCAAGAAGCAGACTGCCGGGATGTGTGTGGGACCGCGGTCAGAGACAGCTTTTTGAGAGGCTTCAGTTCACAGACTTAGCCGGTAAGAGACGGCGCTGTCTCCGGACCACAGTAATGTTTGCAGCCGGAGCCTGGTGTGAAAGCCGGGGAAACAGTGTGAAGGCTGATCAAGAAAGCAAGAGTAGCTCCTCTGTTTGCCTGTATTTGAAAGCCCTCGAGAGAGGAATACCGTGCCGGTAAAATGCTTGCTCTTCTAGCAGCTATTCATGGTAGAACATTCCTGGATTCTTTAAAATCCAGGGGTTTGTTTCTGCTCTCCCTTGGAGAAAACACAAACCCGTGCATTTCAGAGACAGTGCTGTGGATTCCCTGCCTGCTGTGGTAAAACGTTTCATCACTAAGAGTTTGCAGAGGCTGATGAGAATGCACAGGAAAACAGGGATCCCATGTCCTTGAAGCACGAGCAGATCATCTGATAATTTGCCCCTTTAATTACATGTGATGCTAGAAATCGGAACTGAGTGTTCCTCAAGGAGGCAAGAAGCAGACTGCCTGAAGTCTGTGGAACCGCGGCCAGAAACAGCTTTTTGAGAGGCTTCAGTTCACCGAGCTAGCCGGTAAAGGAAGGCGCTGTCTCCGGACCAACGTAATGTTTGCAGACGGAGCTTGGTGTGAAAGCCGGGGAAACAGTGTGAAGGCTGATCAAGAAAGAAAGAGCAGCTTATCCGTTTGCCTGTATTTAAAGCCCTCGAGAGAGGAATACCCTGCCGGTAATATGCTTGCTCCTCTAGCAGCTATTCATAGTAATACATTCCTGGATTCCTTAAAATCCAGGGGATAGTTTCTGCTCTCCCTTGGAGAAAACACAAACCCGTGCAGTTCAGAGAATGTGCTGTGGATTCTCTGCGTAAGAGTTTGCAGAGGCTGATGAGAATGCACAGATAAACAGGGATCCCTCGTCCTTGAAGCACGAGCAGATCATCTGATAATTTGCCCTTTAATTACGTTGTTAGGAGATGAAATGTCATGCTAATACATTTCCCAAACAGCAAGATTATGAGGGATTTAGGACTCATGTGGATGCGCTGTGATGTGATGCTAGAAATCGAAACAGAGTGCTCCTCAAGGAGGCAAGTAGCAGACTGCCGGGAAATCTGTGGAACCGAGGCCAGAGACAGCTTTTTGAGAGGCTTCAGTTCAGAGACTTAGCCGGTAAGAGACAGCGCTGTCTCCGGACCATAGTAATGTTTGCAGCCGCAGCTTGGTGTGAAAGCCGGCGTGAACACAGTGAAGTTAATTTTCCCGTTATGAGGGAAAATTAACGCAGTTCAGGGGGATAAAGACGATTTTAGAGAAAATGGACCAAGTTTGGGGTGCAAAAACCCGATTTTGGGGAAGAGTAACCCACTTTAGGGGAAAAACCCTATTTTGGGGAAAATGATTCCAGTTTGCAGGGAAAAAAAAATGAGTAATGGAAAAAATGAAACCATTTTGGGGAAAAAACCCCAATTGAGAGGAAAATGAAACCAGTTTTGGGGGGAGAACCCCAATTTTAGGAAAAATGAGACCAGTTTGGGGGGAGAAATCAGATTTTAGGGAAAATGAACCCAGTTTCGTGGGAAAAAATCCGATTTTGTCAGAAATGAACCCAGTTTGGGGAGGAAAAACCTGATTTTGGGGGAAATGAAACCAGGTCTGGTTTGAAAACTCGATTATGGAAAAAAAAATGAACTCATTTTGACTGTGAAAACCCGATTTTGGGGAAAATGAACACAGGTTGGGGGGATAAAACCCGATTTTGAGGAAAATGAACCCAGTTTGGGGGAAAAAAAAAAACCGATTTGAGGGAAACTGAACCCAGTTTAGGGCCAAAAATAAACTCATATTGGGGAAAAAACCCAAACTGGGTTCATATTTTTCCATAATCGGATTTTCCGCCCAAACTAGTTTAATTTCCCCTCAAATCAGTATTTTTCGCCCCAAATTGGTTTCATTTTGCCCAAAATCAGGTTTTGTCCCTTAAACTGGGTTCGTTTTCTCCAAAATCGGGTTTTCACAACAAACTGGGATCCTTTTCCCAAAAATTGGGGTTTCCCGCCCCCAACTGGTTTCACCAACTGGTTTCATATTCCCCAAATTCGTTTTTTTTCTCCCAAACTTTGTTCATTTCCCCAAAATCAAGTTTTTCCAAGGAACTTTTTCCCCAAAATTCCAAGTTCATTTTCCCCAAAATAGGGGTTTTTTTTTTCCCCTCCCAAAATATGTTCATTTTCCTCCACATCGGGTTTTCCCTCGAAACTGGCTTAATTGTACCCAAAGCCGGGTTATTCCGCCCAAAAACTGCTTCATTTTCCTCATAATCGGGTTTTCCCCACAAAATGATTCACTTTCCCCAATACCGGTTACTTTGCCCAGAACTCCATTTTCCACAAAGCCGGGGTTTTTTTCCCATCCCCCCCAAGGAGCAAGTTTATATCTGTTCCTCGGGGAGGCAAGAAGCAGACTGCCGGGATGTGTGTGGGACCGCGGTCAGAGACAGCTTTTTGAGAGGCTTCAGTTCACAGACTTAGCCGGTAAGAGACGGCGCTGTCTCCGGACCACAGTAATGTTTGCAGCCGGAGCCTGGTGTGAAAGCCGGGGAAACAGTGTGAAGGCTGATCAAGAAAGCAAGAGTAGCTCCTCTGTTTGCCTGTATTTGAAAGCCCTCGAGAGAGGAATACCGTGCCGGTAAAATGCTTGCTCTTCTAGCAGCTATTCATGGTAGAACATTCCTGGATTCTTTAAAATCCAGGGGTTTGTTTCTGCTCTCCCTTGGAGAAAACACAAACCCGTGCATTTCAGAGACAGTGCTGTGGATTCCCTGCCTGCTGTGGTAAAACGTTTCATCACTAAGAGTTTGCAGAGGCTGATGAGAATGCACAGGAAAACAGGGATCCCATGTCCTTGAAGCACGAGCAGATCATCTGATAATTTGCCCCTTTAATTACATGTGATGCTAGAAATCGGAACTGAGTGTTCCTCAAGGAGGCAAGAAGCAGACTGCCTGAAGTCTGTGGAACCGCGGCCAGAAACAGCTTTTTGAGAGGCTTCAGTTCACCGAGCTAGCCGGTAAAGGAAGGCGCTGTCTCCGGACCAACGTAATGTTTGCAGACGGAGCTTGGTGTGAAAGCCGGGGAAACAGTGTGAAGGCTGATCAAGAAAGAAAGAGCAGCTTATCCGTTTGCCTGTATTTAAAGCCCTCGAGAGAGGAATACCCTGCCGGTAATATGCTTGCTCCTCTAGCAGCTATTCATAGTAATACATTCCTGGATTCCTTAAAATCCAGGGGATAGTTTCTGCTCTCCCTTGGAGAAAACACAAACCCGTGCAGTTCAGAGAATGTGCTGTGGATTCTCTGCGTAAGAGTTTGCAGAGGCTGATGAGAATGCACAGATAAACAGGGATCCCTCGTCCTTGAAGCACGAGCAGATCATCTGATAATTTGCCCTTTAATTACGTTGTTAGGAGATGAAATGTCATGCTAATACATTTCCCAAACAGCAAGATTATGAGGGATTTAGGACTCGTGGATGCGCTGTGATGTGATGCTAGAAATCGAAACTGAGTGCTCCTCAAGGAGGCAAGTAGCAGACTGCCGGGAAATCTGTGGAACCGAGGCCAGAGACAGCTTTTTGAGAGGCTTCAGTTCAGAGACTTAGCCGGTAAGAGACAGCGCTGTCTCCGGACCATAGTAATGTTTGCAGCCGGAGCTTGGTGTGAAAGCCGGCGTGAACACAGTGAAGGCTGCTCAAGAAAGCAGGAGCAGCTCCTCTGTTTGCCTGTTTTCCTAAGCCTTCGAGACGGAATACCCTGCAGGGTATATGCTTTTTCCTGTAGCAGCTATTCATGGATGAACAAGTCCGGGATGCTTTAGAATCAAGTTCTTAGTCGGGGGGGGGGGGGGGGGGTGTGCATCCTATTTTGGGGAAAATGAACCCAATTTGGGGGAGAAACACCGATTAAGGGGGAAAATGTTCCCAGTTTAAAGGAAAAAAAAACCGATTTTGGGCAAAATGAACCCATTTTGGTGAGAGAAACCTGATTTTGGGGAAAATAAAAGCAGTTTGTGGGGACTAAAACCTGATTTGAGGAAAAATTACCCCGTTCAGGGGGATTAACCCGGTCTTGGAGAAAATGAACACAGGCTGTGGCGGAAATCCTCGATTTTGGGGAAAATGAACCCAGGTAAACGGACAAAATCCGATTTTGGGCCAAATGAAATCAGTTTAGAGAGGGACAAACTGATCTTTTGGGGAAATTAAACTAGTTTGTGTGGAAAAAACGGATTATGGGAAAAAAAAATGAACCCAGTTTGGGTTTTCCCCAAAATGAGTTCCTTTTTTTTTTTTCGTAATTGGGTTTTCCCATCCAAACTGGCTTCATTTTCCCCAATATCAGGTTTTTCCTCCCCAAACTGGGTTCATTTTCCCTAAAATCGGGTTTCTCCCCCCAAACTGCATTCATTTTCCCTCAAATTGTTTTTTTTCCACCAAAAACTGGGTTAATTTCCAAAAAAATCCTTCCCCCCTCCCAAATGTAGGGGAAAAAAACCCCAAAATTTTAGGGGAAATGAACCCATTTTGGGGGAAAATCCTGATTTTCGGGAAAATGAACCCGGTTCGGGTGGAAAAAACCCAATTATAGAAAAAAATGAACTCATTTTGGGGGAAAACCCCTATTTTGGGGAAAATGAAAGCAATTTGGGGGGTAAAAATGGCTATTTGAGTGAAACTTAACCCAGCTTCGGGGTATATATCCTATTTTGGGGAAATGAACCCATTTTGCGTGCAAAAATAGGATTTTGGAGAAAATGAACTGAGTTTGGGGGAAAAAAATCCAAATTAGAGAGAAAATGAAGCCAGTTTGGGAGGAAAAACATGATTTTGGGGAAAGTGAACCCAGTTTGGGGGGAGAAACCCGATTTTGGGGAAAATGAAAGCTGTTTGGAGGGAAAAACCTGATTTGAGGGAAAATTAACGCAGTTCAGGGAGATAAAGACAATTTTGGAGAAAATGCACCCATTTTGGGGTGCAAAAACCCGATTTTGGGGGAAATTAATCCAGCTTACCAGGAAAAAATGGATAACGAGGAAAATGAACCCAGTTTGGGAGAAAAATCCAAATTTAGAGGAAAATGAATCCAGTTTTGGGGTGGAAAACCCGATTTTAGCGGAAAAATGAACCCAGTTTAAGGGAGAAAACCCGATTTTGTGCAAAATGAAGCCATTTGGGGAGGAAAAACTGATTTTGGGGGAAATGAAGCCAGTTTGGTGGAAAAAAATAATTTTTGGGAAAATTGAACCCAGTTTGGGAGCGTAAACCCTATTTGGGGGAAAATGAAAGCAGTTTGGGGGGAAAAATCACAATTTGAGGAAAACTTAACGCAGATCGGGGTATAAATCCAATTTGGGGGAAACTGAACCCATTATTGGGGGGGAAAAAACGATTTTGGGGGCAATAAACCCAGTTTTTGGGGAGGAAACCCGATTTTAGGGAAAATGAACCCAGTTTCATGGAAAAAAATCCGATTTTGGCAAAAATGAACGCAGTTTGGGGAGGAAAAACCTGATTTTGGTGAAAATGAAACCAGGTCTGGTGGGCAAACTCGATTATGGGAAAAAAACGAACTTATTTTGGGTGGAGAAACCCGATTTTGGGGAAAATGTAAGCAGTTTGGGGGCATAAAAACCTGATCTGCGGGAAAATTAACCCTGTTCAGGGGGATAAACCCGATTTTGGAGAAAATGAACGCAGGTTGGGGGGATTAAAAACCGATTTTGAGGAAAATGAACCCAGTTTTGGGCAAAAAAAACCCCGATTTGAGGGAAACCGAACCCAGTTTAGGGCCAAAAAAAAATGATTTTGGGGAAAATTAACCCATTTTTTTGGGGGGGAAGGCTTTTTTTGAAAATGAACCCATTTTTTGGGGGGGGGGGGGGGGGGGAAACCAATTTGAGGGAAAATGAATGCAGTTTGGGGGGAGAAAACCGATTTTAGGGAAAATGAACCCAATTTGAGGAGGAAAAACTTGATATTGGGGAAAATGAACCCAGTTTGGATGGGAAAACCCGATTACGGAAAAAAAATCAACTCATTTTGGGGGAAAAACCCAAACTGGGTTCATTTCTTTTCCCATAATCGGGTTTTTCCACCCAAACTAGTTTAATTTCCCCCAAAATCAATATTTTTCTCCCCAAACTGGTTTCATTTTTCCCAAAATCGGGTTTGGTCCCTTAAACTGGGTTCATTTTCTCCAAAATTGAGAATTTCCCCCCAAACTGGGTTTATTTTCCCAATATCAATTTTCTTTATGCCAAAACTGGGTTCATTTTCACAAAATTTTGCAGGAAATGAATACAGTTTTGTGGGAAAAAAAAACGATTTTGAGGCAAATGAACCCAGTTTGCGGGAAAAAAGTCCAATTTGAGAGAAGAAGAATCCAGTTTGAGGGGGGGAAACCGGATTTGAGGGAAACAGAACCCAGTTTAGGGAAAAGAAACCTGATTTTGGGGAAAATGAACCCATTTTTTTCGGGGAAAAACCCGATTTGTGGAAAAAGAAACCCCTGTTTTCGGGGGGGGGGTGGGGGGGTGGGCAGTGGAAGGATTTTGTGGAAAATGAGCCCAGTTTGGGGGAGGAAACACAATTTGGGGGAAAATGAATGCAGTTTTGGGGGAAAAAAACCCGATTTCAGGGAAAAAGAAACCAGTTTGGGGAGAAAAAACCCAAAATTTTAGGGGAAATGAACCCAGTTTGTTGGGAAAAACCCACAATTTTAGGGGAAACAAACCCGTTTTTTGGGGAAAAAACCCGATTTTGTGGAAAATCAACCCAATATGGGGGGAAGAAACCCGATTTTAGAGAGAATCAAACCAGTTTAAGGGGAAAAAAACTTTTTGGGGAGAATCATTTCAGTTTGCGGGGGAAAAAATGAGTAATGGGGAAAATGAACCCATTTTAGGGGAAAAACCCCAATTTAGAGGAAAATGAACCCAGATTTTTGGGAAAACCCAAAATTAGGGGAAATGAAGACAGTTTGGGGGGGGGGGGAACCCAATTTTGTGGAAAGTGAAACCAGTTTTGGGGGAAAAAAAAGCAGATTTTAGGGAACATGAATGCAGTTTCGTGGAGAAACTCGATTTTGGTGAAAATGAACTCAGTTTGGGGAGGAAAAATCTGGTTTTGGGGCAAACCCCCTATTTTGGGGAAAATGAAAGCAGTTTGGGAGGTAAAAATTGCGATTTGAGTGAAACAACCCACTTTCGGGGTATAAATCCGATTTTGGGGAAAATGAATCCAGTTTTGGGGGGGGAACCTAATTTGGGGGAAATAAACCCAGTTTTCGAGGAGAAAACCCGATTTTGGGGAAAATGAACCCATTTTGCGTGGAAAAATAGGATTTTGGAGAAAATTAACTCAGTTTGGAGGAAAGAAATCCCAATTTGAGAGAAAATGAAGCTAGTTTGGGGGGAAAACCATGATTTTGGGGAAAATGAACCCAGTTTGGGGGGAAAAACCCGTTATGAGAAAAAATTAACGCAGTTCAGGGGGATAAAGACGATTTTAGAGAAAATGGACCAAGTTTGGGGTGCAAAAACCCGATTTTGGGGAAGAGTAACCCACTTTAGGGGAAAAACCCTATTTTGGGGAAAATGATTCCAGTTTGCAGGGAAAAAAAAAATGAGTAATGGAAAAAATGAAACCATTTTGGGGAAAAAACCCCAATTGAGAGGAAAATGAAACCAGTTTTGGGGGGAGAACCCCAATTTTAGGAAAAATGAGACCAGTTTGGGGGGAGAAATCAGATTTTAGGGAAAATGAACCCAGTTTCGTGGGAAAAAATCCGATTTTGGCAAAAATGAACCCAGTTTGGGGAGGAAAAACCTGATTTTGGGGGAAATGAAACCAGGTCTGGTTTGAAAACTCGATTATGGAAAAAAAAATGAACTCATTTTGACTGTGAAAACCCGATTTTGGGGAAAATGAACACAGGTTGGGGGGATAAAACCCGATTTTGAGGAAAATGAACCCAGTTTGGGGGAAAAAAAAAACCGATTTGAGGGAAACTGAACCCAGTTTAGGGCCAAAAATAAACTCATATTGGGGAAAATACCCAAACTGGGTTCATATTTTTCCATAATCGGATTTTCCGCCCAAACTAGTTTAATTTCCCCTCAAATCAGTATTTTTCGCCCCAAATTGGTTTCATTTTGCCCAAAATCAGGTTTTGTCCCTTAAACTGGGTTCGTTTTCTCCAAAATCGGGTTTTCACAACAAACTGGGATCCTTTTCCCAAAAATTGGGGTTCCCCCCCCCAACTGGTTTCATATTCCCCAAATTCGTTTTTTTTCTCCCAAACTTTGTTCATTTCCCCAAAATCAAGTTTTTCCAAGGAACTTTTTCCCCAAAATTCCAAGTTCATTTTCCCCAAAATAGGGTTTTTTTTTTTCCCCTCCCAAAATATGTTCATTTTCCTCCACATCGGGTTTTCCCTCGAAACTGGCTTAATTGTACCCAAAGCCGGGTTATTCCGCCCAAAAACTGCTTCATTTTCCTCATAATCGGGTTTTCCCCACAAAATGATTCACTTTCCCCAATACCGGTTACTTTGCCCAGAACTCCATTTTCCACAAAGCCGGGGTTTTTTTCCCATCCCCCCCAAGGAGCAAGTTTATATCTGTTCCTCGGGGAGGCAAGAAGCAGACTGCCGGGATGTGTGTGGGACCGCGGTCAGAGACAGCTTTTTGAGAGGCTTCAGTTCACAGACTTAGCCGGTAAGAGACGGCGCTGTCTCCGGACCACAGTAATGTTTGCAGCCGGAGCCTGGTGTGAAAGCCGGGGAAACAGTGTGAAGGCTGATCAAGAAAGCAAGAGTAGCTCCTCTGTTTGCCTGTATTTGAAAGCCCTCGAGAGAGGAATACCGTGCCGGTAAAATGCTTGCTCTTCTAGCAGCTATTCATGGTAGAACATTCCTGGATTCTTTAAAATCCAGGGGTTTGTTTCTGCTCTCCCTTGGAGAAAACACAAACCCGTGCATTTCAGAGACAGTGCTGTGGATTCCCTGCCTGCTGTGGTAAAACGTTTCATCACTAAGAGTTTGCAGAGGCTGATGAGAATGCACAGGAAAACAGGGATCCCATGTCCTTGAAGCACGAGCAGATCATCTGATAATTTGCCCCTTTAATTACATGTGATGCTAGAAATCGGAACTGAGTGTTCCTCAAGGAGGCAAGAAGCAGACTGCCTGAAGTCTGTGGAACCGCGGCCAGAAACAGCTTTTTGAGAGGCTTCAGTTCACCGAGCTAGCCGGTAAAGGAAGGCGCTGTCTCCGGACCAACGTAATGTTTGCAGACGGAGCTTGGTGTGAAAGCCGGGGAAACAGTGTGAAGGCTGATCAAGAAAGAAAGAGCAGCTTATCCGTTTGCCTGTATTTAAAGCCCTCGAGAGAGGAATACCCTGCCGGTAATATGCTTGCTCCTCTAGCAGCTATTCATAGTAATACATTCCTGGATTCCTTAAAATCCAGGGGATAGTTTCTGCTCTCCCTTGGAGAAAACACAAACCCGTGCAGTTCAGAGAATGTGCTGTGGATTCTCTGCGTAAGAGTTTGCAGAGGCTGATGAGAATGCACAGATAAACAGGGATCCCTCGTCCTTGAAGCACGAGCAGATCATCTGATAATTTGCCCTTTAATTACGTTGTTAGGAGATGAAATGTCATGCTAATACATTTCCCAAACAGCAAGATTATGAGGGATTTAGGACTCGTGGATGCGCTGTGATGTGATGCTAGAAATCGAAACTGAGTGCTCCTCAAGGAGGCAAGTAGCAGACTGCCGGGAAATCTGTGGAACCGAGGCCAGAGACAGCTTTTTGAGAGGCTTCAGTTCAGAGACTTAGCCGGTAAGAGACAGCGCTGTCTCCGGACCATAGTAATGTTTGCAGCCGGAGCTTGGTGTGAAAGCCGGCGTGAACACAGTGAAGGCTGCTCAAGAAAGCAGGAGCAGCTCCTCTGTTTGCCTGTTTTCCTAAGCCTTCGAGACGGAATACCCTGCAGGGTATATGCTTTTTCCTGTAGCAGCTATTCATGGATGAACAAGTCCGGGATGCTTTAGAATCAAGTTCTTAGTCGGGGGGGGGGGGGGGGGGGGGGGGTGTGCATCCTATTTTGGGGAAAATGAACCCAATTTGGGGGAGAAACACCGATTAAGGGGGAAAATGTTCCCAGTTTAAAGGAAAAAAAAACCGATTTTGGGCAAAATGAACCCATTTTGGTGAGAGAAACCTGATTTTGGGGAAAATAAAAGCAGTTTGTGGGGACTAAAACCTGATTTGAGGAAAAATTACCCCGTTCAGGGGGATTAACCCGGTCTTGGAGAAAATGAACACAGGCTGTGGCGGAAATCCTCGATTTTGGGGAAAATGAACCCAGGTAAACGGACAAAATCCGATTTTGGGCCAAATGAAATCAGTTTAGAGAGGGACAAACTGATCTTTTGGGGAAATTAAACTAGTTTGTGTGGAAAAAACGGATTATGGGAAAAAAAAATGAACCCAGTTTGGGTTTTCCCCAAAATGAGTTCCTTTTTTTTTTTTTCGTAATTGGGTTTTCCCATCCAAACTGGCTTCATTTTCCCCAATATCAGGTTTTTCCTCCCCAAACTGGGTTCATTTTCCCTAAAATCGGGTTTCTCCCCCCAAACTGCATTCATTTTCCCTCAAATTGTTTTTTTTCCACCAAAAACTGGGTTAATTTCCAAAAAAATCCTTCCCCCCTCCCAAATGTAGGGGAAAAAAACCCCAAAATTTTAGGGGAAATGAACCCATTTTGGGGGAAAATCCTGATTTTCGGGAAAATGAACCCGGTTCGGGTGGAAAAAACCCAATTATAGAAAAAAATGAACTCATTTTGGGGGAAAACCCCTATTTTGGGGAAAATGAAAGCAATTTGGGGGGTAAAAATGGCTATTTGAGTGAAACTTAACCCAGCTTCGGGGTATATATCCTATTTTGGGGAAATGAACCCATTTTGCGTGGAAAAATAGGATTTTGGAGAAAATGAACTGAGTTTGGGGGAAAAAAATCCAAATTAGAGAGAAAATGAAGCCAGTTTGGGAGGAAAAACATGATTTTGGGGAAAGTGAACCCAGTTTGGGGGGAGAAACCCGATTTTGGGGAAAATGAAAGCTGTTTGGAGGGAAAAACCTGATTTGAGGGAAAATTAACGCAGTTCAGGGAGATAAAGACAATTTTGGAGAAAATGCACCCATTTTGGGGTGCAAAAACCCGATTTTGGGGGAAATTAATCCAGCTTACCAGGAAAAAATGGATAACGAGGAAAATGAACCCAGTTTGGGAGAAAAATCCAAATTTAGAGGAAAATGAATCCAGTTTTGGGGTGGAAAACCCGATTTTAGCGGAAAAATGAACCCAGTTTAAGGGAGAAAACCCGATTTTGTGCAAAATGAAGCCATTTGGGGAGGAAAAACTGATTTTGGGGGAAATGAAGCCAGTTTGGTGGAAAAAAATAATTTTTGGGAAAATTGAACCCAGTTTGGGAGCGTAAACCCTATTTGGGGGAAAATGAAAGCAGTTTGGGGGGAAAAATCACAATTTGAGGAAAACTTAACGCAGATCGGGGTATAAATCCAATTTGGGGGAAACTGAACCCATTATTGGGGGGGAAAAAACGATTTTGGGGGCAATAAACCCAGTTTTTGGGGAGGAAACCCGATTTTAGGGAAAATGAACCCAGTTTCATGGAAAAAATCCGATTTTGGCAAAAATGAACGCAGTTTGGGGAGGAAAAACCTGATTTTGGTGAAAATGAAACCAGGTCTGGTGGGCAAACTCGATTATGGGAAAAAAACGAACTTATTTTGGGTGGAGAAACCCGATTTTGGGGAAAATGTAAGCAGTTTGGGGGCATAAAAACCTGATCTGCGGGAAAATTAACCCTGTTCAGGGGGATAAACCCGATTTTGGAGAAAATGAACGCAGGTTGGGGGGATTAAAAACCGATTTTGAGGAAAATGAACCCAGTTTTGGGGGGGGGGAACCCAATTTGAGGGAAAATGAATGCAGTTTGGGGGGAGAAAACCGATTTTAGGGAAAATGAACCCAGTTTGAGGAGGAAAAATTTGATATTGGGGAAAATGAACCCAGTTTGGATGGGAAAACCCGATTACGGAAAAAAAATCAACTCATTTTGGGGGAAAAACCCAAACTGGGTTCATTTCTTTTCCCATAATCGGGTTTTTCCACCCAAACTAGTTTAATTTCCCCTCAAATCAGTATTTTTCGCCCCAAATTGGTTTCATTTTGCCCAAAATCAGGTTTTGTCCCTTAAACTGGGTTCGTTTTCTCCAAAATCGGGTTTTCACAATAAACTGGGATCCTTTTCCCAAAAATTGGGGTTTCCCCCCCCCAACTGGTTTCATATTCCCCAAATTCGTTTTTTTTTCTCCCAAACTTTGTTCATTTCCCCAAAATCAAGTTTTTCCAAGGAACTTTTTCCCCAAAATTCCAAGTTCATTTTCCCCAAAATAGGGGTTTTTTTTTTTCCCCTCCCAAAATATGTTCATTTTCCTCCACATCGGGTTTTCCCTCGAAACTGGCTTAATTGTACCCAAAGCCGGGTTATTCCGCCCAAAAACTGCTTCATTTTCCTCATAATCGGGTTTTCCCCACAAAATGATTCACTTTCCCCAATACCGGTTACTTTGCCCAGAACTCCATTTTCCACAAAGCCGGGGTTTTTTTCCCATCCCCCCCAAGGAGCAAGTTTATATCTGTTCCTCGGGGAGGCAAGAAGCAGACTGCCGGGATGTGTGTGGGACCGCGGTCAGAGACAGCTTTTTGAGAGGCTTCAGTTCACAGACTTAGCCGGTAAGAGACGGCGCTGTCTCCGGACCACAGTAATGTTTGCAGCCGGAGCCTGGTGTGAAAGCCGGGGAAACAGTGTGAAGGCTGATCAAGAAAGCAAGAGTAGCTCCTCTGTTTGCCTGTATTTGAAAGCCCTCGAGAGAGGAATACCGTGCCGGTAAAATGCTTGCTCTTCTAGCAGCTATTCATGGTAGAACATTCCTGGATTCTTTAAAATCCAGGGGTTTGTTTCTGCTCTCCCTTGGAGAAAACACAAACCCGTGCATTTCAGAGACAGTGCTGTGGATTCCCTGCCTGCTGTGGTAAAACGTTTCATCACTAAGAGTTTGCAGAGGCTGATGAGAATGCACAGGAAAACAGGGATCCCATGTCCTTGAAGCACGAGCAGATCATCTGATAATTTGCCCCTTTAATTACATGTGATGCTAGAAATCGGAACTGAGTGTTCCTCAAGGAGGCAAGAAGCAGACTGCCTGAAGTCTGTGGAACCGCGGCCAGAAACAGCTTTTTGAGAGGCTTCAGTTCACCGAGCTAGCCGGTAAAGGAAGGCGCTGTCTCCGGACCAACGTAATGTTTGCAGACGGAGCTTGGTGTGAAAGCCGGGGAAACAGTGTGAAGGCTGATCAAGAAAGAAAGAGCAGCTTATCCGTTTGCCTGTATTTAAAGCCCTCGAGAGAGGAATACCCTGCCGGTAATATGCTTGCTCCTCTAGCAGCTATTCATAGTAATACATTCCTGGATTCCTTAAAATCCAGGGGATAGTTTCTGCTCTCCCTTGGAGAAAACACAAACCCGTGCAGTTCAGAGAATGTGCTGTGGATTCTCTGCGTAAGAGTTTGCAGAGGCTGATGAGAATGCACAGATAAACAGGGATCCCTCGTCCTTGAAGCACGAGCAGATCATCTGATAATTTGCCCTTTAATTACGTTGTTAGGAGATGAAATGTCATGCTAATACATTTCCCAAACAGCAAGATTATGAGGGATTTAGGACTCGTGGATGCGCTGTGATGTGATGCTAGAAATCGAAACTGAGTGCTCCTCAAGGAGGCAAGTAGCAGACTGCCGGGAAATCTGTGGAACCGAGGCCAGAGACAGCTTTTTGAGAGGCTTCAGTTCAGAGACTTAGCCGGTAAGAGACAGCGCTGTCTCCGGACCATAGTAATGTTTGCAGCCGGAGCTTGGTGTGAAAGCCGGCGTGAACACAGTGAAGGCTGCTCAAGAAAGCAGGAGCAGCTCCTCTGTTTGCCTGTTTTCCTAAGCCTTCGAGACGGAATACCCTGCAGGGTATATGCTTTTTCCTGTAGCAGCTATTCATGGATGAACAAGTCCGGGATGCTTTAGAATCAAGTTCTTAGTCGGGGGGGGGGGGGGGGGTGTGCATCCTATTTTGGGGAAAATGAACCCAATTTGGGGGAGAAACACCGATTAAGGGGGAAAATGTTCCCAGTTTAAAGGAAAAAAAAACCGATTTTGGGCAAAATGAACCCATTTTGGTGAGAGAAACCTGATTTTGGGGAAAATAAAAGCAGTTTGTGGGGACTAAAACCTGATTTGAGGAAAAATTACCCCGTTCAGGGGGATTAACCCGGTCTTGGAGAAAATGAACACAGGCTGTGGCGGAAATCCTCGATTTTGGGGAAAATGAACCCAGGTAAACGGACAAAATCCGATTTTGGGCCAAATGAAATCAGTTTAGAGAGGGACAAACTGATCTTTTGGGGAAATTAAACTAGTTTGTGTGGAAAAAACGGATTATGGGAAAAAAAAATGAACCCAGTTTGGGTTTTCCCCAAAATGAGTTCCTTTTTTTTTTTTTCGTAATTGGGTTTTCCCATCCAAACTGGCTTCATTTTCCCCAATATCAGGTTTTTCCTCCCCAAACTGGGTTCATTTTCCCTAAAATCGGGTTTCTCCCCCCAAACTGCATTCATTTTCCCTCAAATTGGTTTTTTTCCACCAAAAACTGGGTTAATTTCCAAAAAAATCCTTCCCCCCTCCCAAATGTAGGGGAAAAAAACCCCAAAATTTTAGGGGAAATGAACCCATTTTGGGGGAAAATCCTGATTTTCGGGAAAATGAACCCGGTTCGGGTGGAAAAAACCCAATTATAGAAAAAAATGAACTCATTTTGGGGGAAAACCCCTATTTTGGGGAAAATGAAAGCAATTTGGGGGGTAAAAATGGCTATTTGAGTGAAACTTAACCCAGCTTCGGGGTATATATCCTATTTTGGGGAAATGAACCCATTTTGCGTGGAAAAATAGGATTTTGGAGAAAATGAACTGAGTTTGGGGGAAAAAAATCCAAATTAGAGAGAAAATGAAGCCAGTTTGGGAGGAAAAACATGATTTTGGGGAAAGTGAACCCAGTTTGGGGGGAGAAACCCGATTTTGGGGAAAATGAAAGCTGTTTGGAGGGAAAAACCTGATTTGAGGGAAAATTAACGCAGTTCAGGGAGATAAAGACAATTTTGGAGAAAATGCACCCATTTTGGGGTGCAAAAACCCGATTTTGGGGGAAATTAATCCAGCTTACCAGGAAAAAATGGATAACGAGGAAAATGAACCCAGTTTGGGAGAAAAATCCAAATTTAGAGGAAAATGAATCCAGTTTTGGGGTGGAAAACCCGATTTTAGCGGAAAAATGAACCCAGTTTAAGGGAGAAAACCCGATTTTGTGCAAAATGAAGCCATTTGGGGAGGAAAAACTGATTTTGGGGGAAATGAAGCCAGTTTGGTGGAAAAAAATAATTTTTGGGAAAATTGAACCCAGTTTGGGAGCGTAAACCCTATTTGGGGGAAAATGAAAGCAGTTTGGGGGGAAAAATCACAATTTGAGGAAAACTTAACGCAGATCGGGGTATAAATCCAATTTGGGGGAAACTGAACCCATTATTGGGGGGGAAAAAACGATTTTGGGGGCAATAAACCCAGTTTTTGGGGAGGAAACCCGATTTTAGGGAAAATGAACCCAGTTTCATGGAAAAAATCCGATTTTGGCAAAAATGAACGCAGTTTGGGGAGGAAAAACCTGATTTTGGTGAAAATGAAACCAGGTCTGGTGGGCAAACTCGATTATGGGAAAAAAACGAACTTATTTTGGGTGGAGAAACCCGATTTTGGGGAAAATGTAAGCAGTTTGGGGGCATAAAAACCTGATCTGCGGGAAAATTAACCCTGTTCAGGGGGATAAACCCGATTTTGGAGAAAATGAACGCAGGTTGGGGGGATTAAAAACCGATTTTGAGGAAAATGAACCCAGTTTTGGGGGGGGGGAACCCAATTTGAGGGAAAATGAATGCAGTTTGGGGGGAGAAAACCGATTTTAGGGAAAATGAACCCAGTTTGAGGAGGAAAAATTTGATATTGGGGAAAATGAACCCAGTTTGGATGGGAAAACCCGATTACGGAAAAAAAATCAACTCATTTTGGGGGAAAAACCCAAACTGGGTTCATTTCTTTTCCCATAATCGGGTTTTTCCACCCAAACTAGTTTAATTTCCCCTCAAATCAGTATTTTTCGCCCCAAATTGGTTTCATTTTGCCCAAAATCAGGTTTTGTCCCTTAAACTGGGTTCGTTTTCTCCAAAATCGGGTTTTCACAACAAACTGGGATCCTTTTCCCAAAAATTGGGGTTCCCCCCCCCAACTGGTTTCATATTCCCCAAATTCGTTTTTTTTCTCCCAAACTTTGTTCATTTCCCCAAAATCAAGTTTTTCCAAGGAACTTTTTCCCCAAAATTCCAAGTTCATTTTCCCCAAAATAGGGTTTTTTTTTTTCCCCTCCCAAAATATGTTCATTTTCCTCCACATCGGGTTTTCCCTCGAAACTGGCTTAATTGTACCCAAAGCCGGGTTATTCCGCCCAAAAACTGCTTCATTTTCCTCATAATCGGGTTTTCCCCACAAAATGATTCACTTTCCCCAATACCGGTTACTTTGCCCAGAACTCCATTTTCCACAAAGCCGGGGTTTTTTTCCCATCCCCCCCAAGGAGCAAGTTTATATCTGTTCCTCGGGGAGGCAAGAAGCAGACTGCCGGGATGTGTGTGGGACCGCGGTCAGAGACAGCTTTTTGAGAGGCTTCAGTTCACAGACTTAGCCGGTAAGAGACGGCGCTGTCTCCGGACCACAGTAATGTTTGCAGCCGGAGCCTGGTGTGAAAGCCGGGGAAACAGTGTGAAGGCTGATCAAGAAAGCAAGAGTAGCTCCTCTGTTTGCCTGTATTTGAAAGCCCTCGAGAGAGGAATACCGTGCCGGTAAAATGCTTGCTCTTCTAGCAGCTATTCATGGTAGAACATTCCTGGATTCTTTAAAATCCAGGGGTTTGTTTCTGCTCTCCCTTGGAGAAAACACAAACCCGTGCATTTCAGAGACAGTGCTGTGGATTCCCTGCCTGCTGTGGTAAAACGTTTCATCACTAAGAGTTTGCAGAGGCTGATGAGAATGCACAGGAAAACAGGGATCCCATGTCCTTGAAGCACGAGCAGATCATCTGATAATTTGCCCCTTTAATTACATGTGATGCTAGAAATCGGAACTGAGTGTTCCTCAAGGAGGCAAGAAGCAGACTGCCTGAAGTCTGTGGAACCGCGGCCAGAAACAGCTTTTTGAGAGGCTTCAGTTCACCGAGCTAGCCGGTAAAGGAAGGCGCTGTCTCCGGACCAACGTAATGTTTGCAGACGGAGCTTGGTGTGAAAGCCGGGGAAACAGTGTGAAGGCTGATCAAGAAAGAAAGAGCAGCTTATCCGTTTGCCTGTATTTAAAGCCCTCGAGAGAGGAATACCCTGCCGGTAATATGCTTGCTCCTCTAGCAGCTATTCATAGTAATACATTCCTGGATTCCTTAAAATCCAGGGGATAGTTTCTGCTCTCCCTTGGAGAAAACACAAACCCGTGCAGTTCAGAGAATGTGCTGTGGATTCTCTGCGTAAGAGTTTGCAGAGGCTGATGAGAATGCACAGATAAACAGGGATCCCTCGTCCTTGAAGCACGAGCAGATCATCTGATAATTTGCCCTTTAATTACGTTGTTAGGAGATGAAATGTCATGCTAATACATTTCCCAAACAGCAAGATTATGAGGGATTTAGGACTCGTGGATGCGCTGTGATGTGATGCTAGAAATCGAAACTGAGTGCTCCTCAAGGAGGCAAGTAGCAGACTGCCGGGAAATCTGTGGAACCGAGGCCAGAGACAGCTTTTTGAGAGGCTTCAGTTCAGAGACTTAGCCGGTAAGAGACAGCGCTGTCTCCGGACCATAGTAATGTTTGCAGCCGGAGCTTGGTGTGAAAGCCGGCGTGAACACAGTGAAGGCTGCTCAAGAAAGCAGGAGCAGCTCCTCTGTTTGCCTGTTTTCCTAAGCCTTCGAGACGGAATACCCTGCAGGGTATATGCTTTTTCCTGTAGCAGCTATTCATGGATGAACAAGTCCGGGATGCTTTAGAATCAAGTTCTTAGTCGGGGGGGGGGGGGGGGGGGGGGGGTGTGCATCCTATTTTGGGGAAAATGAACCCAATTTGGGGGAGAAACACCGATTAAGGGGGAAAATGTTCCCAGTTTAAAGGAAAAAAAAACCGATTTTGGGCAAAATGAACCCATTTTGGTGAGAGAAACCTGATTTTGGGGAAAATAAAAGCAGTTTGTGGGGACTAAAACCTGATTTGAGGAAAAATTACCCCGTTCAGGGGGATTAACCCGGTCTTGGAGAAAATGAACACAGGCTGTGGCGGAAATCCTCGATTTTGGGGAAAATGAACCCAGGTAAACGGACAAAATCCGATTTTGGGCCAAATGAAATCAGTTTAGAGAGGGACAAACTGATCTTTTGGGGAAATTAAACTAGTTTGTGTGGAAAAAACGGATTATGGGAAAAAAAAATGAACCCAGTTTGGGTTTTCCCCAAAATGAGTTCCTTTTTTTTTTTTTCGTAATTGGGTTTTCCCATCCAAACTGGCTTCATTTTCCCCAATATCAGGTTTTTCCTCCCCAAACTGGGTTCATTTTCCCTAAAATCGGGTTTCTCCCCCCAAACTGCATTCATTTTCCCTCAAATTGTTTTTTTTCCACCAAAAACTGGGTTAATTTCCAAAAAAATCCTTCCCCCCTCCCAAATGTAGGGGAAAAAAACCCCAAAATTTTAGGGGAAATGAACCCATTTTGGGGGAAAATCCTGATTTTCGGGAAAATGAACCCGGTTCGGGTGGAAAAAACCCAATTATAGAAAAAAATGAACTCATTTTGGGGGAAAACCCCTATTTTGGGGAAAATGAAAGCAATTTGGGGGGTAAAAATGGCTATTTGAGTGAAACTTAACCCAGCTTCGGGGTATATATCCTATTTTGGGGAAATGAACCCATTTTGCGTGGAAAAATAGGATTTTGGAGAAAATGAACTGAGTTTGGGGGAAAAAAATCCAAATTAGAGAGAAAATGAAGCCAGTTTGGGAGGAAAAACATGATTTTGGGGAAAGTGAACCCAGTTTGGGGGGAGAAACCCGATTTTGGGGAAAATGAAAGCTGTTTGGAGGGAAAAACCTGATTTGAGGGAAAATTAACGCAGTTCAGGGAGATAAAGACAATTTTGGAGAAAATGCACCCATTTTGGGGTGCAAAAACCCGATTTTGGGGGAAATTAATCCAGCTTACCAGGAAAAAATGGATAACGAGGAAAATGAACCCAGTTTGGGAGAAAAATCCAAATTTAGAGGAAAATGAATCCAGTTTTGGGGTGGAAAACCCGATTTTAGCGGAAAAATGAACCCAGTTTAAGGGAGAAAACCCGATTTTGTGCAAAATGAAGCCATTTGGGGAGGAAAAACTGATTTTGGGGGAAATGAAGCCAGTTTGGTGGAAAAAAATAATTTTTGGGAAAATTGAACCCAGTTTGGGAGCGTAAACCCTATTTGGGGGAAAATGAAAGCAGTTTGGGGGGAAAAATCACAATTTGAGGAAAACTTAACGCAGATCGGGGTATAAATCCAATTTGGGGGAAACTGAACCCATTATTGGGGGGGAAAAAACGATTTTGGGGGCAATAAACCCAGTTTTTGGGGAGGAAACCCGATTTTAGGGAAAATGAACCCAGTTTCATGGAAAAAATCCGATTTTGGCAAAAATGAACGCAGTTTGGGGAGGAAAAACCTGATTTTGGTGAAAATGAAACCAGGTCTGGTGGGCAAACTCGATTATGGGAAAAAAACGAACTTATTTTGGGTGGAGAAACCCGATTTTGGGGAAAATGTAAGCAGTTTGGGGGCATAAAAACCTGATCTGCGGGAAAATTAACCCTGTTCAGGGGGATAAACCCGATTTTGGAGAAAATGAACGCAGGTTGGGGGGATTAAAAACCGATTTTGAGGAAAATGAACCCAGTTTTGGGGGGGGGGAACCCAATTTGAGGGAAAATGAATGCAGTTTGGGGGGAGAAAACCGATTTTAGGGAAAATGAACCCAGTTTGAGGAGGAAAAATTTGATATTGGGGAAAATGAACCCAGTTTGGATGGGAAAACCCGATTACGGAAAAAAAATCAACTCATTTTGGGGGAAAAACCCAAACTGGGTTCATTTCTTTTCCCATAATCGGGTTTTTCCACCCAAACTAGTTTAATTTCCCCTCAAATCAGTATTTTTCGCCCCAAATTGGTTTCATTTTGCCCAAAATCAGGTTTTGTCCCTTAAACTGGGTTCGTTTTCTCCAAAATCGGGTTTTCACAATAAACTGGGATCCTTTTCCCAAAAATTGGGGTTTCCCCCCCCCAACTGGTTTCATATTCCCCAAATTCGTTTTTTTTTCTCCCAAACTTTGTTCATTTCCCCAAAATCAAGTTTTTCCAAGGAACTTTTTCCCCAAAATTCCAAGTTCATTTTCCCCAAAATAGGGGTTTTTTTTTTTCCCCTCCCAAAATATGTTCATTTTCCTCCACATCGGGTTTTCCCTCGAAACTGGCTTAATTGTACCCAAAGCCGGGTTATTCCGCCCAAAAACTGCTTCATTTTCCTCATAATCGGGTTTTCCCCACAAAATGATTCACTTTCCCCAATACCGGTTACTTTGCCCAGAACTCCATTTTCCACAAAGCCGGGGTTTTTTTCCCATCCCCCCCAAGGAGCAAGTTTATATCTGTTCCTCGGGGAGGCAAGAAGCAGACTGCCGGGATGTGTGTGGGACCGCGGTCAGAGACAGCTTTTTGAGAGGCTTCAGTTCACAGACTTAGCCGGTAAGAGACGGCGCTGTCTCCGGACCACAGTAATGTTTGCAGCCGGAGCCTGGTGTGAAAGCCGGGGAAACAGTGTGAAGGCTGATCAAGAAAGCAAGAGTAGCTCCTCTGTTTGCCTGTATTTGAAAGCCCTCGAGAGAGGAATACCGTGCCGGTAAAATGCTTGCTCTTCTAGCAGCTATTCATGGTAGAACATTCCTGGATTCTTTAAAATCCAGGGGTTTGTTTCTGCTCTCCCTTGGAGAAAACACAAACCCGTGCATTTCAGAGACAGTGCTGTGGATTCCCTGCCTGCTGTGGTAAAACGTTTCATCACTAAGAGTTTGCAGAGGCTGATGAGAATGCACAGGAAAACAGGGATCCCATGTCCTTGAAGCACGAGCAGATCATCTGATAATTTGCCCCTTTAATTACATGTGATGCTAGAAATCGGAACTGAGTGTTCCTCAAGGAGGCAAGAAGCAGACTGCCTGAAGTCTGTGGAACCGCGGCCAGAAACAGCTTTTTGAGAGGCTTCAGTTCACCGAGCTAGCCGGTAAAGGAAGGCGCTGTCTCCGGACCAACGTAATGTTTGCAGACGGAGCTTGGTGTGAAAGCCGGGGAAACAGTGTGAAGGCTGATCAAGAAAGAAAGAGCAGCTTATCCGTTTGCCTGTATTTAAAGCCCTCGAGAGAGGAATACCCTGCCGGTAATATGCTTGCTCCTCTAGCAGCTATTCATAGTAATACATTCCTGGATTCCTTAAAATCCAGGGGATAGTTTCTGCTCTCCCTTGGAGAAAACACAAACCCGTGCAGTTCAGAGAATGTGCTGTGGATTCTCTGCGTAAGAGTTTGCAGAGGCTGATGAGAATGCACAGATAAACAGGGATCCCTCGTCCTTGAAGCACGAGCAGATCATCTGATAATTTGCCCTTTAATTACGTTGTTAGGAGATGAAATGTCATGCTAATACATTTCCCAAACAGCAAGATTATGAGGGATTTAGGACTCGTGGATGCGCTGTGATGTGATGCTAGAAATCGAAACTGAGTGCTCCTCAAGGAGGCAAGTAGCAGACTGCCGGGAAATCTGTGGAACCGAGGCCAGAGACAGCTTTTTGAGAGGCTTCAGTTCAGAGACTTAGCCGGTAAGAGACAGCGCTGTCTCCGGACCATAGTAATGTTTGCAGCCGGAGCTTGGTGTGAAAGCCGGCGTGAACACAGTGAAGGCTGCTCAAGAAAGCAGGAGCAGCTCCTCTGTTTGCCTGTTTTCCTAAGCCTTCGAGACGGAATACCCTGCAGGGTATATGCTTTTTCCTGTAGCAGCTATTCATGGATGAACAAGTCCGGGATGCTTTAGAATCAAGTTCTTAGTCGGGGGGGGGGGGGGGGGTGTGCATCCTATTTTGGGGAAAATGAACCCAATTTGGGGGAGAAACACCGATTAAGGGGGAAAATGTTCCCAGTTTAAAGGAAAAAAAAACCGATTTTGGGCAAAATGAACCCATTTTGGTGAGAGAAACCTGATTTTGGGGAAAATAAAAGCAGTTTGTGGGGACTAAAACCTGATTTGAGGAAAAATTACCCCGTTCAGGGGGATTAACCCGGTCTTGGAGAAAATGAACACAGGCTGTGGCGGAAATCCTCGATTTTGGGGAAAATGAACCCAGGTAAACGGACAAAATCCGATTTTGGGCCAAATGAAATCAGTTTAGAGAGGGACAAACTGATCTTTTGGGGAAATTAAACTAGTTTGTGTGGAAAAAACGGATTATGGGAAAAAAAAATGAACCCAGTTTGGGTTTTCCCCAAAATGAGTTCCTTTTTTTTTTTTTCGTAATTGGGTTTTCCCATCCAAACTGGCTTCATTTTCCCCAATATCAGGTTTTTCCTCCCCAAACTGGGTTCATTTTCCCTAAAATCGGGTTTCTCCCCCCAAACTGCATTCATTTTCCCTCAAATTGTTTTTTTTCCACCAAAAACTGGGTTAATTTCCAAAAAAATCCTTCCCCCCTCCCAAATGTAGGGGAAAAAAACCCCAAAATTTTAGGGGAAATGAACCCATTTTGGGGGAAAATCCTGATTTTCGGGAAAATGAACCCGGTTCGGGTGGAAAAAACCCAATTATAGAAAAAAATGAACTCATTTTGGGGGAAAACCCCTATTTTGGGGAAAATGAAAGCAATTTGGGGGGTAAAAATGGCTATTTGAGTGAAACTTAACCCAGCTTCGGGGTATATATCCTATTTTGGGGAAATGAACCCATTTTGCGTGGAAAAATAGGATTTTGGAGAAAATGAACTGAGTTTGGGGGAAAAAAATCCAAATTAGAGAGAAAATGAAGCCAGTTTGGGAGGAAAAACATGATTTTGGGGAAAGTGAACCCAGTTTGGGGGGAGAAACCCGATTTTGGGGAAAATGAAAGCTGTTTGGAGGGAAAAACCTGATTTGAGGGAAAATTAACGCAGTTCAGGGAGATAAAGACAATTTTGGAGAAAATGCACCCATTTTGGGGTGCAAAAACCCGATTTTGGGGGAAATTAATCCAGCTTACCAGGAAAAAATGGATAACGAGGAAAATGAACCCAGTTTGGGAGAAAAATCCAAATTTAGAGGAAAATGAATCCAGTTTTGGGGTGGAAAACCCGATTTTAGCGGAAAAATGAACCCAGTTTAAGGGAGAAAACCCGATTTTGTGCAAAATGAAGCCATTTGGGGAGGAAAAACTGATTTTGGGGGAAATGAAGCCAGTTTGGTGGAAAAAAATAATTTTTGGGAAAATTGAACCCAGTTTGGGAGCGTAAACCCTATTTGGGGGAAAATGAAAGCAGTTTGGGGGGAAAAATCACAATTTGAGGAAAACTTAACGCAGATCGGGGTATAAATCCAATTTGGGGGAAACTGAACCCATTATTGGGGGGGAAAAAACGATTTTGGGGGCAATAAACCCAGTTTTTGGGGAGGAAACCCGATTTTAGGGAAAATGAACCCAGTTTCATGGAAAAAATCCGATTTTGGCAAAAATGAACGCAGTTTGGGGAGGAAAAACCTGATTTTGGTGAAAATGAAACCAGGTCTGGTGGGCAAACTCGATTATGGGAAAAAAACGAACTTATTTTGGGTGGAGAAACCCGATTTTGGGGAAAATGTAAGCAGTTTGGGGGCATAAAAACCTGATCTGCGGGAAAATTAACCCTGTTCAGGGGGATAAACCCGATTTTGGAGAAAATGAACGCAGGTTGGGGGGATTAAAAACCGATTTTGAGGAAAATGAACCCAGTTTTGGGGGGGGGGAACCCAATTTGAGGGAAAATGAATGCAGTTTGGGGGGAGAAAACCGATTTTAGGGAAAATGAACCCAGTTTGAGGAGGAAAAATTTGATATTGGGGAAAATGAACCCAGTTTGGATGGGAAAACCCGATTACGGAAAAAAAATCAACTCATTTTGGGGGAAAAACCCAAACTGGGTTCATTTCTTTTCCCATAATCGGGTTTTTCCACCCAAACTAGTTTAATTTCCCCTCAAATCAGTATTTTTCGCCCCAAATTGGTTTCATTTTGCCCAAAATCAGGTTTTGTCCCTTAAACTGGGTTCGTTTTCTCCGAAATCGGGTTTTCACAACAAACTGGGATCCTTTTCCCAAAAATTGGGGTTTCCCCCCCCCAACTGGTTTCATATTCCCCAAATTCGTTTTTTTTTCTCCCAAACTTTGTTCATTTCCCCAAAATCAAGTTTTTCCAAGGAACTTTTTCCCCAAAATTCAAAGTTCATTTTCCCCAAAATAGGGTTTTTTTTTTTTCCCCTCCCAAAATATGTTCATTTTCCTCCACATCGGGTTTTCCCTCGAAACTGGCTTAATTGTACCCAAAGCCGGGTTATTCCGCCCAAAAACTGCTTCATTTTCCTCATAATCGGGTTTTCCCCACAAAATGATTCACTTTCCCCAATACCGGTTACTTTGCCCAGAACTCCATTTTCCACAAAGCCGGGGTTTTTTTCCCATCCCCCCCAAGGAGCAAGTTTATATCTGTTCCTCGGGGAGGCAAGAAGCAGACTGCCGGGATGTGTGTGGGACCGCGGTCAGAGACAGCTTTTTGAGAGGCTTCAGTTCACAGACTTAGCCGGTAAGAGACGGCGCTGTCTCCGGACCACAGTAATGTTTGCAGCCGGAGCCTGGTGTGAAAGCCGGGGAAACAGTGTGAAGGCTGATCAAGAAAGCAAGAGTAGCTCCTCTGTTTGCCTGTATTTGAAAGCCCTCGAGAGAGGAATACCGTGCCGGTAAAATGCTTGCTCTTCTAGCAGCTATTCATGGTAGAACATTCCTGGATTCTTTAAAATCCAGGGGTTTGTTTCTGCTCTCCCTTGGAGAAAACACAAACCCGTGCATTTCAGAGACAGTGCTGTGGATTCCCTGCCTGCTGTGGTAAAACGTTTCATCACTAAGAGTTTGCAGAGGCTGATGAGAATGCACAGGAAAACAGGGATCCCATGTCCTGGAAGCACGAGCAGATCATCTGATAATTTGCCCCTTTAATTACATGTGATGCTAGAAATCGGAACTGAGTGTTCCTCAAGGAGGCAAGAAGCAGACTGCCTGAAGTCTGTGGAACCGCGGCCAGAAACAGCTTTTTGAGAGGCTTCAGTTCACCGAGCTAGCCGGTAAAGGAAGGCGCTGTCTCCGGACCAACGTAATGTTTGCAGACGGAGCTTGGTGTGAAAGCCGGGGAAACAGTGTGAAGGCTGATCAAGAAAGAAAGAGCAGCTTATCCGTTTGCCTGTATTTAAAGCCCTCGAGAGAGGAATACCCTGCCGGTAATATGCTTGCTCCTCTAGCAGCTATTCATAGTAATACATTCCTGGATTCCTTAAAATCCAGGGGATAGTTTCTGCTCTCCCTTGGAGAAAACACAAACCCGTGCAGTTCAGAGAATGTGCTGTGGATTCTCTGCGTAAGAGTTTGCAGAGGCTGATGAGAATGCACAGATAAACAGGGATCCCTCGTCCTTGAAGCACGAGCAGATCATCTGATAATTTGCCCTTTAATTACGTTGTTAGGAGATGAAATGTCATGCTAATACATTTCCCAAACAGCAAGATTATGAGGGATTTAGGACTCGTGGATGCGCTGTGATGTGATGCTAGAAATCGAAACTGAGTGCTCCTCAAGGAGGCAAGTAGCAGACTGCCGGGAAATCTGTGGAACCGAGGCCAGAGACAGCTTTTTGAGAGGCTTCAGTTCAGAGACTTAGCCGGTAAGAGACAGCGCTGTCTCCGGACCATAGTAATGTTTGCAGCCGGAGCTTGGTGTGAAAGCCGGCGTGAACACAGTGAAGGCTGCTCAAGAAAGCAGGAGCAGCTCCTCTGTTTGCCTGTTTTCCTAAGCCTTCGAGACGGAATACCCTGCAGGGTATATGCTTTTTCCTGTAGCAGCTATTCATGGATGAACAAGTCCGGGATGCTTTAGAATCAAGTTCTTAGTCGGGGGGGGGGGGGGGGGGGGGTGTGTGCATCCTATTTTGGGGAAAATGAACCCAATTTGGGGGAGAAACACCGATTAAGGGGGAAAATGTTCCCAGTTTAAAGGAAAAAAAAACCGATTTTGGGCAAAATGAACCCATTTTGGTGAGAGAAACCTGATTTTGGGGAAAATAAAAGCAGTTTGTGGGGACTAAAACCTGATTTGAGGAAAAATTACCCCGTTCAGGGGGATTAACCCGGTCTTGGAGAAAATGAACACAGGCTGTGGCGGAAATCCTCGATTTTGGGGAAAATGAACCCAGGTAAACGGACAAAATCCGATTTTGGGCCAAATGAAATCAGTTTAGAGAGGGACAAACTGATCTTTTGGGGAAATTAAACTAGTTTGTGTGGAAAAAAACGGATTATGGGAAAAAAAAATGAACCCAGTTTGGGTTTTCCCCAAAATGAGTTCCTTTTTTTTTTTTCGTAATTGGGTTTTCCCATCCAAACTGGGTTCATTTTCCCCAATATCAGGTTTTTCCTCCCCAAACTGGGTTCATTTTCCCTAAAATCGGGTTTCTCCCCCCAAACTGCATTCATTTTCCCTCAAATTGGTTTTTTTCCACCAAAAACTGGGTTAATTTCCAAAAAAATCCTTCCCCCCTCCCAAATGTAGGGGAAAAAAACCCCAAAATTTTAGGGGAAATGAACCCATTTTGGGGGAAAATCCTGATTTTCGGGAAAATGAACCCGGTTCGGGTGGAAAAAACCCAATTATAGAAAAAAATGAACTCATTTTGGGGGAAAACCCCTATTTTGGGGAAAATGAAAGCAATTTGGGGGGTAAAAATGGCTATTTGAGTGAAACTTAACCCAGCTTCGGGGTATATATCCTATTTTGGGGAAATGAACCCATTTTGCGTGGAAAAATAGGATTTTGGAGAAAATGAACTGAGTTTGGGGGAAAAAAATCCAAATTAGAGAGAAAATGAAGCCAGTTTGGGAGGAAAAACATGATTTTGGGGAAAGTGAACCCAGTTTGGGGGGAGAAACCCGATTTTGGGGAAAATGAGAGCTGTTTGGAGGGAAAAACCTGATTTGAGGGAAAATTAACGCAGTTAAGGGAGATAAAGACAATTTTGGAGAAAATGCACCCATTTTGGGGTGCTAAAACCCGATTTTGGGGGAAATTAATCCAGCTTACCAGGAAAAAATGGATAACGAGGAAAATGAACCCAGTTTGGGAGAAAAATCCAAATTTAGAGGAAAATGAATCCAGTTTTGGGGTGGAAAACCCGATTTTAGCGGAAAAATGAACCCAGTTTAAGGGAGAAAACCCGATTTTGTGCAAAATGAAGCCATTTGGGGAGGAAAAACTGATTTTGGGGGAAATGAAGCCAGTTTGGTGGAAAAAAATAATTTTTGGGAAAATTGAACCCAGTTTGGGAGCGTAAACCCTATTTGGGGGAAAATGAAAGCAGTTTGGGGGGAAAAAATCACAATTTGAGGAAAACTTAACGCAGATCGGGGTATAAATCCAATTTGGGGGAAACTGAACCCATTATTGGGGGGGAAAAAACGATTTTGGGGGCAATAAACCCAGTTTTTGGGGAGGAAACCCGATTTTAGGGAAAATGAACCCAGTTTCATGGAAAAAATCCGATTTTGGCAAAAATGAACGCAGTTTGGGGAGGAAAAACCTGATTTTGGTGAAAATGAAACCAGGTCTGGTGGGCAAACTCGATTATGGGAAAAAAACGAACTTATTTTGGGTGGAGAAACCCGATTTTGGGGAAAATGTAAGCAGTTTGGGGGCATAAAAACCTGATCTGCGGGAAAATTAACCCTGTTCAGGGGGATAAACCCGATTTTGGAGAAAATGAACGCAGGTTGGGGGGATTAAAAAACGATTTTGAGGAAAATGAACCCAGTTTTGGGGGGGGGGAACCCAATTTGAGGGAAAATGAATGCAGTTTGGGGGGAGAAAACCGATTTTAGGGAAAATGAACCCAGTTTGAGGAGGAAAAACTTGATATTGGGGAAAATGAACCCAGTTTGGATGGGAAAACCCGATTACGGAAAAAAAATCAACTCATTTTGGGGGAAAAACCCAAACTGGGTTCATTTCTTTTCCCATAATCGGGTTTTTCCACCCAAACTAGTTTAATTTCCCCCAAAATCAGTATTTTTCTCCCCAAACTGGTTTCATTTTTCCCAAAATCGGGTTTGGTCCCTTAAACTGGGTTCATTTTCTCCAAAATTGAGAATTTCCCCCCAAACTGGGTTTATTTTCCCAATATCAATTTTCTTTATGCCAAAACTGGGTTCATTTTCCCCAAAATCTGTTCTTTTTCCTGCAAAGTGGGTTCATTTTCCCTATAATCATGTTTATTCCCCGAAAACTGCATTCATTTTCCCCAAAATAGGGTTTATCCCCCTAAACTGTGTTAATTTTCCCAAAATCAGGTTTTATCGCCAAAACTGGGTTAATTTTCCCCAAAATCTGTTTTGGCACCATAAACTGTGTTAATTTTCCCCCAAAATGGGGTTTCCCCCCCAAAACTGTGTTCATTTTCACACAAAACCGGGTTTTCACCACAAATTGGGTTCATTTTCCCCAAAAGTGTTTTTTTCCACCCAAAATGGGTTCATTTTCCACGAAATCTGGTTTTTATCCCAGCAAAATTGTTTCATTTCCCCAAAATGAGGCTTTTTTCTCCCAAACTGGTTTCGCTTCCCCCAAAATCCGTTTTTTCCTCTCCAAACTGGGTTCACTTTGCCCAAAATCGGGTTTTGTCCCTTAAACTGGATTCATTTTCCCCAAAATCGGGTTTTTCCTCCAAAAAACTGGGTTCATTTTCCCCAAAATCAGTTTTCCCCCCCCCTAAACTGGGTTTCGTTTCCCTCAAATCGGATTTTCTTCCCCAAACTGCTTTCATTTTCCCCAAAATCGGGTTTTCCACCCCAAAATGGGTTCTTTATCTCTGAAATCGGGGGTTTTTTCCACCAAACTGGGTTTACTTTCCCCAAAATCGGGTTTTTCCTCCCAAACTGAGTTCATTTTCCCCATTATCTGTTTTCTTTACCCCAAACTGCTTTCCTTTTCCCCAAAATTGGGGTTTTGCTCCCAAATTGTGTTCAATTTTCCCAAAATTGTCTTTTTTTTCCCACCAAACCGGGTTGATTTTCCCCCAAACCGGGTTTTTCCCCGCAAACTGAGTTTATTTTCCCAAAATCCCATTTTTTCCCCCAAAACTGGGTTCATTTTCCCCATTATCCAATTTTTTGATGCAATCTGGGTTCATTTTCCCCATAATCGGGGTTTTTTGCCCCAAAACTGGGTTCAATTACCCAAAATCGGGCTATTCCCCCCCAAATTGGTTTCATTTTCCCCAAAATCAGAGTTTTCCCCCAAAACTGGATTCACTTTTCCCAAAATCGTTTTTTTTCTCCCAAACTGGGTTCATTTTCACAAAATTTTGCAGGAAATGAACACAGTTTTGTGGGAAAAAAAAACAATTTTGAGGCAAATGAACCCAGTTTGCGGGAAAAAATCCAATTTGAGAGAAGAAGAATCCAGTTTGGGGGGGGGGGGAAACGGATTTGAGGGAAACAGAACCCAGTTTAGGGAAAAGAAACCTGATTTTGGGGAAAATGAACCCATTTTTTTCGGGGAAAAACCCGATTTGTGGAAAAAGAAACCCCTGTGTTCGGGGGGGGGTGGGGGGTGGGCGGTGGAAGGATTTTGTGGAAAATGAGCCCAGTTTGGGGGAGGAAACACAATTTGGGGGAAAATGAATGCAGTTTTGGGGGAAAAAAACCCCGATTTCAGGGAAAAAGAAACCAGTTTGGGGAGAAAAAAACCCAAAATTTTAGGGGAAATGAACCCAGTTTGTTGGGAAAAACCCACAATTTTAGGGGAAACAAACCCGTTTTTTGGGGAAAAAACCCGATTTTGTGGAAAATCAACCCAATATGGGGGGAAGAAACCCGATTTTAGAGAGAATCAAACCAGTTTAAGGGGAAAAAAACTTTTTGGGGAGAATCATTTCAGTTTGCGGGGGAAAAAATGAGTAATGGGGAAAATGAACCCATTTTAGGGGAAAAACCCCAATTTAGAGGAAAATGAACCCAGATTTTTGGGAAAACCCAAAATTAGGGGAAATGAAGACAGTTTGGGGGGGGGGGAACCCAATTTTGTGGAAAGTGAAACCAGTTTTGGGGGGGAAAAAAGCAGATTTTAGGGAACATGAATGCAGTTTCGTGGAGAAACTCGATTTTGGTGAAAATGAACTCAGTTTGGGGAGGAAAAATCTGGTTTTGGGGCAAACCCCCTATTTTGGGGAAAATGAAAGCAGTTTGGGAGGTAAAAATTGCGATTTGAGTGAAACAACCTACTTTCAGGGTATAAATCCGATTTTGGGGAAAATGAATCCAGTTTTGGGGGGGGAACCTAATTTGGGGGGAAATAAACCCAGTTTTCGAGGAGAAAACCCGATTTTGGGGAAAATGAACCCATTTTGCGTGGAAAAATAGGATTTTGGAGAAAATTAACTCAGTTTGGAGGAAAGAAATCCCAATTTGAGAGAAAATGAAGCTAGTTTGAGGGGAGAAACCCGATTTTGGGGAAAATGAACGCAGTTTGGGGGGAAAAACCTGATTTGAGGTAAAATTAACGCAGTTCAGGGAGATAAAGACAATTTTGGAGAAAATGCACCCATTTTGGGGTGCAAAAACCCGATTTTGGGGGAAATTAATCCAGCTTACCAGGAAAAAATCCAGCTTACGAGGAAAATGAACCCAGTTTGGGAGAAAAATCCAAATTTAGAGGAAAATGAATCCAGTTTTGGGGTGGAAAACCCGATTTTAGCGGAAAAATGAACCCAGTTTAAGGGAGAAAACCCGATTTTGTGCAAAATGAAGCCATTTGGGGAGGAAAAACTGATTTTGGGGGAAATGAAGCCAGTTTGGTGGAAAAAAATAATTTTTGGGAAAATTGAACCCAGTTTGGGAGCGTAAACCCTATTTGGGGGAAAATGAAAGCAGTTTGGGGGGAAAAATCACAATTTGAGGAAAACTTAACGCAGATCGGGGTATAAATCCAATTTGGGGGAAACTGAACCCATTATTGGGGGGAAAAACGATTTTGGGGGCAATAAACCCAGTTTTTGGGGAGGAAACCCGATTTTAGGGAAAATGAACCCAGTTTCATGGAAAAAATCCGATTTTGGCAAAAATGAACGCAGTTTGGGGAGGAAAAACCTGATTTTGGTGAAAATGAAACCAGGTCTGGTGGGCAAACTCGATTATGGGAAAAAACGAACTTATTTTGGGTGGAGAAACCCGATTTTGGGGAAAATGAAAGCACTTTGGGGGCATAAAAACCTGATCTGCGGGAAAATTAACCCTGTTCAGGGGGATAAACCCGATTTTGGAGAAAATGAACCCAGGTTGGGGGGATTAAAAACCGATTTTGAGGAAAATGAACCCAGTTTTGGGCAAAAAAAACCCCGATTTGAGGGAAACCGAACCCAGTTTAGGGCCAAAAAAAAAATGATTTTGGGGAAAATTAACCCATTTTTTTTGGGGGGAAAGCTTTTTTTGAAAATGAACCCAGTTTGGGGGGCGGGGGGGGGGGGGAACCCAATTTGAGGGAAAATGAATGCAGTTTGGGGGGAGAAAACCGATTTTAGGGAAAATGAACCCAGTTTGGGGAGGAAAAACCTGATATTGGGGAAAATGAACCCAGTTTGGATGGGAAAACCCGATTACGGAAAAAAAATCAACTCATTTTGGGGGAAAAACCCAAACTGGGTTCATTTCTTTTTCCATAATCGGGTTTTTCCACCCAAACTAGTTTAATTTCCCCCAAAATCAGTATTTTTCTCCCCAAACTGGTTTCATTTTTCCCAAAATCGGGTTTGGTCCCTTAAACTGGGTTCATTTTCTCCAAAATTGAGAATTTCCCCCCAAACTGGGTTTATTTTCCCAATATCAATTTTCTTTATGCCAAAACTGGGTTCATTTTCCCCAAAATCTGTTCTTTTTCCTGCAAAGTGGGTTCATTTTCCCTATAATCATGTTTATTCCCCGGAAACTGCATTCATTTTCCCCAAAATAGGGTTTATCCCCCTAAACTGTGTTAATTTTCCCAAAATCAGGTTTTATCGCCAAAACTGGGTTAATTTTCCCCAAAATCTGTTTTGGCACCATAAACTGTGTTAATTTTCCCCCAAAATGGGGTTTCCCCCCCCGAAACTGGGTTCATTTTCACACAAAACCGGGTTTTCACCACAAATTGGGTTCATTTTCCCCAAAAGTGTTTTTTTCCACCCAAAATGGGTTCATTTTCCACGAAATCTGGTTTTTATCCCAGCAAAATTGTTTCATTTCCCCAAAATGAGGTTTTTTTCTCCCAAACTGGTTTCACTTCCCCCAAAATCCGTTTTTTCCTCTCCAAACTGGGTTCACTTTGCCCAAAATCGGGTTTTGTCCCTTAAACTGGATTCATTTTCCCCAAAATTGGGGTTTTCCTCCAAAAAACTGGGTTCATTTTCCCCAAAATCAGTTTTTTCCCCCCCTAAACTGGGTTTCGTTTCCCTCAAATCGGATTTTCTTCCCCAAACTGCTTTCATTTTCCCCAAAATCGGGTTTTCCACCCCAAAATGGGTTCTTTATCTCTGAAATCGGGGGTTTTTTCCACCAAACTGGGTTTACTTTCCCCAAAATCGGGTTTTTCCTCCCAAACTGAGTTCATTTTCCCCATTATCTGTTTTCTTTACCCCAAACTGCTTTCCTTTTCCCCAAAATTGGGTTTTGCTCCCAAATTGTGTTCAATTTTCCCAAAATTGTCTTTTTTTTCCCACCAAACCGGGTTGATTTTCCCCCAAACCGGGTTTTTCCCCCCAAACTGAGTTTATTTTCCCAAAATCCCATTTTTTCCCTTAAAACTGGGTTCATTTTCCCCATTATCCAATTTTTTGATGCAATCTGGGTTCATTTTCCCCATAATCGGGATTTTTTTCCCCAAAACTGGGTTCATTTACCCAAAATCGGGCTATTCCCCCCCAAATTGGTTTCATTTTCCCAAAATCAGAGTTTTCCCCCAAAACTGGATTCACTTTTCCCAAAATCGTTTTTTTCTCCCAAACTGGGTTCATTTTCACAAAATTTTGCAGGAAATGAACACAGTTTTGTGGGAAAAAAAAACGATTTTGAGGCAAATGAACCCAGTTTGCGGGAAAAAATCCAATTTGAGAGAAGAAGAATCCAGTTTGGGGGGGGGGAACCGGATTTGAGGGAAACAGAACCCAGTTTAGGGAAAAGAAACCTGATTTTGGGAAAATGAACCCATTTTTTTCGGGGAAAAACCCGATTTGTGGAAAAAGAAACCCCTGTGTTCGGGGGGGGGTGGGGGGTGGGCGGTGGAAGGATTTTGTGGAAAATGAGCCCAGTTTGGGGGAGGAAACACAATTTGGGGAAAATGAATGCAGTTTTGGGGGAAAAAAACCCCGATTTCAGGGAAACCCTAAATTTTAGGGGAAATGAACCCAGTTTGTTGGGAAAAACCCACAATTTTAGGGGAAACAAACCCGTTTTTTGGGGAAAAAACCCGATTTGTGGAAAATCAACCCAATATGGGGGGAAGAAACCCGATTTTAGAGAGAATCAAACCAGTTTAAGGGGAAAAAAACTTTTTGGGAGAATCATTTCAGTTTGCGGGGGAAAAAATGAGTAATGGGGAAAATGAACCCATTTTAGGGGAAAAACCCCAATTTAGAGGAAAATGAACCCAGATTTTTGGGAAAACCCAAATTAGGGGAAATGAAGACAGTTTGGGGGGGGGGGGAACCCAATTTTGTGGAAAGTGAAACCAGTTTTGGGGGGAAAAAAAGCAGATTTTAGGGAACATGAATGCAGTTTCGTGGAGAAACTCGATTTTGGTGAAAATGAACTCAGTTTGGGGAGGAAAAATCTGGTTTTGGGGCAAACCCCCTATTTTGGGGAAAATGAAAGCAGTTTGGGAGGTAAAAATTGCGATTTGAGTGAAACAACCTACTTTCAGGGTATAAATCCGATTTTGGGGAAAATGAATCCAGTTTTGGGGGGGGAACCTAATTTGGGGGGAAATAACCCAGTTTTCGAGAGAAAACCCGATTTTGGGAAAATGAACCCATTTTGCGTGGAAAAATAGGATTTTGGAGAAAATTAACTCAGTTTGGAGGAAAGAAATCCCAATTTGAGAGAAAATGAAGCTAGTTTGGGGGAGAAACCCGATTTTGGGGAAAATGAAAGCTGTTTGGGGGGAAAAACCTGATTTGAGGTAAAATTAACGCAGTTCAGGGAGATAAAGACAATTTTGAAGAAAATGCACCCATTTTGGGGTGCAAAAACCCGATTTTGGGGGAAATTAATCCAGCTTACCAGGAAAAAAATGGATAACGAGGAAAATGAACCCAGTTTGGGAGAAAAATCCAAATTTAGAGGAAAATGAATCCAGTTTTGGGGTGGAAAACCCGATTTTAGCGGAAAAATGAACCAGTTTAAGGGAGAAAACCCGATTTTGTGCAAAATGAAGCCATTTGGGGAGGAAAAACTGATTTTGGGGAAATGAAGCCAGTTTGGTGGAAAAAAATAATTTTGGGAAAATTGAACCCAGTTTGGGAGCGTAAACCCTATTTGGGGGAAAATGAAAGCAGTTTGGGGGGAAAAATCACAATTTGAGGAAAACTTAACGCAGATCGGGGTATAAATCCAATTTGGGGGAAACTGAACCCATTATTGGGGGGAAAAACGATTTTGGGGGCAATAAACCCAGTTTTTGGGGAGGAAACCCGATTTTAGGGAAAATGAACCCAGTTTCATGGAAAAAATCCGATTTTGGCAAAAATGAACGCAGTTTGGGGAGGAAAAACCTGATTTTGGTAAAAATGAAACCAGGTCTGGTGGGCAAACTCGATTATGGGAAAAAACGAACTTATTTTGGGTGGAGAAACCCGATTTTGGGGAAAATGAAGCACTTTGGGGCATAAAAACCTGATCTGCGGGAAAATTAACCCTGTTCAGGGGGATAAACCCGATTTTGGAGAAAATGAACCAGGTTGGGGGGATTAAAAACCGATTTTGAGGAAAATGAACCCAGTTTTGGGCAAAAAAAAACCCCGATTTGAGGGAAACCGAACCCAGTTTAGGGCCAAAAAAAAAATGATTTTGGGGAAAATTAACCCATTTTTTGGGGGGGGAAAGCTTTTTTTGAAAATGAACCCAGTTTGGGGGGCGGGGGGGGGGAACCCAATTTGAGGGAAAATGAATGCAGTTTGGGGGGAGAAAACCGATTTTAGGGAAAATGAACCCAGTTTGGGGAGGAAAAACCTGATATTGGGGAAAATGAACCCAGTTTGGATGGAAAACCCGATTACGGAAAAAAAATCAACTCATTTTGGGGGAAAAACCCAAACTGGGTTCATTTCTTTTTCCATAATCGGGTTTTTCCACCCAAACTAGTTTAATTTCCCCAAAATCAGTATTTTTCTCCCCAAACTGGTTTCATTTTTCCCAAAATCGGGTTTGGTCCCTTAAACTGGGTTCATTTTCTCCAAAATTGAGAATTTCCCCCCAAACTGGGTTTATTTTCCCAATATCAATTTTCTTTATGCCAAAACTGGGTTCATTTTCCCCAAAATCTGTTCTTTTTCCTGCAAAGTGGGTTCATTTTCCCTATAATCATGTTTATTCCCCGGAAACTGCATTCATTTTCCCCAAAATAGGGTTTATCCCCCTAAACTGTGTTAATTTTCCCAAAATCAGGTTTTATCGCCAAAACTGGGTAATTTTCCCCAAAATCTGTTTTGGCACCATAAACTGTGTTAATTTTCCCCCAAAATGGGGTTTCCCCCCCCCGAAACTGGGTTCATTTTCACACAAAACCGGGTTTTCACCACAAATTGGGTTCATTTTCCCCAACAGTGTTTTTTTCCACCCAAAATGGGTTCATTTTCCACGAAATCTGGTTTTTATCCCAGCAAAATTGTTTCATTTCCCCAAAATGAGGTTTTTTTCTCCCAAAATGGTTTCACTTCCCCCAAAATCCGTTTTTTTCCTCTCCAAACTGGGTTCACTTTGCCCAAAATCGGGTTTTGTCCCTTAAACTGGATTCATTTTCCCCAAAATTGGGGTTTTCCTCCAAAAAACTGGGTTCATTTTCCCCAAAATCAGTTTTTTTCCCCCCCTAAACTGGGTTTCGTTTCCCTCAAATCGGATTTTCTTCCCCAAACTGCTTTCATTTTCCCCAAAATCGGGTTTTCCACCCCAAAATGGGTTCTTTATCTCTGAAATCGGGGGTTTTTTCCACCAAACTGGGTTTACTTTCCCCAAAATCGGGTTTTTCCTCCCAAACTGAGTTCATTTTCCCCATTATCTGTTTTCTTTACCCCAAACTGCTTTCCTTTTCCCCAAAATTGGGGTTTTGCTCCCAAATTGTGTTCAATTTTCCCAAAATTGTCTTTTTTTTCCCACCAAACCGGGTTGATTTTCCCCCAAACCGGGTTTTTCCCCCCAAACTGAGTTTATTTTCCCAAAATCCCATTTTTTCCCTTAAAACTGGGTTCATTTTCCCCATTATCCAATTTTTTGATGCAATCTGGGTTCATTTTCCCCATAATCGGGTTTTTTTTCCCCAAAACTGGGTTCATTTACCCAAAATCGGGCTATTCCCCCCCAAATTGGTTTCATTTTCCCCAAAATCAGAGTTTTCCCCCAAAACTGGATTCACTTTTCCCAAAATCGTTTTTTTTCTCCCAAACTGGGTTCATTTTCACAAAATTTTGCAGGAAATGAACACAGTTTTGTGGGAAAAAAAAACAATTTTGAGGCAAATGAACCCAGTTTGCGGGAAAAAATCCAATTTGAGAGAAGAAGAATCCAGTTTGGGGGGGGGGGAAACGGATTTGAGGGAAACAGAACCCAGTTTAGGGAAAAGAAACCTGATTTTGGGGAAAATGAACCCATTTTTTTCGGGAAAAACCCGATTTGTGGAAAAAGAAACCCCTGTTTTCGGGGGGGGGGTGGGGGGTGGGCGGTGGAAGGATTTTGTGGAAAATGAGCCCAGTTTGGGGGAGGAAACACAATTTGGGGAAAATGAATGCAGTTTTGGGGGAAAAAAACCCCGATTTCAGGGAAACCCAAAATTTTAGGGGAAATGAACCCAGTTTGTTGGGAAAAACCCACAATTTTAGGGGAAACAAACCCATTTTTTGGGGAAAAAACCCGATTTTGTGGAAAATCAACCCAATATGGGGGAAGAAACCCGATTTTAGAGAGAATCAAACCAGTTTAAGGGGAAAAATCTTTTTGGGGAGAATCATTTCAGTTTGCGGGGGAAAAAATGAGTAATGGGGAAAATGAACCCATTTTAGGGGAAAACCCCCAATTTAGAGGAAAATGAACCCAGATTTTTGGGAAAACCCAAAATTAGGGGAAATGAAGACAGTTTGGGGGGGGGGGGGAACCCAATTTTGTGGAAAGTGAAACCAGTTTTGGGGGAAAAAAAAGCAGATTTTAGGGAACATGAATGCAGTTTCGTGGAGAAACTCGATTTTGGTGAAAATGAACTCAGTTTGGGGAGGAAAAATCTGGTTTTGGGGCAAACCCCCTATTTTGGGGAAAATGAAAGCAGTTTGGGAGGTAAAAATTGCGATTTGAGTGAAACAACCTACTTTCAGGGTATAAATCCGATTTTGGGGAAAATGAATCCAGTTTTGGGGGGGGAACCTAATTTGGGGGGAAATAAACCCAGTTTTCGAGGAGAAAACCCGATTTTGGGGAAAATGAACCCATTTTGCGTGGAAAAATAGGATTTTGGAGAAAATTAACTCAGTTTGGAGGAAAGAAATCCCAATTTGAGAGAAAATGAAGCTAGTTTGGGGGAGAAACCCGATTTTGGGGAAAATGAAAGCTGTTTGGGGGGAAAAACCTGATTTGAGGTAAAATTAACGCAGTTCAGGGAGATAAAGACAATTTTGGAGAAAATGCACCCATTTTGGGGTGCAAAAACCCGATTTTGGGGGAAATTAATCCAGCTTACCAGGAAAAAATGGATAACGAGGAAATGAACCCAGTTTGGGAGAAAAATCCAAATTTAGAGGAAAATGAATCCAGTTTTGGGGTGGAAAACCCGATTTTAGCGGAAAAATGAACCCAGTTTAAGGGAGAAAACCCGATTTTGTGCAAAATGAAGCCATTTGGGGAGGAAAAACTGATTTTGGGGAAATGAAGCCAGTTTGGTGGAAAAAAATAATTTTTGGGAAAATTGAACCCAGTTTGGGAGCGTAAACCCTATTTGGGGGAAAATGAAAGCAGTTTTGGGGGAAAAATCACAATTTGAGGAAAACTTAACGCAGATCGGGGTATAAATCCAATTTGGGGGAAACTGAACCCATTATTGGGGGGAAAAACGATTTTGGGGGCAATAAACCCAGTTTTTGGGGAGGAAACCCGATTTTAGGGAAAATGAACCCAGTTTCATGGAAAAAAATCCGATTTTGGCAAAAATGAACGCAGTTTGGGGAGGAAAAACCTGATTTTGGTGAAAATGAAACCAGGTCTGGTGGGCAAACTCGATTATGGGAAAAAACGAACTTATTTTGGGTGGAGAAACCCGATTTTGGGGAAAATGAAAGCACTTTGGGGGCATAAAAACCTGATCTGCGGGAAAATTAACCCTGTTCAGGGGGATAAACCCGATTTTGGAGAAAATGAACCCAGGTTGGGGGGATTAAAAACCGATTTTGAGGAAAATGAACCCAGTTTTGGGCAAAAAAAACCCCGATTTGAGGGAAACCGAACCCAGTTTAGGGCCAAAAAAAAATGATTTTGGGGAAAATTAACCCATTTTTTTGGGGGGGGAAGGCTTTTTTTGAAAATGAACCCAGTTTGGGGGGGGGGGGGGGGGGGGGGGGGGGGGGGAACCCAATTTGAGGGAAAATGAATGCAGTTTGGGGGGAGAAAACCGATTTTAGGGAAAATGAACCCAGTTTGGGGAGGAAAAACCTGATATTGGGAAAATGAACCCAGTTTGGATGGGAAAACCCGATTACGAAAAAAAAATCAACTCATTTTGGGGAAAAACCCAAACTGGGTTCATTTCTTTTCCCATAATCGGGTTTTTCCACCCAAACTAGTTTAATTTCCCCCAAAATCAGTATTTTTCTCCCCAAACTGGTTTCATTTTTCCCAAAATCGGGTTTGGTCCCTTAAACTGGGTTCATTTTCTCCAAAATTGAGAATTTCCCCCCAAACTGGGTTTATTTTCCCAATATCAATTTTCTTTATGCCCAAACTAGGTTCATTTTCCCCAAAATCTGTTCTTTTTCCTGCAAAGTGGGTTCATTTTCCCTATAATCATGTTTATTCCCCGGAAACTGCATTCATTTTCCCCAAAATAGGGTTTATCCCCCTAAACTGTGTTAATTTTCCCAAAATCAGGTTTTATCGCCAAAACTGGGTTAATTTTCCCCAAAATCTGTTTTGGCACCATAAACTGTGTTAATTTTCCCCCAAAATGGGGTTTCCCCCCCGAAACTGGGTTCATTTTCACACAAAACCGGGTTTTCACCACAAATTGGGTTCATTTTCCCCAAAAGTGTTTTTTTCCACCCAAAATGGGTTCATTTTCCACGAAATCTGGTTTTTATCCCAGCAAAATTGTTTCATTTCCCCAAAATGAGGTTTTTTTCTCCCAAACTGGTTTCACTTCCCCCAAAATCCGTTTTTTCCTCTCCAAACTGGGTTCACTTTGCCCAAAATCGGGTTTTGTCCCTTAAACTGGATTCATTTTCCCCAAAATTGGGTTTTCCTCCAAAAAACTGGGTTCATTTTCCCCAAAATCAGTTTTTCCCCCCCTAAACTGGGTTTCGTTTCCCTCAAATCGGATTTTCTTCCCCAAACTGCTTTCATTTTCCCCAAAATCGGGTTTTCCACCCCAAAATGGGTTCTTTATCTCTGAAATCGGGGTTTTTTCCACCAAACTGGGTTTACTTTCCCCAAAATCGGGTTTTTCCTCCCAAACTGAGTTCATTTTCCCCATTATCTGTTTTCTTTACCCCAAACTGCTTTCCTTTTCCCCAAAATTGGGGTTTTGCTCCCAAATTGTGTTCAATTTTCCCAAAATTGTCTTTTTTTTCCCACCAAACCGGGTTGATTTTCCCCCAAACCGGGTTTTTCCCCCAAAACTGAGTTTATTTTCCCAAAATCCCATTTTTTCCCTTAAAACTGGGTTCATTTTCCCCATTATCCAATTTTTTGATGCAATCTGGGTTCATTTTCCCCATAATCGGGTTTTTTTTCCCCAAAACTGGGTTCATTTACCCAAAATCGGGCTATTCCCCCCCAAATTGGTTTCATTTTCCCCAAAATCAGAGTTTTCCCCCAAAACTGGATTCACTTTTCCCAAAATCGTTTTTTTTCTCCCAAACTGGGTTCATTTTCACAAAATTTTGCAGGAAATGAACACAGTTTTGTGGGAAAAAAAAACGATTTTGAGGCAAATGAACCCAGTTTGCGGGAAAAAATCCAATTTGAGAGAAGAAGAATCCAGTTTGGGGGGGGGGAACCGGATTTGAGGGAAACAGAACCCAGTTTAGGGAAAAGAAACCTGATTTTGGGGAAAATGAACCCATTTTTTTCGGGGAAAAACCCGATTTGTGGAAAAAGAAACCCCTGTGTTCGGGGGGGGGGGGTGGGGGGGTGGGCGGTGGAAGGATTTTGTGGAAAATGAGCCCAGTTTGGGGGAGGAAACACAATTTGGGGGAAAATGAATGCAGTTTTGGGGGAAAAAAACCCCGATTTCAGGGAAAAAGAAACCAGTTTGGGGAGAAAAAAACCCAAAATTTTAGGGGAAATGAACCCAGTTTGTTGGGAAAAAACCCACAATTTTAGGGGAAACAAACCCGTTTTTTGGGGAAAAAACCCGATTTTGTGGAAAATCAACCCAATATGGGGGGAAGAAACCCGATTTTAGAGAGAATCAAACCAGTTTAAGGGGAAAAAAACTTTTTGGGGAGAATCATTTCAGTTTGCGGGGGAAAAAATGAGTAATGGGGAAAATGAAC